>OZ005655.1:203149678-203837178 GCA_963930645.1 Salticus scenicus | reverse complement strand
TTTGTTTATTTTACATAAAGAGCTGACATCATACGCCCTGAGCTATTTTCAAGTAATGCTATACTTAAAAAAAAAAAAAAAAAAAAAAAAAAAAACTATACGTTAAAGTATTTTGATTATTTTTCACTAAAATACCTTAAGCGACAAAAATGACAGTTTTCAGGTATAGTATTTTAATGTTTTATTTATTCATTTATTTATTTATTTAATTTATTTTTGTATTATTGTTTTTGTTGGAACATCAATTTTCTGTTCTTTATATCTTTCTAGTCGATTAACAAAACTAATACAGTATTTTTCTGCGTTTATAATCAAACGGTTTATAATTAGAAATGTAAATTATCAAATATGGTTTTGTTACTTTAATTTCGAGATAAAAATTCAATTTTTATAGCTTTTATTAAGAACTAAATCAGTAAAAGCTTTAAGAATTATTTTTGAACATAATATCAGTGATTTAACTTTTTAAATGCACCATTAAGTTTTGGAGAGTAACTTATTTCCCTGCGTATAATCCAAAAGTCAGATAATTCAATTTAATACCAGAAATTTTAATTAACCCTTTAATGTTCAACAGTTTCGTATCGGTTACCTAATTTTTAATAATTTTTATCACAATTCCTTGATATTTTTCCTTGTATTATTAGATTTTTAAACTTTTTGCTCTTGCCGTTTTAACTGATAGCAGCACAACTCCGAAATTTAGGAAACGATGTTTCAGAGAAAACCGCTTGTAGAAGTATTTTTTAATTTATCAGCAGGAGCGAGTGTGTAATTGCTATTTTAATGATGCAACTGTGCGTTATTTTTTTCCCCTTGAGACGATCCATGCTATTATTTTAACCCGAAACAAAAATTGCGAGTATTTTTCCGTGTATAGCGTTTACTTACACAGTTATTTATTTATTAAAATTTTATTAGAATTATTTTATTAGAATTTTTACAGTTTAATAAACAGAATTTTCAAACAAAACATTTCTCAAAGATTTAAAAAAAAGAATTATATATATATATATATATATATATATATATATATATATATATATATATATATATATATATATATATATATGTGTGTGTGTGTGTGTGTGCGTGTGTGTGTGTGTGTGTCTGTGTGTATTAACATATTTATGATTTGGTATGCGCCTAAGAGCCATTTTTTAAATTGGCTTAGCGATTATCAATGTGAAATATAGAGTTAAATGTTTAATAGACAAACAAGGGAAATATAAATCAGTAAAATTCCTATAAAAACCAAACCAAGCATTAATTAAATAGCATATTCGAAAACATAGGGCAGAGTGCAAATTTTGTGAAACACCACTCCTCCTCCCATTGGGCACGATATGACCCAGGGTTGCCAAATTTGGCCCTTTTTTTTATTCAATAGTCACCAATAATTTTGAGAAGTGACATTTGATACACATAATAGACTATCAATCTTCGAAGTGATTAGCCAAAAGTTACAAATAGAAATTATTGGTGACTATTGAATAAAAAAAGGCGCAACCCTGATATACCCATAACAATTTTAAGAGAGAATACGAGGCGGAGCGGAAGCGTGTTCAGCTTAACACGTTGAGTGCCATGTCAGCCATCGATGGCTGACACTGAAATTTCCATGTAGGCCGCATCAAACACCGGTGCCTGACAGTGTCAAATGTGATATAAAGCCGCGTAAACCAGTGGCCGACAGTGTAAAATATGATATAAAACTAAAACAAATTGCATTGCTTTAAGTAATTACTGAAAAATTACATTTACTTAATTTTTACTTATTATAGGATTATATCATTAAGGAATTTTAATGGATTTTATTGAAACTCGGTAAAAATAACGCACTTGTAAGCAGCGTACGTGGTCTGACGGGGATTTCCTTAAAAATTCGCGTGGCGCTCAACGCGTTAAGAAAGGAAGGAATTCCATTACCATGGCGCCATTGTATTTTTTTAGTATTTCACTATTTTACCATGTTTTTATTAACTTCTATCCTTGTTTATTTATTTGCTTGTCCGGTACAAATCTTGCAATCTATTTTTAACTAACTTCCCTACTAGCTAGACATTTGAAACTTTCACAGTAGCTCAGAACCCGGTGACAAACGCAATACTTCGAAGTCAGATTTTTAAATTTTCGAATAGTTTTCTTTTAATTAATTAAAATATGAAAATAATAAGCTCCTAATAGCAATGAAAATATATTTAAACATTAGCTATAATTTAATTGATGCTAAAAAAATTTACGAGTTCATTTTCTTTCGACATAAAAATAAATATATTTAATTAAACGTGAACCTTAAAAAATTAATTTTTTTTTTTCATTATTATTATTAGTTTACTAAGCTGAGTCTGCGTGCTTAAATATTGCTTATATATTATTTTTTATCCTCGCGTATTTTATTAATGATTCATCACAAAATTTAAAAACATGGTATATATCTATATATATATAGATATATATATATCTTATGTTATAATTATTATTTTTTTAATTCCAGTGAAAAAATCGTTAACATTTTTAATTGAATTAAGTTATCACTTTAAGAGAAAACATTTTTTAAATCAAGATTTTTTTTTTTTTTTTTTTTTTTTTTTACTTTCTCTTACCCATAAGGTAGAGAAAGTATTGTTTTTGGGTCAAATTTTCGAACGCGAGATTTTGGTATATTTACACGTTTTGAGGTTCCCTGAATACGAAAATCATGTTTTTAGCAAATGGTCTGTATGTGTGTGTCTGTCTGTTATCACCATACCTCAAGAACAAATAGTAACAGACATTCCAAACTTGGTATTCTAAATGTCTATCATATAGGGATGCTACAGTAAGCTTTTCGTTAAGATCAAGCAAATGGTTCGTGTACAGGGACAATCAAGATAATTCTAATACAATACATCTGTGGGGGAAATTGCAGGTAAGTAGAGTTTAACGTCTATAGACTGCACTAAACCAAATGAAACGAATATATATATTTTGTAACAGAGATAGTCAACTGGGAAAAAAAAATTGTGTATGTAGGAGCCTGGCCTCCACCTCTGGGGGGGGGGAAGTCCCCTCGAGGGGAGTAAATTTTCATGATGGGTGTCTTTCAAAAGAGCTCGCCAATACCTTTAAAACGAATGGTTTAACCATCGGTCTGCGATAATTTAAAACAAAGTTATCGTTTTTTTTCACTTTTAACAAAAAAAAAAAAAAAAAAAAAACTTCGAAAAAAAAATCGTAATTTTTTTTTTTTTTATTAATATTGAGAATAAAATAAACTTTTTTTGGATATTTAGTGTTATACTACTTCTCTAATATGGAAATCGTCTGCATTATCATAAAAGATAAATTTTTTAAATAAAAATTTTAATAAATTATTTTTTAAAAACAGAATTATTTTTAATAACCGAATTAAATTTTATATAAATGTAGGTGCATTAATGAAACGGGGGGTTGAGGGGGCGGTAGCCCCCCCCCCCCTCACACAGAATTAATTATCATATAAAACTCTTCCGAAGCCTAATTTGGATTGTTTAACATAGGCTTACATAACATAGTTATCTTACCTCTTAATCTCCAACCTGTATTTATAGTATTAAATTTCAGGGTAAGAGAAAGTCGTGTGAGTGACAAACCAGATTATTTCTGTTTTAATGCGTGTACCAGTTAATAAAATATTTACCAGGAAATTGAAAATATGTCTATTTAATTATAAAGAAGAAAATCATGTTAAATTTACAAATTTCGTTTCTAATTTATGGTGACTATGATTAGAAGTAGAAAATTAATGAAAGCATAAGCATTTTACACAATAACCACAAGATACAAAAGAAAATTGATCACAATAATTGCATTACAATCTTGTTTACCGTCAAATACTGTTATTACGAACCTATTGGAAAGTATTTGGCTTTGTCTCTGAAATATAAACAGATCATAAATTAGCGAAATCATTTTGAGAAAATTTGTCCTTGTGCTTAGTTGTTCAATAGAATATTCGAAATAAAAGTTAAATATAGTATCGAATTGCTGAGAAACAGCAGTTGTCAATTCGGGACTTTCCAGGCAAAAAATTACGTGTATAAGACTAATTGCACAAGTTGCTTTTGAGCTTATGAGCTCAACATCTTTTATAATTTTCTGTCTATTTTATTACATGAAATCTTGTTTAACTTAATTATGTTTGTCATTTTTCTTCTGCCAGAATATTCAATTCCTGATTTTCCTACACATTTATTTATTTCGTGTTATTACAGGCAGAGGGAGATGCGTGGTATTAACTATAACTCTGAGAAAAAAAAAAACATACCGCCTTCATCTAGAATGAATAAGTGGTCATTATCTAAATCCCCAAACTAGAAACACAGATTTTCGAGTTATGCGCATAAAGCACGCCAATAAACTGAATAGACGAAATTATCGAGAATTTCTAGTCTACAGATTTCTAGATGGTGAAACGATATTCTGAATATTCTGAATGTTTTGTATTGCGAGAAATTCTCGCTTGATTTTGTAGAATTGGGTAATAAACCAAGATTATAGTTACTGAAACACGCTTCTTGTATTCGCATTTATTCGCCGAGATTTTTAAATAACTTTACCCTCGATAATATCAAATGCTCTAGAATTCTAATAGGGGTTTCTAGAACTCGTTTTCAAAGGGGACTAGAATTTATAAGGATGACATGGAACTATTTTTTCTAGAGCCACAATCTAGATTCTAGATGTCAATTACAGAATTTTCTTTTCTCTGTGATGTGTTTTCAAGCTCCAGAATAGTGGCATTTATGTCTTCAAAAATATAACTTTGCCTTTTAATTAAAATTTCTGGTGTAAATTGATTTTCTTGACATGCAGATTATATTCGGATAAATACAATAGTTTTCTGGAAGGAAACTGTATTTGTTGACAAGTAGATTATAAGCAGTTGAATAAGGAAATTTTCTTTAGAATAATGAATTTTATTTCATAGATTTAAGGAATTAAATATTATCTCTTCGATTAAATGCAATTCTAGAATAGTTCCTTTTAACCTTTAACATAACTAAATCAAAATAAAGTATATTATTACGAAAGAAGGGAAACTTTTCAAATGTCACTTTTTAATTACAGTTAATCCAGATTATGTAGGTGAAACTGTATAACGTTTTCAGAAGTGTTGTAATGTTTTTTGTTTTTAGACGTCAATGTGTTTACTTGTTCAAAGTATTTTCTCATAATAATCTTTAATATTATTTTAATTAACTTTTTGAACAATTTATTACTGTTCTATCTAAATGTTTATATAATATCCAATCATTATCAATTTTAAAAAGCAAGCATTCTTTAATTAAAAGAAAATATTACAATGATGTATTCTAATCTGTAGAGTACTTTTTTTGTGGGTGTGGGTGTCTATTTCAATTCAAATCACAAACCGAATTTTAATGTAAATTCAATAACTTTTTCCAGATATGTATCTTATAGGTTTTTCTAATATTATTAATGTAAAATGCATTATAGAATTTTGATGGATGTTTTTTATTTCCTGTGTAGTTCAAGAACAAACCTTTCTATGTGTAATGGCAGTTTTGTTATTCTTTCACCACGTATATTTTTTCTTATAATTTTTATAGTAGGATATTAATTAAAACTCAAAGACAAACTGAATTTCAAACAGAAATTATAAAATTAAATATTAAAATAATTCTAATAATGAATAAATAAATATTTTTCCGTGGAATATTCAGTTTGAAAATTAACATTATGTAGAAAGCATAAAAAAACAAGAAAGAAAGAAAGAAAGGAAAAGAAAGAAAGTAAGTAAAAAAGAAAAAAAGAAAAGATAAAGATAAAAGGAGAAAAAAAAAGGGAAAGGGAAAATAAAAAGAAAAAAAAATAAGAAAAGAAAAAACGAAAATAAAAAAAAATAATAATAATTCAAACTAAAAAGATCTGATTTTTATTTTTAAAAACTAGCAGGTCTACCCGACACTGCCCAGGTTAAATCAATGAAAGAACTGTACGAAAGTAGAAAGAATAAAATCTTTTTGTAAAAAAAATAGAACCGACTCCAAAAAGCAACTACAGCAAAATCATATGAAATGAAACTAAATTGCGCCTAAAAGTATAAAATAATTTCCTTCGCCAAACAACCTATAACACTACAATTAATCATAACTTTTGAAGTCGGCGCAAAATTAAATAAAATTTAATTAGTTTTTAAAGGTTTGTTCTTAGATCGGTAGCAACAAATGTTGTCGTCTCGAATGATCCGTTTTCATGTTTCCTTTATTGTTTTATCACTGTATACAATTGGTCCATTGGTACCATTTGCACAGAACAGTGAACATTCTTAACAATGCGGCATTTATGTTTCTACGAAGTTAGAGTTTCCTTTGGAAATTGGTATAACTTTGATAATTGTCATTCTTGGTGGCTTTTGGATTTGGCGTTCAAAACGTATTGCAAAAAATACACGCAAGATGTATATTTTCATAATATATTTTGTATGAAGTATTGTTTCATATTCTTGAATACTCTCTTAATATACCTTATAAAAATAATCATGATATCCCAAAGAAATTAAACATGTTTGCCAGATAATTTTGCGATTTTTCTTTCACCAAGGACGTCAGATACCAGCATTTTCACCAAATTTTGCTGCTTATAAAATCTTATTTGTTTTCTTGAATCAAAATAGTTTTCGGCTGCGTTTTTCATGTGACAATGTGAAATGTGTATTTTAAATAGGATTCGATTTTTGTATTGAATAAAGGTATCAATTTTTATTTAATTTTGCGCCGACTTCAGAAGTTATGATTAATTGTAGTGTTATAGGTTGTTTGGCGAAGGAAATTATTTTATACTTTTAGGCGCAATTTAGTTTCATTTTATATGATTTTGCTGTAGTTGCTTTTTGGAGTCGGTTCTATTTTTTTTTACAAAAAGATTTTATTTTTCTCTTTTCAGTGAAAACTTATTCATATAGCAGAACATGAAAATACGTTCGACGGCAGTTTCACAAGTCACAACTTCCAAGAAAAGTGACATAACTCATAAAAGTGTTTATGTCACTGAAAAATACATGAAATGCACCCAATGTGAACAAAAATGTTACATCTCCATCTTGAAAGTTATCCACTCGAGAGACAGTTGTGCCAGTTTTATTCTAGTCAAGTTATTTTTAAATGGATTTTTCTCAAATGCTGCATTTTTAAGTTGCGTCACTTTTCTAGCCTTTATCGGATATGAGCAAAAAACTATCTATTGAATGAACATACGTTAAGTTAAAAAGTCTTTAGAAATGTAAAGAATGGATACGCTGTATTCGTCACCAAAAATTCTGTTAGGCATATATATTGAACTTAACAGTGAATACGTGTCACTCGCTGCGCTGAAATTGCGCAGCGTAAAGTTCAAACAAAGAGCAAAATATGCATTGCAGCTGACGAATAGAAGTTTCAACATCGATACTTACATACTGTTTTTACCAGTGTAGCTGCATGCGTTCTCCAGTTAAAGTGAGAACAGAGTTTTGTGAGTATCCTGTAATTTGTTTATATTTTAATGAAATCATAATGAAGCCTATTTCAGGCCAAGATCATTACGACAACACAAAAAGTATTAAAATTAAATCATCTCTTACGAAGTTATAAGCTAACAAATTTCAACAACAACAACAACAACAACAACAATGAGAAACATGGTTTGTATTGAAAACCTCTTCCTTTATGAAGTCGGTTTAAAATGTCTATGCGTTAATCGATGTAACCGCTTACAGTAACCATACTTTGAATTTTAGATATCCTAAATGTCACCCGCTACGCTACAACGTATGCAATATCGTTCAAGTGTGCACAAAATAGGAGATTGTGAACAAACAAATGCACGTTTTAAGCGTTCTGTTTTTAGCATTAATATCTAAACTATCTTTTCATTCTAAATCAATGATGCTCTGCAATTTTATAATTCATTTTTTTCCCCTGTCTTGAACTGTTTCCGAGATAGGAACGCTAACCCCACTGTTTCTCACCAGCTGGCGCTGTGGGAGGGTGAATCGCGCAGCACATATCCAATTTACTATACCTACATACCACTTTTATGAAAATAGCTGCAGCTGTTCAGCAGTTAAAAGAGTCGGGACTGACTTTTTTGGGCATCCTGTATTTTCTTTTGATCGTAAAGATATTGCAATGGGACCTATTTCAGACCAAGGCCTTTACAATAAAACAAAAAGTACCAAAATCGGATTATCTGTTCAGAAGTTATGAGCTAACAAACAAAAATAAAAACAAAAAAAACATAATGTTTGAATTGAGAACCTCTTCTTTTTTGAAGTCGGTTAATCAGAGCATCTCTTACGAAGTTATAAGCTTACAAACACCAACAACAACACATATCTCAAATTAAGAACACCCTCTTTTCTGAAGTTGGTTGAAAACGACTTTGCGCTAATCGATGTGACAGCTTACAGTAACAGTACTTTGAACCACAGAGTATACGTGTCATCCGCTACGCTGCAAAGTGTACAACGTAGTTCAAGTGTGCACAGTGTAGGAAATTGCGAAGAAACAACTGCACGTTTTAAGCGTTCTATTTTTAGCAATAATGTCTAAAAACTGTCTTTTCGTAGTAAATCGATGATGCTCTACAACTTCGTAATTAACTTTTCTCCCATCTTGGACCGTTTTTGAGATAGGAGCGCTGATTCCACTGTTTTTCACCAGATGGCGTTTTATTTTCTTTAGATTGTAAAGATATTACAATGGGACCTGCTTCAGACCAAGATCTTTACAACAAAACAAAAAGTATCAATTAACTGTATTTTGAACTATATAATGTATGTCTCACCAGCTACGCTACAACGTGTGCAATGTAGCTCAAGTGTGCATAGTGTAAGAAATTGCGAACAAACAAATGCACGTTTTTAGCATTGTATTTTTAGCATCAATGTCTAAACTACCTTTTCGTACTAAATCGATGATGCCCTGCAATTTCATAATTCACTTTTTACCCCTGTCTTGAACCGTTTCCGAGATAGGAACGCTAACATGAATGTCTAAACTATCTTTTAGTACTAAATCGATGATACTTTTCAACTTTGTAATTCACTTTTTTCTCTAGAACCGTTTTCGAGATAGTAACACTAACTCCGCTATTTTTCACTAGGTGGCGCTGCAAGCGGTTTAACCTTGTACTGCATGGCCACTTTGCTATACTTACATACCATTTTTAACACTATAGCTGCAGCCGTTTAGCAGTTAAAAGAGTTGACACTGATTTTTTGGGGCACCCTGTATTTTTTTTAGATTGTAAATATATTACAATGGGACCTATTGCAGACCAAGACCTTTTCAACAAAACAAAATGTGTCAAAATCGGAGCATCCGTTCAGAAGTTATGAGCTAACAAACATAAAAAAAAACATACGGTTTGAATTGAGAACCTTCCTTCTTTTTTGAAGTCGGTTAAAAATGCATGAACATTTCCGAACTCTTTAATAGAAAATATTATAACTAAATAAATACAAAGGGTACATCTTTAGTATGGGAAGCCCTTGGCGACTTTAAATAATTTTGGCCTTTTTTGCGATGAGTTGAAATGACTATCCGAATTGCGTAACTCCTTGGCGAGAAACGTCCCAGCTACTTTGATGCAAAATTTCAAATTTTGCCAAATGGATCCGATACTAACACTGTTCCATAAAAAAGAAAAAAAAAGTCTTAATAAAATCGAAATTATGACTATTTGTAATTATGGTGAGAACATAAAAGAATCTCATAAATTAGATATAAAGTATCAATAAAAATGAAAAATGTTGTTTCACTGTAGGAAATAAAAGTATTCCTTAATTAAATAAAAATGTTAAGCTAAGGCCAAATATCTCTATCAAAATATTTATTCACATGTAAATTCCGGATTAAAAAAAATACTGCACCAACTTCCGTAGCGTAATTATTTTTTTCTCTAATTTTTATTATTGTTTACGCGAACTTAAAAATATGTGCTTAGGCTGCATAATTAATGTACAAGAACTTACAAAAGTGTCAAATTTTTATTCAAGCGCATTTTATTACGATTATGCTCTGCATTCAACATAATGGAAATAACATGCATTATAAAGGTACCTAAAAGAATGTTTTTCTACAAAAAACAAAATGTATGTATAAACTAAATATTTTATTTACAGGTTCGCACAAAAGCTTTCCGATGACATTATGTAATTAAGGTTGAAATATTAATGAGTTTGAATTAATGAGGTGTAATCTTTTATTTGTGTATATAATAACTGTGGCTTCTTTTCAGAGACACACAAAAGAATTTTATTCCTTTACAATCTGCAGACGGTATTTTTTAAAAGTGTATTTTAACATAGTTTCGTCCTCTTCAATATAATGTAATGCTATTAGAATGTTTAAAAGCATGTTTTTATGGGGAAAAATTTTGGACATAGAATTGGTAATTAGTATATATGGTTACTCGAAAGAATTCCAATATATTGTGCAATCATTTTGATGAATTTTGATACAAGTATCTATGAGTTATAAGGGATTAATACAAAGCTATCGTTTACTAAGAATATACATATATATAGGGGAAGGTCGGCTAGTATCGGACGGCGGCTAGTATCGGGCAAGCGTCTTTCCTAATATTTGCTGCATATAGCAGCACTTGTTAACAAAACACCTGCGTTTTGGGTGAAGGAAGAAAGTTGAGATGCCGCCATATTTATAGAAGCGGCAGTGTTTTTGACCCTTGGACAGAAAATTTAAATTTTTTATCAGCGTTTCGAGTGAACGAAGATAAATTCAGATTGTCATAGCTTGCCTGAAAGTAAGTATAAGTTGTTTTATTGTGTATTGTTGTAAACAACGTTAGTTTTCCTTTAAGTTGTAGGCCGCAAATCTCCTTAAGTTTGCTAATACGTACGTGGTAACCGATGTTTCATTCCATGATGTTCGGGTTGTATTGGACAGATGTGTTTCGGGTTGTATCGGACACAGTTTAAGGTTGATAAGAATTAGATTATCAAGGTTTTCTTTTGTTTTGAAAGACAATATAGATAAACTACGTCAGAAATGGGAGAAAAATAATATGAAAGAAGCTGTAGAAAAAGTTAGAACGAAATAAATGGCAATTAGAGAAGCGAGTGAAAGATATTCTGTTCCCAAAAGCGCACTAGGAGATAAAGTAAAACGTTATGCAGAAGTTAAAGAGGTAGAAACAAAACTATGTTTGGGAAATGTTAAAATTTTTCCAAGAACATTCAATGATGAACAGGAGATGGAATTATACAATCATATTAAGAGCTTGAATAGCCATATCATGCCCCTAAATAGGGAAGAGTTTTTGAAACTCGTCTATCGGCATGCAGAAAAATTGAAAATAAAACACCGTTTCAATAAAACAAAACATGCCGGGAAAGACTTCTATTATGATTTTATGTAAAGACATAATGACCTGTGATTAAGGAGTGCTGAATCTACTAACTTGCAGAGGGCAGCAGGCTTCAATAAGGAGCAGTGAGTAGATTTTTTGAGAAATTAACTGAATTAATGAAGAAGTATAGCTTTAGCCCTTCTTATTTTATAAATTTCTCAAAAGTAACTTTATATAATAAAAAAAAATTGTTTGTGTATCCAAAAGTAATTATCTTCTTGCACATTATCTACATGTCTCATACAACTCTCCATAAATAAAATGGATAAAAATGTAATGTCTATAAAAACTGTAAAAAAAAAGATCGAAATTTTATTATTAAAAAATGTGTTTTACGAGGTATTTTTATAATACCATATAGTTTTGTATGAAATGTAATCTCGTTCAAATGAGCTGTAAAAATATTTTATAATAGAGGAGAAGTTAAGCGTCCGATTCTACCCGACCTTCCCCTATAGAAAAAGAGATATAGGAGAATTTGAGGGGGCGACAGCCCCCCTCAGAAACGTATCTGTCTATCAGTGAGTCAATCTATTATATGTAGATATTTATAAGTGCCCCCCCCCCCCCAAAAAAAAAAGACATTATGCTTGTTACTAATAACTACTACGTACGTGTAGTCTAACCATTCAACAACAACCTTAACCTCATTATCGCTTACTTTTTCAAATGAAGTTATAGTTTCACTCATAGATTCTCTAATTTCGAACTTTTTTGTGATTTTGAATAATAAATGTGCGAATACTTTAGAACAGCGATAATAAATTAAGAAATATAGTCAGAAGGAAATTTTTGAAACACTGAGAAAATATTCTGTAACTGACATCAAGAATCTAGATTGTGGCTCTAGAAAAAATGATTTCATAGCATCCTTATAAATTCTACTCCCCTTTAAAAGCGACTTCTAGAAACTACTATTATAATTCTAGAGCGTTTGCCTTTATTATCGAGGGCAAAGTAACTTAAAAATATCTGCAAATAAATGTGAATACAAGAGGCGGGTTTCAGCAGCTATAATCGTGATTTATGACTTAATTTCAGAAAATCAAGCGAGGATTTCTTGCAATACCAAATATTCAGAATATTCAGAGTATACAGAATATTGCTTCACCATCTATAAATGTGTAAACTAGAAATTGCCGTTCATTTCGTAGTTCATTGGCGTGCTTAATGTGCATAGCTCCGAAATCTATATTTCTAGTTTAGGGATTTAGAAAATCATCATTATTTCATTCTAGATGAAGGCGGTATATATATATATTTTTTTTTTCAGTGAATATAATAATTTTTCAGGCCTTATCTAGATAGATTTTATGTGATGTTATAATGAAATTAAGAAATCTGACGACTGTATATTTTATTTGTTTATTTATTTTTTCTCTCCAAGAAAATTTTGAAAGAGTAAATGATCCAAATTTGTAAATTTGGCGGTTTTTTTTTTTTTTTTCAAAAGGTTGTGGTTGAGGATGAGTACATTTAATGTCGCATTAAAGCTACGCAGTTTCCACTTGGAAATCGTCTTTTATCCCCCCCCTAATGGTGGTCTAAAGATATGCTCTGTCACTTTTGATACTTCACAGACAGAATGACGACTCTGTTTGGGGTACCTCAAAGCTACTATTTTAACACAATATAAAGGGCACTGCAGTCATAACAAATTTTACACCCATCAGCAACCATTAATGTACACAACTATAATTGGTCAATAAGTTTCGAACATAGCCTCCTAATTTAGATGCCTTCCGCGTGCCTTGGAAACTTGGCAACAGTTCTAGCGGTAGACAGCGCCACCTGGTACAGATTGCACGACTATTTTATTCAACTGTCAACAATAATTTTAAGAAATGATATATGATAAATATAATAGACGTTTTTTCGATTCTATTCGCCTTTTATGTATATCAAATCCCACTTCGTAAAATTATTGGTGACAGTTGAATAAAAAAGGCGCGCAATCTGTACCAGGTGGTGCTGTCTACCGCTTGAACTGCTGCCAAGTTCCCGAGCCACGCGGAAGGCATCTAGTTTAGGAGGCTATGTTTCGAACCTACAATCCTCCGATTATGAGCTCTACGCTCTACAAACGGCTCTACGTGATCCTGAAATGCGGTGTAAAACGAAAACTGTGTTTCAATCAAACAACATAGCTACATTTATTGAAAAATTTAATGTACGTCCGTAAACGCTTGAAATGCCTTGATTGAAGAAAATATTACAATGCAAATAATACAAGAGCACCTAATGAAAGCTGGAAGCATGCTCAAATTGGATATAATTCATTAGACGAAGACAGAAAGCTTCAAAGATGAAATTTCCGTTGCCAAAAGCCAGTTTCGAATAACTGTTCAGGTATGGATAATCGTAGTGGTTCGAAATCTTAGGTTTCGAAGCACTAACATGCTAAAAATGACCGTACACTGTAAAAAATATGTCCTATTTACTGCCAGAAATTCTCTGTAATTTGAGAAAATACGTTCTGATAACGTAATTTTTTCGTAAATTACGCGTAATTTCTCAAATTACAGAGAATTTCTGGCAGCAAATAGGACATATTTTTTACAGTGTAGAGCGACAAATCTTCAAAGAACATACAATTTAGTCCCATGTTAAGAAAATCCGGAGGTGACGGGGTTCTTCTCAAAATAAAAAATAATGTTAAACAGTATAATTTCAAAAGTCTTCACTTCGGAAGAGCAGCAATTGCGTAATTTTAAAATTGATAAGAAAATTGCTATGAAAATATGAAGTATTGGTATAATGATCTCTCGACACATAAAATAAATCAGCGCTTATTGTAAAAAGCAACTTACACACGATATGTCTGTTTATTCTAAAAGGAAATTAAGACCTATTTAATTGAATGTGTATTTTATTATTCTAATGCCAGATATTAAATTACTTTTGATATAAATGATTGTTTTAAAGATTATTATGCTTACTTTAGTTTTATTAATCACGTTGTTAACATCACCACTCTCTCTGTTTAAAAATACAGCAAAGGCAAAATGGATTTTTTTCCTTAGCGTCTAATATCACACTAACCTAAAGACAAGTTTCTCATTTCAAATAAGGTCTAGGATTGCGAATTTAAGAAAATTTCAAGAAAATGAAACACACAAAGATAAGTAAAGTTCTCTTACTTTTGAATAAAGACTTACTTTTATTAATATTAAGCTTTTGAAATTTTAAATTTTATTTGAACGTTACCATCAAAAGCATATTTGCAGTATGAAGAAAGTACGAGTAGAAATTAGAAAGAAAGAAGAAAAACAGACAAAATAACAAGAAGAAAAAGAATGCATGCGAAAGAAGAAAAGGGTGATAATCAAACAAGAAACGAAAAAAAAAAAAAAAAAAGAGGCTCCAGAAAAGCCAAAAATTCAAAAGAAAGCAGGGAAAACTTTACAAGCACTTACATAGAAAAAATACTTCGTTTATTTAAAAAAATATTTTTCCCAATAGAATCTGTTTTTATTTTGCCTACTTCTGCAACCATTCCTTTCTGTCCATTACTTGGACACAAAGGTGTCCACTACTGGCGCATTTTAAGCTCTTGTGATTTATTTATTTTTTATTTATTATTATTATTATTATTATTTTACATAAAAAGTGCTACGTTTTATGCAAATAGTAACCTCGACTGTATAGTCATATAAATAACAATTAATCGAGGTATGAAACACTGATTAATTTTGCAGTTCTTAAAAATAAGAACAGTACACAAAAAATAACTGAAAAATGTAGTTAAAGTGTCAACTACTGATGCACAAGAGTAATAAATATTGAAATAAAAGTAATAAAGATTTTTAGCAAGTACCACAAAACACATATTCAGGACAGAGTATAGAGTCACATTACAAGTTAAAGATGTTACCATAGATCTGTGAATTGATTTATTTTTTGCTTTAACTAAGGCTACTTTTCGGGCTAATTTTATGTCTGGTCATTTTTGGCAGAAGCAGTAAATGACCTTAAAAATAGTTCTTTTTTTCTGCAATTTCAAGATCAAGAAATCAAACACACATATCTTACTCTTTGCTAAAATATGCAAATTTTGTGGTTCATTTTTAGCAAAAGAAAATTTTGAGGGTCAAAGTTTCATAGAAAACCATTTTTTCGTAGAATTTTGAATAACCTTTCATCCTTGTGCCAAGAGCCAACCATAAGCATCTATATCCTAACAGTTTTGCAAAAATAGTAGAGTACAAAATTTTCAATACAATGGGTTCACTTTTGGCAAAAAAGTCATACCTTACGTAAATTGGTATGTTTTTCGTAAAATAAAAACCTCTTTCAAATTTAACCTTCTAAATACTTAATTTTAAAATAAAATGTCTAGTAGGTTGGTTGGTTGGTTGGGTTTAACGTCGCACTAATACTGCCCAATGGGTAATTGACGATGGTTTGGGACACGCCCCTAACGATGGTCCGGAGACACGTCCTCACAATTTTGATCCTCCACGGAGGGGATGGCTCCGCACTTCCTAATAGGTTTACATAAAGGACATATACTGAAAATTTCAATAAATCAAAACTGTCAACTATCCAAATCTACCTTTAAACAAATTGCTAATAAATGTGTTATAAACCTTGTTTTTTTTTTTTTTTTTTTTTTTTTTTTTCATTAATGTTTATTATTTTGTTATACTTTATAGAAATATTTTTTTTTCTTACTTTAAATATTAGATTTCATTGTGACTTTAGCGTATAAGAATCCACATAGAAGATGCATTTATCATAAATAGAATACGTTTGAATGTTTTGTGTATTGTTTGATTTTTTTTTTTTTTTTTATCTATACATATAATAAAATAAGATGTTTGTGTGTGTGTCACTGTGTATGGTTTCCAGAGCTTTTTAAGAAAACGGCTGATGGCTGAGCTACAAAAATTTGCATGGTGGTTTGTAATGACTTCTCCTGATGCACCTCGAAGCCCGATTTTCGAATTTTGTTTTAGTTTTCTTTTAATTAATTAAAATGTTAAAATAAAAACCTTCTAATTACTGATAAATTGGCCATTTAATTTTAATCCTTAATTTAATTGTTGCCAAAAAAAAATTATCATTATTTTTTGGACAGAAAAAAAAACCGTGAACAATAAAAATTACATTTATTTAAAATATTTAATTTTATTCCTTAATTTAATTGTTGCCAAAAAAAATTATCATTATTTTTTCGACAGAGAAAAAAAAAAAAAAAAAAAAAAAAAAAAAAAAACGTGAACAATAAAAATTACATTTATTTAAAATGAGGAAAGTAAATTAAAAAAATTAGAAATATCAGTCGTATCGTTACAAATAAGATACCAAATGAAAAATGCAATTTTTGTGAATCCAACGGATTAAACAGCTTATCGATCGGACAATTAGATTTTTTAAAATTAACTAATGTATGTATTTTAGGTGGCAAGAGAAGGAGATTGTATGGAAACCGTTTGGAAATTTTTTTTAAATGTGCTACTGATTAAGTCACATGTTTTTTTTTTTTTTTTTTTTTTTTTTTTTTTTAAAGTGGGAATAAAAATTGCAGTTTTGAATTTTTTTTTAATTTTCTTTCACAAACACAAACATGTAGTATACAGCCTGTACAACACTAGACCAAATTGAAGTTCAAATTTCATCAATATTTAAATAAATAAATGAAAATAAAAATATGTTTAATGGGAAATATATATAACCATTAAAAGTTTAGTTGTCTAAAACATGGCAGAAATAGCGCTCATAGCATATTGTTACAAGGTATTAAGTCTTATTTTTACAAGGGATTAAATCTAAAATGGTGACAAAAATTCAAAAGTCGCCAAAGAGAGCTATATTAAGGCGGTACTATGATAATGCTTACAAACCATGAATTATATATAACCACAAAAAATTAATTGTCTCATGCAACAGACGTAGCCGGTCATAGCATATTATAATATTTAGCGCGAAAATGTTATCATTTTTATGGTTGATCGGGGATAAACAAAATAAACATAGGAAATAACGTAAAAGCAAATATTATGTGCACCACGTATAGTGTTGTTCATATGTAACTGGGATTCAAATATAAAGGGGATACTTCATTTTTTTTCGATACTACCTATTTCGAAACTGTTATCTAATAAGGACTTAATGGAAGCCTATTGGTAAACCATTGTCTCAGGTAATAGGAACAAGCGCCCGAGTTTTAGCGGATGACCAAATCGCTACCGAAGGCAGCAGGGATCCGAAGCGAGCTTTTGAGCAATTTTAGTATTTTATTTTATTTTTATAAAGCTATATAGAAAAGAGTTTCCTTTAAATTTAGTGACCAGAGAAGCGGGCAAAGCCTGCTAGTAAACAATAAAAACACTATTATACTAAAGATTAAATTGAATGAACACTTTCATTAATATTTTAAATAAAGCTTTTGAACATTGCATATCTACAATATTTAATCTGCATATTATTAGAAAAGGATACCATAATAATAACAATTTTTGAATTATATTGCATAATCACTTTAAAATATTCTCGGGAATAATTAAATATATATGAAATAATTTTAAACGTCTTATTGGTGATACTTTAAACGTTATTTGAAATATTTATGTAGGTAGGTAAATGTCATAACAAATTCAAATGAAGTTATTTTTAAATATTTATTCTAACATTCAAATCAAGCTTAAGAAAGATATATATGAGGACTTAGAAATTTAGTATTCAAATTAACACTATTTCTTGAAAGCAAAACATACTAATCTGCTAGTTTACTCAATTTGTAGTTGCTGTTCCTTGTATGCTAATGAGGATCATAAGGTCATGTTTTAATGTTTCAGAATTTATTTAAGTGAATCAGATATGTTAATATTTATAATAAACATATATGAAAACAAATATTTCTAAGAATAAATATTTACATTATCTTTGTAAATATTTTTACATCATATAATTCAGAACAAAACTTAGCAATTTTCTAGTTACGAAAAGTAGTGATTCGGAATATTTAGTTCACACTTATTAAAATTGAATCCCTACATCTCAGAAATTTTCGTCGTATAAATAAAATTTACTTAAAATCTTTAGCATGCTCATTGTAACAAATTATTGAACAAAGTATTAATTATTACAGAATCCTTTTTAAATGAATTGTATTTTAATTTGTGTATTTAAAGTATTTTAAATTACAGTAGACTGCAGAAAAATGGAACATTTTTTGCTTGTAAATGGTCGTTAATACGTGTTCCAGTCACTGATGAAAATATGCCCATAATGCTGTCATTAATTTTTTCGAAGAAAGGGGAGTGTCCTTTAATAAACAATCAAACACTCTGAATTTTAAAGCACTCTCTAACAAATACGTTTACAGTGAAAAAAAAATAAAAATAAATAAATAAATAAATAGTAAATAATAAAAAATCTAGTGTGAAACAACCACACGACTTCCATTACCCACTATTACTCGTATTATATACATTTGTTGGAGATGTGACAAGAAGGAATGATGTGATCAGAAGACATAAAATTGACCTAACGAAATAGACGCCTAAAATTTTTTCAGATAAGAAAAACTTGATATACGTGTAAAAATACATAAAATAAAATTTGCACAGCGAGTTCAAAAATAAGGGAAAAAAACAGTAGAATTATTTTTTTGTACACTAATTTTCGAGACCTAAACTGACCAACTTAATCAAGATGACTGTTAATTTCCTTGTAATGACTACGTAATACATTAGAATGAATATCTAGAATGGAATTATGCAATAAATTTCAAGAAAATCGATAGAGCCGTTTTCGAGATACCGACTTTTATCAAAACTTGGCAAACTCAATTATGGACCAGAAAACAATAATTAAATACAAGAGGATATTTAAACGGGAGTTAATATGACGAGTTTGGGGAAAATCTGTACAGCCATTTTTAAAGAAAACCATTTGCGAGGCCTGAAATCGAGCTATTTATATAGGACGCCTATCAATTTTCCTGAACTAAACAACTATATCATATGAAAGGACATCTAATAGAGTGTTTATATAGCAACTTTTAAGAAAATCGTTAACGTCGTTTTCAAGATACGGACTTACGGTTCCGCTTCCTGTTTTCCAATTTTCACCAAAATTTAGAAACTTCATCTATACACTAGACTTGTCTCAATTCTGAACTTTCGTTGTTCTATCTTTATTAGTTTCGGAGATATAACAACCAGAAGATTCTACACATACACACTGACCAATTTCGAAAAACTACTTTTCTGGACTCTGGAGGCCCTAAAACGTATAAATCTGGTGAAACCACAATATCCAATTTTTGGACCGAATACTTCCATTTCCTACGGTAATAGGGTAATGGAAGTAATAAATTGCATACCAAATTCTATCAGTGACTAGCAAAAAGTGTTTCAGTCACTGACTGTAAAAATAAAGTCACGTCCGTCGATCTGTAATAATCCTTTTTCTCGAAGAAGGGAAGCGGCCATTCATAAACGGTCAAAACTCTGAATTTTTGTAGCACTTTCTTCCAAACACGAAAACTGGACTTTTATCTCGAAAAAGAGATTTAACTGTATAATTTAACGGTCAACTCTCCAAATTTTATTGAGATTTCTTAGAGTGCAGCATTATATATATTTGTGCATTTTATGATATTTTATTATATTTTAATAATAAACATTCACGTCCACGCATTTAGTCTACTGTTTTTCTGATATATATATAAGGAGATTTAAATAATTTTAATGATATCAAATTCAAAAATAATCATGGGATATGGAGCAAAATTTCGACTATCTTCCAAAATTACAATTAATCAAATGCATGAACAATTTTAACATGGCATTCATTTTTTTATTTACAAAAATATTGTATAATTTAACAAACTTATTTCTTTCTTTAAACAATGGAAAATTCTTGTTTAAAATAAAATTACTCTTGCCCTTCAGAATAAATCAAAATTCGTATCATTATACAATAAAATTCTACTTTTTCAAAATGTTAAAAAACTGAATATATATACACTCCTTCTCATATTTATAAGGACACTTTATATTTTGAAATAACTAATGTAAAAATAATTGTAAACAAGATTATACCAAGTGCACTTAATATATCTAGTATTCTAAAACCAAAACTGTTATAATTTTTTTAATATAAAACAAAATTAATAAAAAATAATGCAAAATGTGTTTTTCTCCAAGTTTTTAGATGTTCATAATTATAGGGACAATCCAGATTTTTTTGTTTTGTTTAACTTACTAGCGGATAAATTACAGTTGGCACGCGAATTTGTTAACTACTGGGCTAGATTAATTCATATGTAAGCCTTCATTTTTTCTTGGACGGACATTACTGATAATTCCTCGAAAAAAAGAACGTCCAAGTAGTAAAGTATGATAAATGTGTTTTTTAAGTGGAAGGATAATTTCAATCCGCAGAATTTCTAATGAAATTCGAAGGTCTAAAATTGCTGAAGGAAATATGATCAAACGTTGAACTGCTGGTTCGATAGGAGAGAGATCTGATGCAAAATCAGAATTGTTTTACAGAGATCGAAGACTCATAATTCCTCTTACTGTTCTACTCATAATGACTGCTGCTGAATTTGCTCGTAATTTTTAATGAAAGGTTAGGGTCCACATTTATGCATGTTTAAAATAATTAATAATATGTTAAAATGAATAAAAAACCTGTAATAATCAATCAACATTTAATGGGGGAAAGAACGTATGTGTTAAAGTTGAATAAGGACAATATTAAATGGTAAAATGTTGCATTTTCGGATGAAAAACCTTTTATTCTTGATTAACAAATGGTTTTAACAGTTACTGGCACGATCTGAAGATAGCGAAAGACAGAGCAGATTTTTAAAAGGCAGATATGAATCGGATATTTTAAAGATGGATCTATGGTGCTCTGGAGAGCTGCTTCTACTGAAGGCAGAATGAATTTAGTAATTTTTTCTATTATTATGAACATCAAGAGAATATCCGCAAATTTTAAACGTGGAATTAACAGATTTTTGTTAGATTTTGGGGGGTAATAATAATTTTTTCAACAAGACTTACATTTTTGCTCTACTTTTACAGCAATAGGAAATAGTTTGAAGAAAGAAACTTCTGTATTATTGCCTTTCCTATGGCCTAAAAATTGAAAACACCTTAACTTATGATATTAGAAAAGTGCATGCAAGTGGAAAGCAATTTTAAATAGTTTAAATGTATTAAGAATATCATATATGCAATATGAAATGGTATGGAAACTGAATATTAAAAACAAATGTATATATATGTACCAGAGAGAATGTCTGACTGTTTAACCCTAAAAAGAGACCCCATAAAATATTAATTTAAAGAATAACTGAAATAAATTACTAAAATTCGAGCTGTCCTTATAATTGTGAACACCTGAAAAATCATCTTTTTACCATATTTAAAGTTTTTTAAGATATAAAAATGATAAAACTTTTTAAATATAGTGTATTAATGAAATTCAAATTAATAAAACTTATATTTGTTTAAATAATAGTGTTCAGTGTTTAGTTAATATAGAAAAACGGGTGTCCTTATAATTTTGAGAAGGAGTGTATATATATATATATATATACAGTCAAACCTGGTTAATGTATACAAGCTTAACGTAAATTACTTTTAACATGAACTGTTTCCACAATCTCCGTCAAAATGAAGATTATTTTCTGATTTACTGATAGCAAGAACTACTGATAACTTGAACAAATTATTTATTACCCTTGAGATTTGCGGTAACGGGGTTTGATTGCATATATATATATATATATATATAATAACTTATGTAGATAAATCACTCAATAATTAAGCTAACATCTGTAAATAATATTATCACAAACTATCACAAATTATTAAATTCATCTATATCCCATGATAAAAATTTTAAATTAACATTTCGTATAGCATTATCAATAATATACATATAGTCCATGAACTATAAATAATTTCAAATGAAAACTTCAAATTATCCTTAGATAGTAATATTTCCCAAATTCGACGAAACTGTAAATAATTTTGTATTGTAATTATATGTAATAATCATAATAATATGTCAAGTTAATTCTTTCTTAATATTTCAAATCAAGTATATCAATTAACAACAAAGATTATAACAAATACTGTATAAAGAGCATCTATGAACTTGTTTATTATCATAAAAATATTAAAAATGTAAATAAAATACAAGCTTGTGACTTATAAAATTTCAATAATTGAAAACTAACTGAACTTAATAATGGGAAGAAATTGCATTTCACTAATATATTTATATTATACTTATTATTAATTTACTTCTTTAAAACACATCCGAAGCCTATCAATAGATTTAAAAATAGTATAATAATTGCTCACTTAGCAACCTTTTAATTTATTCCATAAAATTGTTAGTATAAGCCTTTTTTTTTTTTTTTTTTTTTTTTTTATACTACCTTTTTCTTTTAGCAATATCCTTCTAATTTAAGTAATTACATATTGAAGAAAAGTTCCCTATAAAAAAATGTCGTGAAAAAAGGCAGATGCAAATATAATTTTATCGAAGAACTTAAGAATTGTGCGAGTAACATTTAAAACATTTAAATTAACTAGGGGGATTTTTATGTTTTTCATTTTTATAAAATCATTTTTGGTAAAATGCACTTTGAAAAAGCGATTTTTTTTAATTTTTTTTAGAGAAAAATGCTTAGCTTTATTCAGAGAGAAAAAAAAAACATTTCTCTTGTGTAATCCTATATAAAAACTACCATAAATGTCAAGGGTACGATCTAGAGATAAGCTCATATTCCCCTAAGGAATGCTACAGAGAAAATCCATTCCTTGTATTAAAACCACACTCTTGTGATATGAAACTTCAGTTTAAAATACATTAAAGAGCAGTCTAATAAAACATTTTTTCAAGGGCGTGTTTTTCATTTTATAGCTTTCTTGATTTGTTCATAGTGTTTTTGCATTAGATTTACCTAGACAATTATAATTAAAAAGAAATTATAGTGAATATAAACTTTTGTGTTATTCTAAATACGTGTTTTTCATTTTCTTATTATTTGAATATGTATGCGTGAAAAAAAATATATATATAATATAATATAATATAATATAATATATATATATATATATATATATAGAGAGAGAGAGAGAGAGAGAGGGGTGGGGGTGGGGGATTGGGAATGTAGAAATTCTATTTTTAGAGATTTACACAAATTTCTTTATAATTACTTTGTTAAAATGAACTGTTAAAACAGTATTACTAAAATACGATAAAGAAATATATTTATAAATGTATGTGTGGTTTAATAATACGTTAATATTAATTAAATATTTAAAATAAATCAACGCACAACACAGAAATTTTCTGTTATGATTTAATTATTACTTACGTTGATGATACTTATTCTGTCATGTTCATTAATATTAGTAATACAAAGTATGTTTTCAAACACAATTTGAGAAGAAAAATCGTTTAAAATTTACTTACAATTCTACTTAGCAAATAAAAATTTAAGCTCCAAGAACTTTAAACAAGAGTTTTTAAGTGTATGTGTTAAAGAGGAAAGATGCTGATAGTCAGACAAAAAGGATTCAATTTTGTGTAAACAAATTCAAATAGTGCAAAAATTGATTCCACCTGTTCAAATAAATGAACACACAACTTCTACTATATTCGTGGTTGTTTATAATATGAAAGATTTTTTTTAATACCAACTATAAGCAGCTATTGTACTGAATAGAACTTATTTAATTTAATTCATCATTTGTGTTATTATTTCATCATTTGTTTTATTTATATTATTATTAATTCATCATTTGATTATTTCACATTTGAGCAGCAATTCTCGGTCAAATAATATTAAAATAAAACTTTTTGGTAAGATAATATGTTTTTCTTTAAATTTTCTGTGTTCTGCCTAAGTATTTCTATACATATCTTGTTAAGCCAACTCACTCCTACGGGTATGCCAGCTAGCATCTTATGCGGAGTCAATTAGTATGGCTATAACGTCTTAGGAAAAGTATGCTTTCGGTGGCTTAAGCAGATATTTATGCTTCCCGGTACATTCATAAAAAGTTTTATAAGTATTACACACACACACACACAAAAAAAAAAAAAAGAAAAGAAAGAAAAACTAAAAACTTAAACTCAAAAACCTTCTAGCTCCGGTCTTACTTGCATTCTAATATTTCAGTTTGCTTTATGGTTCTCGATTTCTATATATATATGAAACCTGTTTTTATGTATTTTTTAATGTTTAACTTCATTATGATTAAAGGGGAAAAAACATTCAGTATCAATTAATTATGACTGTGTGTTTAACTACATTTAAATCTCCTTGAATATTTAAAATTTACTTTGACGTGTAAATCAACTATTGGGGTCTGCTTGTGATAATAAACGGTTTGTGATGTCAATGCCCTTCGATGTAGTCCATACATTATCATCGTAAAGTAAATTTCACTGCATTATTTCTATAATATAAGCGAATTTGGCTGGTGACAAACATTTATTTTAATAATGAAGTTAAAATATTTAAGCGGGACAGTTGTTTTGACGTGTTCAATAAACTTGAACTTTTAACCTTATTTTCAATCATTTCTGAAATTACTATATGCACTTATTAGAATAGTCTTCTAAATTTAGCAGTATATTATGAATATTTATTAATATGATGCAAATAAAAGCTTTCTGACATTTTCGCTAACATTTAGAAGGTTAGAAATGAAAACACAATACCTTTCCGTATACAATGCAAATTTTGATTCTAAATGAGATGTTAATAGGAAAGTAAAGGAAAAAATATGAATTAATAGCATATAAAGTATCTATACTAAAAATTTAAAAAGAATTGTATGTTATTTGGATACACGCACACACACTTATATATATACTGGGTTAAACACGTATTTTGCAGTGTTCAGAAATTTCTAAGCGTTTCCTAAATACAGGGGGATAGGATGGGACTTTTGGCGGATCCTATATGTATAATAAGCAGGCATTGCCCTCTTTGCTACTCACTATGTTTAAGTTAATTTTAAAAAATTACCGTTTTTTATAATGCTTTAAAAAGAAAATACATTGAATTTGTTTAAAAACTTCTCTTATGTTCCTCGCTGCCTTTGACAGAGACTTCTTTATTTGCTTGCAACAGCACCTTACCCGTGAACTTCAATTTGTGTGCTTATCGGATGACAGTTTTGAAACGAAGAGTATCAAAAATTATCGAAGTAGCACTTTTATATTTAAATCGCAATTAGATATAAACAACACATTACGTACTATAGGGGAGACCCGTGTACCTAGGGCCCCTTTTTTTCAATGGCCGAAAACAGAGCCCTTGACCGGTTTAAAATTATGAAACTGATATTTACATATCTTTAGGATTATTTACTTCCAATTGAGATTAATATAAATAGGTAAAATAATAAATCCTGACAAATAGGAGGTTTTAAAATAAACTTCTCTCATGGCCCTAGGTACAACACCCTCATTGTACCTAGGGCCAGACCTCATTTTACCTATGGCCGCTTTTTTTCAATTCCCGAAAGCAGAGCCCCTGACCTGGTAAAAATCATGAAACGGATATGCACATATCTTAGAACTAATTTCTTTCAATTGAGATTAATATAAACACTTAAAACAATGAATTCCGACAAATAGAAGATTTTTAAATAAATTTCACACATGGCCCTAGGTACAACACGCTCATTGTACCTAGAGTCAGACCACATTGTACCTAGGGCCAGACCTCATCGTACCTAGGGCCAGATCTCATTGTACGTAGGGCCTCAGTGTACCTAGGGCCATTCCCTTAACCCTTTGCACTTGGCATGTTTTCCGTAAGACACGCCTTTTGGCGTTCCTTTAAAACGTCACACGTATAATTTCCAACTTACTACCTTTTGGCTACCGAAAAATTGTAATAATTTGTTTTATTTTACTTCATTATTAAATAAAATAAATCTTTCTGTTAAAATTTTCCGGTAGCCGAAAGGTAGCCTATAGTTACACGTTTTAGAAAAAAAAAACATTTCTTTTGCAGAGGAACAACTTAAGGCGTGGCTCGATTTTTTAATGTCCCCTCAGAAGGGACATACGAGCGATAAGGGTTAAAATTATATTTCACTTTGTAATGGATAGAAAATAAACATATAAACATACATTTTATAAAAGAAACAATATCAAGTAACACATTTATTCATCATATAATAAATATCATGGTGTTGTCTTAATATGAAACACCGAATTTTTCTCTCTTTTTTCCTTTGGGATATATTCTAATAGCATATTTTTCTTCAATTTCTTTTTTTTTATTTCTGGAACGTCCCTTAAATTCCTAGATCTTCCTGGTTTTCGACCACATACTTTCTTTGAGTAGTTTTTGTACGAGGTTTTGCTTCAGGAAAAGTTGTACCTGTTCAAGCATGACACGAAAATATGTTAGATGATGAAGGTTTCGAAATTTCAACAGGACATGGAACAGAGACATCCAGTTTCATCATTGTTGGTTCATATTCTTACTGGAAAAAATCTTTTTTGGAAATTTAAGGATGGAGCTTGTCTCTCGGCCACGTTTGAACTTAAATATTCGCTCTCACCAGGAAACCATCCCAATAGTGTAATAATAGAAATCAATTTAATTATGTTCATTCGAGAGGGCATAATATAACATGATTTTTGATACATATACTGTTACCCCTTATAAGTCCGTTTTCGAGAAATCTATATTTAAGTTTGAGTAAAAATGTAGTAACCAGAAAAGGGTGGGAGGAGTCTATCAACATCTGCTAGAACCATAACTTTTATCAATATTTAGACTCTATTTTAGCGAATTTTTAGGCTTTATATCTCAGTTGAAGATATCTCAAAGCTGAAATAGGCAACTGATGAATGCATCAAAGAACAAGTTTATCTATGCTATTTCAATTTCTGCTTATTTTGAATTTCATTCATTATTTCAATAAGGCGTGGTGTTATCGATCTAAGCGTGGTTGGACCGATTGTTAGTGAACTTTCAGAGTTTATCACTCGAAAACGAGCTGACGAGGGCTAATGTTTTATGCGTCAAGAAACATATTTATATATGCTCTTTCGATGAATGCTTGTTTGGATTTCATTTTTTTTTTTTTTATGATTACAGTATGGAATAGTTTCCTGGTCAGTGAATATGTTTTGATTCGCTGGCTATATGCCAGTTACACGAAAACCTGATAAAATGTTCACAGGAGTATAGACCGACGGATAGGACTTGCCAAAACTTTCAGCATATATAGTGGTTGGTTTGCAACAGTTTGCCAGCATCCAATTACTACAGGCTGTATTGTAGTACATCTTATAAGGTCCAAACATACCTCTGTCCAACGGTTGAAGCTTATGACTGGTGGTTGGGTAAATAATATCCCTCATACAACAATATCCTTCATTTAATTATAGAAGTTTTTTAATTAAATTGTAACAACATGAAGAATAAGATTACAATTGTACCTAGGGCCATGCATGGCCCTAGGTGCAATTTAGCTATGTGGCCCTAGGTACAAGTTTCGGTAACTTCATTCAAAATACATTCCACTAAAAAGCCCACACACAGAGAGGACTAATTAAGTTTCTCATTTATTACTCAATATAATGAAAAAATTATACACTAGAAATAAAAGAAAATTATTTGACTGACTTTTGTAAAATAGCAAAAGAGATGAGCTGTAAAATTTTACTTCAAACCATGTAAATTCTTTTTCTACATGTAACTTGTAAAGACTTTTTCCTGAATAGTTTCAAACTGATTGTAAATGTAGCAATTGGTGTTGTTACTCGCCTTATTGAATATTAAAACTTAAAACTAAATATTATTCAAATAAAGTGGGGTGGACCTAGGTACATGATGGCCCTAGGTACACGGGTCTCCCCTACATAGTATTTATTGTCACGGTATTTCCTATATTTTATTTGATTTCTCCCGTGGACCATAAAATGACCGCAATTTCATACGAAAATGCGCGATAATACAATATGTTATGATCGCTATTTCAGCTGGATTTTAGACAAATAATGTTTTTGTGGATATACAGTGTGTTTCAAAACTCATGGGCAAAAATTTAAGGGGTGGTAGAAAACATCTAAACAAGACATTTTCATCAAACAATGCATGGGCGGAGAACAAGCAGTAACCGCTAGAAGGCGCTGTAATGGAAAGTATTTCTTACACATCGTCATTTCTATCGTAGATTTAAGCAGGCATGGCGACATACAGTAATCAGGAAAAGGCAGACATGCATTTTATGTATGGTCAGACGAATAAGAATGCTCTGGAAGCCGCAAGACTGTACCGGCAGCGTTTCCCGAGAAGACACGTACCAGACCGAAAAAATACCACAACAGTCTTGCGGCTTCCTGAGCATTCCTATGCGCCAGACCATACATAAAATGCATGCTCGTCTCTTCCTGATTACTGTATGTCGCCGTGCCTGCTGAAATCCAAGGTAGAAATGACGATGTGTAAGAAAACGTGCGCTTCATACTTTCCATTACATCGCCCTCTAGTGGTCACCGCTTGCTCTCCGCCTACGCATTATATGGTGAAAATGGCTTATTTAGATATTTTCTACCACCCCTTAAATTTTTGCCCATGAGTTTTGAAACACCCTGTATATAGTTACATTAAATATATTTTTATTTTTATTTATTTATTTAACTTTGAATTTCAATTAATGAAATATTTATGCCTGACAGCGTGAAAGTACACTGATAACTCGGAATTAAAGATTGCAGTCCATTTATTATTAATAAGTAATAAGTACAAAACGTTGAATAAACACCATAAAATATAAGAACTCATAAAAACTGTTTCGGGTCGAAAGAGTGCCGCTTTGTTCGCAGCACTCATGTCTACTTTAATCACCTAACGAAGGATCGTGTCTTCTTTCGACCCGAAACAATTGTTCCGAGTTCTTGCATTTTATGGTGTTTATTCAAAGTTTTATACTTATTACTTAATTTCTGTGGTTCTTTTTTTTATATAACATTTATTAGTATGTTAAAATAGCGTAGTGATATATATATAATAAATAAATAATTAGCAAGTAAACCTTATCACGATACACAGCTTTATTATGTCTCTCCCTTGGTGGATTTTGAATTATTTTCGTCATTTTGTCGATTTTTTTTTTTTTTTTTTTGTATAATTTTTTATACAAAAAGGGAGCTTTCTTTCAGTACCTACTTTGCTAATACTTTTATTGTTTGTATATGTTCGTTAATTTATAGGAGTCCTCCAAATTTTTAATTTTTAATGTTGCATTTTTTTTCTTTAAAATTATCTGATCAGATAAAATTTGATCATTTATGTGACTAATATTTCTATTTCAATATTTTGATTTCTGTAATATTTTATAATTTATTTATATTTCAGATGTGCTACTTGGATTAAAATGGCTGTTGCTGAAAGTTCTTGGAGAAAAATGTTCTGAGTACTGCAGCGTCAAAATTTTAAAAATCGCCCAGTGGGATCTGTAAATAAAATTAATGATACAGGGTGTTTATAAAGTCCCGGACCCATTTTGATGTTTAATAACTCATAAAATAATAAAGATAGATTAAAATTAATAACATAAATGGTTAAATAAACTCAAAAAGTTTCATGACCCTTGTGAATGAACTTCCACGTGTGCCCCCTTCGTCGCACGAAGAAAATCAAGTCGCTAGTCAATTTCACGCCAGGTAGTGGCAAGCATGTCGGCATCCACAGAGGCTATTGCGGTTGTAATTCTGACTTTTAGGTCATCAATGTTCGACATTCTCCTCCTGTAAACATTGTCCTTTACAAATCCCCAAAGGAAAAGTCCAGCGGCGTTATATCAGGTGATCTGGGTGGCCAAGGAATTGGACCTCCTCGCCAATCCATCTTCCTGGAAAATGGTCATTCAAAGAACTATGAACGATGGTACCCCAATGAGGTGGTGCACCATCTTGTTGCTGGATGAAGTTCTTCTAGTTGTGGAAATACGAAGTTTTCCAACATGTCTAACCATACGACTGATGAGACGGTCTTTTCTGTAAAAAAGAAAGGCCCAATGACTAGGCTCGAATAATGATATCCGCTCGAATAAAACATCACATACAAAAGTACTACATAGTACTACATCAAAAGTAAACATAACATTGCAATAGTTGCCAAAAACAAAAGAGTGAAAAATGCAATTAATAAGCAGACGATATTTAGAAAAGCACAGATGCAGTCGGTAACAAAAGTGTCCGAACACTAGCAAAAATTTCTATATAAAAAAAGTACACTTAATACTGTTTTGTTAAATAAATCCTTGTCGAATTCTGGTCTTAGTCAGTCTAAGAACACGGTTCGACAAGGATTTATTTAACAAACCAGTATTAAGTGTACTTTTTTTACATAGGAATTTTTGCTAGTGTTCGGACACTTTTGTTACCGACTGTATTTAGACTGGAAAATTAAATTATCTGTAATTAACCACACGCGCAGACGATATTTACAAAAGTAAATATATTCAAACCTGAAAAGAAAATATATGAGTTATTCCATCAATAAATGACATAAGTTTGTTTATATCTTCATTATTTTATGAGTTATTAAACATCAAAATGGGTCCGGGACTTTACAAACACCCTGTATAATAATTTTATAATCCATAGAGTTTGGAGTAGTAAAGAAGCACTAAGCAGTCGAGTGTAACGTTCTTTAACAACAATTTGACAATAATAAAAAATATTAGTTTAAAAAATAAAATTTTAATCTTTTTAGAACAGCATATATTAGCATCATTAATTATATTACCACTTTACCAATATCTATAAAATTTTTAAATTATAATGACGTTAATTTTTGTGAAATGTGTAATTTAATTTTTATAACTTTTTATTGTTCCCGTTTAATTAAATTTATTGAATTTTATGTCGAAAAAAAGAAAAAAAAAAAAAAATTCGTAATGTTTTTTGGCAACAATTAAATTATAACTAATATATTTAAATGGCTAATTTCCATGTTCTTAAAAGGTTACTATTTTCATATTTTAGTTAATTAAAAGCAAACTAATAAAAAATTCGAAAATCGGTTTCGAGGTACACTAGGACACCTTGGAGGGCACCGTCATGTCGAATCACTTGACTGTCCGAGGTACCATTTTTGCACTACACCTTTCACAGACACACAGATACACACATATTCAGACATTGTCTTTTATGCATTTAAAGATACAACTATTTTGTTTTTATTTTCATGTATAACATAGCTGCCAATATTGCTAATTTTTAAATCAGATTTATACACCAGTATTTTTAAAAAGGAATGTGTCACATATATTTTCGACGAATACATAACATTAAATAAATGGAAAACATTTATAAAAATTTTCTGGCATGAATTCTCCGTTGAAAATATTGGAAACTTGGCATCTATGGTATAAGTACAGTCGGTAACAAAAGTGTCCAAACATTAGCAAAAATTCCTATGTAAAAAAAGTACACTTCATACGGTTCTGTTAAATAAATCCTTGTCGAATCATGTTCTTACACTGACTAAGAACATGATTCGACAAGGATTTATTTAACAAAACTGTATGAAGTGTACTTTTTTTACATAGGAATTTTTGCTAGTGTTCGGACACTTTTGTTATCGACTGTATATATATATAAAAAAAAAAATCCGTTAATGATTGTTTTAAAAATAAATGAGAGAAATCGGATGTTTTATCTTTTAAAATAATTTTTTTGATATTTTAAACATTTCGTTCAATATTTTATTTAAAGGGTCAAAATATTATATATTTTGAAGTATTTTGTGAAATCCTTATAAAAATATCCATCCTTTCGATATGACATCAATGAAAAGTTTCTAATTTATTTAAAATTTCAATATTGTTAGATCACCTTTTTCAACTGTTATTTAAGTAAGCATTCAGCATATATGTAACCTGGTAAGAGATAATTAAAGTTTATCTTACCTTTCTGATCACTCTTCTTTATTCCACGATAAAAAAAATCCGTCAGAAAACCATGTTATTTTTAAAGTGAAAAATGTACTGTGTCTAGTAGTAATTAATGTTCATAAATAATCAAGGAAAACTATCAGAGGAGGTATAAAATAAGTTTAACCATTTAAAGAAATAGTAATTACACATCTCAACCTCGCCTTATGGTTGCTTAGATTAGATTAAGTTAGAACAAACAAACATTTATGTATTTTAAAAGTAATTTAAGCGTTTATGTAGATATTATAAAGTTAACAAAAATAATTAACAGTGTAAAATATTAAAAAAATTATTACGTCTCGTATAGTTATATTTAATTTTTAATCACATCAAAAACCGAGACAATATACATTTTAAAATATACAATTTAAAACATTAAAACACACAAAACATAAATTCATGTGCAGCATGCCATAGAAATCGACCATCTACCTGATTTTGACAATACTAAAATAATCAATCTAACTGCTCAAATTATCATTCAAGAATTTTCCTCGAAGGCTGGTATACGAAACAGCATTTTTCACCGCTTTATGAGGCATGCGCAGTCCCCGCTCAATACGCTGTACTCTCTTAAAGGAGATCTATTCTTCTTATCAGCGATTACTTTTTGATTTTTTTACTGATGAGGACCCTGTAAAAGGCTCGAAACGCTTAAATTTATGTTTTGTGTGTTTTAAAGTTTTAAATAGTATATTTTTTAATGTATATTGTATCAGAACAAAAACCCTTAACGGGTTAAAAGTTTGTGACGCAGCACTTTATTTCGATATGATTTGGAAATATGGGTCTTAAAAATAATGATATCAAATTTTGAGTGACGCTTTGCTATTAATTGAAATATACATAGATTTTTCTTATTTCATAATTTGCTTTTTTCTTCTATTTATATGTACATCACAGTACATTCATAATATTTTCAACTTCAACGTGAAAAAATATATAGAATTTACTCACTGATGCTTTTTCATTTGCATCTCGTGAATTCAAAATATGAGTTTTAAAAGAAATGATATAATTTCAGTGATGCCTGAGTGTTACTTTAAAAAGATTTCTTTTTAGATTTCATAACAATCACTTTTGTTTTGTTGAATAAAGTGTATTTACATATTGAAATAATGATTTTAATTTTTAAATATACTGTCAAATAATCAAACTTTCACTCAATGTACATTATAAATTGAAGTTATCTAGTTCAATAAATTGATTTGTCTATTGCGTCACGCTATCCAAAACTGTAAGTAAAATTTATGTAAATGTTACTTTGCACACATTTTCACTGTTAATACTATGATACAAAGAGATTGTGTGATGCAAAAAGAAAACATTTGCAGAAATTTTACTTGCAGTTTTGGATAGCGTGACGCAATAGACAAATCAATTTATTGAACTAGATAACTTCAATTTATAATGTACATTGAGTGAAAGTTTGATTATTTGACAGTATATTTAAAAATTAAAATCATTATTTCAATATGTAAATACACTTTATTCAACAAAACAAAAGTGATTGTTATGAAATCTAAAAAGAAATCTTTTTAAAGTAACACTCAGGCATCACTGAAATTATATCATTTCTTTTAAAACTCATATTTTGAATTCACGAGATGCAAATGAAAAAGCATCAGTGAGTAAATTCTATATATTTTTTCACGTTGAAGTTGAAAATATTATGAATGTACTGTGATGTACATATAAATAGAAGAAAAAAGCAAATTATGAAATAAGAAAAATCTATGTATATTTCAATTAATAGCAAAGCGTCACTCAAAATTTGATATCATTATTTTTAAGACCCATATTTCCAAATCATATCGAAATAAAGTGCTGCGTCACAAACTTTTAACCCGTTAAGGGTTTTTGTTCTGATATCATTACTTTTTAGGGGTTATTGATCAACTGATCAAGTCCTTCCAGCTCATAGAAAGAGTAGATTTTTTTTTCTTATCATGTAGCTGCCATTTTATTTAAAAATGGCGGCTACAATTAATTAATGGACTTAATGGAAATATTAATGAGGGCTACGTATATATGGAGTTTTAAGTAAATTGGATCATAAATACCTTTTTAATGAGAATTTAAATATTTCAAATAGCTGGCACTCGAAACAAGATGGCAGATCATATAATATTCATATAATTTTACAAAAATACTTTCATTTATTAACGATTATTTATTTTGATAAATCAAATTTCAATTCCTTTTTAAAGAATAATTAGATGCAGACAAAGTTCAGTTTATATTAATATATTCTGCTATCCCCCCCCACCTCTTTTTCTATTCTTTTTTTTTTTTTTTTTTTTTTTTTCAGCAATGCACCGAAGAAATAATATATACTTTCTTTATTTCTTTTTAAATTCTTTAAAAAAAAAAAAAAAAAAAAAAAAAAAAAGCTTATAATTGGTTTTAAAATTAAAATCATGTAAAAGGAAATTTCATTAACCTAAACTATTAATATCTGAAGTGCTTGTGTGTCGGGGGGGGGGGGGGGGCGAAATATTCTTGCTTTACTGGTAGAAATACATAATGGACATTTAATTTTTTTAAAAATCATAAATTGCCTAATAGCAAAATAATAAAATTGAAGTATATTTTAATGATTTTATTATTATTTATACAGCAATTGATTATAGACTGCCATTCATTAAGAACAAAATAATAATACATAATAATAATAATAATTTAGTCATTTTACCAATAATATGTTTATCTTCCATTTTTTAAATAAATAGTTTCCCTCTGATTATGATACTTCAAATATTAAATTTTAATATACATGAGCAAGCCTTTCTTATTTAATATATATAAATTTCTTGTAATGCAATATAGAGTAATCCTTTTATTTTCCATTTTGTCTTAATAGGGGGAAAAAAATTAGCGCACCAGAATTACATCACTCAATTCAATTAAAAAAAAAAAAAAAAAAAAAAGGAGAGCGAGAGAATGGTAATTAATAAAAATTTAGAAAGGAACTACGAATTACAAAATAAAAAATATAGAATCAATAATGAGAAAGCGATCACACTCGTTTTTATAGTAACTCTATATTAAGTTAAAAGATGGCGCCAAAATTTTTCTCTCTCAATAATACTTTGAAATTCTTCTCTAAATTCGAGCATGCGCAAATTGAGAGGAGCTCCGCTCCCGCAAATGCCTTGTACAATAAAACCACGACAGTCTCAGCCAGTCAGAGAGCGCAGGAAGGAAACACCAATCAGAGGCGGCGAATGAATACATGAATGATGAAAAAAATTAATCGGTTGATTGATCAGTTGGGTTTTACGTCGGAAAAAATTAATCGGAAAAAAATGTGAAATATTTTCTCTTAAAAAATTATAAATTTATTATGAATAATTATTAAATAGAATACATATAATTACAAAATATTTCCTTATTTGAAATATTATCTAAATAGTATTTTGGCGAAATGTGAAATTTTAAAATCAAATAATTTCCTTCATAACAAAAAAGAAAGAAATAGTTAAGTAAAATTTAATTTAGTATATATATAATAAGTATTTAAAACAAACAATGAAGTTTCCTTTTTGCATTTAATAAAAAAAATCTAAATATTTTATTGACTGCATTCAGATTGGACCAAACAACCACAGCCTCAGAAAACCGAATGACGCCTGTTCTGAATTCTGAGAATCTGCGGTTCAAATCCATGCATGGCGGAGGAAAAATAGTTCGATTTTTAAGCTAAATTATCTAAGAAACAAGAGTTTTTTGGGAAAAACGGAGAACGTCATGCGTCTCAGACAAAATAAATTAATATCATATATCAATTTCATAAAATTTCTTCGAGCCGTTTTCGAGAAAAAAAACTCACACAAAACACATTTTTCCTTTGAAGTCTTAAATTGCAACTCCAGATCTCAAAATATATACAATGTTGAAGTGTGAAACTTTCAGGATAGCATCATGCAGAAGATAAAAGCTTATTCTGAAAATATTAGATCAGAATATCTCCAATTTACTGAGATATTAAATGTCGGCGTTTCCAAATTCCTTTGATGATAAATTAGCTGTATAATAGAGTGTCGCTGCTAAGCTTTGTTTGAGCTTTGCTGCGTCACTCAAAAAACTGCCGTTTTTTATGATCTGCTTTTATGAATTTAAAAATTTAATAATTAACAGTGTTTAAATAAACTTTAATAGATCACGATCATAATTAGTCAGTTCTAGCTCATTTCTAAGTCTATCGATGCCTTGATGTCTCTCGATTTCTAAGTCTCTAATGGCCATATTCACCATTAACTTCAACTCCTGGTTCAGTGCAAAAACCCGAAAAGCGTCTAAAGGCAGGGTACAGCTTTCCAGCAAAATATGGCATGTTGTTTCTGCCATCTAGTGTCGATGATTTCATATAATCTTTGGTTATTTTCACCTAAAAAATCTAAAAATAACTATACCGCTAGATGGCAGAAACAACATGGCAAAATTTGCTGAAAATGAGCACCCTGCCTTTATACGCTTTTCAAATTTTCATGTTCAACCGGGAGTTGAAGTTATTGGTGAATAACAGCCTTAGTCTCTCTCGTCCTTACGCCTTGGAGTATTTTAATAAATATGTTTACGGCCATTTTATCACTTGGACAGTATTTTATGTCAGTAACATTTTTTTTTTTTTGTTCATTTTGGTATTTTATATAGTAATAGCTGTTTAAAAGACAGTAAAAGCTTTTTATACAGTAATAGCTGTTTATGTATGTTTTGAATATGGCAAATAATTCGTTTTAACCAATTTTAAAAAAATAATAATTTATCTTCCTAAATTATTATTGAAATTTTTACGATAAGGATCTTTTAATAATTTTATAAGCCATAAAATTTTCTAGTAGTCTGCCTCTGAAGACGATAGAGTGATACCATTCTGACACTTTGCAAATCATTGAATAGGGTTTCCCCCGATCAGAAAAATATTTTCAGAAGTTGCGTTTTTTGGTTGGATTTTCGTCCTTATATGTCCAAACCTGTGTAAGCCTCGTTTTTTGCAGATTTTTTTCATTTTTATTTGGAAGGGGGGCAGGGAATATTTCTTATCATATATTAACAACTTCCCAAACTTTTTGCCTGAAAATTTCATTGCTCCTTGTAAATATGTAAACAACTTCTAAAATATCTATATCGCTAACACTTGCAAGGTATAACTATGCACCTACAGCTTGTCCATAATTTTTATTAATTGGCATTAAATTATCTGTACTATCTAAGTTCATTTAACCCTAGAACACTAGCGTGTTCATATCAGCCGCTATCACTAGAGATACGTAAAATTTACGTGCTCCTGTAAAATTCGTTTTATTTGCTTATATTACATCAATTTTGTTTTCAAATATGTTTAACTGTTTGCTGTTTTACCCATATTACAAACTTTTCCTTAACTGAATAATTGTTTCGAAGCATCCAGGGTCAAACAAGTATATCATTAGAAGGGAAAAGACAGAAATGGACCAATTAGTATTAAACCGCACGTAAAATTTACGTACACTGCTGTTCTAGGGCTAACCTGGCTCCATACGTATATATTTTAATGGTTTAAAAATTTCTAAATTTAATTTCTTTAGCAGGTCCTCAATCTAAAATTTTTGACGCAACAATTTTCTTTGTTCTGTTTATTTTTATTTTTAAATAAATATTGACTTATCCTAATTTTTTCACTTGAAATTCTTTACTACATTATGTAATAACTTCATTTATTTCATCCTCATTTCCTGCAATAATTAAATTATCTACATATGTTAAGATAAATGAAATAGCGATTGATTTACTTCTTACATATAAACAGGTGTTCCCCATGCACTTCCCCATTAATTTATCTTCTTTAAGAATCTTCTAAATTTTAAGTAACAAACTCTCGGACGGGGCGAAGATTTGAAGTGAGTAATTCCTTTGGAAACCACAAGACTCCTAATTAGGAAGAGGTAATTAAGAATATGCTCACTACTTTTTGTGCACTTGGTTGTAACGTGAGCTTAAAATTACATTATTTGCACAGTAATTTAACCAATTTCCACATTTTTGAAAGTGCGGTTTCTTTTGCATATAATCTAAATAAGCTAAAAAAAAGAGCTGGTGGAGCAAAACTGGAAACCTTTTTCGGGATTAGTGGCCGAAATATAACCAAAAATAGGTCAAAATTGTTATAGGCAGCAAAACAACCAGTATACATTATCGCTTTCTCACGGCCGTAAAAACTTTCCAAAAATTCGTACTGCTTGGCTTGCAAATACAGCTTATTGAGTTACATTCATTCATTACTGTTAAATAAATTAATAGTTCAGTTAGAGAGTTATTTTATGGAAAACTTGCATATTGTGGTAACAATATACATCTCAAAGCACTCATAATAGACAAAATGTTCAATGAAAGCAAATAAAGTCAGATTTAAAATAGTGGGGAATTTTCTTCGCCAGATTACCGAGAGAGTTTTTAACTAAGCAATTTTTATATTGGCAATTTATTTCATGCATATATTTATGCATGAATAGAATATTTTTGCGTGCATTTAACAATATAATTTAAACGTTGAAAATGTTGCCAGATTTACTGATGTATGACTGCATTGTATTATTGTAAAATTTATAAATTTCTGTTGTTGTTAAAGTATATTTTAATGTTGATGAATATTTATTTTAGTATGATTAATAACATAAATAACAATTCTTTATTTTTTATGGTTTATAAATATTACTGTTAAGCATAACAGCATTTAAACAAAGAAAATATGATTTTGAGCCAAGATTTGATGTAATAAAACGTTTTCATGTTTTGTTTTTTTTCTTTTTATCATTCCTTTTTATAGTTTTTGATATGTACCATTTCAGTCATTCTTTTGAATGATTTGTTATGACTCGTCAGTACTGACAAGAAAATATCTTCTGAATGTTATTATTTTTTCCTTAATTAAAAAAGCAAAACAAAAACAAAGTCTCCACTTTTGTAAACAAACGTAACTTTTATATGCGAAACGTTATTTTAAAATATAATATGTATTCCAGAAACAAGTTTTACGGAGTAATAAAGCTCTAAAAAGTAATCTCTAGATGTGAAAATTCCCTTTAACCCTTTGAAGCAGATTTCTCATCAAACATAATTTTTACACTTTTTTGATAGTTTTAAGTTTTTTTAGATCTAAATAAGTGGAAAATGTTATATTTAAAATTTTAATTAATTTTGGTTCTAAAATATAGAGTGGGGCACCAGTGTCCCTTTCTGCGTTAAAGTTAAATTCATCATGGGACACGGGCGTCCCATGAATAAATATTTTCACAAATTGCACTTATTTACAATTACTTAGATAAAGGAGTAGCAATAATTCATTACTGATCTTTTTTAAATAATCAAATTTAATTAGAAATAAATTTTCGAAATTGGTTGATAAATTTTTTTCAAACTACCTTTATATAACATTTTTATTTTAGTAAAAAATTTACTCTGATAATCTAATAGATTTTTTATAATAACTATTAGACTCTCTTCTATAATAAAAAACTATCATATAATAATAATATTTGTAATAAGAGCGTCAAAAAATAAATAAGCAAAAGGGACACCGGTGTCCCATCTGCGCAAAGAGTTAAGGAAACTTGTTTACAAATATTTCAAAATTCGTTTTAAAGATCAGCGGTTTCAGAATTTAGAAATTTTTTTACTCATCTAAACATTTTAAAATTGAAATTTTTATAATAATAATAATAATAATTATTATTATTATTATTATTTATTGTGATCTTTTATTCTTATACTCTTATACTTTTTTTTATTTTCAAACGGCATTGAAATATTTCTATTTTTATTACTTTTATTATTATTCTTTAAATGTTGAATAACAATAATAATGATGATGATAAAACTATGATTAGCCTATCTTCGCTCTCCGGTCAAAGAAGCATTATTCAAAAAAATCGCGATTTTGAGTTAAACCTGTTTTTTAACGGCCTAAGACAGTATCTATGACCTGTACAAGTGGCATAACTCAATTCTTATTTTTTGCCTAGTTACAAGGGATTTATAGTTTGTATTACAGTATACTTTTTTCCTTAGCGCATTTTTTGTTTAAGTCCTCCTGAAAAGTTACCAATTCCGTGTTAGGCCTGCTTCTCTTGAGAGCGACGATATCTGTTTTATCAATAAAATTGGTCTTATATATCAATTCCGTCGCTATAACAGTTCTAAACATGAAATTTTTAGAACTCCTCTAAAATGTTCCACTTCTTTTATATTTCGACCTTAAAGAAGAAGAAGAAAAAAGTGATCAACAAACAATATATGGTTTAAATCAATATAAATTATAAACTAATTAAAAAAATTTTAGAAACAGTATTAAACATATATATATATATATATATATAATAAATAATTTAATTCCTTTACAATACTCAGCAAATAAGAGAAAGATGAAAATACCAACAATGATATTAATATTTAGAAGGATTACTTATAAAGTTATTGTCACAAATACCATTTAAGTAAAATTCACCGATTAGTAAAATCATGTTAAAATACTTACACAGAAGAGAAATGACGTAGATATCACTAATGCCTAAAACAATGAGATAGTTTTTTTAATCCATTTATCGAGTAAATTCAGCAACACAAGATTAGAATTGCAAGAAATAAACCAAAATACTATTGAAATAAAAAGGAATGCATGAAGGAAAAATAGAGTTAAAAATGTTGAAACCCAGTACAGTTCTCATCAGGAAACTAGCTGTACTGTCAACATGAGATGCAAGATTTCGAATATTGTATAGCTAGTTCAGCAAATATACAATACTAGTTCCAATCTTGCATAAAAAAAAAAATAGAAAGATAAAAGGAAAATGGCTGATAAAACAACTTAACCAAAATGAAAAATGATATTCGTGAAAGACGAGGGCCACATGCAATTCAAATCCAAATCGAATAAAAGTCCAGGCGGTTGCCAAACGAACTAACTGAAAAGAAATGTTTAAAAGTAGAGAATCGATTAATCGAAATAATTTCTGAAATGAAATAAATGTAAGCATGAAGTGATATTTATTGTGCTTAATATTTAAAAGCTGAAATCACAAATAAAGAATTTTCTAGAGGGAAATTTAAGTATAATGCAGAACAATACGATTGTCACTGTATGGCATACGTTCGACACAACGTATGAGCGCGCCATCTAACGTGGAAAAAATAAGTTACTATTAATTGAGGTAAGAAAAAGTGTACGATTAGAGGTTCAATTTACATGAGTGTAATTTAGATTCTTAAGCTAACAGAAGAAAAGACCAACAAGTGATTATAAAGTCATTATTATTAAGAAATTGGTGAATAATTTTAATTTTTAAATTTCAATAATTATTATTGTTATTAATATTATTATTAGTATTAGTATTAAGTAGGAAAATGGTGAATAGGTTTAATTTTTTTTTTTTTTTTTTTTTTTTTTTTTTTTTTTTAAGTATTATGGTATTAATATATTATTGTTATTATTTTTATTATTATTATTAATTATTAATTATTATTATTAATAGTTTTATTAGTTATTGTTAATAATATTGAATAGTATTTTTATTTTACGTTTAGTATGAACACTCCAAATTTGAATGAGATCTAATTTTTTTTTTTTTTTTTTTTTAAATGAAGCAAATATATTATGAATTGTTGAAACTTAATCAATATCAACCAGAAAGAGATGATGTATCCCGTAATCGCAATAAGACCAGGCTTCCTATTTTTTTTTTTTTTTTTTTATAATTTAAATTCAACAACCCACCCAACCAACCAGCCAAACAACACCACCCTTCCTCCTTAATCAAACATCTGCCCTCCCATCCGCCATATTTTAAATTTTTTTTTTTTATTTAATATAAAGATGTATATATATATATATATATATACATAAATACATTTTTTTTTTTTTTTTTTTTTTTTTTTTTGTGAGACAAAGAACATTTATTGATAAATAATCGAATAAATAAATCTCTTGGGATAACCCATAGCAGTAGCAGTTTTAATTAAATTGTTAATATTCTTGTTTTTGTAATGAGATGAACAAAGTCTGTTTATTCGAAATAGATGATTAAGAATAATATTTCTGTATACAGATAAATGAAGACAAGAATTAAAATGTGTAAATAAATTTACTTTAAAACAGAAATCTTTTCGTTTATCATATAGATCAGTAGATATTTTACCACCATTTAATTTAAGTTGTAAATCTAAAAAGCTAATACAATTGTTGTTATATATATACTTAATATATATATATACATTTTTCTTTTGTGTGTGTGTGTGTGTGTGTTTCTCTCTCTTTTTGTATTTTCTTCTTCACTTTTCTTTTTATATGGTGTGGTGTACAATTTGATTGTCGATATCTCCTTTTTTCTTTCTTCATCTTTTTTTTTTTTTTTTTTGTTATGTTTTGTTTATTTGAAATCTGTACAATGGTTTTTCAGACGATTTTATTTTATATACTCAACGTAAAAAATTTTAATTACTTTATAATTAAAATTTTCACATTTCAAAATTTTGTGTATCAAAATGTTATGGCTTCTTTTGAAATGTATAAACGAATTCATATCTTCATAAGTAAAAAATGTACAAGAGAAAAATAATTCAAAAAAAACTATACAATCACACAAAAACTTAAGGATAAATATTTAATAGTTATTTACATCCAAACATAACATTTTACATATAATGAGCTTGTGGAAAAATTATATTGTCAATTTTGCAACATAAAAGGCATTCATAAATAATGTCTACATTTAAAAAAAAAAAAAAAAAAAAAAATCAACATTATTGCACAGTAATTGTAATTAAAGTAAAAGATGTGCTTTTTACAACTAGTTTGGAGCTTTCAAATTATCTAGTACATATTTCTAAAAGAGTATACAAACACATATAAGAGAGTTTCCGTTCAACTCAAATCAGGGTATATTTAAAGAGTCATATAAAATCGTAGATGTCTAAGCTGTTATTTAAAATAAAAAATTAAGCAAGTAATGTAAAATTTTTATCATAATATTTAAAAACAATTTTTTAATATCATATTTGTCAGGATGAAAAAAGTGCAATTTAAAGAGAAAATACAGTTGTGCAATTAAAATTTATATATAAACTTCATGTTATTAATTAAATTGATCACATAATTTGAGAAACATTGTAAAAAATTTCGAAAAATGTATGATACAATCACATTTTAAACAGAAAACAGGCAAGCATACTTATTTAATAAACATATATGTAGCATTTCTTTATTTAAATCACACAAGATAGGATTGTTTTAATAAATATATTAAGCAAATAAAGCAATAAATAAATATTTCAAACGGTTCTGTCCAAGTATGTTGAGGAATATACTTATTTCAAAATTATGTAAAATGAATAATTTTCTTTGCGTGTTAAATATTTAAAACTAATATCATAATACTGATTTAAAAAAAAAATTCTTATTAGAAAAATAATGTTTGCATGAGTTTAATGAAATTTTTGTTCGTTTATTTTATACTGTAATTTTCCCCAATCCACCGGAAAAATATGCTTTTTTAATTAAGGAAATAATAATAAAAAACATTGTTGAATAATATTAAAAGAATTTTTTTTAATATTATGAAACGATTTTTCTTTTTTTTTAATTCTATTTATCCATTGAATCTACCGTATTTTCCAGCCTATATAAATCCACAGGTTATATAAATCTGTTTCATAGCAGAAAATCTAGTTTAAGAATAATATTATAAAGACAAAAACTCGATTAGAAATAGCTTTGTCTGTTAATTTAAATTTCTGGTGTGAAATTGATTTAAGTGATCTGTGGGTTATTGGCCGGAAAATACTGTACTACGGTAACCTTAAATTAGGAGCTATCCTAATTTACTGTTTTTATTATTATTATTATTATTATTATTATTTTATTTAATCAGATACTTATAAACAATTTATTATTTCGCAAATTTATTCTCAAAGGAACATAATTTGATGAAAAGAAAGAAAAAGACAGAAAGAAAGAAAAACTTTTGAATAATGGTTATTATTTAAAGCAAAAGGAAAGAGTATATTTGTGACTGAAATCAAACTCTTTTACGAAATGGCCATTCTTAGTTCACTTAAAGTATTTATACCAAGTATTTATACATACTTTATTTATTTTAATACGAGTGAAGTTGAAATGTATGACCATTGTTATAAAATTATTGAAACAAACTTTACTGCTTTATTATTTTTATTAATTTGCAACAGCGTTCAATTTATTAAGAAATGCTACTTACAAAAATTTCGATAAATAATCTTTAAAATTTTTTCATTTGAAATTTACAAGTTTGTTTTACTATCAGAATGTTCCTTTTACAGCACCAAATATATTATAATGCATGCTTATGCTGACAGTATAAAATATTGCTTATTTGAATACTTTTGAATTCTACATACAAAATTAGAATTATTTCTCAAAGAGAGAAACGTACGTATTTAATGTCATACTTACTTACTCAAAAATAAAAAGTATTTAAACCATATAAGACTATATATATTTATTTATATATGTATATATATATATATATATATATATATATATTTCAAACAGCTTACATAGCCAAAATTTTCATACGCTCCCACTTCTTGAATAAAATTCCGGACCAACCATATGGATGGATCAGAGACTATCGCCAATCTAGGCTGACCACATCAAAGTACCTTTATAATGGAGAAGCGTTAAAATTGCTTCAAATCCAATTATGGATGCATTTTTTGATCTTAATAAATAAGGACTAAAAATAAAGTATTATTGTTTAATAATTTACTTTCTACAATTTTTTTAAACTTAGAAAAATGCCTTCAAAAAAGAAGGAAGTCCCCATTTTTCCACATCTGTCCCCAGAAAATGAGGATATTTGGTCAGCATAGCCAAGGCCCACTACGTAGCACTAGTGTGACGTTAAACATACTCAACTCTAATTTCTTGCGTTAAACGCAATGGTATTATAACCTCCGAGCTAAAATACTAGGAAGAAGATTAACTGAGTGGTCTGTCGTCTGCTTCAAATTTTAGAAGTAAGCGGGTTAAAAAGTTATGCAGTCTACAAAAATAGGTTAACCCATATTGGACCGCCGTCCTATTTATAGGACAGTTGAATTAAATGTCAATAATGTAAAAGAAACATTTAAAATCTGCAAAAAACTTGACATAAATTTTTAGAAATAGACTAAATTAATTAAATTACTGTGAAAAATGGAATTTGAAAAAAATATTAATGCTGCAGAATAATAAAGAACTTCTTCTGCTAAATAGTGAGCATGTGCTAGCGAAAAATCCAAATGGTCGTCAATGTCAACTGAAATCATGCAATAAAAACCTGTTACAATTTGCAACATGTGCAATGTTGGATGTAGAGATTGTTTTTTGGACTTCCATTCGTAAAAATCTTTACAATTTGCAAAATGCTCACTTTTGGACTGTGTAGAGACTGTTTTTTGGACTAACAAACAAAATAAAAAAATTTGTAAAATTATTATAATTTTTTAATTTTTTCTTTTTTATATGTGTAAGTATCTTATACTGACCATGTTTTTAAAAAATTACATTTTTCTAATGATTCGTTTAATGAGTGGTCCAATATGGGTTAATGCTCAGCTTTTCGATCTGCTTGATTCAAAACTAATCTAGTCCGCGAAGATCACTGCCTTTCTGTGTTATTCAGAAGGATGTTATCACTCTTTACATTCTAGCCCAGTGGTTATAACTAATAATAGAAATATTATTTAAAATATGATACCAGCACGCATACAGCCACATTGCTATATACTATGCAATGTTTATGGAAATGGGTAGGATTTCCTTTACCAATACAAGTATTCGGATTTGATTTCTCTCAACCTACGAAAGTCTAAGGGTTGTCTGTGCCAGGTATTCGTTAATCTTTTTTACTTCTTCAAGTTTTTTTTTTCCAAATTCGCACGCTAGTTATCATTCTTTAAAATTGGGGAAGGTCGTTTCCTACATGAAGCATCTAATTAGAAGACTATAAGATTAAATTGGATTCTCAATTGTGCGATTTCACGGTTAAAATGGGAATTGCATCTCTTTCCCCCCTTGGTCTATGGGACTTGGTCGGATAATTTGATCAAACAGGAAGGGCTAGTCATAACATTAATAATAGCACACAGTCCTTTAATATCACACAATGTTTCACATTCTGCAATATACAGTCAGCAGCAAAAGTATCCGAGCGCTAGCAAAAAATCCTATGTAAAAAAAGTACACTTAATATTGTTTTGTTAAATAAATACTTGTTGAATCATGTTCTTAGACTGAATAAGAACAGAATTTGACAAGGATTTATTTAAAAAAACTTTATTAAATGTACTTTTTTTTATATAGGAATTTTTGCTAGTGTTCGGATACTTTTGCTTCCGACTGTAATAGCAATTGCTCGCAGTACTTCACATCAAACTACCTCGCAAACTAGCAAATATTGCTCGCAGTACTTCACATCAAACTAGTTCTTTTGCAAGAAATGATGATAAAAATTGTGTTGTTATAGGAAATAATGCACATAATGTCTGTAGTCCTTCACAACATATTGATCGTTTTACAAAGAATGCCGATATAAATTTTGTTGATACATAAAAATCTCATGGTTTTTACAGGCAAAATTGTTTGTTTCAACGTACGCTGTCATTTATCTCATTTTGTCTGCAGAATTCAAAAGTAACTTCTGCTCATTTAAACACTTGTTTAATAACTTAATTTATATTTTTACTCTAAATATATCAGGTATCACACACATTTTAGGACATGAAATCAAATAAATATATCAATGCATCATTTAAGTTCATTGCACCAACGTTGGACTTTGATTGTTAAATCAAATGGCATTTGAATCTAAAAATCAAAGGATAAATATTTTATGTATATATATCAATAAATATCTCGCTAGAAAAACCACATATGAAAATACGATGTTTTCATAACTCCATTCTTACTTAATTTCCTACATAGAAATAGGCCAAACTTCTTCATAAACTTCCATTTATAATTTTAAATACACCAATAAATTTTAAAAAAATAAATGTCACTATATACTAATTTGAAATTCAATTTAATGGTGACACCAAGGCAAGTATATACAGCAAAAAGTGTTTACAAATATTCATTTTTATTAAAAAACACTCTGAATTAAATTGGCAAAAAAGATAGAAAATTTACAGGCAGTATTTCAATGGGTCACTCATGTCATTGGAAATTACAGTCAAAACCGCCAATTGACATCAACTGTGTGCGATTATATATATATACGTATACATTACATTTACCAGGATTATGTTTGGCCCGATATGTTAAATTAATTAGTTATCAAGGGGAAATTGTCTTTGTAGCTAACGGTATGATGTTATATTATAAGGCGACCAAATGTCCCCAGTTTTTGTAATTTGTTTCTTTTCCCCCATTTAAACTTGTTTTCCAAAAAAGGTTTTGTTGCAATTTATAATTCAAAATCGATGATAGTGCACTTTTGAATTTGTCCTTGTTCCTTAATTTTAAACTGGACACAAACTTGGCTGATTTGGCCTCACTTTTTCCTCTCGAAAATTTTGTCGCCTTATTATATTATGACTATCAACCATATCTAGTTTAAATTTATGATAGAAAACATGAAAATCGACCGCATATATTGCACCAATGTGGAATGCTATACTTGTATGTAATGCAGACTCAATGTATTTGAAAAGGCCACTTAGTTTAATAATACTTAAGCAAGTGTGGCCAAATAAATAGCTAAACAGAACTTTGTATCAATCTGAATCCTTGAAGCTGCAAATATATCTCATGTAACAAAGCACGATTATTTTGCTAGGATTCTTATGCGTACTTCAATATGTTGAAAATTTGGACTTGACTAAAAAAAGGAAACAAATTACCTTTTATTTTCACTTTTGCCTCCTAATACAACTAAAGTAACATTTTTGTGAAGCTTACGAATAACGATTAATAATTTAGTTGTTATTGTTGTTGTTGTTGTTGTTGTTGTTGTTGCCGTATGACACTCGGAAATTTCGAGCCCCGATCGTAGAACTATCCGGATTTAAGGCAAGAGGAGTGCGCCTTCCGATATTAGGAGCGCCGCATAGGGAGGAAGAACGACCATAGCTCCAGAAGCTGGTGAAAGATGGCAGCACCAGCCAAGCAACAGGAACTCGAATTTTGATCCGGATCAGGGCCGAGATAAACCCATGCTCCGGTACCCCCAGAGGTATAATTTTCGATGGGAACTTGGAGGACTTTGCGACCACGACGGAATTTAACGTGTACCAGTGTTAGTTAATAATAATTAAATAATAATTAATTTTAATTTAGTTAATAATATTAATTATAATTATCCTGAACCACTAATATGTATTTTCATTTTAAATTGATAAAAAGGTTAGACCGAAGCTCATGAATTAAAGGAGATTCTGTTTCATTAAAGCACTCTTCATTAAAGCAACGACGACAATATTGTAAATTCTAATTCAAATAGTTATAGAACATAATGTATTTCATTAGCCAAAGTATTTTTATAAAAGACTCAATCCGTATTGCCAGCATGTAAAAACTTTATATTTAATATCCATCACTAATTTCAAGCATTGTGCCGTACAAGTGAGAGATTAAACCCAATCAACCAACCAACCAACCATCACTAACTTCAAATTATAGTTTTATTATTATTATTATTATTATTATTATTATTATTATTCAATTATAGGTTAAATATTACTCGGTTAAATATTACTTAATAGGTTAAATATTATTTTAAAATAAGTGGTAATTATTCAGTTAAAATTTTTCTACAATTTGTTTACGCTACACCCCATTATGTTTACGCAATAAATTTTAGGACTTCTTTAACGATAAAAATAGATTACATTCAAGAAGAAATTTTTTAACGTGCTCACGAAATTAAGCGGTTTTGACTGTAACTTTCACTTCACACACTTTAAAAATAGAAAACACCCAATTTCATTTTATATATATTTCTTTTATAAACAGTCTCAGATTGTTAAATGCATAACTGGCACTATGATTTGTTTCCTATATTTTAAATGCAATGAAAGCAAACCAATTTTCAACTTTCCAAATATAGAATTATCTTTACTTTCTTCCACAATATTTAAAATACAAAATTCCAGTGACTAACATTTTTATTCCTGAATTTTAATAGAATTAACTTACGAAAATTCCTTAGATTATTCACAATGTTATGAAATTTTAATTTATGCATATTAATAAATTTAATTTAATAATGCAATGCTATTAATTGTATTAAACAAATATAACAAAAGCTTTTAAAACAATATTTTCTGTAACATGAATTAAGAAATAGTAGAAATAGTAGTTACAAATCACTTTTTAAACATATTGCATTAAAATCATGAAGTTTTGCATAAATATACATTGACATATATTAACACTGCGCATATTTTTTATTTTTATTCTTATTTATTTATTCATTTTAATAATTAAACTTTAAAATATTTCAAAATTCCAATTTTTTATTTTATTTTTACTTTTTCTTACCCATATATATGTTATAGAAAATAATGTTTTTGGATCAAATTTTCTAAATTCAGTTTTTTTTATATTTACACTTTTTGAGTTCTCCCAAATCAGAAAAAACATGTTTTTAGCGGTCGTCTGTGTCTGTCTGTCTCTGTGTGTGTCTGTTATCAGCATATCTCAAGAACAAATAGTAAAAAGGAAGTAAAAACTCGTTATCCTAAATCTGTATCATATAGTGATGCTACACTAAACTCTTCGTTGAAATCAAGCAAATGGTTCGTGTACAGGGGGAAATTTCTGGTAAGTACAGTCGGTAACAAAAGTGTCCGAACACTAACAAAAATTACTATGTAAAAAAAGTACACTTCCTTCGGTTTTGTTAAATAAACCCTTGTCGAACCCGAGTTGAATCCCGTTCTTAGTTAGTCTAAGAACATGGTTCGATAAGAATTTATTTAACAGAACCGTATGAAGTGTACTTTTTTACACAGGAATTTTTGCTAATGTTCGGACATTTTTGTTACCGACTGTACAGTGTAACTATAACTGACGCATAAAAGCATGTTTTGTGTCGATTGTGGTATGGAAATTATTCATAATTTGTTTACAGGGCTACCCAAAGTATTTAGATATATTGGGCTATACTTGGAAATTAAAAGTATATTTCATTTTGTGTTAAGTGTTTTTAACATAACACTAAATTTAAGTACACAATGGAATGCCCATATAGTTAATAGACAATATAGAGGGATACCCTAAATTAAATTAAACGTTCTTTTCCATTGATTTAATTGATGGAAGCTCTTTGCTACATATTACTGTTTCAACGAACACTTTTCAAGTAGAAAAATAAATTGTTCATACCGATACTGTAAACAAAGTAATTTTTAAAGTTCCATTTTCAACTCGAGTTTTAATATAATATCATATTTTGAGGTTTCCTGAATACGAAAGTCAAAATTTCAGCAGTTGATCTGCATGTATGTCTGTTTTCAAGCAAAAAAAAAAAAAAAAAAAAAATGCCGGAAATTCAAATTTAGTAATTTAAAGTTCGTATGAGGTTGCCACTTAAAAAAATCGATTAAGATTGGTGAACTTGAAGGCAAGTTAATAACAATCTTGAATAAAAATTATAAAATAAAATGTAGGCTCTATAATTGAACAGGGGGTTGAGGGTAGCGTAGTACCCCTCTTTGTGATCTTACCTTACTGATCGTATGACTTAATCTGCAATCGATTTTTATATTACTGAAATACAGGGTAAGGGAAAATCGTGTGAGTGACACACCAGATTATTTAAATTATAATTTTTAAATTTAAACAGTTTTTCATAAATTTGGATTTCTATAACTTTATTACATTTGAATGCATATGTATGCAAAAATTAGAAACTCTTGAACAGTAATTCACAAAACTGACTTATAACATTTGACATCCCTTGAAACAAAAATCTCTATACAAGAGCATATAAGATAAAAAATTTCCAAACTTTTTCAATTTACCAGGAAACAGTTACGAAAAATTTATGCAACTTTGTAATTATCAACTACTTTTTTTTTTTTTTTTTTTTTCAATAAACTGTTTTGAGATATCAATCAGAAATATTTGAAAACAAGTTTCTAAAGTAAGTATCCTACATTTATGAAAACATTTCTGCTACTTTTAATTTCGGAGTAAATTTTTCACTATTTATAAATTTCGGAACTGTATTCATGCTAGTTTTGAAAATCTTAAAGTTTCTAAGATTTTCAATTCTCTTTATTAAGAAATAAGTTGTTAGTTAATTATTATTCTGAAAAATCATTGCTAAATTTTCCTTGAAAAAAATGAGAGAGAAAGAAGTTTGCAACTAGGCAGTTTACATGAAATATCCTCCTCGATCTTATTCATAATATGCATTTAAAAAAAATACTACTTTTTTGTTATACAATTCTAGTTATAAAACAAAAAAATACGAAGAAAAGATTTAAAACTTCATTAAATTACATTTTAATTGAAATTATTATCCTCATCCGTAGCTCATCCTAAGCTTTTCAGCCAGGGCCCTGGCCGTTTGCGTTGCTCAAAGGATACGGTTTATGCGAAGTGGCTTTCTCTGAATTCCTGGAATGGAGTATCAAACGCAATCTCTCATCGATGTTACTAGCGAGTTCTAGTACATAATTACAACTGCGCTTGTTGGCCAAAATTTCGATCATTTTCCGATTTATTGCACGTAAATAGTTTTCAAAATTCGCAAGCCTCTTTGTTATTTTAAAGTAAATTTATCTTTTTAGCTTTTTATTGATTTCTGTAAATGCTGGGTAGTTCTATTGTTTTTTAGATCGGTTTCTGCTTCTCTATTCTATTTTCACTTTCTTTTCTATGCAATATAGAGAAAGTATTGGAATCATGAAAATTTTCGACCTCCGTTTTTTGATGGATTTACACGTTTTGGGATAACCCTGAACACGAATTGATAGTTTTAAGAAAATGTTTGTGCGTGTGTATCACGAATTTTGTGTCCACTATATCTCACGAACCAATGAATGAAATTTAACTAAACATGGTATTTAGTTGCATCTTGACATAAACTGGTGCTGATTAGCTTTGGGGATCAATCGCTCTGCAGGTGGCGCTGTGATCGCATTTTTTGTAAACTTTAAACATGGCAGTATAGCACAAAATTTCGTATAAATGTGCATAATGAGAGTTATTTTAAACTTGTGATTGTAAAATTAATATGAATTATTGATAATAGTAGTAGTTAACTAGGAAAAAAAATTTGTGCATGTGAGGGCATCGGTTCCCCCCCTGGGGGGGGGGGTAATTTTTCAAGATGGGTACCTTTCGAAAGGTCTCGTCAGTACCTTTAAAACGAATGGTTGAACTATAAATCTGTGATAATTTAAAACAAAGTTATCATTTTTTTTTATTTATTTACTTTTAACAAAAAAAAATATATATATATATTGTTACTGAGTGAATTTGCATAGGAAATTATAGAAGAAAGTCTTGTGGCGGCCACAACATTTTAGTTGATTTTATTTTTAGTCATGCCTTATTAAAAGCCGGAGGCAGTTACTTCTGTTTAAATTTTCAACATATCTGCAGTGATAAAGGCCCCATACATCCCCCCAGAGACTGCAGGAATTAGTATTAGAAGAAAGTATCCCCGGATTTTATATGGGCATAAAATCCGGGGGCGTAAATTTTGTACGGGCTAAACGTAAAATCTGAAATAGAATAAAAGAGCACAAAACCTATATAAAATACAAAAAAAAACTACTACAGCCCTCATCAAAATCAATGAAGTGCAAAACGTAAAAATTGAATTTAAAAATGTAAAGAAACATGCGAATATCAAAAATTCATCATGCGCAATAAACCGAGTAATGATTGAAAGTTTGGCCAAGGAGCGCAGTTACAATTGTGTGAAACCTAATAGGAGCATCGATTAGAGATGTGCTCCCTATTCTATTCGAAAAAACTAGAGAAAGCTGCGATGCATTGAAGAGTATTGTTTGAGCACTGAGGGCTTTCAGGGTCCTCGCTGAAAAGCTTATGATGAATTTTAAGTAAATATCAACTTTAATTACAAATTTAAAATATAATAAAATAAATAAATAAATAATTCTTTACCATTTGCTGATATAATTATTATAATAATTTGTAGAAAAATGAATGCATAATAAACAGAAAAAAATCAGGGATTCAAACATTTGAAAATGATGTTATAAAGTCAGTTCTGAAATTAAATTTTCAAGAACATTCATTTAAGATTCATGAAAATATATCGTGGATATTTACGGTATTCCTCAGGTAAATTATTTTCTGAAGACGGGGATTGTAAGATTATCACTTATATAATATTATGACTGAAACAAAAATATTTAAATATTTATCACTAGAGTATAAAAACTTTAATTAATTCAATTCCAAATTTTGGTTTTGGATGATTTTTATGCATTGCTGAAACATAGTAAAATGAGAATGTTTTGCTAAAATTGGCGTTTCTGCAGAAAATTTAATAGCTTCTTTAAAATTTTTAATATGTAGATGGTGCTTAAAGCTTGATTCGTGAATACAGTTAAACAAAGGAGTTGTTTTTAATCAGTTCAGATTTTATAATTTTTCAGATTTTTTTTATATTTTTTTATGCGCTAAAATTTCTCGGAAATAAGAAAAAATTAAAGTTCACTTTTTTTATCTTTACTCAACATTTTTGTAAAAGTAATTTTAGATTTATCTGTAAAGAACTATACTTAATAGAACTTATCTTATCAGTTAATATTTATATTTTTAACTCTAAAAGCTAGTGAAAAATAATTTATCTGCAATGTCTTACAGCAATGCATTACATTATATATGCCAAAATATGTAACTCTATTTATACTTTGCATTAAAAACGAAATTATCAAATTAAAATTGTCACAAAAAAGGAAATATAATTATCAATGAGCATTTTTTAAAACAAAGCATTCGATAAAAAAAAAAAAAAAAAAAAAATTAAAACCATTGCAAAAATCATTGACATGACAAAAATATTAAAAAAGAATATCAAGAAAATTATTAAACAGGTGATGTTAAATAGGTAAAAAAAAAAAAAAAAAAAAAAAAAAAAATCTGCAGCTTCTCTACAAAAGCAATGTGCTCTTTTTAACATAGACTCTATTTTAAGCGAATAACTATACATTAAATTACAAAATATTTAAGTGTTAACAAGCCTGAAAAATGACGATGAATGAAAAATTACATTAATTAATAAGTCACAACAAATAAATACTGTAAATGAAAGACATTGTGCTATTGAAAGATATATTTTAGGAATCTGCATAGTCATCAGGTGGTTCAATAGTCTCCATTTGACGGACCAACTTGGGCCTATTAGTTTTGCTAGATTTAGTTGTTGAAGTTGCGGAGGATGATTCCAAAGTTTCCGAATTAGTAGAAGAAGTCAATGTAGTTTCATTTGATTTCTTATGTTTCATATGACTATGAATGAAAGATTTTCTTCTGGCTCTACCAAAAGAAGAAAGGGTCTTACGCGAATTATTAGTTGACGTCGGCTCTTCTGCGACAGAATCAAACTTTTTGTGGAGTGACACGTTTGTCTTAGATTCCCAAAGTTCTTCTGATGTATTAAAGAGGTATTTCCCGATACCTCTTCTGGCTGGCAATGATGACTCGTTATCTAATTGTTGTTCATTGCTATTGTTGCTTTCTAATGACATACTGCAGTTTTCTGTGGTGTCACTACTAGTTGAATCTCTATTCAGACTTGTTTTGAGTCTGCACAAAAGAAGATGGCTTGAACCTGTACTAGGTTGTGAGCCTGAAGATAAACTTTTAGCAAGCGTATTTCGAGTAAAGCTATTGTTGTAAATTGCCTGAACATTAATATTGCCATTCTGGGCGTACTTCTTTTTATGTACTGGAACAGATATCTTTTGAAAGCCTGTATCGAAAAAGTCTTCATCCGATATATTGGAGATGGTTTCGTCGAGATCATCTCGGCTACGTTCTTCGGAAGTACTGTATGCCTGCCATCGACCGTCAATGTCTTGATACAAAGCTGGTAATGCTTTGACTTTTTCAGAAGTTTCATTCACTAAACTTGCTGCCAGAATGCAGGCATTTTGCGTACTTTGAGCGCATTTTTCCTTACTTTGCTTTTGGAACACTAGTTTTTTGTTTTTAGTTAGATTAGAATGGCAAATGAGTTGCTTTATGTTTTTACGGGACGTTTTATTGCGGAACACATATAAATAAGGATTTATCACACAAGCACTAAAAATGCAAACAACAACTATGAACATTAAATAATTTGGCAATTTTGTGTCTGGATCGAAGTATGCTTCCAATGTTGTCACAGAAAAATATGGTAACCAGCATAACGTAAAAGTCATTACGACAAGGAATCCAGTCCTAACAGCTTTCCATTCTTCTCCAAAGAATTGATTAGAACCAGAACTCCATCTTCGAAATTTTTTCTTAACAGGTACGGAACCCATTTTAACTTGTGTCTCTGGAATATTAGTTTCAACAATTGTGCTATTAACACTGTGTTTCCTTGCTCGCTCTGAATTATCTTTAGCAGCCTGAAACATGGAAGAATAAACACATATAGTAGTTAGGAAAGGGACCATAAAACCTAATACTATCAAAACACTCCCATATGTAACACTGTAGGAATCATTCTTCTGCCACACAGTTGTACACATATGCCAGTTTTCTCTGTATTCTATACGCGTAATGTTGTAAAGAGGAGGAGATGCAACAAGAAATCCTACAAGCCATGTTAGAAAAATTAAAATACCAGTCCTTGTCTTCGTAATGGTCATGGTGTAATGAAGTGGACTATTCACAGCACAATTGCGATCCAGCGCAATAAGTAATAGAGAGAGGACTGAAGTTATGTTTAAAGTGGTGAACAAAAATCCACTTACAATACAAAATGTGTTACCTAATAACCACTGGTCGGTTGCAATAGAAATCACAGTAGTTGGCAGTACCAAAATACATTGCCAAAAATGAGATATAGATAAATTCAACACGAATCTGTTGGAAAAGCTCCTTAAGGTTGGCCTTTTGTAGAACAACAGTAGCACCAGGAAATTGCTAACAAAACCTACAACAGTAATTAAAGTTAAAAATGACAACTGGAAATAGCGCAAAATATCATTAGGTGGCAGAGCTCGATGAACAAGCTCTCCTGGAGGGGTTAGTATTCCATAGGGTGGAGTCGTCGCTAGAAATGATATCGTCGAGTTCACTTCTGCTTCATCATCATCCATCCAGTCATTAATGCTGCTTAAAACTTCTTCCTCCATTATGACTTCTAAAATAATCTGGAAATAAAATCACATTTATTAAAAAATATTTTTTTTTAGTTGTATTTGTTAAAAGTATAAATTGTTATGAACAGTTAGCAAAAATATATAAGAAATAAAGGGTGGGTCAAAATTCCTTGACACAATTTAAACTTTTTTATGAAATCAAATAAGAGGCTTACGAGGATTTGAATTATACTAGAATGTTTCTTAAGATGAAAAGTTTTGTTAAAAAAAAAAAAAAAGTAATAATTATTTCAAAAAATTTCTTTCAGATGGCGCTACTTGTCTCTATATTTTGTCTATAATTTGTTTCTGTATAACGCTTCTTTTAGTCGGTAACAAAAGTGTCCAAACACTAGCAAAAATTCCTATGTAAAAAAAGTAAACTCCATACGGTTTTGTTAAATAAATCCTTATCGAATCATGTTCTTACACTTGTGATATCGAAAATCACATATTCTAAATTATGTACTACATTTCTGATAAATTTATTTCTTTCCCAATTCATTTTCTATCTTTATAAAAAGCGAGTTAATATATGCGGTTTCATTCTTTATTCAAAAAGAGCAAGCCATTATATCTCTATTTCTTTTAATAAAAAAAAAAAAAAAAAAATGCAAGAGATGAGGTTTTAATCGCTTAATTCTGTGGAGGACAATTCGTTTCATCTCAATTAAATAAAACAGAATAAAATGTTTCCTGATGTCATTTTTGAACATTGAACAGATTGCACATCTGCTGCTTAAAAATAGAATTAACGTATTCTTTTTCGACTAAAGTCTATGAGTAAAAATTTAACGATAAAATTCTTGTGGTCAAGAGTTAAGGTTGGTTTGCCAGATTCTCAGGAATTGATAACGGATTTTTGGCTAAGAAATCAATCGCCAATATATTTTTAAAAAATGTACTAAGTAATACGTAACTGAAAAAGGGAGAGTGTTGTTCTTGCCTTCATTTTTTCTGTGGTTTTGTGTAATGTATCCAGCCAACAATTTGATCACTTCTGCCTCTAATCTGATGCTGTAAAGACGTCTTTTGGATTGCTTCTCTCCCCGTGTCCATCCCGTTCATTTTCATACATTCTTCTATTTTATTAGAAAACGAACATTATCTTGATTTTTTTCAAATGGATATTTCTAATGTATCTCTATAGTGTTGAATTATTTGATTACAAGTATTATTGTTACGAAGTTGAAGATAAATAAAGTATTTTAACGTCAGCATCGAATCGTGGGTAATTGTGTTAACATTGCAATGTTTACGGCCAATCACTTCAACGACTTTGATCCTTTATCACTATTTTACCAGTGTATTGCTCCATAATAATATAAGAAATTTAAGCATCGTCAAAAAGTGCTAACATCCTCAATTCATTTCTACAAAAATAGTGCAACAAACTCTATAGGACAACACTGATTAAGAACAGGATTCGACAAGGATTTATTTGACAAGACCGTATGAAGTGTACTTTTTTTACATAGGAATTTTTACACGGATACTTTTATTCGGATACTTTTGTTACCGACTGTACTCCGATAGTCTTATATAAATATGTTTGATTTCTTCTTGTTTGACAAGGTAAAAGACAAAATGTATGTGCCTTAAATTGCTGAAAATGTGAATGCCGCATGTTATCCAAGTTCTTCCAGAATGAGCACTTGAGCAGAAGTGTTTTATTTTATTTCCTACCAGTAATTTTTTAATAGTTATACAGGGTGTCCTAAAAGTTCCAGTACTCCAACTTAAAGAACTCACTGTGTCCATGAATTTTTTAATATTAAATTTTATCGACTGCTTATTATTGCATCAGTTCTTTATTTTTTATAGTTTGTTTCTTTTCTCGCTCAAGTTGTGTGAGAATAAAGTTTTATGTTATTTTGTTCTTCATAGCGAAATGAGTTCATCACGCATTCAGAGAATTACGCTGTTTGAAGCTTATTTTGAATGTAAATCGTATGAAAGATGCAAAGATGTTTGGCGATATAAATATCCAGATGATGCAATTCCGAGTAAAAATATGCTACATCAGTTCATTCGACAATTTCATAATACAGGTTTTGTGCAGGTGGGTACAAGTTTCTCTACAAGAAGTCACTCCCAGCATGTTAAAACGCGTTTCTAAACACTTGCGCACAGGGCCCGATTAAGCTTTGAAGCTAGGGGAAGCTCAGTATCATTTCTGGGCCCCCCTTTCATTTCGGATGTTTTTTTTTTTTTTTTCATTCGTATACCTGGGTAGTTTCTACACACAACATTAAAATCGTATAACTTATTAATTAAGAACATTCAGATTTTTGAGGCTAAATAACAGATTTTTCCCAAAATAGTGAGTATTTTACCTTGCTTTAGGCGACCTTTCTCAGAAAAAATTCAATCTGAGGGTGAAAATATGAAACAGAAATTCCAAGAACCTATTTTTAGTCATTTTAGGGCCCCCTCTTAAATTTTAGAGGGGAAGCTTGTGCTTCCTGAGCCTTTTGGGTAATCAGGCTCTGCATGCGCAAACGAGTTCAGCGTTGCCTCCTAGAAAAAGGTGGACATTTTGAACATTTATTATAAATGCAAGTTCTGTATTTTTTCCTCCGTTATTTTAAATGTTCCTTTTATCATTAGCATAAAAATAATCGTTTTAAGGTTTGTTGTTTTGTAAATAAAAAATACATCAGCGTCAGTACTGGAACTTTTAGGACACTCTGTATTATTAGTAGCTTTCTAGTAATGGTTAGCAATTAAATATAGCCAAAAATATAATTCGTAATTACTGGTGGGAAATAAAATAAAAAATCTGGAACGCAAACACCCCTGCTTGAGATAGCCTGGATTGGATTACCGTTTGAATGTGGTTCGGGATAGAAAGGACACACATATTGATATATTATAGTAAATTTTACAAAATAATTACTCTTTGAGCTTTTGCGTGGGATTTTTGATGTTTTGTGCTATCTATGAGTAAAGTTTGGAGCTAATTTTTTTATTGCCTTTAGCAAAACTTTTCATCGTAGGAAGTATTAAATGCAAACCATACTCACTTATGTCGAAAATTTTATTTTATATTAAAGTTTAAATTCTGTCAGAAGTTTTTGTTCTACCTTGCACATATTTCAGATATGTAATATTTCTTAAAACCATTTACAAAAAGGAAAATTATAAAATAATGACATCAGATTAAATGTATGCAGATTTCGATATCACAGAATTGTTTGAATGCCTTTTTTAATAAATGTTTTTAATACATATATATATACATACTTGCCAACCATCTCATTATGAACCGTACAATTCTTAGTACCCGCCTTTTTTTTCACACCAGTCATTTTTTAGAGTAATTTTATTCTTATTGAATCGTAACAACATTTGGAGAGAATTATTCTAAAAATAAAATGGTGTGAGAAAAGGGGCGTTTTTTCAAAGGTGTTAACAATTGTACGGTTATTAATGAGGTGGTTGGCAAGTATGTATATATATATATTAATTATTTGTTGTATTTTAACGTAGGAATTCAAAATATAATTAATGAAATTGTTGTTATAATTTACAATTGCTTCTTACATTTATCACCATCTAATCTATTTCCAATCCCTTGAGAAGTTTAGTACTAATTTGACTTTTTGTAGTTTAAATTCATATGAAAAACTTGAAGTATATCTACGTTTATATCACTTATTTATTTCTAATAACGCTTGACTAGGGTATTTAATTTGTTATTTTATAATTAAAGAAAAAAAAACTTCCATTGTAACTTGTGTTTTACGTATGTATATTTTAAGAGAAAATTTCATAAAATTATTCAATTAATTTTTCAAAACAAATTTCTATCATTTTTATTCATAAATTTTTGTGAACTAATTATTCGTTAATATATATATATATATATATTTTTTTTCTTGAATATAAGAAAGCAGTTGTAAAAAAAAAAAATTCAATTTATCACACTAAATAATATTTTCTTTTCTTTCATCTACCAATTTCTTTTAATCTTCTTTGTGAAAAATTAAACATAAAATTCAATTTTCAAAAGGTAATTGTATTACCTGTATCATGGGAAAAAGAAAGAAAATTATATATGGTGTTCGGCAGTTCCATCTAATGCTATTTTCTTTTATCTTTGAAATATTGTAGCGATCGATAAACAATTTTTGAAGTTTAAATGTTTACTTTTCGACTCGCTTTAAACTCTTGTGACTCGAGAAAAATATTCTGGAGAACAAACTTTTAAGTTTTTGTGTACAATTTATTAAATGTAAAAGTAAAGTAAAAGAAATTTTAGAAGTACTAAGTATTTAAAAATCCTTTTTTTTTAACCCTTAGATGGGGAAGGTAATTTTGCTCATTTAAAATTTAAAAACTACCAGAATTTACGAACAGTGTTAGAATAGAAAAAAAATGAATTCCTCCCGTCTCCACCCCTCCCCCCCCCCCCCCCCCCAAAAAAAAAAAAAATTTAAAATTTAAATTTTATAAAAAATATTTCTGGGGTGCGTTTTTGCAGTTGGGAATTGGAATTAGGTGAGATATAATGTACCTATCTGTATCCCACATATTTTCCAACATACTAATTAATTTTCCGTAGTCTTGTTAGCCCCGCCTTCTTTTTCACACCAGTATCTTTTTAGAGTATTTTTCGTATTATGTAATCGCAATTGCATTTAGAGAATATTACTCAAAAAATTTACTGGTGTGGAAAAAAGGGCGAGACTAACAGCACTAAGGAATATTAATTAGGATGTTGGCAAGTATGATCCCACAGCCCTTCAAAGGGTTAAACGCAAAAACTCATTTTGGAATTTTCTAATTTAACAATATATTATGTTTTACCGATGTTCGCATACACTTGCCATTGTGATTTTCCATGTTTCGTAATAATGAACGTAAATTATCTATTTTTAATTTAGTGTTGACTGATAAAATTAATATTATACGTGTCACCCTGAAGTGGTGCCAATTTATCTACAAACTCTATTTATATTAATCATACAAAAATCAATAAATGCACAAATTACTTATGAATTCAGTATCGAACATTTTCTTTCTACTTTATCATTCAAAAAAGCACCATCTAATGTGCATTTTTAAATCAGTTTTAATCACCTGAGTATATCTCATGAATTGTCTTTATACAAAATTTCGTAGCAAACTCTTCACCAGGTTTAATTGCAGTATGCTGTTTATAACGGAAGTTTATTTATAGCCGCCCTATATGCGTCTATAAATTGATGAATGTATTTTATAACCATGGATATCGTGAAAGTTTGACAAACGTTCACTAAAAGTCAAAGCATGGAAAACGATTTAATTGCGTTGGAAAATAAAGACGGAGAGGGGGGGGGGGGTCATTTATTTTTTTCGGTGTTTTATTATTCTTTCTCTTCTTTAGGACATTATTTTTATGCTAACTTCGAATGTCTAGTATTTCCAAAAGTCTCACTTGATTTCCTATCGCCAAACAGTCATACCCATTTCCACCACTAAATCGAATGCTTATCTTTGCTCACAGTACGTGATCCAATAATACATTGTAGTATTAAATTTATATTTGTATGTTTCAATTTATTTTCAAAGAACTTAGCCACAAATTACGAACTGACTTGCTAATATTTCAATTACAATATCGGTAATTTACATAACATTCAATTATAACACAATTTAACCAGTGTAATTAAAAAATTCATTAAAAAAAAAATTGAATAACAGTTTTTAGAAAATGAAATGTATAGCATTTTGAAAAAGTTTTAAAAAAATTGAAGGACAAACCTAATTTATGCATCACAAAATTTAAATAAAAAGATGTTTTATGATATGTATAGAAATATTTTTGCTTAGTAAATCCCTATAATAAAAAAAAATTCCAGCCTTAACCAAACCCAAAGCCTTCTGGCAATCTGCCATGCGAAATACTTGTTGAATGTAAATTTCAAAAGAATTCAGTTCTTCATTAGATCCTTCCGGGTTATATAAGGTTTAATGTTATAGTATAGATCCTATTATAATGATGATCAGAAAAAATAATTCAAGGGCAAAATAGTTAATTTAAATCTGTCCAAAACTAAAAAAGGGATAATGGGCTATTAAAAGGAATAATGAGCGTTATAGAACTTTCTTGAAACTACATTGATAGTAATTAAACTAATGTATTATATACTATAAAAAATATCAAGTCCCCTCGATTTTATATTGTTTAACATCGTATTCTAAGCATAACTGGGTTTTATTTATGAATTCATTCGTAAGTTAATTTGTTGCCTAATATTTCCATGCTTCAATGTTGAAATTTAAAATTACTAATTTATTTATTTTTGCAAATTGTTGTCCTTTAAATTTATTTACATTTTTAAATATTAATTTGCCAATTAGTCATAAAGTAATGCACAAATATGTTTAGAATATGTTGTTAAACTACAATAATCCCTAAAAAACGTTATCACACACAAACAGATATTTTCTAAAAATAGTTAAATAGTGTTCCTAGGGCCTCAGAATGTGTAAATCCATTAGAAACCAAAGTCTTTTTTTTTTTTTTTAATCAAATTTTTATTTTAAGCTGAGTATTGAACAAAATAAAGAATCCACACAATTAAATTGATACATGATTATTTCCCGATATCTTTAAACAGGTTTTCTTTAGTAATTTACGTTATCTGTTTATTACAGGGTCTTTTTGATGCAAAACATTTCTATAAATTATATCTTTCCATAAACTAAAAAAATCTATGACAAAAAAAAAAAATAAATAAATAAATAAATAAATAAAATAAAAAATGTAGCTCTATACTTTTTGTTAGCCGAGAGTGGTTAACAAACAATATACCTGAGATTTTTTTTATGATTTTTTAAAAATCAAGAATAGAGTTACTGTTACCATAAGTTACAACTAAAATTTTATTTAACATTTTCGCGATCGCTGACGTAGATTCACGTCATTTGAAAATTTCTAACTCCACCAGTGGGCGTTTCTTTCGCAATTTGTATGTTATTTATTTCTTAAAAATATACCCAATATCCATATTTGTACTATCAATATACTATGGTTATAAAAGCTTTGATTAGAAAGAGTACAAATACAATGTATATCCATTTGTAATATAAATGTGAATACAGAAAATTTTGTTCTGAAATAGTGTGACTGGGGAGAATATCGCCCACAGGCAGACAGACTTACTGTGAAAAAGACAAAAACATGCGGTCGCGAAAAGTGTTAAGTTATCATTTCAGAGTTGCCAACTTTTATAATCTATTCCAGAGCATTGTAAGTACCGCCTTTTTTTCCCATATCACTTTTTTTCAAGTGTATTTTTTCTTTTAGTTTATCGTAATAATATATTGGAGAAAATTACTCTTAAAATAAAGTGGTGTGAAATAAAGGCTAGACTAACAATGTTCTGGAATAAATTATAAATATTGACAACTCTGTCATTCTGCAGATTATTATTATTATTGTTATTTTAATTTTTTCCATCATGTAGAAAAAAGAAAGAAAGAAGTATTCGGGGTTCCGTACAATCACGTACTCTTGTTGCAAGTTATGTTATATTAACTTCACTGATAAAAAATTAAAAAGTAAAATCCTATAAAGATTATTTTTAAATTAGTAAGTTAAGAAAAACGTAAACAATAATTAATTATTCCGTTACGTTTATTTATATTACGGATTAAAAGTACTATACAAGCAAATAAATTCTTGTAATTTATAAAAAATATTGTCCAAGATTTAATTTGATTTTAGAACATTGTTTCAAATGTAAATTTAAAGTTAAATTATTTTCTAAACGAAAATTTTAAACAATGTACTACCTGGTATTTTTTAATTGCATTCTTTAAAATACACAATATGAATATAACATTCCCACTCTCACGTTATTTTATCTTTTATATTTTATTCAATTTGTGAAAAAGCTCATTGAAATGATTGTTAGAGATTTAATAAAACATTTTTCTCTCCCCCCCCCCCCCCAAAAAAAAAAAAAAAACGCAACAGAGAAAAGCCATAAAATTAAACAAATAAGGATTAGTTATTATTAACAAATTTTTCTTTAAGTTAAATGAATGGCCATCTCAGAATTTTTTTTAAATAATCTTTAAAAGCGATTAATCTTGTTAAAAAGAGTCTTTTGCTCTCTTTAATTGCTGCGTATTTTTAAATAAGTATACTTAATTAGAAAAAAGTAAAAGCATTCTTATTTTTTTACTTACATTTGTGATCGAATACTATGATTCGTTTACTATATATATGCAGTAACTTCCATCAGTTTTGGTATTTTCTCCTTTAAAATGCATTTTCAGAAATATAAGAGCTATTCATTAGTTTAATTGATTTATTAAATTTAATTGCTGTATACATAATTACATATGCTGTATACATATTATAAATATACATAATTAGAAAAAAATAATAACATTTTTCTTTTTTATCTGATATTTGTGGTCAAATACCATGATTAGTTTACTACAAAAATGCAGTCACTTTGATTAGTTTTCACATTTTTGCCTTTATAACGTATTCTCAAACATATAAAAGCTATTTATTAATTTACTACATGAATGCAGTCATAATTATTATTTTTCACATTTTCTCCTTTATTATGTATTTTCAAACATGCAAAAGCTACTTATGCGTTAAAAAGTGATAAAGCGCAATGAATGCAAATGATACAGATTTTTGGAAACCCATTTTATTAAATTTCGATTTAAAAGATTTGTTTGATTGCATTAAAGATCCATAATTCTCAAATAGAATTACTAAAAATACTAAGCAGCATAATTGTTGTAAGTTTTTATGTGTTAATTTACAAAAGTTTAAAAATATATGTATTTGAAAATGAATAAACCAATGACAACCTGTAAAACAATGGACTCTTATGTTCCATGTATTATATAGGGTGTTTCATATTAACACTTTCAGGACTGCTGATGTAGATTCACGTCACTTGAAAATCTCTGACTCCGCCAGTGGCATTTCTTTCTCAATTTGTATGTTATTTTTTTCTTAAATATATACCCAATGTTCATATTTTTACAATGAAATGTACTATGGATACAAATATTTTAATTAGAAGGAATATAATTATAATGTATATCCATTTGTAACATAAGTGTGAATACAGAATATTTTGTTCTGAAATATTGTTAATTGGGAGAATAACGCCCGCTGGCGGACCTTACTCTCAAAAAGACAAAATACTGCAGTCGCAAAAATGTTAAATGGACAAAAAGACCTGTGAATGCTGTAAATACTTTATTTTGATAAATCAAATTCGTCCAGGGCTGATTTTCCTACACAAGCAGCCCGTAGTCTGAAACTACTGCTTCTCCCAGCCTTCGATTTTTTCACGATGTGATGATTCTTTACCAAATTTCGTGGAAAAATTTATTTGAACGGCGACGTTTTTGCGTAACACTGTATTATACTTGCCAACATCCTAATTAATATTCCGTAGTATCGTTAGCCCCGCCTTCTTTTTGACACGAGTATTTTTCATCTTATTTACCATAATTTCTGGTAGATTTATTTTCTGGCAGGTTATATAATCCAGTTTTGCACCAGAAATTTCAATTGATAAATAAATTTATATTTGTACGAGCTCTTCCTTCGAAAAAGTATAGATTTCTCTATTAAATAAAATTTCTGGTGGAGAAATGACACATCTTACCTGCAGGTTATCTACCAGAAATTACGGTAATCGTAATTGCATTTGGAGAATATTACTCTACAACTTTACTGGAGGGAGAAAGAGGGCGGGACTAACAACACTGCGGAATATTAATTAGGATGTTGGCAGTTATGCGGTATGCATTCTTCTGCAAAGATGGCTTCTTCTTGATCAACAGTTCCCTCCGAAGAACTCTTTACACTTTTGAAAAACAGCTTTCAGACCTTTCCGGTGGCTAACGAACTTTTTCTCCAATCTTATATGCGAATTTTATTTTATCATGTTTCTACGCAATTGGCAGAGTTGGCAACATTTAAATTTATTCTGGAGAATTTTTAGCTCCGCCCTTATTCCATACAACTTTTATTTTAACACTTTCGCGAACGCATGTTTTTGTCTTTTTGATAAAATGTTTCGCCTGTAGGCGTTATTCATTCAAACTACATTATTTCCAAATACGGTTTTCTTTATCCATATTTATATTGCATATGAATATATATAATAACTATACTTTTTCTACTGAAAGTTTTTCTATCCATAATATTTTGATTGTACAAATATGAATATAAGAAATATTCTTAAGAAATATAGCAACATACAAATTGCAAAAGAAACGCCCACTGGAAGAGTTACAGATTTCCAAATGACGTGAATTTACGTCAGCGGTCGCGAAAGTGATAAGAGTAGTTTTTTTCTTATTTTATCGTAGTTGTATATTGGTGAAAATTATTCTAAAAATAAAGTGGGGCAAAATAAAGGCGGGACTAAAAATACCACGGAATAAATTAAAATGTTGCAACTATGAATTGCTGGTGTCATTTTGATAAACATTGCTCCTAGCAGCGATTTTGTAACCCGATTTTTCGCTGTTTCTGATAGAAATTGTATAATTGTCGTTTCAGAATTATTTTGTTTCTGCTAAATAAATTAATTACAGTTTTTACCATGTTATTATTTTTGCCCCATTCAATATGGAAAATGCTATATTAGTGAAAGGTAGTGTTATACAATTAAATAAATTTTTGTTACTAATAATAATATAGCTCGAAACTTATTATTATTTTTTTTTCTCAAACGCTATTTCAAATCTTATATTATCTTTTACCAGAAACTTAAAACAATATTATAAGTGATATTTTTTTACTAATCCTATGAAATTCACAATGTGAATAAAACAAACAATTTTTACAATATTTCACCTTTTTTATTTAATCTCATTTCGTGAAAAAGCTTATTCAAACGGTAGCCAGAAAGTTAATAAAACGTTTTTCTCCCATAATAATACCCAACGGGAGAAAAAAAGCCATAAAATTAATTGCTTCAAATAAACAAATAAGGCTTAGTTATAAACAACATTTTTTTTTTTTTTTTTTTTTTAAGTAAAATGAATCTCTCTCTCTTAGAACATTTTGTAAGTAATCTTTAGATGCAATTAATCTTGTTAAAAGTGTCTTTTACGCTCTTTAATTGTTCTACCTTCTTAAATAAGTATACTTAATTAGAAAAACATTAATAACATTTTTCTTTTTTCTTTGGTCTGCTATATATGTAAAAAAAAAACATGATTATTTTATTACACGAATGTACATTACTTTGATTAGTTTGCATATTTCGTCCTTCGTAATATACAATTCAAGCGCGTAAAAGCAATTTATGCATTAAAAAGTAGTAAAGTGCAGTAAAGCCGAATGAAATACATTTCTGAAAACTAATTAAATGATTTGTCTAATTGCATTTAAAATTCATTGCTCTAAAAACGAATTACTGTAATACAAGGTCAGTTAAATCAGTTTTACACCAGAAATCTTAATTAGCAGAACAAATTATATTTTTAAGAAGAAATACCTCGCATAAATATAATCGCGTCTTTTAATTAAAATTTCTGGTGTAAAACTGATTTACTAGATCTATGGTTTATACCATAGATCAGAATTCCCATCTTTTATAATTTAATCACGAGCATTTTTAGCCCCGCCTTCTTTTGGCATCAGAAATTTTGTAGATTATTTCTCTTTAATATGTAACAACGATTAAATAAGAAGAAAATAATTTTTCAAAATTTCCGGTATTAAAAAAAAGGCGGGGCTAAAAATGCTCGTGAATAAGTTATAAAAGTTGGGAACTCTACCATAGATGCCAATATTTAAATTTATTCGGGAGTATTTTTAGCCCTGCCTTTACTCCACACCACTTATTTTTTAACCCTACAAGGCACCCAGTTCCATATGTAGAACACCGACTTTAATCGTTCCTATAGCTATAAAACTATTAATAGCAACATCTCTTGACATCTTGATAGAAGATACTGACATTTAGCAATGTAGTAATATGAATCTTTAAATAAAGATGTCGTTCGTGTTTTTGTTATAGTGCACTCAGTGTGAAATTTGAATGAAAGTGATACGTTAGCTGTTTGTCTGTATTCAAAAATAAAAAAAGAATAGTTATTGAACAGTTTTGACTCGAAAAAAAAAATACTGTGTGTTATAACAAAGTGTATATTTTGCAGAGGTAAGTTTTTTTTTTTTTTTTTTTTTTTTTTTTTATATATATATTACAATAGTAAACGTATTAGTAAATCATATTTTTATGTATGTTCTACATACGGTACGTTGAGCTAAAAAGTTGATTTGTCTGTAAAATATGGTTTTATTTTTATTGTTATAAGTTTTCCCTATCTTCTGATCGCTAATTACAACCTATATATTTTTATCGCGCACTAAAAAAAAATTGAGCCTTGTAGGGTTAAGAGTAACTTTTTCATATTTTATGGAAGTTGTATATTGGAGAAAAAGTTCCTATAAATAAAGTATGGCGAAATAAAGGCGGGCTAAAAATACTCCGGAACAAATTAAAATGTTGGCATCTATATTTATACGCAGAAAATGATGGTCAGTGTTGCCAACTCCTAGGTACATTTTTATATAAAGTGCATCATTAATTTTGGAAATTGATAATAATTTACTAGACAGACATACAATTATACAAACATTACGATAAAAAATAAATGACGGACATAGAATAAAAATTTTCCTAGAAGTCGGCCACACTGATTACGTTACTAAGATAGTTAGTTACGTTACTAATACATACTTTCCAACATCCTAATATATATTCCGTAGTGTTGTTAGTCCCACCCATTTTTTCGCACCAGTAAATTTTTAGAGTAATATTCTCTAAATCCAGTTACGATTAAATAACAAGAAAAATACTCTAAAAACATACTGGTGTGAAAAAAAAAGACGGGGCTAACAATACTACGGAATATTAATCAGTATGTTGGCAAGTATGCTAAGTAGGTAAAAATGAAAACAGTTATTTGTTGCTATTGTACTTTTAAGCAAACTCATAAATTAAGGTCAACACGTGTAGCAGCAGTTTCTTACGTTCTTTTTACTGATTTTGTGAAGTGATAGTATTCTTCAATTAAAAATATATTTATATATACAAATCCAGTCATGAAAATATAATTCAAGGCATAAGGAAATTTATATTTTCAACAAATTACATAATTCTAATCTTAAGTCAAATTTAAATTATTTTCTGAACAGAAATCTTAAATCATTACAGTGCCTGGTATTTCAAATTAATCTTTTTAAATTTAAATTTTCAATAAACAAACACTAAAATAAAAATCAATTTAATCTTTAATTATACACAATAAAATCTGAGTATCACTTAGCCTTATGTGGGAAAAATCGAAAATTTTGGTAACGCCACCTGTTTGGAGATTTGCACCAAAAGTTCATAGGCAGGAATTTATGTTAAGGTCCCATTACATATAAATTTATATGGATTTCTGTACATTAGTTTTCTGCCAGGACTAACACAAAATGTTTGTCACATACGCATACTTGCCAACATCCTAATTAATATTCCGTCGTGTTGTTAGTTTCGCCTTTTTTCTCCCACCAATAAATTTTTAGAGTAAAATTCTTCAAATGCAGTTGCGATTAATTAAGAAGAAAAATACTCTAAAAATATACCGGTGTGAAAAAGAATGCGGGGCTAACAATACTATGGAATATTAATTAGTATGTTGTCAAGTATGCATACGCACAGACAGACATTTTCTAAAAAGAGTTAAATCGTATTCAGAACTTCTCAAAACGTGTAAATCCAGGGTAATCTGAGCGTCGAAATATTTTGCAAAATTAATGCTTTCATCTATTGAATATAGAATGAACTATAAAAAGGAAGTCAAGCAGTTTTATATAATAATATTAATCCAAATATTAGATAACTAGAATTAAATTAATAAAATTTTGTTACATCTGAACACTAAAACAAATCAGTGATATTGAAGTTATTTTTTCAGGAAGATAGATTTTAACTTATTTACTTATCGAATGATCTCCCTGCTCATTTATTTTGCAGATATTCTACTAATTTTAAGTGATGTCCTTGAAGTTTGGCGAAATTGATCTAAGTTGCTACAGTTTCTTTTAGCACTTATTTGATTACCAACATCCAACATTCTTTAAGAAAGTATTTAATTTGTCATTTCGTAGATAGTAACAATGACATTACAGAGATTTATCAAATATTCTTCATGGACATATCTTGTGGCATTGACCTTTTTCATAATCAGAGGCCTTGAACATAAATCTTTTTCAGATATATATTTTAATTTTGATAAGTATAGTTTTAGTTTATATAAAAATATTTAAATGAATATTTAATGAAGTGTAAGAAAATTATCATTTATTTTTATTTTTATTTTTATTATTGACTACAATATTATGAATTACTGAAGCAAGCTTTCCCTGTTCATTTATTTTGCAAGTATTCTATTGATTTAAATTGATTTGGACGTCCTTGAAATTCCATGACATTGCTCGAAACAACTACTGATTTTTTTAGCATTATTTGATTACCACCGTAAAAGCTAAGACATTTTCGGAAATATATATTTTATCTTTTGGGAGACACAGAGACGTCAGATATATTTTATGGACTTTTCTCGTGGCATTGACCTTTTTCATAGTTGTATTTTCGAAAATCTTGAATATATCTTGAAATATATCTCAATATAAATATATTAAAAGAGAGATAATATTCATTTACGTAAAACAAACCCTAAGCCTTTATTTATTTGATAGATATAAAAATCAGTACAAACCAGATTTTAATTTAGTACGATAGGACATAATTTAATCCATTCTTCCATGTAAAGACATGCAGTAACTGTGTTTCATTCCATAGCATGGGATACTATATACATTTCTTAAAATTTATTCGGTTTACCTTTAGCATAGGAGCCTCTTGGCACCTTTTAAACTTTTGTTGTCATTTTGACAAAGAGTTAAAATGGCTATGGCAATTGCGTAAGGTGTTCTTGGTGAGAAACGTCCGAGCTACTTCGATGACAATTTTCAAATTGCGGTAAGGGCTGTTCTGAAGCTGTTCCTTTTTTTTTAGCAGGATTTTTCTTAATTTCATTTTTACTATTTAAAAAAAAAAAAATGTTTTTATGTTCATTTTTTTTCTCGACATAAAAAGGAATATATTATTTTTAGCATCAGTTTGCTTTTTCTTTTTTACAATACTCAAGGAAAAATAGGGGTTTTTTCTTAATACCTTTTAAACCATTATTCTTTTTTTCTGTAAATATCGTCTATTTTTCATATAAACTTTAATAAGATTAGACCAATTAATTTACAACTTATTGTGTCTTGTACTTGTATATACAACGCATTATGTAATTACTATACGTGAAAAATCTTATGATTCTCTTCAAAAATTGTCCTTTACGATTTCATGGTGCAGATTCAGTGAATAGGAAGTATTTCCTGATTGTAAAATGTTTTCTCTTGCTTTTAAAATTAAACAATTTTAGAAATGTATGATTAAAACAGGGTTTATTCGTTATTATTAGACATAGTAAAATAATTTATTTGTTCATTTTTGTTATTATTATTTTGTTGTTGTTTTAATGTACCTTGTAATGTACCCTGCCTGAAAAAGGAAAAGAAAGAAAAATATTTTGCTTTTTTTGGAGTGGCAACACATAAGAGAAGCGGGAGATGGAATGAGATAAGACAACAGCTTTCTATACTTTACACAGAAAAACTGGCGTTGAAAGATGAAAATTACAAACTCTATAAATTGGAAAAACACATCACATTTATTTCAGGTTGAAATAATTAAATACGACACTTCATCAGAAAATCTATAAATTGTAAAAATATATCATACAATTATTACATATTTTTGTAATATTGATCGTGAAATAGCAGTTTGAAAAAGTTATATACGAATTTTCAACATAAATAATAATAGATTAGACTTGAGTGTAAAAACAATAATCCACTCAAGTGTAGTTTAAATTAACACTGGCATAGAAATTTAAAGTAAATTAATAAGTTCATGATACACTAAACAAAAAATGAAAGTAGGAGTTAAAAACTTCAGTATAATACATGTATTTTCACTTCTAAAAAATGTTTCAACTTGTAACAGTCAGAATATTTTTATTACCGCTTTTTTTTTCAACATAAGTAAACTATAAAAATTTTTAGCCAACAAATTTGTCGCCCATGGATGTGGTTTTGACGACATTTGTAGAAGTTTTACGAAAATTGCCGCTTTACTTGCATAAAATTCATTGTATTGTCATGCAAGTATGTCAATGTCGTCACACTTGTATGAACCATAATAATAATAATAATGTTAATAATTATTATTGTTTTGTACTAAATTTAAAACTAAAAATATCGTACAGGTCACAAGATTTTTTTTTAAATAACATTTAGAATATATAAAAAGAAATAACTGCAAAACTATTGCATTTTGAAATCAAAGAAATAAGTTTTTTAAAAAAATTCTAGAATTTGCCAATACTTTTAATAATATCTTTTGAAAACTGCATCAAAGTTAGAAACTTTCAATTTCAAGATCATTATATCAAAGCAATTTAAAACTTTTGAAGTTCTAAAGTAATCTTCAAAGAATCAAAATGCAGTGATTGTTATTTTCATGTATGTATTTCCATCTAAATTACACAAGTATCGCGAAGCAAACCGATCTTATTTTTACCAAATTAAAATAGATTGCATTTTGAAAATTTACTTTTAAGAACATCTGTTTGAATACATTTTTTTAAATATGAGAATTAAAGTAAGTTTCGCATTAGTACGGTTATGTTTTTACAAATGTAATATTTTTTACATTTGATTGTTATTTACTTTTATTTATTTATTTATTTATTTATTCCTAATAAAACATCTTCTAAATATTTTTTACCAATATTAAACCAAAACGTGTTATGTATATCATCATATACAAGTCACATTTACACATCAGATGCACTGTAAAAAATATATGCTAAAAAAAAAAAAAAAAAATCCCCTAAGTAATTTTGCCTTGAAAAGACAATTCATTGCTATCAATTTTAAGTATCAGTACATTCTTAAAAATACATAGAAAATGTCAAGTTTTATTTTATTTTAAGTACAATAAATTATTGATTTATTCTCTAAAATACGAAGAGTGAAATCTTTCTCTTAAAGAGTTGCATATCGCTCTTTGAAGATGCTGAAATGGAGCCAACTTCCGATGAGTGAAAAGTTCGTTTTCAAAAGAGTAAGATTTCTCACTCTCCATGAAGAGTGAAAATATTCCCAGTCATTCAACAATTTTGGTTTTTTTTTTTTTCCCCTCAAAAAGCGATATCTCTGTGCTATGAGATGAAACTAGATCTAGGGGACAAAGAATTGCCGTTTTGATCAGTCAAGAATTGAACTCGGGCCGTCCTCGTAGCAGGCCAGCGTCTTACTACTGAACTACTAAGTCAATTACATTACTGTTAATTAATGGTGGCAGATCATTCTCACACGAGATAAATCTCAACCATCAACTTTTCACTTCATTTAGCTACATTATAAAAATATGGAGTGAACTTCCTCGACTTTCCAAACTTTAAGTGTACTTAGTGGTTGTTTAAATAAATTAAAGAAAGAGAAGTCTGAAAACAATCAGTTTAGTCGAATACAGTGTTTAATGACATTGGATATTGCCAATTTATTATTATTAATATTATTATTATTACTATACGAAAGGGTATTCAACTCGATCCAATGGCATTTTTAGAAAACTTCACATGCTACATAAGACACAATATTCAGCAATAAAAAAATATATATAAGGTGGAAAATCAACAATTTTACTAAATAATTTTTAGCTTCTGATGCGCAAGCGATAACAAAATTTCTCGTTTACATAATTTGTCAGTCGAATGTATTGGGCTACTTATAATAAAAATCCCACTCGAAGATAGTGAAATTTAAAAAACATTATCGATGATAGAATGAATTGAATTTCAGTTCCTTTCATTAAAAAAAAAAAAAAAAAAAACCTGTAAGGGGTTTTTTTCCAAACTTTTTTTTACATTCAGTCAATGGTAATACAGTGCACATTAATTGTAAAAAGTAAAATGGATATAAACTCTTTTATTATTATTATTATTATTATTATTATTATTATTATATATATATATATATATTATAGAGAGAGAGAGAGATAAAAAAGGAAATTTAGTTCATTTTATAGAATAGTCCATAACTTTTTCGATTTTTTTGATAGTTGCTTGTCATTTTAATATAAATATCCCATCACATTTGACATATAAATTGTGTTATTTGGTGTTTTTTTTTTTTTTTTTTTTTTTTTTTTTTTTTTTTTTAATGCTTACGTATACACAGTTAGGAATTATTTTCCAAAAATGCTCATATTTTATCAGATATTTACTATTATTAAACTCTGATTTTATTTTGTTTAATGTGGTATGTTTTTTTTTTTTTTTTTTTTTTTTTTTATGGCAATGAGTTCCGCAGAATACCCTACATATTATAAAGTGATCAAAAATCGAGCAATTTTTTTAGAATTTTCTTAGAAAAATATTTTTATCTCCATAAATATACGTGCTATTCATATGCAAATAAAAAGGTAAATTAATGGAAGACTCATGAAGAATTTCAAGCAATTCTTTTTACAGGGAGATCCCAAACATTTTGTTTTTCCTTTAATTTGTCATTAGTACCCTTTTTAAATTCGCGTACGAACTTTCCTTTGTATAGTATATCCTTTACACCCACTAATTTTCAGGATAACTCGTCAAGAATTTTTCCAGATATTTAACAAATTATTTAAACATAAAAACTTCTTCACAGACCATAAAACTAATGAGAAGCACAACCAATTTCGAAAGAACATGGCCTTTCATCTTCAGGTGCAAAGCATGTGCTACTGCCTTGAAGTCAGAAGCAACACTAAAAACAGGACGAAAACCCAAAGAAGAGGACAACACAATCAACCAATAGGAAGCATTCTGCAAAACCAACCAGGCAGAAGGGAACACAACCAGAAACAGGAATCAAGAGAAACAAAAAAAAAAAAAAAAAAAAAAGTAAATCAATAAAAAAACTATTAGGTATTTAAATAAAAATAAAATAAAAGTATATAAATTAATTATTTGAAAATCCCTCCACTCCATTTTTTGTATTTGTTTCTCTTGTTTCCTGTTTTTAGTTGTGTTCCCTTTTGTCTGGTTGGTTTTGAAGACTGACTCCTATTGGTTGGTTGTGTTGCTCCTCCCCCCTTCGGGTTTTTACCCTCCTTACAGTGTTGCTTTTATCTCCAAAGCCGTAGCATCTGTTTTGAACCTGAAGACGAAAGGCCACGTACATTCGAAACCGGTAGTGCTTTCATAAGCTTTATGGTGTGTGGAGAAGTTTTTAAGTTTAAATATTCACTGTGTGTACACCAGTTCTTTAATTTAGTATTTAACAAAACGTCTAAAATCGAAAGAGAACGGTCATTTATAGTAAAACAATGTATCTCGATGTCTGCCTAAGTTATCCTCTTCATCTGTTTGTCAAAGTTTTCTGTTGTTGCATTAAGAATCATCAATAAAAAAATATTTTGGTGTCTGAAGAAAAATATTCTTACAGTTGAATTTAAGAAGCGCTTTTAACTATAACTAAATATAGTGTTCAACTTTTTTTTTTTTATGATAAAAAAAATTTAAGGAATAATAATAATAGTTTTTTATAAGTGCTACGCCATCTTTAGGTGATAGCTCCAACTTTTTTTTAAATTCTTACAGATCGAATTTCCATCTAAACAATAGAAAATAATTACAGTAATTGCTCTTGAATGTGTACGTTTTCGTAGCTTCTATATATAAATATATATCAAAAATGTGATGCACAAGAACATAATTAAGGCAGAATTTAATCATGTATATTTAGAATAAAAAAGATTGTTGATTAATAAGAGAATAAAAATTAATGAGAGCATATTGAAAAAAAAAATTCACCATTATATTGTAAAGTGATTGAAAGTTTCTTTTATTTTTCCTGATGTATAACGTATAGGGTAACCATTGTCTATATATTCCAAAACCATTTTTTTTTCTAAATAGCATTACTTTGCATTAATTTTCTATGATGGCATAAAGGGAGAATACAAAAATAGTAAATCCGAAAAATAAAGACGCTGGCCACCTTGATGTAGAATGGGATAATGATTAATATATGGATGCTCTGTAATTTCTAAAGATTATTTGCGAAGATGTAAAATTTGGTACATCGCCATTATTTTATTTTGAATTTATTTCGAAAATATAAAATGCATAATTTCGCATTTTACTATTACAGAATTAAAAATTTTTAAAATTAATTTTAGAAAAACAGAGACTTGATTAATTCTCATGAAATTTTTGAATCTGAAAAGAGAATAAAAAAAATTGTATTATGTAATAAATAATAAGATAAATTTCTCTATGGGGTAACATAGGGTGTAACCTTGACGCTTGCGGATAGAGAACCTTAACATAAACCTTTACAGAAACAAAATCTTTATTATGTATATATACTTTAAAAAGATTAGAAAATAAAAAATTCATGTATTTTAAAATTACATATTGTACAAACTATAATACTAAAATTTGTTGACTGAGGTGGGGAAAGTTTAATTATATTTTGGGAACAGAATATAATCTCCTGAACTCAATTTTGTTCGACTATTGCAGAAAAGGAAACATAATACAGTTTTTGAATTAGTTTAGCAGAAATCAATATATTCTGTGTCTGGCCAAATAGAAATAAAAGTTTTGACCTTGAAAGCAGTTCAACAGCTGTTCCTGATTTTGAATTTCTATTGATTTTTCTTTGCTATGCTTGCTCGCGTAAGAATAAATTTCTATAGGGAAAAAAAAAAAATCTTTTGCTTAGATTTGTTTGGGTAAAAATATTAAATATTCTGTGCAATAATATTGATTAGTAAAATTTTCAAAAGTCATTCATCATTTAATTTGTAAGCGTTTTTCATTTTTATGATTAAAAATCTGATTGTTATTATTATTATTGTTTTTTTTTTTTCGCTCAAATACATTTAGTATTCAGTATTTTTTGATTTATTTTTATCTATTTTTTTATTTTACTTATTCTTTTATTTAATTATTTTTTAGAGATTCATGTTGAATTCAGTTTTCTATTTAAAATAAGGAATTTTTTGTTCGTGACCAATTTTAAGTAATTATATTTGAATATGTAATTAACAGCTACATAATATATATATATATATATATATATATATAAAAGAAAGAAAAGAAAAGAAAAATGTGGAATAAAAATAAAAATAAACAAGTAATTATTATCAAAGAAAAATAATATAAAAATTATTTCATGAATAAAATTTTTTAACGTAGTTTTATAGGGCTTGAATTTTAATGTGTAATTTTACTCTTTTGAAATATTAACTGAAGATTTAAATATAAACTTACAAATAGTATTCTTGTTAGAAATTATTTAAATTACTTTAATGTAATAATGCGATAAAAAATAAACAGGATAAAAAATAATTTTTTCTAGACAAATATCAAAAAATAGTTCTTTTGCTTAGATTTGTTTGGAATTTTTTTTAAATATTCTATGCAATAATAGTAAAATTTTCAAAAGTCATTCAGCATTTACTTTGTAAGTATTTTTCATTTTTATGGTTGATAATCTGATTGCTGTGTTTCAATTTACTTTATTTTATTTTTTTGCCTAAACTCATTTAGTACTCAATATTTATTATTATTATTATTATTTTATTATTTATACATTTAATTAATAAGATTAAATATAACGTACTTGCCTTGGCATCAAACCAGCAGCCAGATTTCATGCTAATCATTATAACAATGAAACTTTTACAAATATTGCAATCTATATCTTTAAAATTGTTTGTCCTGAGTGAGTGAGTGAGTGATTCATCATCGCCGAGCCCGAACCCCTGGACATAGGAGCATGAAATTTTGTGAAAATGTTCCTTCCATGACGTAGACATCCACTAAGAAGCTATTTTACAAAATTCGCCCGATTTTACAAAACGTGATTTCACAAAATCCTTCATATTTCAAAAAAAAAAAAAAAAAAAAAAAACAGATATATAAGTAAAATTTTTGCTTTAAAATATAGCTAACACAAATATCTAAAAACCAATTTCTAGAATTTTAGAAATTCGGTCCCCAAGGGGGGAAAGGGGACAAAACGTGATTTCTCATAATCCTATATATCTGAAACAAAAAAAAAAAAAAGGTATACGTGAATTTTTTGCTCTAGAATATACCTAAAAACGAATTTCCGGAATTTTAGAAATTTAGCCCCCAAAGGGGGGAGGAGCAAAACGCGATTTCAAATAATCGTTTATATCGCAAACAATAAAGGATATATGCGAGATTTTTGCTCTAAAATATAGCTCACACAAATACCTAAAAACTAATTTCAGAAATTTTAGAAAATCGTTCCAAAGGGAAGGGGGGGTGAGGGGGTAAGGGGGCTATGGGGTAAAAAAAAAAAAAAAAAAAAAATAGAAATACAGTTAGACCGTTCAAAATTGTACAGATAGATTTTTGACACCTACAAATCGATTGCGAATATTTTCGAATTTATAAAGTTATTAGGAGGAGCAGGAAGGGGGGGGGGGGGGCAAAAAAATAAGAATAGAGTTAAATCGTTTAAAATTGGTACATAGAGGTTTTTGATACCTACAAATCGATTGCGGATATTTTCGAATTTGTAAAATAATTAGGACAGACGGGAAGGGGGGCAAAGGTGCAAAAATATAGAAATAAGAGTTAGAGCGATGAAAATTAGTATTTTTAGGTTTTAAGGCCCGATAAATCGATTGCGGATATTTTCGAAATTGTAGAATTATTACGGTTGCAGGGGGCAAATATAAAGAAATTCAGATAGAACGTTGGAAATTAGTATTATTAGGTTTAAAAGCCCGAGAAAACGATTGCGGATATTTTTAAAATTGTAAAATAATCAAAGGGGGGGGGGGACGGTGAGCGAAGGAACATACACTACTGCAGTAAGTGGGGAGGTCCGGGCGGATTATTCCACCGATGACAGAGGAATTTTTTTCTATTTTCTATTTATGGCTTTCCTTACGATAAAATATTGATTTATTAAAAGAGTCGAACATAAATGCACGCGCGCAGCACACAATAGCCTGCACTGCCGTAGGCAGTGGGAACCCGGCGCGACATTTTTCCAGATCAGATTTTTTTTTCTCTCTTTTTTCCACAGGATAAAAATTAATGGAATTTTGAGAACTCATTAATTATAGTGATTCATTTAAAAATAGTGACCAGCGAAGCGAGCGTACCCTGCTAGTTTTAACATATAATAATTCTCCTTGGAATGTGATAAAATATGTATTTGGCTTACTACTTGCCATTGGTACATCATGTTTTTTATTATTATAAAAATATAAATTGATATTATTAATAAATTCTATCTCCTCACTCATTTTTAATAAATATCCCCCTTTACTTAATTAATAATTTATTACTTAACGGTTTAAATATTTCTCATTAACGTCAATGTATTAAAAATTATGAATTCTTTTGAGGCTATTCTCACAAATGGGAAAGTTGGTAACTTATTCTTTTATATCACTTTATATACCGCTTTGAGTGTGCATAAAAAGTTTATAAATATTTCATAAATGTCGTAGGCTATCGTAGGAGGAAATGTAATTTACTTAACTTGGCACCAAAAGGGCAACCAGATTTCATACTAATCATAATAACCCTGTTTAAATACTTTTAATATTAATGTAATTTTAATATACAACATTTCTCCTTAAAATGTGATAAAATGTGTGTTTGACTTCCTGCAGGCCAAACTAGCGATATATTAATCAGGCTTTGTTGATTAGTGAATTTAATAATTTTTGGTGATTTTCTTTCACCATTCATTTTTGACATAAAAGGGTCTAAAAGTGACTCTAACCCATAGACTAACTCTTTCTTTGCTGTTTCAAGTGACTTCTTAAAATAAATTCAAGATGACTATAACATGTTTTTTTCTTTTTTTTTTTTTTTTTGTCTATTACTCCACGAATATTTATTTTAGTCATAAATTTCTTCTGCAATATGCGAGTTAAGAAACCTCCGCTAAAATATGGAATGAAATAATTTTTAAGACAATCTTTATTTTTATTTTTATTTTTATTTTCTTTTCAAGGAAAAATCTTTATAATAGCAATGTGTTTATAAATTCCAAAATCAGCTTTCAAAGTATATATTCCATATAAAATCCGATTTGAGAATGAAAAGGTTAATGAAAGTTAGCTAAATACGAAATGTTTTATAAAAATTGGCTAGTTTTATTATCAAAAGTAATAACATCTTGAAAAATCTGAAATCCTATTTAAAAAACCAAATATGTACTGAAAATTAGCTAAATACGAAATTTTCAGTGGTAGTTGGCTACTTTTACTATCAGAAAATAGTAACACCTGGCAGCACCTGAAACTCCCTACAGAAAGGAAATATGAATGAAAATTAATTAAATACGAAATGTTCAATAGTAATTTACTAGTTTTACTATCAGAAAACAATAATATCAGGCTAAATCATACATCCCAATGTATTAAGAAAGGGTTAATGAAATTTGCCGAAATACTTAAATGTAATTGGCTATCATTATTATCAGAAAATAGTAATATTTTCATACATCATCTATACATCAATCCAAATTAATGGGGGCCGCGGTAGCCTAGTCGGTAGATCGTTGGGCTCGTAATTGGAAGATTGCAGATTCGGTATTCGAACCGGCCGAAGATCGTCGTGCAAACTCATTGTGACTGGTGCACGTAAAATCTGTCGTGGCCGCAATGCCCTCCATGTTCCCATCAAAATTATACCTCTGGGGAGTCACCGAAGCGGGAAAGCCATCCCCTCCGCGGAGGGTCAATATTGGGATGGCATGTCTTCGGACCACATCTTGGAGTGAGTCCCAGTCCGTCGCCAATTACAGATTGCGCAGCACTAGTGCGACGTAAAACCCAACCAATCAAATTAATGGACGTACACAAGAAAATCAAATGTTGTATCATGAAATTAATCGGTCAATTAAAGGATCATATTATAAAAAACACTTTCCAATCACACAAAATAATATTATGTTATAATTAAATCAACCAAAATTTAAATAAATGCTTATAAACATGTATGAAATAATTCAAAATCAAAAGTTAGACTAAGAGAAAACTAGTTGATGAAAAAAAAAAAAAGTAATATTGGATAAAAATTAATTAAAAAATAAATCATATTTAAGTAATTAATAAGTGACATTCAAGTAACAGTAAATTAGTTTCAGTATTTAATAAGCCAAATTTTAAAAATTAGTAAGGTAAATTTATTAGATGACAGCATCATAATTTTTAGAGTTTATTTATTTATTTATTATATATATATATATATATATATATATATATATATGTATTATCCATTTTGTTTATCGATTTATTTAATTTTAATTTTAATTGTACAGCTTTCAATTAGTTTCTGAATCTTGAAATCTTCAAACTGAGGTATTCCTAAATTTAATTTAAAAAGATGTGATGGGAAAAAAACAAATAAAATTTTGAAAAATAGAATTCATAAACTTTTTGCACCATCGCCTTATAACCAGTTTTATGCCTTTGTATTCCTATAATTCTAATTTAAACTATCCCTAATATACAGTGTTTTACAAAACAGTTTTTTTTTTTTTTAGATTTATTTTTATAAGTACGTTACTCTGTTATTTGCGTTTAATACTCGTATTTTTTTTTTTTTTTTTTTTTTTTTTAATACTTAATAATGTTTAGTTTACATTTTCTTCTCTCTTTATATCAGTATTCTTATATTATTAAATTGGTTATCATTTATTTTAAATGCCAATTAAATTCAATTTTATGCTCATTTCAAAGAAATAACCTTTAGCTTTTTTTTTTTTTTTTTTTTTTTTTCTAATAGCATTTAAAACAACGCATTGCAAAATGCTGTCATCATAGGAAAACATATTGCTTCATTAGATACAGGTCCTGATTACCCAAAAGGCTCGGGAAGCACAAGCTTCCCCTCTAAAATTTAGGAGGGGGCCCCAAAATGACTAAAAACAGGGTCTTGAATTTTCTGTTTTATATTTTCATACTGTGATTGAATTTTTCTGAGAAAATTCGCCTAAAGCAAGATAAAATACTCACTATTTCAGGAAAAATCTATTATTTAACCTCAAAAATCTGAATGTTCTTAATTAATAAGTTATACGATTTTAATGTTGTGTGTAGAAATCACCCAGATATATGAATGAAAAAATAAATAACTATAAATACACACTAATTTTTGGTCTATAGCATTTTTATATTACAATATGTAACAGGAAAACAAGATTTTCTGAAATGAAAGAGGGCCCCGAAATGAATACTGAGCTTCCCCTAGCTTCAAAGCTTAATCGGGCCCTGATTAGATATACTTTAATATGTATTTTTAATTCATTAAGGAAATTTTAAATTATCTACTATAATACAAATTATCATATTCAGTTATTCAAACATGAATTTTTAATTAAAATTTTCCCTAATTGTGTTCTAATCAATTTATATACATATAGCTCTTAACGTTTTTTTTTTTTTTTTTTTTTACATATTTTTAACAGTGTAATGCTTACTGTAATACAAAGTATATTTAGTAAACCTTGCTTCGCATTAATTGTATCCTTTAATTTTTATCAATATAGTTTCGTCTTTCTAAAACGGCATCTTACTTAAAAAAAAAAAAAAAAAAAAAAAAAAAAAACTCTCTTATAAGGAAAATTAAGGCATATTTTCTTCCTTTTAAATAAATAAAGTTTTCTGAGATATGTGTGCATTTTATTAATTTATTTATTTTTATTTTTCAAAATCTAGTAGCCATATAGTTGTTTTTGTTTAAGTTAAGATTTTATCTTGCTGCAAAAATTTAAGTTATTTATTTATTTATTTATTATTTTTTTTCTAATATTTGTATCGATATTTCTAGTATCGTAGAAAAATATATTCATATTTCTTTTTACTTGTGATAAATATGAATTCAATAACTAAAATCTTTGATTAATCATTCAAAAATATATACATAATATTGTATGCTTGAAAAACTGTATACAATCTTTCAACTTTTATATAAAAAAAAAAAAAAAAAAAAAATTCGGATAAATCTTCTAATTACCTTAAATTATAAATTTCAAAATCAATAAACTATGGTTGGTTGGTTGGGTTTTACGTCGCACTAGTGCTGCGAAATGGGCTACTGGCGATGGTCTGGGACTCACCCCTAGAGGTGGTCCGGAGATATACCATCACAATCTGAATCCTCCACGGATGATATGGCTCTCCCGCTTCGGTGAACGCCAGAGGTACAATTTTGATGGGAACACGGAGGACATTGTGGCCACGACAGATTTTACGTGCACCAACCACCATTAACAATAAATTATGCTTAAACTACATAAAATATATAAATATCATTTCTTTTCTAATTGTAAAAATATAATAAGCAAACTTTTTTTGACGCGAATTAAAATAAAAAATTTAATTTAATTTAAAAATATATCGAAAGATATTTTTACCAACTTACCAAAAAAAATCTTAAATAATATTATAGTCTCAACCTGCATTTGTAATAAAATGTAAAATTTTCTAAAAAAAAATTAGAGTAATAATGAGGATAATTGTATTTTTCTCAGATCAAAATATTTACTGATATTCTTTCATTGTACACAACGTTTTCAATTTATCATTTTAACTTTAAACTGCATGTCTTTTAGATAATTATTCAATTAGTTGCACAAAAATGCATGTTTCTTTAATTATTTTATTACTTTTAATATTTTGAAATATCGTACAGATATCTATCTATATTTAAAGAAGCCAGAATGAAGACTGTTTCAACTCAAACAAAATCAATGAGAGAACTGGCCTTGGAGGGAAAGATTACCATTTTCAAGCATCATTCAGACATACTATCTGATTCCGAAGGTCGTACACATTTATTGTGTCTAAAGCATAAGGTTATATTTTGCTTGTTAAATATATATAGGAAAAGATAGATACACCTTACTGTAAAATATTAAAATACTTAAGTAAATGTAGGGTGTATCTGGGAATCCTTTATCGGAAATGTTTCAATGAAAAAATGCACATATTCTTCAACATTTCAAACTATATTGTAAAACAATTTTGTTTTAATCCTTTCAGGGGCAGTGGTATATATTTTATACCACCAAATTTCAGTTTCTAACTTCAAAAATTCATCCCAGAAATTTTTTATAAAATTTTACTTTTTTACCTTATGCGAAAATATTAATTTATTATTTTTCTTCTAATCTTGTTTTCAAACTGTTGTGGCACTTGATTATGAAAGAAATGAAATTCATTGATCCTGAAAGGTTTCAACAGAAAATTTCTGTTTTCTACACTGAGAAAACGTATATACTGCCTTCATCTAGAATTAAAAATTAGTCATTTTCTGCATCACAAAACCAAAAATATAGATTACCCATCTATGCGCGTAAGGTAAGCCGAAACCAGTCATGCCAGATATGGGGATATTTTTATTCAATATCCATCACTAAATTTTAATTGTAACGGTTGCTTATTCCCTCCAAGGATTAATCGTATATTATGTATAGGAAATATAACTTCTAAAAATTATTGGTGACTATTAAATAAAAAAGTCCCCAAGTCTAGTATCACTGGCTAATATACTGAATAGACGAAATGGTCAAGAATTTATAATCAATCGGTTACTAGATGAATATTATGAATATAATGAATCCTATGTGCAGCGAGATATTCTCGCTTGATTTCCTAGAATTGGGTCATAAATTCGAATTATAGATGTTAAACTCGCCTCTTGTGTTCGCATTTATTTGCAAATGTTTTTGAATAAGTTTGGCCTCGATAATATAGGCAAACGCTCCAGAATTCTAATAGGGGTTCCTAGAACTCGCTTTCAAAGGTCTCTAGAATTTACAAGAATGGCATGGAACTATTTTTGCTAGAGCCACAATTTAGTTTCTAGATGTCCGTCACAGCATTTTTTCTCAGAGTAAAACTACGGAAATTTACTGTAAAATTACATCGCATGCTGTCAAAAAATGCATTTTTTTCTGTAACCTTATGATATCTGTAGCTACTGATACAGAGTTTATCTTGTGATTACTTTTTTATGTGTAAAAATACATAGTACGTATGGTATTCGTGGTACCAAAGCAGAATTTGACTACATATTTTATGCTCCATAAAAGCATAAAATGTGGTATAGTAGCTGAGAGGTAACATTGTAGTCTACTATGCGGTGGACGTCTGGCCGAACTGTACAATTTTATTAAACACTCTCATTGCGAAGCTGAAAATTGGAATTTCTATCCCCACTCCACTAAAGTCGATCCCTTCCCTAGTGACCAATATAAATAATACGCGCCGCGCCGTTTCGCTGTGGCTGCTATACTACTCCACTTAGAATCTTGATAACGACGTCCACTTGATAATGCGGGATCGACCGTTTGGTGTGAACTCGCATTGCGTAATTGGCAATTAATGGGTTAAATCAAGACTTTTTTTTTTTTTTTTTTTTTTTTTTTTTTTTTTGAACAGTGCACCTCTACAAAAAAAGAAGTCTGTTGTGCACGAATAGTTTCTTTACGGAATTGTGTTATGTTACGGAACATTTCTGTAACCTATTTTTACCTATTATATAGTATACTGATATTTTCTTGCAACTTTGCTAACAGAAATTTTCTGTAATATAACAGGATAATTTGAGAATATATTTCAGCAAGTTATTAAATAAACTTTCTAGTATACTGTTAGTGTACTGTTATCTAGTTTTCTGTTAATTATTCAATTTATGGAAACATAATCATGCGAGTTTACTAGTGATAATAAAGAATCTATTTTTAACGCATGTTATCCAGGCTAGGGACTGAAAAAATGAGATTTTTTTTTTGTAAAAAATATTTATTCAAGTAATTGTATTAAACATATTATTGCAGAAGCTTTTAATTGTGACATTTTGTTGTAACGGTAATGAGGCGTTTAAATATATTACCATATTAAATTTGAATTAAAGTATAAAAATGTTAATAATATAATTGTATTAATTGTAAAATAGATGTATAATTCCATAAATTTTATATAACTGCAAGGTAATTATTAAAAATATCGGATTTTTGTGTATTTCATTTCATTTTATGTTATTACATGTATGTAAAGTTTATTTATTTATTTATTTATTTATTTTGCAGAGGAACTTCAAGTTGTTAACATCCCCATTCGACACGCTTATATTAAGAAACAAATTGAAAACAATTTTGGAATGAAACCCAAATTACAACAGTAAAATTAATAATTTAAGAAAAAAAATTAAAGACAACAATAATATGAATAAGTTTGTAAAAAAAAAATAATGAATATTTTTATAGTTAAAAATTTAACTAACATTTCCATATAAATTGGTCTAGAAATAATAAGTAGCTTGGAGCTGTGTTAAAAACTGCCAAAAGTAGAGGGGAAAATAACGTAATATCTAAATAACTAGTCTTATCTAAATAACTTAGATAAGACTCTCTTTATCTAAATAACTTAGTCTTATTAAAATTAAGAATATATAATTATATATTTTTTATTAATATATATTTATAGACAGTATAGAATATGAAGGATTATTATTAATATTTTATTAATCGTTTAAAATTACTTAATAGTATTAATTATAATTTTATTGTATTTCAAATCATTTTAAAAAAGGCCTTTGAAATATTGCTTAATTGCAAGTTGATAATGATATTACGAACAGTTTGTGAAATTGATATTTACTCCGTTTTAATATATAAATAACTATCAATATAATTAAATACATAAATATGCATAAAATATTTTCATCATAATGCAGATATTCACAAAGATTAACGTTAATAGAAATATCATGCTTAGCTATTTGATTCATTATATTCAACGTATAGCCATATAAAATATAGTCCTTTCAAAAGGTCTAGTGTACATAATCATTTATTAAAATGTCTTATCAAGTATTCACATATTATTACCACGAGAATATTTTACTCCTACTCGTGCACTGAAAAAATATTATATAACTGGCATCTAGAATCTAAATTGTGGCTCTAGAAAAAATATTTCCATATCATACTTATAAATTCTAGTCTCCTCAGAAAGCGAGTTCTAGAAATCCCTATTAGAATTCTAGAGCATTAGCCTATATTATCGAGGGCAAAGTTATTTAAAAATCTCTGCAAATAAATGTGAATACACAAGAGGCGGGTTTCGGCAACTATAATCTTGGTTTATGATCCAATTATAATCCAATTCCAGAAAATCAAGTGAGAATTTCTCGCAATAAAAAGAATTCAGAACATTCAGAATATTATTTCACCATCTAGAAATGTGTAGACTAGAAAATCTCGATCATTTCGTCTATTCAGTTTATTGGCATACCTTATGCGCATACCTCGGAAATCTATATTTCTAGTTTAGGGATTTAGAAAATGACAACTTATTCATTTTGTATAAAGGCGGTATATTTTTTTTTTCCCAGTGTAGTCACCTTGCCAAAAATAGGTAAAACTATTAAACTGCCATTTCTTTTAAGGAATATTTGTAATACATTTACTGCTTTTCTCAGTTCAAGTTTAACCATGATCATATACTTTAAACGGTATTGGGAAAACAATCTGTCGAAATTTACTATCTGCAACATTATTTTTTCGAATTATTTTGCAAGAAAATATTCTCTATAAGTGTTTTAATCGAATTACGATTGCCAAATACGATTCTAGCAATTACTTTTATAACAAATTTCTCCCATTAAAAATGCTTAATGTTGAAATTAACAAAACATTACCATTTTACTTACCATTTTCAGGCGAAATTTTTTTCGTAATTTGCCACGGTAGAATATTTGCAGTTATTTCAGTTATGATATGCCCTTTTTTTTACGTACCCTAGTACACACAAATTGAAATAATAACAGCTGGATTCTTACACAGCCACTTTCAATTTCCTTTAGAAAGCTTAAAAAGAACCAAAATATGTTTTATGTTCCCATTTCCCATTTATGTTTAAAATGCTCAACAGATAGCTTTTCAAAAGTCTTTTCCAGAAATCAGAAAATGTGCTGAATTTATTTCATTTTTCTTGCAGAGAATTTATTTTCACTTATCGTTCAAAAGTTTCAGATGGATTCGTAAATTGAAATAACAACTTTTCTGTGAACTTTAAGAACAATCTCTTACAAGAAGAATAAAAAGGAAATTAATTAAAAACAGAAAAGCTTGTTTTATGAGTTTTGTTTCTCTGTTCTGGGGAATATAATTAAAGTAACAGGAATTCTCTGCAATACCAGAATTATGTTCTTAAATTTTGGCGAAGATATATTTCCTTTGAGATTTCATCGGGATTTATTTTACTTTTGAGGATGTTTTTCTTTCTTTCTTTCTTTTTACATTTATGATGCAATATTTACTTTATAGAGTAAAGAAAGTATGTGACAGAACTCCCCAAAGAATGTAGAGTATTTATTCGTGTAAACTGAAAAAAAAAAAAAAAAAAAAATTCAAAATTCAATTTCTTGAAAAATTAGACGTCACTGAAGCAAAAGATATTTAATTTGAAATCTACCCTAAAATTTTGTTGAAAAATTTCATAGTAGAGTCGATACAAGTTAAAAATTTAACAGTTAAAATAAATAAGTAAAATGAAGATGAAATTTCATGAAGTTTGTTAATAAATAATTTTTGCTTCAGGAAAAATAAAATAACAGGTGGGAAAATATAAGCAATAAAATCACAGTGAAATTATTTCTATCTCTAACCAATAAGCATTTATAAAAAAATTGGTTTCATTTTTTTTTTTTTTCTTGGGGGGGGGGGGGGAGGGGGATTGACATTTTTAGAAGCGATTACAAAAATATTGTATCAAATATTTATGATATATGTATGTATACACGTGTATGCGTGTTTGTAAATATATACAGTCATTTGTCTTGTTTCACAATAAGTCTAACATAAATGTACTTTAAAAGCTTACTGGCGCTAATATCTGAAAACCATTATTAGATAAAATTTAACTTATAAATATTAACTCATATAACAAAATATTTGTTTATAATTCTTGTTATATCTTCACGATTACATAGCTTTTATGAAAAGGTCGCTTTATAACAAAAAATTCATTCTTCAATGACTGTTATCTAGCAGCAATCTGACTAAAAATACTATTTCCGCTACGAATGCAATGAAAAAGAAAGACACATTTTTTACTTTTGCTATGTTCATGTCAAGTAGTTTATCTTATATTAATTTTCACACTAATTGCAATTCATAATGTATATATTAATAGAAATTTACTATTATAACGTATTTAAATAAAGAAAAATCTTAATACAAATTTAGTTAAATAGGATTTTTTTTTTTTTTTTTTTTTTTTTTTTTTTGCCGTTTTAATAAATCAATATTTTATTTTTATTCGTATCAATTTCATACGAACGTTTTGAGCACTATCTAATATACTAATGGAAAAAAAAAAATGTGCATAAAAATTTTCATAATTTCTTTATAAAATTATGCTTCTTTAAATAAATTTAGACTGTAATTGAATCACACGATATTTTTAATGAATTTACTAATTATTATAGTTAACGATGTCTTTAAAAATATTTTATTAAAACTGTTATATTGTCAAAAATGCAATTTCCTTTTATTTATCTTTTATATTCAATGTAGGAAAGTATTGGATTCATAAAACTCTTCGACCTGTGGTTTTTTGGTGGATTTACGCATTTTAAGATGTTCAGATTTTTTTTTTTTTTTTTTTTTTTTTAAACACACTTAACATTGAGAGTTTTTTTCATTTTCATTTTATGCTTTTTGTATAGATTTTTAGCTTTTTTTCCCTCGTTTTTTACATTCTAAAGTCACATACTAGGCGAGTCGTAGCAAAACCTGAACAATAGCTTTAATGCTCCAACCCACCTTCCCGCTCATTGGTGTCTTTTTCTAGTCAATTTTATCCTTTTATTTCTTCCAGTGTTAGTCTTTTTTTTTTTTTTTACATACTTAACATTGTGAGTTTGTTTTTGTTTTCATCCAATGCTTTTTGTATGGATTTTTAGCTTTTTCTCCCTCGCTTTTTACATTCTAAAATGTGGTGGCACCGCACTGTCTTTACATACTACGAGTGCCTTTACAAAATATCTGTTTAGCTGAATCAAAACGTTTGTGGCAGCTCTATCAAGAAATAATTCAGAAAGTTTTGTACAATTTATATGTAGTTGTACTTTGGCCTAAATTAGTGTCTTTCAAATTTTGGTGTAAATCATCCAATAGATGGCGTTAGCATGCTTTTTCTCCATAATTTTTAGTATGGCAGTACGGGAAAAAGTTCCATATAAGTGTGCATAATGAGAGTTATATTTAACCAATCATTGTGAAATTAAAAATAGCTATTTATAATAGTTATAGTCAACGAGGATATAATGTTTGTATAATATCGTAGCATCGCTTCGATCTCCTCCCATGAGGGTAGTTCGTCGGGGGCGGGCTGTAAATTATCAATATGAGTATTTTTCAAGAGACATTTAAAACGAAGGGCTAATCCATGGATCTGTGATAGCTTGAATGAAGTTATCGATTTATGTAAATTAAAAAAATAAAAACCTGGAAAAATATATTTCCTTAAATGCCGTTTCTAGTGCACAAAATTGACTTTCTTTTAACATTAGTGTTACCTTCTTTGAGATGAAAATAGTTTCCCTTCACCACGTAAAATAAATTTTATTAAATAATAATTTTAAAAAATAATTTGCACTGCGTGGATTTGTATGAATATAGAAGAAAGTTTTGTTATGATCACAACACAGTAGTTTTAGTTTTGATTTCTTACTTTAATATCTATCCAGTTATTTTTCAAGTGTCTCTTGCCATTTTTTTTTATTATTATTATTATTAATTACATACTTTTTACGCCTTTAAATTATCACCATCTTAAAATATTTTTTTTACTTAAACTGCAAGGAACGATTTCTCCTACATATTATTATGGCAAAAAATCTAAAACATTCTATCCAAATGTTATTTAAAAACTCTTTTATTGCATGTTTATGATCATTTCTATTTCAATAGCTCTTTTCCTGAATTAAAAAAAAAAAAAAAAAAAAATTGTCGCTGGTAAAAAAATATAATGGCTTTTAAACTTTTACAACACTTACTTTTCCAGTTATAAATAAAATTACATTCAACAATCTAAATATAAACAGAAAAAATTGTGGTAAAATTTACCTTCTCATCATTCATTTCAAATGACACAAATGATGAAGATATGTGTTGTGGAGAACAATAGTTGTGATTTAATCATTATCGATTATACCATCAAGAGTTTTGTGAAGTAACTGACAGCGTTTTATAATATGTTTCTACAACGTTCTCGTATTTTAAATAATAAAAACCATATATTTCTATATTTTTAGAACCTAATGTCAAAAATTATTTTTCAATGACTTTCAAAAATAATTTTTGACATTGTGTAGTGTTATAGTTAAGTGTGTATTTCATACATATTTGATACATTATCAAAGAAATTTAAACAATTTTTAAGTTTTTATATTTTTTTCCAAATCAGTTATTTCAGATAATTAGCAAAATATATTCAAATAATTAAACGATGAACTTCCATTCAATTTATGAAATTTTCTCACTCCATCATCAATATTATTTACATATGATTATAATTTTCCATAACTACATGTAATTAATCGAGATTTAGTTTTTTTAAATAATCTTTTTAAAATCTTAATAATTTTAGTTCAAAATAAACGTTCTCTCGAAATTTTACTATAGAAAAAATATATGAAATGTAATGAAAACGTTGACATAAGTAAAGATTTTTTTTTTCCATAAATAAATAAAAATCAATATTATAATTTTTATATAAAACTTAATTTTTCTAATTTAAAATTAAAATCCAGAAACTGAAAATTCCGGCCGACCAATCCCAAACCAATCATTGAATTATTGAAGGCAAATAATATCTAAGCAACCTGTTTTGGAATACTACCGATTATCAGAAATTGCTTTGATATAATTTACAGGCGTATGAAAATACTCGTCAATTTTCTTTTTGTTTTTATTATTGTTTAATGCATGCAATTTCTAAAAAAAAATACCAGTTCTTGATATATATATATATATATATATATATATATATATATATATATATATATTACATTCTTTGAAAACAATTTGGAAAGGAAAAGGAAAACTTCCACCATGGAGCGGCACATCTCACGATTTAGTGCCATAGACATGTCTTTACCGTCGTCACTGAGTTCAATAGCGACTATGGCAAAGACACATCTACCCGCAGGGGGAAAATGCATCTTAGGCAGGCAGGCGAACCTGACTGCCAAAATCTAGTGATTCCGCGTCCCGGGCGACAGGCCCGGGGATCAAAGTGGAAGAGTTCCCTAATTTATTTAAAAATCAAATTTTAACAAATTTTTGATCAAACACATATTAAAACCAAAACACTAGAAAGTCTATAAAAAGAAAAGGAAAAAAAAAAAAAAAGGCAAGCCAGCTGCCAGTGAACGATGCTGAATCTTATATTTGATAGTGGAAAAGTTATGAATTAGAATGTTGTAGATATCTTTTAATTTATTGTAGTTGCCTGGGTTTAAGAGAACAGTTTGCATGTTTTTACGTATTGTGTTGTTTCTGTTGAATCTAAAATTAATTGGGATTAAATTGCATTTTTCAAAGAGATGATGAAAAGGGGATCATATTTTATTGTCGTTACATTTGCATTTATCTGATGTTAACACTTTGATTTTGTGTAGAAATGTAGAGAAGCTGCCATGGCCTGAGATAAAATAGGTAACTATTTTATTTGGACTGTGATATCTTAAACATTTTCCGATGAATTTTGCTGTACAATGCTTCCTATTAAAAATCTCACAAATAGCACAAGTCATTTGTGCACGCGGACTAACAAATAATTTGGTTACATTACGGTCTAAGAGATGCATTTCTTATAATCCTATTCCTAGATAGTTACACTGCGCTAGATTCACAAAATCAACATAAATTTTTCATTTGCAGTAAATTATCTTTAACATAGAAAAGAATATGATAAACATTAATGCATTATTTACAGGGCCACACAAAACTATTCGTAAACGCTGAAGCAAACAACTGGAAGTGGATTTTCAGTTGTGGTATGCATTTTCTACACTTTCCAACGACGTTGAAAAGTATTTATGGTTTAGTATTGATGTTGCAACAGGTAATTCTGGTTAAAAAGTGTTCTGCAGAATTTTTATAAATTAGTTATAGAAATGAAAACGGGGATAGACCAGAGGAGCCAAAATATAAACACTATTACACTTTTTGGTAAAATGAAAAATTATCCTTTAAACTGTTCTAATTTTTTTAAAAATGAATTATATTAACAAGCTAAAATATTTTCATTCAATTATTGCATGCATTAAATAAATAACAAAACAGAAAGATTAACTATTTTAAAAATCCAGATAGACGAGTCGAAGTCATAAATAGTTTTAAACTTTGTCGGGAAGGGAAAAGTTATCATCTAAACTATTCTTAAACACTCAAATGTAAATTATATCAAGTAAAATTGTTTTTCTTACATTATGTCATGCATAATATATATATATATATATATATATATATATATATATATATATATATATATATATATATATTTATTATTATTATTATTATTATTATTATTATTATTATTATTTTAATAATTCCGACAGACGAGCCAAAGTTGTAAACATAATTAAATTTGGTCTGAGAGGGAAAAATTATCCATTAAACAATTCTTAAACATTCAAAAGTAAATTATATCAACAAGTGTTAAATGTTTTTCTTGAATAATTATTGCATGCGCAAAAAAAAATAAAAACTAAGGATTAACGATTTCCACACGTTGCGTTGGTAAGTTAACATGCTCATGCAGTGATAGAAACAAGCTTCCTAAATCACATTATTTAAGCCCTTAATTTAATTTCTTTTTTTTCAATATAAAAAGCCATAAATAGTAGCTAGGCTGTGAAAAGATAATATTTGCTCAACTAGCTGACGCAACAGTTTATCAATATAGCGTGATAGCTAAATGAGCACGAGTGCGTGACCACGTTAACCTAATTGGCACTGTCTGAGAAAATCACATTCACCGCTATCGATCACGATGAATAGCTTTGAGCTATTAATCTAACAGGTGTCTCTTGCACGGAAGTATGGTATAAAACAGTTATTGTACTCTGAAAATTTTTTTAACCGTTCTCACTTCTGTTATCATGTAAATTTTGGTCTATGGTTTAACGTAACCCCAAAAAATAGAACCAATTTACATTACGTTTATAAATTTCAAAAACGTACTAGTATTTTTTTTTTCTTTGTTATATAAACAAAATAAATAAAAATTAATTATTGAAAGAAAGAATCTATTTTATGATTTAAAAAAAATTATTCCCTTTCCTAATGTTATTAAGGCAGTTAAAAAAATAAATTAGCAAAGTAATTAAATTCATTACCGCTGTACTATGCGTTTTCAGTGTAGTATTTGTATCTCAAATAGGGCCATCTGGTGGTTGAAAAATGAGATTAAAAATAAAAATCGTAATAAAGTAGTTGAATTGTGTCCTTAGGTCAAGCATGTCCCAACTACCCGTATACACAAAAGTAAAGATTTATTATACATATAGATATCTTAATTTAATAAATTTTTAGTACTTTTAAATACTATATGATGATACTATTGAATAATGATAATATATGATGATACTATATATACTATTTAAATACTATCCAGTAAAATGTCTTGAACTAAAAAAAATTAACAGAAAAAAATCTAAAATATTCCGCTGATTATTAATTAAACAAGCTTGAAATAAAATACTATAACTTTTTTTAATAGCTTAGTTATTCGGGATTAATTTATTGCTTTGTATACAGCTATTTCGTGTGTTGTAACGCAAATTACACAACAAATTTACGAAACTTGCCAAAAGTAAATCTTGTAGTATTAAAAGATTAGAAGATGATTAAAATATAGCAATACACCAAAGAGAGAACGTGATCAAATCTTTGCTTAGGTAATAAATCTTATAACTCCTATATTTTCTGAGAGCAATATGATATGCCATAAAATTTTTCTCTCTTTACTATCCTTGATCATCCAGAATATGCTGGAGTTATGTAATGGAATAAATAATAAAGTTCCTTAATCCATTCATTTTTCGAGTCCAGAGGAGCATTTATTATTAAAGATGTCTTTGTCTATACACCAGTGCCATTTACAAGGAGGCTATAGAAATATTCCATTGAAAAGGAACTAAATTAAATTTTTACACCCTCAGTGGGTGACGAAATCGTTCTTTTGAAATAAGGTTTTCATTTGGTATAGTTAGTAAAAAAGAATTATTACCTTTTTTTTTTTTAATTGTGTTCCTTTCGTGGTAACTGTGAAAAACATTCTTTATCAATCATGTTATATTCAGAAAATTCTTGGCAGTAAAGTTGTCATTTAAGTAAAATATCCGTATACTAAGTAAAAGATACGTTAAAAATATTTTTTTGTAACAGACAGAAAATATGCGTATACATGCGTTTCTGTAAAGTAAACGAAAAAAAATCTCGCATTAAGTAAAATTTTTCATTTCAATTAGCTGGATCGAAATATAGATGTAAATTTCCCATTTTAAATCCGCATTTCCAAATCTTTTTTTTTTTTTTTTTTTTTTTTTAATACTTGTAGCTTTTTATTTTTCTTCTTCCGTTTCTGGGAATTTAATTTCTTCCATTCTCTATAATCAAGCCATGTTTGACAAGCGTACCTCGGAGCCCCTCGATAATATTTTAGAAATGAAACTGACCATAGAATTTTTTTCTTTCTTCTTCTTCTTCTTTCTTTCTTTCTTTTTTTTTTTTTTTTTTTTAATATTTGTATCAAAATAAAGTCATTTAACTAAATTTTTAGAATGTTTAACGTCAAAGGATTTAAAATGTATTTATTTTTTCTACACTTAATATGTAGACCAATAGAATATACTTATTATGTAGAATACATTTCATTTTTTCTTTTTCTTTTCTGGGAATTTAATTTTTTCCATTCTCTATAATCAAGCCATGTTTGACAAGCGTACCTCGGAACCCCTCGATAATATTTTAGAAATGAAACTGACCTTAGAATTTTCTTTCTTTCTTCTTCTTCTTCTTTCTTTCTTTTTTTTTTTTTTTTTTTTAATATTTGTATCAAAATAAAGTCTTTTAATTAAATTTTTAGAATATTTAATGTCAAAGGATTTAAAATGTATTTATTTTTTCTACACTTAATATGTAGACCAATAGAATATACTTATTATGTAGAATACCTTTCATTTTTCCTTTTTCGTTTCTGGGAATTTAATTTTTTCCATTCTCTATAATCAAGCCATGTTTGACAAGCGTACCTCGGAGCCACTCGATAATATTTTAGAAATGAAAGTGACCTTAGAATTTTTTTTCTTTCTTCTTCTTTTTTTTTAATATTTGCACCAAAATAAAGTCTTTTAATTAAATTTTTAGAATGTTGAATGTCAAAGGATTTAAAATGTATTTATTTTTTCTACACTTAATATGTAGACCAATAGAATATACTTATTATGTAGTATATCTTTTATTTTTCCTTTTCCGTTTCTGGGAATTTAATTTTTTCCATTCTCTATAATCAAGCCATGTTTGACAAGAGTACCTCGGAGCCCCTCGATAATATTTTAGAAATAGTGACCTTAGAATTTCTTTCTTTCTTCTTCTTCTTTTTTTTAATATTTGTACCAAAATAAAGTCTTTTAATTAAATTTTTAGAATGTTTAATGTCAAAGGATTTAAAATGTATTTATTTTTTTAACACTTAATATGTAGACCAATAGAATCTACTTAATATGTAGAATATATACTTATTATGTAGAATACCTTTTATTTTTTTCCTTCTTCCTTTTCTGGGAATTTAATTTCTTCCATTCTCTATAATCAAGCCATGTTTAGCAAGCGTGCCTCAGAACCCCTGATAATTTTTTAGAAATGAAAGTGACCTTAGAATATCTTACTTTTTTTAAAAAATATTTATAACAAAATATTTATATTCTTTTATTAAAATTTTAAGATTTTTTAATGACAATGGATTTAAAAGGTATTTATTTATTCCACATTAAATAAGATTATAAAAATTACTTTCAAAAATGAAAATAATAAATTAAGGTAAATACTATCTTCATTATGATGAGTTATCAGAAATTTATTATACATTTCTAAAAATTATTTATAACCAATTTTAGTTGATATACAAATTATCGCAAGAAACCTTGAAAATAATAATAATAATAATAATAATAATAATAATAAAATGTACCAACTTAATGAAATAGAATTGCGCACCATTATAAATCAAATGCAAACAGATGACAAACATTGGTTTCTAAAAGGTAAAGCAGGAATCTGCTTTTATTTATGTAAAAATAAAATGATATTAATAACAATAATAATAATAATAATAATAATAAATCACAGTCATTAACAAATTATTATTTATGTTTTATATTATTACTTAATAATTGAGAGTAATAATATCTGTAGTCTCATTGAAATCCCATAAATATATTAGCGTTAATGTTAAGTCTATTTACCTTTTATAGTAAACTAGGCTTGGGGATCTAAAAGGAGTGTCATTCTAAAAAATACTAGTCCGCATTTACGTATATTTCAAAGATAATCTCGAAAAATTCCGAAGAACTGGGAGCGCCACTAGTAGCTGAGTGGTTCTGCGCTGAAAGCTGGTAGACGGAAAGCGCTGGTTTCGCTCCCAGGTCGCATTCGTCGACCTATCCGGCCGTAGTTTCCGTGGTTTAATCCCTTAGAAAGAGCCCCCCCCCCCCATAGAGGGTACTCCACTAATAGGTTTAGGACCTAACCTAGCCAATCGGCCACAACCTGCAAAACCAACCAATCCAACAGCCTGTGAGACTTGGGTTCAAATCCGACATCTCCTGTCTCTGAGTCTTGATAAGAGAACTTCTCGATTACTGGTGGTACTAGACAGTTATAGTAGTCTTTATAGATGTATATTTCGTGTGATCCAAAATAAAAAATAAAAATTATATTATTTAGAAAGTACCGTAGCACTATGTGGTTTTCACTGAAATGCACAGAAAGATATGGGATATTTTGTTTTAAGTAACAAAAGATTTATTTTCAAATTTTGAAAATAGTTTAATTTTTCTCCATCAGGTGACTCTTTAATTGTAAAATTACTTTTTTTACCCCACCTTTCCCGTAATTCTATTGGTTGAACTAAATTCGGCCCTTCTCCTATATATACGAGCACTTCTGCAGATTCAGAGTCCTTTTTGCACTGAAGACGGCACGCTTAAAGCTGCTGAAACAGCTGTATGCATTTCCAATATTTTTCTTTGGCGTTTCTGACGTAGTCGTTTATTCGAGTTTTAATATCAATGCTTTACCTCTTAACAATATAATGATTTTATTCTTAGAACGATTAACCAAAATAATAAGCAATAAATGTTTAGTATTCGCTAAAATCTGAAATCACATGCAATAAACGCCAAATCCAGATTAATCAGTATTCAGAATATGGCGTCATTTAAGACGGCAGATCTGCTGAAAATGTGAGTGGTTATTGTTAATGCAGCGCAATCTATAGGTGAAAATGTAACTAATATTTCTTTTAATTTTTTAAACAGAGATGAGAGTTTTCAGACTTTTCTTTTTTTTTTTTTTTAAGTAATTTTCAGATTATTTTCTTTTTAAATATTTTTATTTTGTTTAATTTTATTTCTTTTCACATGTTTTTAAACAATTTATTTTGATATATTCTCCATTTTTTATTATAAAAAATGTGATTGTGTGTATCTACCTTTATTAATTGCAAAAATTATCTTATCTTTTTTCAGACTTTTTGTCAATTTCCTACTCTCATCTCTGTATATATAATCCCATGCATTTCTGCGTATGCATGGTATTACGGTAAATACTTTTTGAATAATATATTTTTTTCGGTGACTTTTGAATCACCCACTATATAGTTTCACTTTAATTATTGGTACTCTGTATATTATGTAATTACATGCATATTACACACGCATACACATATATATATATATGAAGAGTAAACATTCAAACCGTTTTTCCTCCTTCGGATACAATTTTTCAGACGACACAAAAACTAATAAATTAAAAAATAACTAAAGTTAAAACCTAATTATCATTTGATTAGATGTATTACTGGTACTAGGAAAATATTTAGACATACCTAGGAAGACATGTAGACATACTACTTTTACGTTAAACTTAAAGAAAAATCACTAACTCCATTTTTTTTTTAGATATATATATATATATAACACTAGCAGACGTTGCCCGCTTCGCTGGACATTAAACTTAAATCAGTTGTCAAAATCCCATATCTTTATTAATAACCTAAGTTCTCGCTGTGAGTGGTATAGGTTTTCTCGCTCGCAACGTGAGGAGTCTGGGTCCCCACTGCCTTCGGCATCAACTTACCTACTTCTTACTTCCCCTTCCTCAGCGGGTGAGTTCGAAGTTTTGCAAAATCCCACTAATGTACATAATGAGTACACTTAATCAATATCTACACACCAAAATTCGCCATTCTAAGATAATTCAAAGCGAATTCAAATGGATAAAACATGTGTTTACACATGTTTATTGCCCTCCGACTCCGAAAAGGGGGGGGGGATTTCGAATTTCGTGAAATCCAGTTACAATAAGTGCCGGATGCATAAGAACAATTTACGCACCAAATTTCGTGACCACAGAAGTCTTTAATAGAAAATATTATAAATAAATAAATACAAAAAGCACAGCATTAGTGTGGGACCCCTTTGCTGACTATATATTTTAAGCCTTTTTTGCGATGAACTGAATTAGCTATCTCAATTGTGCAATTAAAGATCTTGGCGAGAAACGTCAGAGCTACTTCGGTGCCGAATTTTAAATCTTGCCAAAGGGATCCGATACTAAAGCTGTTCCATACACAAAATAAATAAATAAAATAAAATAAAAACTCTTTTCTGATATTTACAAAATGAAAATAAAAAATCTTAATAAAATCCAATTTGTAATCATTTACAATTAAGGGGAGAACATAAAAGAACCTCATAAGGTACATAATAACAACAAAAATTTTGTTTTAGTGCAGGAAAGAAAAGTACTGTTTAATTAAATAAAAATATTAAACTAATGCCAAATATCTCTATGAAAATATTTATCCACATACAAATTCCAGATTTAAAAAAAAAAAAAAAAAATCACCAACTTTTGTAGGCATCTTTCTCTCAAATTTTTATTATTATTCATGTGAAATTAAAAATATTTCATTTTATTTCTGGAAAATAAAAATATACATAAATATAAAATCTTCTACCTCATCGGGGTTCAAAACGGAAAAAAGGTAAAATAAATTAGAAATATCAGACCTATATTTATAAATTTCATACCAAATGAAAGGGGCAATTTTTCTTAATCCAGGGGTGCAAACAGTTTTTCGATGCGACAACTAGATTTTTAAAAAATAACTAAAGTTTGAAATTTAAGTGGCAACGGAAAAACGGAAAAAGGGAAAAATAAATTAGAAAGATCAGACCTATCGTTAAAATTCAGTACCAAATGAAAGGGGTGATTTTTCTGAATCCTGGGGTGTAAACAGTTTTTCGATACGACAATTAGATTTTTTAAAATTAACTAAAGTATGGAATTTAGATAGAAACACTTCATTTCAATCTTTTCATAATTTGTACTGCGAATCACGCGAATAAAAAAATCTTTAACTTAATTTATTTTTATATTTTATTTTAGTGAAAAAATATTTACGGCGCATGCATAGGTGTTTTTTACCCACAATTCAAACACTAATCATAATTTTGAAAATTTCTATAGATATAATTTTAAGTTGGGTGAAGACCTAAGTTTCTGCCAAGCGCCGTGGAATTCCGTCCAGCCGTTCTTGAGTGATGCCCGGACAAACGTGTTTTACTCTTTTACCCCCTAGGGGGGAACGGGTGGAATTTCTGAAAAGTTGATAGATATAATTTTAAGTTGGATGAAGACCTAAATTCCTGCCAAGCGCCGTTGAATTCTGTCCTGCCGTTCTCAAGTGATGCCCGGACAAAAAAAGCGACATACAGACACGATGACACACACACACACTCACTCTCACACGCACACACAGGCAAAATTTTCTAAAGTCATTTTCGGCTTTCATGGGGTGTGAAACGTGAAGATATTGCATAAATTTTTGATTCCGACAAATTTACAGACAAAAGTCCGATTTTATTAATATAGATTTGAATTATTGTAATGTATTGTTTCAGTTTGAGAACATTGTTAAGAAGTATTGGAGAGCCTGTGAACTGATGGCTTAAGCGCTAATGTTCGGCATTTGTAAAATGAATAAATGTATTTATTCATTTAATTTTCTTTGTCTTCCATTACTTGAACATTATTTTGTCAGATATATTACAAAATAAATAAAGGATATATATGCATCCCATGGTCTCCAAAACCATAACCCGAATTCATATAATGAGTAACAAAAAAAAAAAAAAAAAAAAAAAAAAAAAAAAACTACGCACAAATGTTAATAAAATTGAAATATCCAAAGCAGACAGTATCCTAATATTTCAAGACGTATTCAATCCAATATCACTCCTTTTATTAAGAAACATCTTACCGGGAATAAATTTAGTAATACGAGTTCAAGTTAAGAAACTAAGTTTCCCCTTTCATTCAAAAACAAAAGAAAATCGATCTTAGCATCATATAAAAGTTCTTTGAGGTAGAAAGAAGTATGCTTCTCCGATTGAACAGCTTAATTAATGTTAAAGCCGAAGCTAACAAGCAAAGACAGACAAAACCGAAAGTGAAAACATTTTTTAACTAATTCTAAGAATATTGCAAAAGAAAGAGAGCTTAAATAGATTGTGAGTCCATAAGAACAAATTGGCTTTGAAATAGTGAACATTGATTGGTATTGGTTAACTTAGAGATGGATTTTTAAAATAATTTACAAATTTCTTTTTGGTAGAAATTTTCAGATCTAACTTTTACATTTATTCGGTCAGCTTTCCGAAGAATGATTATTTTGGAAGCAGAATTCCTTTCCATTTTATGTTACGCGTCTAATGATTAACATTTTAGCTTAGCTTGCTCATTTTGTGTTTTAAAGAAAAATTTTATAACAAAACTTCATATTTCTTCTTTCGCTTTAATAGCAAACAAATTTTCAAAGGAATATAATTAATTAGTGCATTTAGTTTGCGACTCAACGATTATCGTTACGTAACTGAAAATAACAATACCGGCAATTTTTTCTTAATTCCTAACTTATAGTTGCTAAGCTTTAGTTGAGATGCAAACATGAAATATAAAGCGTCTATTTCTTAGCTATATGCCATTTTTTATGTTATTACTAAAAAAATATTTTGTTAAAAATTTTAGCAACAACAACAACAACAAAAAAATGGAAATATTGCAGATATTTTACGAGAAATGCTCTTTTTTAACACTTTCTAACAAAGTTGAAAACTGTTTATGACATTGATTTGTCTTTCTGTCTGCCCGTCTGTCCGAGCGCTAACTTCTTTAAATATTCATAGAACTGTTTGAAACTGATATATGTTGTTCAATTTCACTATGGTATGTTCCCTATAGACAATGGGGTAAATATCACCACTGGTTTTTCTATAGGGATACCCGAAATAATTTCAAAGCATTACGTCCTATGAGAAGTATTTCTGAAAATCACATTTTAACAATTTTATTTTAAGCAAATCATAATGTTAGGAAATTTTTATATGTCCTTTTTTTTTTTTTTTTTTTTTTTTTTCACATAAAAAAAAAAAAAATTACATGTATTATTTTCTGCAAATAAATGTATGTCCTTATAGATATGTGTGTGTGTGTGTGTGTGTGAAATAAACGCGTATTTGTTTTTCATTAACATTTTAAAAAATAATAATAATTTTAAAGTTAAAATAATGTTTTTATTTAATATCATTTGAACCAATTATCTGATTGAACTTCAAAATGCAGAGTTAGTTAGATTTTGTCTTAGTTAATAAGTGTGACAATTTCCGTAGTGATCAGTTGATAATTGTAGCTTTGTATAGCGAATGACCAAAGGGTTCTGTATTTACCCCATTGCCAATAGGGAACATTTCATAGAGAACTTGAACGACATATATCCTTTTCAATTATTCCAGGTGGAACGCAGCAAAGGATGACGAAGTAAAATGTCTGACTGTGAAAACAATAGTCTGGTTGAACTAATGAACAAAAATAAAATAAACAAATAAATAACTGCTGATGACTGCTCAAATTTTTAAACCAACTAAAAACTAAAACTCAAAATGTTTTATCGAAACATCATTTAAAGACGAAAAGAGAAAATAAAAACGTCATTTTAGTAACATTGTTTCTCACGAAACAGAAAGTTAATTATCTAACTTTATATATCTAGCAAATATCTAACTATTGTGGAAAAAAGAAGTTAGGATAGATATTTCTAGAAGTTTAACAAACGTCAAAAGTTAAAAATATAACAACTTTTATCTTTTCTTAGGTATGATTCCCATAACAAATACGGGACGAGACAGTCTAAGAATAAATGGCTCTGTAGGGGGATAAAGTTAAACCTATTACTGTCTACAGCATCAAGATTGATAGACTAGGTTTCCAACTATCTTATAAAAAAATAACCATCGTATTCTCTTTTTCAATCGAAAGAAAAAAAAAGGGATTATGTTACGATTTTACTAGCAGTTATATAAATCTAAATTTAGAAAAGGAAAAAAAAAAAAATGCAAAGATGAACTTTTACCTTGAAACTATTTTTACACGTTTTATTTCAAAGAAGATTTAAAAGTTGTATATTTAATAATTTTGGTATATTCAGATTTTATTTATAGAATATGACTGATGAGATAGCTGTTGTATATTCATTATTTCTTTTTTTATCTAAATGCAATTAAAAGTTATTTTATTTTAATTACAAAAGCTCTTTAGGATAACGTTTGAAAAAACAATACCCTAGAGCGAATAAAGACTAATGTGTTTTAAATGACAATATTAGTGTAATGTTTAAATATATATATATATTATTCTAGTAGTAATTCTACTACATATTAGTTTGGTTAATTAGAAGAGGTATTGGTATAGTTATGTAATAGATGTTCAGGCCGATTTACTAAGCGAGGGTTTTAGGCCTGTTAGAGAGCTCACCGTAAAGTCTTTCTAAGAGTTACAGTCCATATTCAAGCAAATTTTGGAATAATCTACTTAAAAAAACTTTAAAAACCCAAATTCTTAATGTATCGTATCACATAAATCTTTTCGAAGTTACAATAAAATTTAATTTGAAAAAAAAGGTAACTTTTTTGTTTAATAACCAAAAAAATTGATGAAATTTGAAATGCAAGTTGGTCTTGGGGGGTACAGGCTGTATATTATATTTTTGTGTTCGTGAGAGAAAATTTAAAAAAATTTGAAAACTGCAATTTTTGATCGCACTTCTAAAACTTGTGACTTAATGTGAAACAGATTTTTTTTTTCTCCTAACGGTTTCCATATAATCTACGCCTGTTGCCACCTAAAATTCATACTTTAGTTAATTTTAAAAAATCTAATTGTCCGATAGATAAGCTATTTAATCCATCGGATTCACAAAAATTTTCCCTTTCATTTGGTACCTTATTTGTAACGACACGGCTGATATTTCTAATTTATTTTCTAATTTTTCTAATTTATTTTCCTTTTTACTAGATTGAGATTCACAAACATACCATAGTGAATGACAGTACGTACATAAGAATTTGGGGCAAAAATGCAGAAAACTCCGAACGGACAGGTCAACGGAGCTCTATAAGGTTTGAACCTGGAAACTTTCATCTAACAGCTCAGAGAAGCAGAATCTCTCGATCACTGAGAGAAAGGCTAAATTAGAAGAAAATTACTTTCTTAATGTTAATTTACCAATGAATTTGAAAGATTGTTTTTGATGGAAATTTCCTTTTTTTTAAATTTACAACAATAATGAAAAGTGTTTATCACTTACGTTAGTCTGTCTGTCCACTCTCGTTAATATTTTTAGACTAAAACAAAACTCAAATATCTTATTGGGTTTCGTTATAGTAAGTACCTATTGAAAAGTTTAAATATATTATTATGATGATCAGATTACAAAAAAAATTATCCATATTTTAATCTAGTTCACAGTACAGATAGTGAATAATTAAAGAACATTTTTTGACTTCGTACAAAATAAAATATAACAAAACATTATTGCTTCACTTACGATATCAAATAAAATAATCAAATACATTATGATCTCTCGTAGGAGGGGTATTATTTTAATTATATCGTACTTTTCAACTAAACTAACTATAATATACCATATTCTACAAAGAATATTTACACGTTGCATACGGGATATAAAAATGATTCTAAAGCATCATCTTCTGTTGACGCTTAAAAAGTATTTTCGGTTACGTTATGCATTTTGAAAGTGAAGGAATTTTCAATATTCTATAAGGTGCACGCAATATTATATGGAAAGTAATAGGAAAATTACTTCTTTAAAAAGATTTTGTGCACGTTGAATCTAAACTTTTTTTTACCTTTGAATCAAAAGCTAAAACATCCCTATGCACAAGCTTTTGCTGGGTTATAACTGCTTTTAATAACTTTAATGGGGTTGCAGTTTAATTTGAATGCTTTTGTACCTTAAAATATGAATATAAATACTTGTATTAAAATTTTTTTACCCCTCGACTTCCAGAATGTACATCTTTTCAATTGAGTAATCAGTGACCAGGACGTATACCACGTATATTGTTCACTACAAAGCAATCTTCATACGTTTTGGTAATCAAAGGGATTAAAGGGAATAAATCATTTTAATAGATTTGCATAATTCATTAAATGAATTTATTTAATAAATTTTTCGTGTTAAATTTCCTTTTCCTACATCAATATTGATTTCTTTTCTTTTTTTCTTTTCTACCCCCCCCCCCTCTCTCTCTCTCTCTCTCTTTTATGAGTAATTTTTTTTTTTGTATATATATATATATATATTTGAAATATACTTCCAAATTAGTTAAATATACACTTACTAATATGCTAATAAATAAAGAACACGAATGAATATTAATGACATATATGTCGTTTAATCATAAAAAAAAGTAATTTAATAAATAAGTAAATAAAAGCAAAATTTTATTTCTTTTATAAAACTTTAGGTGTGCTACTTTTTACTGGTGATACATTTCCCAAAATTTATTGACATATAAATCCGTTCATTAATATAAATGGAAAAGAAATGCACATTTGAGAAAGTATACATGTACAAAGATGCACCAGTATAATATTTCAGAACTATCTTATAAATTTCAATCGCACTACACATTGTATAATAGTAAAAAAAAGCATAGAGAGATAGATATGCATTATAAATATTTCAAAAAAAAAAAAATAAATAAAAGTAAATACTCTAAGTTTATACCATTAAAATAAATACGTTAAATGTCTGATATATTTTTAAAATCACAAAATAAAAAATATATAGATTAATATATATATATATATATATATATATATATATATATAATGAGCAAGCAATCTGCAATTATGTGATTTAAAAAAATAACAATCAAATTGATTTTCCAAAACATTTTCGAACGTAGCAATGATACGGCTTTTGTATTGATTTGTTTATAATACATACTTAAGCCCAGGTGTAGTCCTTGTAATTCGGGAGCGCTTTCACTTTATGTGAAAAGAAGACGCCGCAAATGTATTCAAGAAAAGCAATTTGTCATTAAATGTTGGATTTATTTTCAACTTATCTTTGCATTTTGCACTTTTGCATTAATGAATAAGGATGCATAATAGAAAGTAATAATAAATGTTTTGGAAAAATACTCTGTAATAGCAATATATTATTTAACAGTAGTTTTATTTTAAACTTACGTTTCACATTTTTGCATTAATAGGTAATTTTGTATAACGGAAAATTTTAATCAAAATTTCAAAATGAAAATTGATAGCAAATAAAAAAATGCTATGAGTATTAAAATATTTAACTAAATTCTGAAAAGGTAAAATATATTTTATTAAATTTTGCTTCAAATACTGAAAACAAAAAACACTAAAAAATATGTTTTATGAACATTTGTTTAAATCAGTTCAAAAATATAATGAATGTGATATTAATAATAACATTATATTAAAAATATTGACACATACACAAAAAGTATATGTCTATTAACAATCAGATACATGCAATAATTTGTAAGCAAAAAAGAAATTATTTTTTAAATATTTAAAATAATCAAATCAGAAGTTTCAGGAGAAAAAAATTAAATACAAAATTACTATTTTTTAAGTAATAAATACTAAGGATTTTCAAAAAATTTAATCGGTCTTACCCATTGGATTTCTTTTGTTTATTTTCAACTTATTTTCTAATAAAAATTTTTAAAAAGGTGCTAGGAAAAAAAATCTAATATCTAATGTTAATATTATTGATATTATTAAAACCCATTAGGCACCAAAGCTCCCGCTGTGGGAACAAATTTTTAAGAATTTTTTTTTTCTCTGCAAGTAATTAAGATAACTATATTTTTTCTTTTTTTACATTAAATATTGAAACGCCTAGCTTCTTTGGTAATTTTTTTTTTTTTTTTTAAGTTTGGAATGTAACTTCTGTTTTATTTTATTTTATTTTATTTTTTCAATTGTTCAAATAAAGATGTTTGTTTTTCTGCAAAGCATCAGCAAAGAAAAAAAAAATCAGCATAAATATCTCATTCGAGTATACAAGGGTTTAAAACAATGGATATGAAATAAAACGATATTTTTCTTAAATTGTAACTAACAGGGATCAAGAAAACAAATTAAGAAGGTTTTTATAGTTTTTCAACATCAGTTCTACCCCAATTTGGTGTCAAATCTCCCATTTTGAAAATATATCATACCTTCTAACAATTTTTTTTTTTTTTTTTTTTTTGTTATTTCAACTACATATGATTAAAAACACACATTAAAACCCAAAATATACAAAAATTCATAAAATTTTCAGTGAGATTCATATACCGGCGTTTAATGGGTTAATATTGATGCAGTTATAAATCTAGACTTAGAAATATTTCGTAAGTTAAAAGTTTGAATAAAACTTAAACATATTTCGTAAATTTATTCTTTCTTCCCATATTTAAAATTAAGTTTTAATTTGTGTATTATTTTTCTACTTATAATAATCACATACGAAAAATCTTAAAGAAAAACAAAAAAGAAAATTGTAACCATTTCTTTATATATATATATATATATAAATTTAGTACAATGCAAAAAATTTTTAAACCAATTTTTCAGTCAAGAAGAAAAATTCTTATATTAAAAGAGAACTTAAAGTTATAAAGTGTTTCACATACAGCTGTTAATTAGTTGGCAAAAGTTTATAAGAAATTGTAAATTCAACAAATAAACCTTATAATGAATGAAAAGATTTAGTGTGTAATAATGTTCAAGTGTTGGTGCTACAGGCTCGCCTTTTTTGCCTCATTCTTTCACCAGAATATTCGTACAGTAATTTTTACCTTAATGGATCGTAAAAAAAAAAAAAACACACATATTACTAAAGTTTATCATAAAAAATAAACATAAATCTGTTGAAATGGTCAGCGAAAACATTCATGCCGTAGCAATTCTTTCTTAAAACAAAACATGTTTAACTTTTAAAATTGCAAATGTATATATGTATATAATTATAATCTCTCTATAAACAGAAGAGAAATTTCAAATAAATCATCAGTTAGAAAAAAACCTCTAATTTTGAAGCTGGAGACTTATCAAGTTAATATGTACTTTTAAAATATATAATAATGTCTAGTTGAAGTTCAGATCCAAACGTTTATTTAAATTTTCCCCATAAAAATCATGTGGATCCAAACACATTAATTGGATTTCATATTATTTATTTATTTATTTATTATATTTATTCATTTTTATTTAATAATTATTTATTTATTTTTCTTTACTGCCTTTATGTAATCAAATATTAAAATTTCTTTATGTAATTAAAAAATATATTTCTATAGGCTAAATATATATTATTTCTTTTCGAAAAATTTATTTAAAAAGCTTCATGTACTAAAAAAGTAATTTCTGAATTTTTAATTTAATTCATTAAAGCGAATATTTTCGTAAAATACAAAAATAAATATATAAAACTTTAGTAGCAAAAGTGCGATATTCTCTAAGGAATCGTTAATTTAATTCTTCACACAATTTCAAAAAGTTACTTGTCTACCCACGCAAAAAACAATTCTATGATCCGTTTAAGAAAGCGCGCGTTTTATGCCAAACAAATGAAATAAATTCTAACTGAATTCAAAACGAGGATTAGTTTAATAATTAGTTTAACGAGAATTAGTTTAAAGATATATCCTCAAAAATACGTTAAACTGAAGTTCATATTTAAAATTAAATTACATTAAAAAAAAAAAATATTTATGAATAAGAAAAGTAACAATTTAAGTAGTATTTCAAATTACGAAAAATAATAAATATTAACTTTGAATATTCATCCAAGAATGCATAGCTCTAGGCGAGAATCCAATCACATTGTTTTCCACGCTTAAAATAAATAAATAAATAAACTATCATAAGTTTCATTTGAACTTGTTTATTTATTTTTGTTGCAATAAAATATTTATAATGAAAAATAAAGGGTAGTTCCATTATCATGATAAATCTAAAATTATACGTTATAACAATTAAGTTTAATATAAGTATTTTTCTTTTTCTAATTAAGTTCAGAATACTTGAGAAAAAAGATCAAATTAAAGTTTATTTATAAAATTAATTTTTATTTATTTTATTTATTTTTTAAAAAAGTTTTTTTGCGATGAAATATATATACTGTCAAATTACATTATATGTGACACAAATATAATATAAATTATTTTTGTTGAATTGAAAGTATACAATAATTAATATTTTTGTTTCATGTTAGAAATCGATGTATAATTTATGTTATTTTTAAGCATGAAATTAAAAAATTAATTAATTAATTAATTCCTTAAAATAAAGGGGAAAAAATATTTTTTTTAATTACACATCTGAAAAAATAAACAAATATGTATTTAAAGCATACAGATACAATATCTATATATGCATTTTAATATAATATTTACCACCAATTGTTTATCAATTTATTTCCGTAATTCTTTTAATATTATTTTGTAAAATTTTAAAATATATATTTATATGTGTATGAAATTTTTTCTTATTATTCATTTTCAATCGATAATACATTTCTAAATACATATATGCCTATTTTAATGTATTTTAATTCATTTATATCAATAATTTGAAATTTATATTCACCTTTATTATTTGCGTTCATGCTTCATTTTGTAATTATTATTTATAGAAATTATTTTACACATTTAATTCAAAATGAACACATTTAATTTAAAACAAACGTGCATATTCATACTCCATAATTATAAAATAAAGAAAAACAATTTATAAATTTCTCCGCATTCTCACTTTTATTAACAAGCCATTCAACGAAATAGAAAAAAAAAAATCATTCATTGATATAAAATTAAAGAAACGCTAAAAAATCGCTCACCTTAGCTGACAGCTATTACAAAGCTTTGCTCGATATTAGCTTATATGCAATAATTATTATGCAAAATTTAGCGCTTGCAAAATATGCATACATGTCTAAAAATTATTGTCAGAAGCGGAAGCAAGCATAAAAGCCTACAATCTGAAAAGCATCAGTAAAGCTACTAGTACATAATTCAGACGCGATAGAGCTCTATAGTACTACATTCTCTTCTCGTAGGGCAGCATGTTATGTTCCTCCACATATAAATCGAACTCTCACTTCTTCGCCGGGTCCTATTGCCATGGATACGGCGCAAGCGCACGGTTGTTGTGTTTCTTCGTGATAATTGCACGTTGTAATGCACAGTGTTTTGGTTTATGTACTAGAGTGGATTTTTACATCGTAAGACTGATGCTAAACAGCATGTCACTTAATGAGAAGGAGAAAAGAAGATGTCTGAGATTTTAAAGCTGATTAGACTAGAGTAATGCATTATTTCCAGAAACATAATAGTAAATTGGTATAATAAAATCTCGATTTTTAAAGAAAGATTGTTATTTAAAAGAAATACCGACAGAAAGTACCTTATAAGATCGTGGAAAAATTTCTCATATGCCACACTTTAAAATATGTGAAAAATTAAAAAAATTAAAAAAATTAAAATACTTAGAAAACAAAACAGTTATTATTAGTTTTATAATTATTATTATTAGCTTTATTTATAATTATTATTAGCTTTATTAGCTTTATTTTCGATTAAAATAAAAAATTTTAATCGAAAGAAAAAGTTATAGTAAAATTAAAATTAAAATACATTAAATTATTTATTTATTTATTTACACTTAATTTTTATTATTGTTATTTATATATTTGAGAACGTGATAATTTTTTATAATAGTTATTAATTTAATAATTTTTTTTTTTTTTATTAATTTATAGATTTACTGTCGAAAAGTAATGCATACCAGTAATATTGGAACATATTTTGAAGTTTAAAATCGTATGAAACTTTCACATTTGTCCACATTCGTTTTAATGCACAGTAATTTACTTGGTATGCATTATAATTTACATGCTAAAGTCAGCTCTATTTGCAGCAAAAAAAAAAATAATAATAATAATAATAATAATAATAAAAATATTGCATGAACATAATACTGAATTTATTTAGTAAAGAGAAAATAAATAAGTTAATTAAATTAATTATTTAAGAAAGCGTTTTAACTACTAAAAGGGCTTTAATAATTTACAAGAAGGTCTGCGAATCACATATATTTTAATAAATGAAAATTTTATTAATATATTTCAATTATCATGTAAATTACAGTCTGTTAAAAAATAAAAGAAAATAAAAATAGTTTAACCTTTTTTTTTTTTCTTTTTTTATGTGACTAACAATCTGTACATAAAAAATGGCTCTTATTATCATTAGCATGACCATTATCGTTCCAGAAATTTATTGATTCCAGAACACCTCGTGATATAGTTTACACTGTAATTTTATTTTAAATTTCGCCGTAATTAAATTAATCATTTTTGCAGAAAATAAGCTTTATTAAAATAATAATAATAATTAATTAATTAATAAAATGTAGACTGGTTTTAAATATATATACATGTTTGCGCGCATGTGTGTTATTTATTTATTATTATTATTATTATTATTATTATTATTATTATTATTATTTATTTATTTATTTATTTATTTATTTATTCATTTATTTATTTTATTTTATTTTATTTTATTTTATTTTATTTTATTTTTATTTCATTTTTATTTTATTTTATTTATTATTTATTTATTTATTTATTTTGGAAAATAAAAGATATTATGTTGGTATTAATTTTCTTCGACCATTACAAAAATAAGTTGTTGTAAAGATTAAAATGTTATACAAATAGTTCCATTACGGCAGCTATTTAAAAAATACAAGCGATTTTAAACATTATTTTGTAACACAAAGCTGCACCCTTTATCACTATTAATAAATTACCTTTATCACCCTAGCTCCCTTTATCACTATTAATAAATCACCTTTATCACCCTAGCTCGCTTTATCACTATTAATTAAAAAAAATTGCATGCGTGTATATTTCTCATCACGTTTCGCCTCAAAATATTAGGAAACTTAATTCTACTTATATAAGTAAAATTATATACCTAAGTATATCTTTACAAAGACCGGCATTCGATTCTGTTTCTAACTCTTTTCATATTTCCTAAATTCTGCAGAAAATACCGCCTTGGTTATGAAGAAACATAGATTTTTATGAGAATTTTTTTTTTTTTTTTTTTTACGAAATTGACATCGTATTTGTGATATTTTACATTTTGTATCGAACCTGTGAAAAATGACGTAATGGTTAAGAAACAACATGTATAAAAACATTTTGTAACATCGAAATAATATTACAGAAAAAACGTCGCCTATTTTTTAACGACTTAAAATAAAAGTTTAACAATAATATATAATTTACTTTTATACATATTTTTTTATTCCAGGTCCGATGTTTACTGCAGCTCATCGAGTTCAGCAGAGCCAGAAAACGGGTTTTTGTTCTGTTAGATTTTTTACGGGACACAAACAGTCTGGTGGTACCTCCCAAGTAAAGTTTTTCAAAGCACCTGCGAAGAGGAAATTGCTGTACTCAGGAATTTCATAGTTTACGGACAGACTTTTAGTATTTTGCCTGGTCAAAATAGTTGAAAGCGACGGACTATATTAAACATTCCACAGGTGCCAAAAAGTTGGAGTTTTCTATGGTCAGAATTTCTATAAGTCACGTACCAGTTGGTCACAAAATGCTTCTATTTTTACATAAATCTCAAAACTTTATAATGTACATGCTAACTGGAAGTTAATTGTAAAAAATAATTAATTAAATAAATAAAAATAAGCATTTTTATTTATTTAGTTATTTATTATTAAGTACTCTTCCACATGAAATTTTCTAAGAATTATTTTTTAAAATAAATACTACTGGTATAATATTTTACAAAACAGTTTATCAATGAAAAATATCGGCATGTTATCTATAATTATCTATATATATCTATATACATCTCTCTCTCTCTCTCTCTCTCTGCTATCTATCTATCTATCTATCTATGTATATATATATATATATATATACGCACACATACCTGTATTTAGAGAATAATATAAAATTATAAGGGTTCTTAACTTCCATAGGTGTAATTATTTTTTTTAAAGTCGTTGCGTATTAGTAAAAATTTTTCAAATGGTCGCTTTCTTCACTAGTCACTATTTTTAAAGGAATTTTTAAAAAACATTAATTACTTTATTGTAAATAACTTTATAAATAAAAATATTAAATAAAAAATCTATTGAAATCGCTTAAAACCTGGCTTGGGAATCCCCACTGCTTGCGTTTGCACGTTAGCCGAACATTTCACTTCAGGTTCTGACTGGACGATAAATGGTGCTGCTATTATTCAAGAATTACGTTTTTCGAATACACATTTCTCGGACAGATTATCACCTTCACTCTGTAACAACAGATAGTAGCACCAGATAATCTTTCCAGTTCAATTTTTTTTAATTAATTAAAAAATATATAATAGTGAAACGTTTGAAATTCTGGCTTCGGAGTCATTCGTTTGCCTACAAATCGACCAACACACACCACTATGTTTAATATTATTAACTTTGCTTTTTGTCACTTCCTCGTCATCATTACCGTTCAGGACACTGTAAAGACAGCGACATATTTTCTTTTATTAACTGACATCTTTGCTTTTAAATATCTGCCTAAAGTTACACATCGGCCCTTGGAGAATCACATCCACAACCTTCGTGTTACTTGCATGATGCGATAACCAACTGAGCTAATGCGACACGGAAAGTATATTTGCTTTTATGTTTCTATCTCCAGAGTTGGTCATTTCAGAAATTTATAGATTTTAATTAATTAAAAAAAAATACTAATCAAAACTTCGTAAATCTGTCGTGGAGGTGCATTAGAAATGGTCAACTCGGACCTCTATGTAAAAGTCTGTAGCTCTGTGATTAGCCGTTTTCCTACAAAGTGACAGCCACATACACACACATATATTCTTTTATTATATGTAGAGAAAATATATTTTAAATGACTACTTTTTTTAAATATGATGATTATATATATATATATATATATATAAATTACAGGCTGATTATATTCAAACGTAAAATTATTATTATTATTATTTAACTATGAAACATTTGAGCATATTATTATAGAATACGATTTTTTTTTTTTTTTTTTTTTTTTTAACTTTTCAAACCTAATATTTATTGAAGTTTACATTTTTAGACTGATTATTTATTATTGTCGGGCAACCCTTTGTTACAGGTGACGAAATTTGAATTTGTTATTGAGATAAATGTGTGGGTGACCATATATTATTTTGTTTAAATAACTGTACATAAAAAACTTCTGAAAATAATAAAATCGATACCAATGTGTAAATATTGATTGCAAATTGTCGATATCAAAATATAAAAGGCGATAAAATAAACTTATACTGGAAAAAGGGAAAAAAATTAAAGAAAAAAAAATGATCGGGGGATTGATTATTGTGGAAGGAAACCTATCGTCTTGAAATCTTACAATAACACTGTTAAGTGATTCAGAAAAGACGTTAGTTCAGCCGTTAAAGTAAATACTCTTCTTTTTAATTAAAAAAAAAGAAAGAAAGAAAGAAATGAAGAAAGAATGAATAATTTGAATATCTTCTTGAAAAACTACTTTAAGATTAAAGTTCGTGGGGGAATAAATTCTTTCTCAGATAACACACATAAAAAAGGGTATTTTTTTTATACATATAATTTAATGAAATATATATATATATATATATATATATATCTAATAGCGAAGAAGTTTTGAGTTTAGGAGAAGAAAAAAGTATCCTTATTTTCTTATGAATTAAATGCCTACGACATTTTTTATGAATGTATGCTACTGGTAATAAAATTTACTGTAAAGTTTGGTTATTCTTTGGTTACTGTACTACATTAGTCATGTAATGCAATTTTATTGATAAATAAGGGAATTAATATTAAATAAATCAATTGCTTAAATATAAAAAAAGAAAAATACTACTAAGAATTGGAAAATTCTTGCGAAAACAGCGATAGTTGTACATTATCTTTACACATGTACTTCTAGGGTTTATCTTTTTGGTGTTTCATGCTTACTGATTAAATATAAGATCGATTGACTACGCTTCTGTTTTTGATGGAATGGGATGCCTTTCATAGAAAAGCGGTCTTTGTAGGGAGCCTAACTCATATCTATGCGAATTTCGGAGGAAACTACGGAAAGCTCCAAACGGCAAGGCCGGCGAACATGATCTGGGTTCGAAAACGGCAACTCCTGTCTACTAGTTTGGAGAATGCGCTACTGATGTGGCGTTATCTTTATGGAAAAGTTAACGCCACAAATACTATATTAAGCTTAGAAATTGGAAAACTCTCGACAGTCATGGAAAAGCCAAGACTACGGACTATGTAACGCCCGCTGGGGCGAATAATCGCCACATCACCGCGTAGTGACCCACTACATAACAAATCACCTAAGATACATAACTTAGTTTTTAAATGAGTGCCAAGTATGATCAAAATCAAAAGAATGAAAATTATGCACGGGAGTAAAAGATCGGGAAGCGAGTTGGTAAAAGAGGAACCATTACAATTTAGGTCCATCACGGGTGGGGAGGGCTGATTTCCTCGCGTTAGAAACCTGATGAATCATCAACGACCTCATCCAGCATAAGACAGTGCAGAACCGTTTAATGAAGACCACGTACCGTCACACTCTTGTTTCCTTGCGGGATAAATATAAAATAAAGTATAACAACTCGAAAAAAAATGTAAGGCATAAAGAAATGTAATAAACAGAAAAAGGCATAAGGCAGTACAGAACGTAATGACAAGTATAACATTAAATTGCAAATGAACATTCTGTGAAGAACTTAAAAATATTCTAAGAGGATAGGCATTCACATATAATGAATAATCTTTACGTTTTTTCTTCTTAGTTTTAAATTACTTTTCATTTGAAATCAGCTATTTTTCCTGCTTGAAAATGTATAAAAAATATATAAGCCCTACATAAAGTCACGAATTACAATGCATATAAAAATAGAAACTGAACTTTAATAAGTATTAACGGCGCCTCAAACCATTATCTACTTAAATTATTATTAATTTAATTTTTCTGTTTAAATCTTTAAAGTGTTCACTACTTAATTCCTCTTTAAAACTGCTAAACTAATTTCAAGAATAGCTATTAGACATAAATCTCATAATAAATATTTAAATATATATTATACATATATTTGAGATATATTTCATTTGAAGCATTTGTTAGTTAATCTTATTAAATTCAAATAATATTGTATTTAATAAATACGAAATTTTGTAAGTAAACGTATAATCTGCAAAAACCCGCAAAAGTTGTTTCAATTTAAACTAATAGCCCACTGGACACGAGTGCATCATCAAACCAGCAAGCAGCACTCGCGTCGACTGATTAAGAAACTTACGCATTTAGCTTCCTCTGAAACAACATTTGTTATATTTTGTACTAGTGCTGCTATCTACCGAACAGAAAAAGGAACAAAAGTTAAAAAAAATTATTAAAACAAGGGAAAAAATACTAAAGACCTGCTGCATAAAAAAAAAAAAAAAAAAAAAAAAAAAGTTAAATATTATGAAATATATTATTTTCGTGGCGAAACCAATGGATGGTAAATGGTTCAAGATACAGTTACAGTAGAAAATCAATACTTATAACTGAAAAGTATTAATTTATAAGTGCATCATCATAATTAAATTACATCATCATATTTATTTCTAAAGAAAAAAAAATCTGGAGTGGCTCCACTCGATTTTCGGTACGTTAAGTAATTAATGGTTGTATAAATAAAGTAAGTGTACCGGAGATTGTAAAACTCAGGTCACATCTTACTATGGCCGTGTCTAGCTTCGTAAATAGCACAATGAAAAAGAAAATCACTTCAGGTAAAAGGTAACTTTTAAAGGAAAAAATTATTTTATTTTAGGAGTAACACATGTTATTTTCTTCAAGATGAAATCAGTTGACATAGTGAGGAAATTACTACATAATAGTTAGTGTTAAATCAATATCAAGTAAGAGAAGTTCCAACAGCAAAATGGCGTGGAGGGAGAGGTTAGCCTTTTGAAAGCGTCTTTATGCAAACGTAATCAGTGGAGAAGTGACGAGAAATCTGCCAGTCTCAAAGCAAAAAACCGCCAACTGAAAATTCTGGCGTAGTTAAAATTAAGCCAAAAAGAATGCCAAACAGCTTTTTTCTTCCCGTATAATTTAGTACAAAAATTTTGAAAATAATTTGCCGTTATAAAAAGTCTTACTAATTTGGCATAAAACATACGCGCCAACTGTCAATCAAACAAACGGACGCAGACGATAAAAACTGAACTCATACACCCGCGACAGTCAGTCGTCACTAATCCATTAAAAACCTATTTTTAGAACTATAATCGTTCGTTCGAAAGTAATAATAGCTTTTTTTATGTAAACAGAAGCATTAAAATTATTAACGGAAATTCATTATTATTATTATTATTTATACTGACATATGCTAGAAATATCTTGGAAATGCTTCTGAATTAACCTTCTTAAATAAATAAATTATAGTAGCAACAGAGGAGAGAAAGAGAGAGTTTAATTGTTTAGGGGAAGAGGTATGAATTAAAATTACTTTTCAAAACCCCTATATAAAATTTGCTTTATTTTAAAAAAGAAGAAATTATGCTTCCATTAAAATACAATGAAATGCTAATTTAATGAAGCAGTTTTAATTTGAAAAGAAAAGGGAAAATTCTATTTAATTAATTAAGTGAATTATTTAAATTAAAAAAAAAATATTTTTTTTAATTATTATTTAATTATATTAATCTCTTTTTCTTTGTTTTTATAAATTTGTAAAATTAAATTAACATTCATAAAACGTATGTGTGGATTCACTCACACAGTAAGAGAAATCGTTAAATACGCAAAAGAGAAAAATTATAAAAGGGTGTATGGGTACTTTTCTTCATAGAGTATGTTGATTAGTTTAATGCTATTGCGCTTTAAATAATTTGAACCCATAAATCATAATGATAAAATTTCGTTGAGTTCCTGTGCAAATCTATAAGAGCTAGACTCATCAAAATCTGTAAAGTTTGTACGATGGTTACCTATAACGTGCACATAAATTTTCAGATCAATCAGATGAGGAATTTAGATGCTATTACATTTTAAATAAATTGAGCCCATAAGACACAATGATAAAGTATTTTTTTTTTTTTTTGTGTGTGTGTCCCTGTAAAAAAAACCCACAAGAATTAGATTCACATATATCTATATGGTGTCTGCGACTGTGAAATGTTGTAGAGAATCTGAGTGGGCCATGATTCTCTATTTTAGATCTTAAATCCTTAGATCTTAAAGATTAACTTAATTACGTAATGAGGAGAGCTCGAGACAAAGTTAACAAATAAATACACAAATTTATTTAGCAATCTATAGTAAGGAGGGCGTTGAGCTAACTCTATTATAACTTTTAATAAACCCCAGAAAATAACTTTAACAAAGCATAACTTAAAAGTGTCTCACCAATACTGATCGTGTCGATGGTAGCTCTCTGTTATCACTACTCTTCTCACACCAGGATATCGGCCGGATTCCCGGAAGCACGATTGATCCTTTTAACTTAGGCCACACTACTACACCTCTCTACCCTCATACGCATAAAGCTATCACCATCACCATCACCACCAACATTACCCTTAAGAGTCCCCAGTAGTCAGATACCTTCTTTTCTCTTCCCCATGTAATCCAATGGGATTTTTGCTGCTTTGTATTTTCCGGATATCTCGCTCAAAAATAAAGTTTTTCGAATTCTGTTTTTTTAATTACATTCTTTGAACATGCCACTTTTTTTCTTACTAAGCAATTTTATTTAAAAATAAATTTCAATATTTTATTTCATTAAGCAAACTTAAGGATATAATTTTCAATCTTAAAAAGAAATATTTAAATTGTATTTTTTTTAAAAATTGCTTAGTAAGAAAAAATGTTTCATATTTAAAGAGTGGAATTCAAAAAACAGAATTTGAAAAACTTTATTTTTGAAAGAGATATCTGAAAAATACAAAGCAGCAAAAATCCCATTGGATTACATGGGGAAGGAGAAAGGAAGGTACCTGACTACTGGGGACTCTTAACTCCACACTAATCAGCTACCAACTCATTACCATTCCCCTACATCACATCCTAAATCTATATCCTAGCAATTCACTATCCTTCCTTTTATACTACATCCTTTCCCTTCATTTCAGTTAAAACTTACAATCACTTCCCATTCATCAAACATTCAGATCCTAATTATTTCACAGCAGCACTATGCCGACATAAAACTAACTCGACCAAGACTTTTGCCGAGCCCTTGGCGACGAAGTAATCTAACCGTCCCAACTTTTGGTGACGGTCTCACAATGTAACATATGTATAAATTTTCAGTTCATTCGAATCAGGAGTTTAGAAGCAATTGTACTGTAAATAATTTGAGCGCATAAGGCATAATGATAAAGAATTTTCTTTGTGTCCCTGTAAAAACCTATCAGTGCTATATTCACCAGAATCTTTATGATTCATGCGACGGTGACCTACAGGACGTATATAAATTTTCAACTCTATCGGATAAGGCATTTAGACGCTAATGATTTCAGCCCATAGGCCATAATGATAAAGATTTTTTTTGGTTGTGTCCCTATAAAAAAAAAAAAAAAAAAAAAAAAAAAAAACTATAAGTACTAGATTTACGAAGAGCTATACAGTTCGAGCAAAGGTGACCTTTAACTCGTATATAAAATTTCAGCTCAATCTGATACGAGATTTAAAGGCCATAGCACTTAAAATAATTTCAGGCCGTAGGTCATAATGATAAACAATTTTTCATGGTGTTCCTATGAAAAAAAAAGAAAACGGTACGTGCTTGATTCACAAAAATTTATGCACTTTGTGCAAAAATGACCTAGAGCACGTGTGTAAATTTTCAACTCAATTGAAGAAAATGTGTAGAGGCTATCGCAATTTTAAAACATTTTGCCCACATAGACCATAATCATAAAAAAATTATTCTTTGTGTCACTGTAAAAAAAAAAAAAAAAAAAAAAAAAAAAAAACTATAAACGCTATATTCACTAAAATTTATACAGTTCGTGTGACAATGACTCACAACATGTGTATAAATTTTCATCTCAAACGAATAAGGCGTTTAGACTCTATCATACTTTACATAATTTGGGCCCATAGGCCATAATGATAAAGAATTTTTTTTGTGTCCCTGTAAAAAAATTGTAAGTGCTATATTCACCAAAATCAATAGGTTTCGTGCTATGGTGACCTATAACATACGTACTAAATTTCAGATCATTTGAACAAAGCGTTTAGACGCTATTGTCTTCACTCACATACATACACACCACACATACGCACATACATTATCGTGGATATAGTAAATATGAATTCATGGAACCTCAAAACGTATAGAAACACCAAAATCTCAAACTCAGATTTTTGGCGAGATAAAATTACTTTCCTCACTATAGTGTTCGGAAAGAAAAAAGTCTCAAATTCTTAAATGATTCGTTTCGTTTTCAATTTACAATTGCAATTATTATTTTACTAAAAAAATAAAAATAAAAAGATAAAATAAAAATAAATAAATCATTATATATATATATATATATATATATATATAGTATATAATTTTCTCTTTTGTGTTTCTGAGATTGGGCATTAGTGGGCAATTTATTTTCTTTAGACATTTGAATGTCTGGTACAAAAAACAAAAAATCATTAAAACACAAAAAAAAAAAAAATTAGTTGGATCTAGATCAATGCTAATTAAAAAAGACAAAATCTTTTATATGTTTGGAAAAGATTAGTGTGAAAATCCACTTCATTAATTAGTTCATTTTTTTAAGCAAGGATAAAAATCCTTAAAAATTAATTCTTGGTAGTTTTTGATAAATGTTTATTCATCTGACAATATTATTACTTTTTAATTAGTTATTAAAGATATTTGAATAGAGAACATTCATTTTTCTTCATAAATTTTCTTTATAACTGTTGCATAATTGTTCATTTAAAAAAAAAAAAAAAAAAAAAAAAAAAAAAAGATCGTGTATTGATTCTTGTAGAGTACTTTTATCGAAGTATAAAATTTTATTGAATAATTGGGGTATTATTTTTAATAGAAATATTAAATAATCAATATAAAAATAATATAAAACACTTTGAAAATATTATTTTTGTTTTTATAAATAAGTTTAAATCAGTTCTATCATGCACTGAGAAAAAATTCTGCGACTGGCATCTAGAAAGTCGTGGCGCTAGGAATGATAACTCCACGTCACCCTTTAAAATTCCGGTTTCTTATGCCAGCGAGTTCCAAAAGATTAGAATTCTAGAGCGTTCGCCTATATTATCGTGGTCAAACTTATTTAAAAATCTCTGCAAATAAATGTGAACCCAAGAGGCGAATTTTAATAACTATAATTTTGTTTTATGATCTAATTTTAGTAAATCAAGCTAGAATCTCTCGCAATACAAAGGATTCATATTATTCATAATATTGTTTCACCATCCAGAAAAGTATAGACTAAAAATTCTCAATCGTTCCGTCTATCCAGGTTATTTGTTAACCTAATATGCATAGCTCGGAAATTTATATTTCTAGTTTAGAGTTTCAGAAAATGTCTCTATACATGCGATTTTCATGATAAACAGGATTTTTCATGGTGCATGAACAGACTGGTACGATTGTCATTTTTTTTTTTTTTTTTTTTTTTTTTTTTTTTTAAGCAACGTATTGCATTAAGTGTAATTCAGCTCTAGCGAGAGCGCAGTTAAAAATTTCTGTAAATTTAATGTAAATATTTATCCTCTGTAAATTTACAGTAATTCTTAGTTAAAAGTAAATAATCGAGATTCTCAATCTTTTACCTAATTTTATTTTTACATAATTTTATTATTTAATTTTTTTAATAAAATTAAAAATGACTGTTTCTACTTTAGAAAAAGTATTCTAAGTTCGAAATATATTCTCAACAATAATTAATTAAATTAATATTAGTTATTAAAATGAATGCATGAAATAAGTTTTTTAACATCCCCGTTTATTTTTCTCTGTAATTTTACGTAAGACTTGAGATGATAGATTACACAGAGTTTTCTGTTGAAATTTTTAACAGTGTGGGAGTTTGCTCGATCATAAATTTCAGGGGTCGCGAACAAGCCGGTCGTTGAAGATGGTTAATTTAAAATGAAAAAACGAAATAGATAGAATTTAAATTCCTAATTCAATACCTCCAAAGTTTTATTTAGAGATGATTAAATATTTCTTTGCGTTTTTAATCAAAAATATATCAGTTTCTAAAAATAAAATTTTAAAATTACGCATTAAAATAAAAGAAATTCCCAAAAATAAGAACAGTTTAAATACTGATATGCACCTTTTTTATCGTGTAATAAAATTTTAGTGATTTGTTGAATTAGTTTAATAAGGTAGATTTATAAATTAAAATATATAAATAAAGTTATTAGCATTTAAAAAATTAACTTCAACACACAGATTTAATGTATAAAATTTGATTATATGAAGTCATATCTGTTATTACGACAAAGAAAAAGTGCAGTTATTAAAATAATAGCGTTTAGCTATTGCATTAATAAAACTATAATTACTCACATATAAACATATTTTTTTAAGCATTCAACAAAATATATGTGCCCCATAATTGACAATCTCATTCACATTTAACAAAACGACACTGAATTTGGCATCAAAAACAATTCAATAAAAATTGAACTAAACTAAAACATTTTTGTTTCTGCCCCAATCAAGTTTAAACTTCAATAAATATAATGTCAGTAGACGTTAAAAAAATTACTAAAGTTAAATCGAACTTTTGAGGCTGCAAATGAATTTATATATTTCGTGCAGACATCTCATTAAGAAAAGAAATTCTAACCGCAGATTAAAATTTTTGGTGCAGTGAATGATAATACACGCACGCACACATATATATATATTTATATATCAGGGTTGAAAGTTTCCACTTTTTTTAATCAAAATGAAATCTTAAATTCACACCAGAATAAACGTCTCATTCAATTACTCTTATTCAAACACATTATTTGCTTGTTAATATAAACGCATTTAAATGAGAAATTTATTCCGGTATGAATGATTTTTCTTTTCGTTAAAAAAAAGCGGAAACTTCCATGCCTGATATATATGTATATACATTCTGAGGTTGATTAGCAGAATAATATACACAATCATTACTTTCTTTAAAATAATATTTTATCAAAAAATGACTGTTTCTGAGTATTTTACTTTATCTTACACATATATGACAGAGAAAGTATTTATGGAATTTTTGTGATGATTATACATTTTGAGGGTTTCTAAATACGAATGTTTTGATTTATTTTATTTTTTATAGTGCTTTTTTTTCCCCCTTCACTTCTGAATACGTATAATTTAAAAAACGGTATTAAGCTTCATTACACTTGATCCGATTGCAATGGTAAGTTTACTTTATCTTAATTTTCCACATATTTTTATTAGTGTTACTTGATACTCTTGCATTCGTCCTAAAATTTTGGTATTTTATGTGGCATATTACGAGATATCATACCTTTTTCCCGCATGCAATTCTTAACTGATATGATTAATTAATTGCCACAGAATTTGTAATACCATTTTCGCATATTTTTTTATTTCTATGTATGTATTTCAGATAAAAGGAAAATTTACATTTAACAGATCATTTAAATTTTTTTAAAGGAATATACTAATACATATGACCAAAATTTTATTATAAATGACGAAACAAATAAAACCTTCTTAAAAAATAAACCATGTATTATTACAGGGAGCAAGTATTTAGGAAAGGAAAAATCATAAAAAATAAATTTCTTAACAAATTTCATAATTTTTTTCTCTTCCAAACATTTTCATGTTTGTATAATTCTTTTCACAGCCGTATTTTTAATATTTCTTGTTGAATATCATTAATTCCACAAACAACTCAAAGTCTGTTAAACTATAAAAATTTCCTTTTCCTTTATTTCTTTTCAGACATACATTAATACACATCTATTAAAAATCCCACATGATTCTTTCAATAACAAAAAAAAATGTAAGAGATGAAATTTTTTAATCAAATTTTATGCAAATCTAATTACATAGGAATGATTATGTTACAAATATAAAAGATTGGTTTTATAAAGGATATCATTTAAAAATTCCATCGTATAATGAAATATTCATTAATTCTAAATAAATTGGAGAGGTATTCAGAAGTTTTATTTTATTTTCATTTTACATATTTTTAAAACAAGATTAAATATAGAAATATTATTTAAATATAAATATGAAAATGATTTTTTGCTGATGCTTTCTTTTCCGACGTTTTGGATTTATTTGCATAATTTGCCTGATACATGTTTATTTAATTAAGGGAGGAAGGAAATATTTTTAAAAATCACGTTCTCTGAAATGACCTAAATAACCAATGACTGAATTGACGGATTAATTTGTAATGAAAAATATCGATTTAAAAAATTAAACTACTTGATTTGAGATACGAATATCGAAATATGAATTTATCTATACCACAACATGCTGTTTCATCAAATGATTAAAATGTTCAAGTGATTAATGATATAAAAAATAAAATAAAATAAAAATTAAGGAACATACGTCTTTAAGAAAATTAAAAATATATTAAGTAGCCAAAATTGTTAACTTCCGTTTTTTAATTAGAATAAGCGGATATGAAATTTATATTTCGGAAAATATTTGTATAGATTTAATAAATGGGTATTTCCAAGATACTAACCAAATAAAACGGTAATTACTATATTAAGAAACGTTTATTTATTTATTTAGCTATTTTTAGATAATTTTTTTATTCATGTCTCTTATATTAAAACTTCATTCTATAACTCATAACTATTTGAATTTACACGATATTTGTTTGAGGTTTCCACACACGTAGCTCAATATTTTTGACTATTAAATTATGCAAATGAAATTTTCAAAATACGGTTTGCATAAATATCTCTCATAGAAAGAAATGCTTTGGAAAACTTTCGGGTGTTCCTGTGCACAAACTAGTAAGGTATTCACTCCATTTTTATTAGAGAACATCTGATAGTAAATCTGAATAACATATATCAGTTTCAAGAAATTCCATTAATATTTAAGGGAGTTAGGTTGTGTACAGACACACAGGCATACTGACAGAAAAACCGAAGTCATGAACACTCTTCAACCTTGTTGAAAAATGTTAAAAAGAAGTCAAATAAAATAAGTCTATAAAGATACAGTCGGTAACAAAAATATCCGAACACTAGCAAAAATTCCTATGTAAAAAAAAAAAAAAAAAAAAAGTAGAGTTAATACTGTTTTGTTAAATAAATCCTTGTTGAATCCTGTTCTTAGTCAGTCTAAAAACAGGATTCGACAAGGATTTATTTAACAAAACAGTATTAACTCTACCTTTTTTTATATAGGAATTTTTGCTAGTGTTCGGAGACTTTTGTTACCGGCTGTATGCTTTCAAAGTAACAAATCATAAAAAATTTCAGTATCAAGACTTATTTAATGGAATATGTTAAAACTGTTTAATATCGTAAACTTAAATGGAATTTAATACTTAATTAGGTAACATAACAAAATTAATTTGTGAGTTTTAGATTATTGAGTTATTACTGAAAGAACGATCAAAATGCTAAAATATTCAAAAATATTAATGAATATGAAATAAATAATTTAAAAAATAATAATAATAAAAGATGAAGTATGTTACTTGCACAAATAATGTTTAAGATCTGGTCTGAAGATTTTTAATTAAATTTCATTTTGCCTGTTGCATTTTACATTATAGAACAGATGTTAGTATTTACATTAAACTTCTACGTTCGTAATATTTCATGAGTTAAATCTATTTAGATAAACTGATTTGGAAATTAGTATCGGTTATATGTGTCAGTTAGGATACTAACATATTAAACCGTCTTACCTTGATGTCAAATTCTAATGTTATCAAAGTGTATTTGGAAAATTACTAATATCTCTAGCTACTTTATCATTTAGCATTTGATACTAACTTAATGCATTGAGAAATAATATCTAAGATAATATGAAATTTTTAATTCACTAAAATTTAAGGGAATGATGAAAACAGAATTAAAATTAGTAAAAATGTAATATTTAATAATATTTTAAATAATAAACACACACAAAGAAAAAACAATCTGTGACTGACATCCAGAAAATGCTTTGCGGATCTAATAAAAATAATTCCATGTCACCCTTTAATATTGTAGTTCCCTTTGCTAGCTACTTTTAGAAATACCTACTAGATTTCTAGAGCGTTTTCTTATATTGTCGTGATAAAACTTATTTAAAAATCTCTGCAAATAAATGGGAGCACAATAGGCGAATTATAGTAACTATAATTTTGTCCTATAACCCAATTCTAGGAAATCAAGCGATAATTTCTCCCAATACAAGGGATTCATAACATTCATAATATTGTTTTACGATCTAGAAAAGTATAAACTAGAAATTCTGAATCATTTCGTCTATTCAATTTATTCTTTTGCCTTATAACCCATGATTGGGAAATCTGTATTTCTAGTTTAGGGATTCAGAAAACGACTACTTATTTGTTCTAGATGAAGGCGGTATATTTTTTCCCTCAGTAAATACAAATTACGGATTAATGAATAATGAATAATTAAAATGTTATAAGATATCTGAAATATATTATAAGCACTTCGAATTTTTTTCTGTTACTTCAAAAGTACAAGAATTATTTTTATATTAAATAAAATATAAGGAGAAATGTTCTAAGTGTAACTATGGGGTAAATGCAACCTCGGCTTGTAACTCAACTGATAAGCTGAATTTGGTCCTACACTGAAAACAAATTCTGTAATTGACATCAAGCATCTAAATTGTGGCTCCAGTAAAAAATAGTTCCATGTCATCCTTATAAATTCTAGTCCCCTTTGAAAGCGAATTCTAGAAACCCGCATTAGATTTCTAGAGAGTTTGTCTATATTATCGAGATATCATACTTATTTAAACATCTCTAAAAATAAATACAAATACAAGAGGTGAGTTTTAGCAACTATAATCTTCGCTTACGACACAATTCTTGAAAATCAAGCGAGAATTTCTTACAATAGAAAGGATTGAGAATATTGTTTTACCATCTAAAAATGTATCAACTAGATATTCTCGATCGTTTCGTCTATTCAGCTTATTGACGTGCCTTATAGGCATAGCTCGGAAATCTATATTTATAGTTTAGGGATTTAGAAAATGACCTCTTATTCGTTCTAGATGAAGGTGTATATATATATTTTTTTTTTTTTTTTTCGGAGTGTAATATTCTTCATATCTGTTTCTTTGAACCTTTCTTTCTTATATTTATTATTAGGATGCTAAATTATGAAACAGTGATAGTATTAAAAGTCTGAAAAGTCGTTTACATTTCCAGCCTTCGACAGAGTGCGGATGTCAATCATTAGAATTTTGCCATAGTTCTACTTGTAAGGTAAACTCTACAATTTTGGGAAAGAAAACTAAGTTTTGTATGTAGAGTTCGAATATAGTTTGCTTTTTTTTTTTTTTTTTTTTTTTTTTTTTTTTAAGCATTCCGCTTGTCAGCCTAGGTTACACTTACTTCAAAAATCCGGCAATGGAATTCCGGCCTTACTTATCTTTGTGGCCCAAATCAAGAGATGTGATAAAAGTATCGTCAAAAGGCATTGTCACAATTATACCTGCTAACTATGCTAGTTTATTCGTAATGGTAATAGGCCCCGCCTTTTTTTCACACCAGAATAGTTGGGGAGTAATATTCAGCAATATGTTTTCATGATTAAATAAGAAGACTATTGCTCTACAACTATTCTGGTGTGAAAAAAAGGCGGGGCTTCATACCATTACGGATAAACTAGCATAGTTAGCAGGTCTAGTCACAATTCTCCCTGAACCTAAAATAGAATGTAAAGAAGAATTTAACCATGGATTTTCACTTCTACTGAATTCAATAGAGCCAAAGTAATAATGAATATTTTTGATTTGTTTTTTCCCAAAGTAATGTTGCTATTTTTAATTATTTATCCAATTTAGTATGTTACGTTTCAATTTTTGAAATTTATTTTTAATCTAATATAATTCTTCTCTTTACGCACAATAAAACTAATGAAGACACTATCAGTTTCGAAAGAACATGGCCTTTCTTCTTCAGGGGCAAAACACGTGCTAATACCTTGGAGGCAAAAGTAGGACTTGCAAAGAAGTCGTTTGCATTGATCATGGAAAATTATTTTATGAAATAATAACTTAATAAATAATTTGTACTGCGCGAACTTGTATAAGATTATATAGAAGAAAGTCTTGTGGTGACCCCAACATACTAGTTTTCATTATTTATCCGTCAGTGAAAGCATTTAATTTCTTGAATTTTCTACTTTATGTAAGCAAATTACATAAAAGTAAACATGACACGAAATAGGTCTTATACAACAGAAAGATAAGTAAGGTCAACATAATAATCGTTTATATTAAATAAAATTACGCGCTAAAAATTATACAGAGAAATGAATTTTGTAATTTTTTATTTATTTTCTTTACAAAGGTACATAAAATGTTTTTAAATCTTTATTCCATGTAAGCTTTTAAATGAAGTAAAAGAGAACAATACATGAAACAGCTTTTAAAGTTAAATAAAAATATATAAAAAAAGAATTGAGAAATTAAAAAAATTTTCAAAAGAAGAGAATCGTACTATTATTACCAGCAGGCTTCGCCCGCTTCGCTGGGCACTATATTTAAAGGATTTCTTTTTAATTGAATAATTGAAACGTTTAAATAAATATATTTCGATTGGCGACTATTTTCTTCACAGTTTTAGTATGGGATCTCCTTGATAATATCAAACATTTTTTGAACTTTTCGAATCTGTGCAACAAAACTTTTATTAAAACGAATATTCTCGAAAACAGTCAAATAGAAATGTTAATTCTTCGAATATTCTGGAAACAGTTAAAGCTGTAACTCGTACAGTAAAAGTCACTATTCGATGAATGGTCGAATCAGAGAACGCACGTAAGTCGTTTTCGCAGCAATCACTATAATGCACGCAATTACGCTTCATGCACATGAAAACCAAAAAATAAAAAAAAAATAAAAAATCACTGGACAGCCCTACCTCTCTGTGCATGAATCTCAGAACTCACGAAACTGGGTTCCGCGGCAATCCCTATCACGCATGTTAAAACCAAAAAACATCACTGGACACCCCTACCCCGCTGTGCATGAATCTGAAAAGGCACGAAACTCGCTTCCGCGGCAATCACTATCACGCATGTTAAAAAAAAAAAAAAAAAAAAATCACTAGACACTCCTTCCTTAAAGCAATGAAAATCAAATAAACCAATCAAATCTCTTGTAATTGATACTCAAAATGTAGCTCTAGTTCAACGTAAAACACACTCAAATCAATGAAAATCAAATAAACAAATCAAATCTCTTGTAATTCCTCATAACGTAGCTCTAGTTCAACGTAAAATACACTCAAATCAATGAAAATCAAATAAACCAATCAAATCTTTTGTAATTCCTCATACCGTAGCTGTAGTTCAATGTAAAATACACTCAAATCAATGAAAATCAAAAAAACCAATCAAATCTCTCCTAAGCTTCTCCATTCTGCGTCATTATAGAAATGCGAAGTTTTATTTTCATATTTTTATTAATTAAAGGAAAACTAATAAAAAATTCGAAAATCTGATTTCGATGTGCACAATGACCCTTCGGAAGGCACCTTTGTGTTAAATCACGTGACTGCCCGAGCTACCAATTTCGGGAACAGTGAAATATACATATATATATATATATATATATATACAAATATTGCTCACTTAATAGTATAAGATTAAAATCAGTGGTTTTATTTTATCTTGATAGATAAGAGGAAGAGAATTAACAGAAATAAAATTATACTTAATAAAGAACACGCTTTTATTGAAATGTGAATTAATAAAAAATTTAGAATTAAACAAAAATCATTTTTTAAAAATCTCCCTTGACTGGGCTCGAACGTTAGACTTTTAGTTTCGTAGCCCGGAGCTTTACCTCACAGTCACAGCGTTCACGTAGGGAAAGTCTTTTTTTACAATATAGATTTTTTGTTTGCTCCCAGAGCGGTTACAAACAAACATACAAACATACATACATGTGAAGCTAATAAAAGCGTGTTAATAAAAGTAGAATAACTTTTCTTGAAAAATAAATTGACATTTTAAATTTTAGCGCTTACAAATAAATATAGCTTAAGTTTAAAATTACGTGTAATTTTTTACTAAAGTAATCGTGAAAAATGAAACGAAAAATGCAGTGGTGGGCGTAGAGAATTATTCAGTGAGACAATAACAGTAAAAACAATTTCACTTTTGCATGAAACATATTCCCCCAGCACCTGTCACGTATACATTTAGCTATTTGAATAACAAATAAAAATTCATTTTCGCTACCTGTAATTTTCTCTATGGAATAATATTACATAATTTTCTACAAATATCAATCTCTTTGTGTACCTTAGTTCCGGTTACAGTAAATTGCATGGCATCTCTGTAATTATGATTATATCCCTCTTTATTTTTCCGAAAAGCGTTTGCTGTCAGCTATGAAATTATTTTCTATTACAGAATTTAATTAATTTACGTAAAGTTATATTCTAAAAATATTTAATTGAAAATTATATGCTTAAGCGTATTCATGAAGGTCATTTAAAAGTTCAATAAATGAAGTTAAATATTAATTATATAAAAATATTTGTGATTTTCCACTTGTCTGGCGGCTTTTGTACTAAAAAAAAGGAGAATATGTTTTATATAGTCAGACAATAAGTTATAGGATTTTTTCTGATCGGTATATAAATAAAACTGTTTAGTCCATGTGGTGTAGAAATCCCATATATTTTTAAAATTTTCTATTTAATTTTCATTCAAATCTATTTTAACACTTTATATAGTAATTTACTCGTATATTCAATATTAATCTTTAGTAACCGCCAAATTCTTTCTCCATCAATAAAATAAAAAATAAATGTAAAAGATAATCAATCTCCTTACAAAATCTCACGATATCTTCATCTTATAAAGAATAACACATGGTTCATTTTATTTATGTTCCTCCTAAATCACAGTAGTCTTATTTCTAATGTAATTTATTCAGTTAGTCAAAATTATCCTTGGACACAGTTAAATTATAGCTATATTTTGTGCATCTGCCCGTTACGGTTTATTATTTCTCATCCCGAATGTTTGGCAGAATTTAAGGATTACCATATGTAGTAATCCCGCTCTGTGTATTCAAAATTTTAGCTTAATTAGAGTATAACGTATCTTAAAAAAAAAAAAAAAAAAAGCACTTTTTATGTGTTCTTGCTGGCGACGAAATTAAATGCCAATGTGTAACAATAATTTGAATTTGGCTGGAAATAATCAATTCTTCTCTTATCGCTCCTGCTTAGACCACTCACCAATGTAGGACTTTAAAAAACTTTATACGTTAAGGGCACCTTCCCTTCTTATTTTATGCTGCAAATCAATAAAACGACTTTGTGCACTGTATTGTGTCCATCTTTATTGATTGGTGGAATTTGCTTTTTACCACCTCTGGATTGAATCTTGTGTATTTTAGTGGAACTGATATAAATCCAAGGAGGTTTAATAACCTTCTTGTATAAATCAGATGTCTGGCGGCGTACAACGCAAGAAAAAGAAAACTGCTTCAGTTACAAAAGATATGGCCTTGTGAAAACCGTCGAAATGGAAACTCTCTATTTATATTTTGTCTACCTGCAAAAAACGTCTCTATATACCTGTATTATCCTACGGAAAATTACTTACCTGCCACTAAGAAAACTTCACGAAAGTCCATTAATTTATAATTCATTTATATTAATTTTATGGCAATCGCAAGTCTGGTATGAGCCACTTGACATTATGACTGGGTATGTCTGGTATAACTTTGAGATAATAGCTACTACAACGCGTTGAGAAAAATATCCTAATTCACGATTTGGAACGGTAAAAAAAAAAAAAAATTAATAAAAGCAAAGAATAATACATTTTAAAATATATTGAGTTGTAAATATCTGTCGCTAGGTGGAGGAAGACAAAATAGTTTGTAAATATTTTGTTAAAATCACTTGTATTATGCGAATACGTTTTACGCGCCTAGCATAGAGAGCGATTCTAAAGGCTTCAAGGGTTACCAAATTAATCTACAGATTGGGAATTTTAAACATCCGGTATTCTGCGTTCTCTTATCGCTTATTTTCGCTGGACCACAAGGGATATCAACCCTTTTTACTTTATCTTACTCACACGCTCGAGAAAGTATTGTTTGAGGGACAAATTTTCGAACGTGAGTTTTTGTTATATTTACATGTTCTGAGGTCCCCTGAATACGAAAACCATGTTTTTAGCGAATGGTCTCTGTGTGTGTGTCTGTTATCAGCATATCTCGAGAACAAATAGTAGCAGACATTCCAAACTTGGTATTTTAAATGTGCATCATATAGGGATGCTACAGTAAACTTTTCGTTGAGATGAAGCAGATGGTTCATGTACAGGGACACTCAAAAGTATTCAAATACATCACGTCTATGTGGGAAATTGCAGGTAAGTAGAGTTTAACATCTATAGACTGCACTAAACCAAATGAAACGAATATATATATTTTGTAATAGAGATAGTCAACTGGGAAAAAAAGTTTTGTGTATGTAGGAGCCTCACCTCCCCCCCCCACCTGGGGGTAAAGTCCCCCCTCGAGGGGGGACATATCTTTCAAAAGAGCTCACCAGTACCTTTAAAACGAATGGTTGAACCATCGATCTGCGATAATTTAAAATAAAGTTATCGATTTTTTTCATTTTTAACAACAACAAAAAAAATTAATATTGAGAATAAATTCAACTTTTTTTTGGATATTTAGTGTTATACTACTTCTCTAGTATGGAAATCGTCTGCATTGTCATAAAAGATAATTTGTTTAAAGAATAATTTTAATAAATTATTTTTAAAAAATAGAATTATTTTTTAATAACCGAATTAAATTCTATATAAATATAGGTGCATTAATGAAACGGGGGGTTGAGGGGGGCGGTACCCCCCTGACACAGAACTAATTATCATATAAATCTCTTCCGAAGCCTAATTTGAATTGTTTAACATAGGTTTACATAACAGTACTCATTATCTTACCTCTTAATCTCCAACCTGCATTTATAGTATTAAATTTCAGGGTAAGAGAAAGTCGTGTGAATGACACACCAGATTATTTTAAAACTAGACATGTTGAGTCATCACATACGCATATGCTCCCACGGGAGCGAAAAATGTGGTCGAAAAATATTTATCGTAAAATTTCCTCGGTAAACAAAGCGTCGCTATTATAATATAAAACAGAAATAAATTAAATAATAAAGAATACTTTATTTAATTATTTTTATTGTTACCTTTTTAAGTTAACTTAGAACAAAATGGTTCAAAAGGCAGAAAATTGCTGCAAATTCTAAAAGTTTCAGTGAGAGTAAAATAATATGGTGTTAATATTTTCATCTGACATTTATATTTAAATTATTCTATACTGTAATTAGGGAAGAATTTGTAAAGTTTCATTTCTAACTAACAAGGAACCTGTGACACACCAATCATAAAAAACTTTACAGGTAGTTAAAGAGTACAAAGATATACACTCCAACCAATTTGTATCGACAAACATTATTTCTAAACAAATGTATTTTTGTTCGAAGTTGGAAATTTTTTTCGAATATTGTGGAGTGTCATTCAGTTTATTTATTTTACTTTTCTGTGCTTCTCCCCCCAAATACAATCTGTTAATTTATTTATATAGTTAGTATTTTTTAATCGCCTGCACGAGCATATTTTTCTTGCTCTGCAATTCTTTTAAATTTTAAATTTTTATTTTTATTTATTTATTTATTTATTTGTTGAAAGATTTGAAAAATAACATTGTGTTTTAATATAAGAAAGATTTTAATTAAAATTCATTATAATTTATTTAATTTTTATTATATAACATGGTAACATAAAGCGTCTGAAGCAGTTAAAATACGTGGTGGGTGGTTATTTTCTGGTCTATATATATTTAGGAAGAATTTTACAAACATACATGTCTACATTCTTTCTTGTAAGTACTCTGAAACACTATTTATTGTAAATGAATAAATCAACAGCACGTGTTTCGAGAGGAGGATAGAAAAGTCAAATAGTTACATTGAATGACGTCACAAAAAAAAAAAAAAAAAAAAAAAAACGGTTCCAACTTCAAATATACATATTCAGTACCTGCGTTCTGAAATAAAGTTTGCCGATATAAATTGGTAGGAGTGTAGATCCTTTTTACCTGCCAACATCCTAATTATATTCCGTAGTGTTGTTAGTCCCACACTTTTTTCACACCGGTAAATTAGAGAATAATATTTTCCAAATGCAATTTCGATTAAATAAGAAGAAAAATACTCTCAAAATTACTGGTGTGAAAAAAAAGGCGGGGCTAACAATACTATAAAATGTTAATTAGGATGTTGGCAAGTATGATCTTTGTATCCTTTAACTACCTGTAAAGTTTGCTTGCGAAAGATGTGTCACAGTTCGTGAATGTTCTTTTAAGTATAAATAATATTATTTGAATGCGGATATATATGTTTAATCTTCATTTATCACGTTATTTCTGTTTGATTTGTTTGATTTTGCCCTAGTTACATATATTATGTACATATTATGCATATACATTTATTTATGGCAATAATGCAGAAAACAGTATTGAAAAATCGTTAAATTTACATACTTAAATAGAAAGGAAGAATTTTAATAAAATAAACGTAATAAAAATAAGAGAATGCTTCTTTTGATAATTTTTTCCTATAATTCATACAAAATAATTAAACAGTATTAAAAGGACGGGGGGAAATTTTAGTACAACAAAGAAAAAAAAAATCAAATCAAATTTCTAAATTATTTTAGCTGGAAACATACAAAGGAAAATGTGTTTATTTTCTTTTAAAGAATAATAATTTATTTAAATTTATTCAACCGGAAGAAAAAACGCTGAAAATTAGAACGAAACGAAAATTTACTTTTCATAAACAAACATTTTATTTTAAATATAAAATTTCAATTTCCTTTAATTTTTTTTCTTTTTTTTCTTTTCTTTTTTTTTTTTTTTTTTTTTTTTTTGTCTTTTAATGAATATTAAATATCTTAATCAAGTTTAGTAATGCGATATTCTGTGATATGTTATACTCTTTTAATAAATATATTATTAAAAGATTTTATTATTATTATTATTATTATTATTATTATTATTATTCTCTGTGTGTTTATCAATTTCCTTAAATTATTTTTTATATGTATATATACTATTTTCTTTTACGAACATCTTTTGAAAATGTTTTTTTTTTTTCAAAATTAGGAAGATATGTTAATATTCAATATTATTAAAAGCACATTTAAGACTAGTATGCAGTAACCTACAGTTGTACGTTATAGCATTATAAGTTGAGATATTTATCTATTCATATTAAAGTTTTTTCAATTCATCTAACATGTGCAGTGAGAAAACATCATCATGTCATTTTAGAATATTGAACTTTTTTTTTTTTTTTTTTTTTTTTTTTTGTTAAATGAATTTTTGTACATGACCCTGCAAACGAATGAAAAACGATTTTCCTATCATATCTTATATTAAAAATTATTTTATGCATATAAAATATATATAAGTTCATTGCATTTCTAGTGCTTTCTAAAAGTGTTAAATTTTACATACAATTGCAAATTTTGCAAAAGAAAAAAAAAAAAAACTAACGCGTTTGAATTATCTTTGGGTGTTTCCGCACACGAACCATTTGTCCTATTTCATAAAATAATTCCAAGCAGCATCACCATTCTTGCTGATACTCTTTCTGGGTTACTCTGATAACAAACTCTCTTCTTCTTCCCTCTCTCTGTCACACACATTTTGAATTTAGTAAACCTCAAAACACGTAAATATAGCCAAAACTCAATTCCGAAAATTCGACCCACGAAACAATAGTTTATCAACAATTATTTGAGCAAGAGAAAGTGAAAAAAAAAAAAAAAATCTGGTATTAAATTAAACTTTCATTTCTATTTTTGCTATTTAAATAAGTTTTTCTCTTCTTGTCAAACACAGTATATTTTTTTTTTTATTATTATTCATTTATTTTATTTTATTTATTTACTTTTATTTGTTTATTTTATTTTATTATTTTATTTTATTTTTATTTATTTTTATTTATTTATTTATTTATTTATATTTTTTATTTTTTGAGAAAGAGAAAGAGAGATTCCTATTTATCTAAAGAAATAAACCAGTCAAGATAACTGTAAGTGCTTATGTTATATAAACAGTTTTTTGTTAAATTGTATCTTACAGAAAAAAAAAAAAAAAAAAACTTTAAAATCTTCTTTATAAACATTTCATTCATAGTTGTATTTGTAAAGGTAATTCTAAATTCTGAAAGAAAATTATATAACATATATTGCATCACTTTAGTCTCTTTAATATCTAAAATAAATTGAAAATTTTCCTTTAAAATTTCTGAGTGCATTTTGTGATTCATCAATTTTAAAGGTCAAATATTTTATGAATGCTTTTTATTTCCATTTTAAAAATATTTATACTTAGGAAGAAAATATAGGAAATTAATACTTCATTTCTTTGCTTCTAGTCAAAATTACATTGATAGAAAATTACAAAGAATCTCCATTAAATTTACCATTATTATTTTGTTTAATTGCGTAATTAGACAAATTTAATGACTTATTCTTGTAAGAATTTTTTTTTTTTTTTGTTAGTTATAACTTCCTAATCCTCACTAAGCCTTTGCGATAGAGCTGTTAAATAAGCAACAATTACATTAAAAAAATTTTTAAATACAAAATTTGTTTAAAAAATTAGTCACTAGTTTAAAAAATGCTGTATTTTTGCATTTTTAGGATATCTAGTAATTGCATGAAAAAATATATTAAAATTACAGACGAACCTTGCTATAATGAATTCCAGATATACTGAACTCTCGGTTATAATGAACTTTTTCAGCGATCACAACAGAACACAAACACCTATTTTATTAGTGATCAAAGTTTGGTTTTAGTAGTCCTCCGGATATATTGAATTTTTATGAAGTCTGAACACTCTCAAAAATAATCTACTCGAGTTTGACGATTCAGACATCCTCGGGCTTAATTTCATTGTTTTTGGCAACCATTTCGTCAAGCGATCACGTGATTTTTGACGAAACGTGAACTCTCAAATATTTGACGAAAGTCTTTACTAACAACAGCACGTGCTAGCTTTCCTTACCGCCATATTATTACTTTCTCTTGCCCATAAGGTAGAGAAAGTATTGTTTTTGGGGTCAAATTTTCGAACGCGAGATTTTGTTATATTTACACGTTTTGAGGTCCGCTGAATACGAAAATCATGTTTTTAGCAAATGGTCTGTGTGTATGTCTGTGTGTCTGTCTGTGTGTCTGTCTGTGTGTCTGTCTGTATGTCTGTGTGTCTGTATGTGTGTCTGTCTGTTATCAGCATATCTCAAAAACAAATTATGGCTGAAAGTTCAAACTTGGTATTCTAAATGTGTATCATATAGGGATGCTACAGTAAGCTTTTCGTTAAGATCAAGCTAATGGTTTGTGCACAGGGACAATCAAGAGAATTCTAATACATTACGTCTATGGGGGAAATTGCAGGAAAGTAGAGTTTAACGTCTATAGACTGCACTAAACCAAATGAAACGAATATATATATTTTGTAATAGAGATAGTTAACTGGGAAAAAATTTTTGTGTATGTAGGAGCCTCGCCTCCCCCCCTGGGGGGGAAGTCCCCCCTCGAGGGGAGTAAATTTTCATGATGGGTATCTTTCAAAAGAGCTCGCCAATACCTGTAAAACGAATGGTTGAACCATCGATCTGCGATAATTTAAAACAAAGTTATCGATTTTTTTTACTTTTCATAAACAAAAAAAAATCGTATTTTTTTTTTTTTTTTTTTTTTTTTTTTTTAGAATAAAATGGACTTTTTTTTTTTTTATATTTGGTGTTATACTACTTCTCTAATATGGAAATCGTCTGCATTATCATGAAAGATTTTTTTTTAATAATAATTTTAATAAATTATTTTTTAAAAACAGTCTTATTTTTTAATAACCGAATTAAATTCTATATAAATGTAGGTGCATTAATGAAACGGGGGGTTGAGGGGGGCGGTAGCTCCCCTCACACAGAACTAATTATCATATAAAACTCTTCAGAAGCCTAATATGAATTGTTTAACATAGGTTTACATAACAGTACTCGTTATCTTACCTATTAATCTGCAACCTGTATTTATTGTATTAAATTTCAGGGTAAGAGAAAGTCGTGTGAGTGACACACCAGATTATTTTTTTCCTGTGTTGTTTCGACGTTATGTTACAATTACTTTTATTTGTTTGCTCTGTTTTATTTATATTTTCATCAAATATAAATAGGATTTAATCGTCCAAAGCAACAAACTTGTAGGTAATTTTATACTTCTATAATTTGTATTTTGTTCTGCATAACAAATCTAGGATGAAAAAAAAATGTTTCTTTACTTTTGACGAAATTCGTATGTACACGAAAGTGTCGAAAGTAATTTTCTCAATTTCACGAAATATTCGCTCGGAGTATTTCCCTGGAAACTGTTTCGTCAAAATTAAAGAAAATTTTGTTACATTTGAGTATCCATTTCTGAGAGTGAAGACAGTTCATTATAACGAGGTTTGACTGTATATGTAATTTCAATGTATTCCTTAGTTTATATAAAAATTATTTAATATATTAATGAAAACTTAGTTTTTAATTATTCATAATGCTTATATAAGAATTTTTTTATTATGTTCCAGCATAAATATAATCCCACGAGAAATTTTGTACTGCTAATAAAAAGCTTACATTAAACTACTTATGTGCAACTGCATTTTTAATTCAGTTCATAAAATATAGCTATTTTCGTAGTTTTTAGTGATCAAGCTGTTATCCTTTCGAGAACTCATTAAACAGCGACATTTTCTTGTAGTTTCTCCTTCAAAAATACATTTTAGTTATACTTCGATTTCTCTTTTGAGACTTGCTAAATCCTTTCAAGGTAATGCAATGTTATATGTGGTATTCTTAACAAATGACTCCGTAATCATGGTGCTCCTTATATCTATTTCTTCAGTTTAATGTAAAAATAAATCTTTCCAATTCCCATGAGATCGATTAGGTATTACAGTCGCAGTTAACTATTGCTTATTTTTGTGTCTTACAACTGATATTATAGTATGCATTAATTTCATGGCATAGATTGCTGTAGAACTCTGACAAGATAAGTATGGTATTAGAATTCTGTTCATTTAATTTGAAGTAAAACTTTGATAAATTTTGTATAGTAAAAATTTATAAATCTTATGCTGTTGTATGTATGGAAGGTCATCGTTGTTTTTTAGAAATATTTCATATTCATATTTCTTTTGTATTTATATTTTGAGATAAAGGTTTAGGATTTTCATTAATAATCGTCTGCGATCATTTTTCCCTTTAAGTAGAATCAAGAATAAAATATTTACGTATTTTTAAAATGGTTCTAAGTCTCGAGACTTTCAAAACTACATTTTTTTTTTTTTTAATAAAATGCGAAAAATATTCTTAACAAAGTGAAAAAAGTGCGGGTAATATCAGTGCTCTGGAATAAATTATAAAATTTAGTACCTCTGCATTCATACTACTTTCTCTTGCTATATTATTATCCTAATAGCACACTTGCCCACAGAACATCCTGAGGAGGTCCATAGGATTTCCCATTTATCCACAGAACATCTTGCGGTTGCTTTTCGGAGAAGATGTGCTGCTGGGGGACGTATTATTAAATTTTGAAATGTAAGTTCTAAGATATAGTATTTGAACACACTTTAATAATAGTTCAAAATAATTTTAGTAATAGTTTTATTTGACATACATTTCTACATTTCTGTTTGATCAGACTACTACCCTTAAACTTTTCGGTTTTTCTTCCATCACCCGACTACCGTAGGTAATGAAAGTATTGCATTTGGTCAAAAATTTCGATATCGAGTTATCACCTGATTTACATGCTTCATTACAGGTCTCATGAATCCCAAAAAGTAATTTTTGGCAATTGATCAGTGTGTATGTTGATGTATGGTATGTATGATTGTATGCGAAAGAGAGGGGGGAATCTTCTGACTATCATATCTCCTAAATTTATTAAGATGGAACGACGAAACTTTAGAATTGAAAAAAGGTCTGGTGTACAGTTGCTTTTTACAGGTTTTGGTGAAAACTCTAAAAACGAAAGTGGGACCCTAGGTAAGTATCTCAAAAACGGGTTTAACGTATTCTTCAAAATTGCTCTATAAACACTTCCTTAAATATCCTTTTTTATGTATTACTTAGTTTAGGAACATTGATAAATGTCTTGTAGGAATAGGTCAATTTTAGGACTCGCAAGTGCTTTCCTTATAAAGGGCTCTAAGATTTTCTTCAAATCCGCCACATTAACTCTCTTACCTACATATTTTCGTACGTAATTGTTAGGCTCCTGTGAGCAGATGAGTTTACCAAGTTTTGGTGAAAATCAACATTGGGATTGAAAATCGGTATCTCAAAAACGGCTCTAACGATTTCTCTCAAATTTTCTACATAAACTTAATTTTTAGATGTTCTTTAGCATGTACTATATGGTTACTGCAAGTGATTTGACAAGTGTTCTGACTAGGCAGGTGAGTTATATATCTCGGAAATGCGTGTTTCAAAAAATGGCTTTATTATTTTTTTTTTTTTCCAGAAATTTATTCAGTAGTTTAACAACCGTAAAATTTATTTAGATAAAGTAGAGTGTAAGGTTGATTTTTTATACGAACTATGTGATAAATACCAGAGCCAGGAATCGAACTCGGAATGTGAGAAATGCTGAGCTGGTTATCAGCCACGGTACAGTCGCTAACAAAAGTCTCCGAACACTAACAGAAATTCCTATATAAAAAAAGTACACTTAGTACAGTTTTGTCAAATAAATCCTTGTCGAATCCTGTTCTTAGTCAGTCTAAAAACAGGATTCGACAAGGATTTATTTAACAAAACTGTATTAAATGTTCTTTTTTTATATAGGAATATTTGCTAGTGTTCGGAGACTTTTGTTACCGACTGTAGCTCAGTGGTAGAGTAACCGCACGTTAAGCGGAGGGCCTGGGTTCGATTCCCGGTTTTGGTATTTTTCACATAGTTGGTATAAAAAACCAACCTTACACTTCACTTTATCTAAATATAATTTTTTTTTCCTGGTTAACTTGCTATGTAAATTCTCTTAAATATCTCTATATGATTGATATGTATCAGTTTGCTCTTAGGTGTCTAATATTGTTAGATGTCTAATTTGTTAAATCAATTTTGTGTCTTGTGACCACATCATTTCCAGAAAGAGTATTTGTGTAGTAGTGAATGATGGAAGTCGTATAGTTGTGACACTGGAAAAAATTTTATGCATGTATAATATTTCAATATTGCAGCTATATTTATGAAAAAAAACTAAAGCTGTTATTATTATTATTATTATTATTATTATTATTATTATCGTTTAAATTGTACGTGAATTTTTCCCTACACCGCTCTTTGAAAGTTATTCGATAAAGTTTGATTAACACTGTATACAGTCTATAATTTTTATACGAACCAAAAATTGAACTTATATTTAACGCTGAAAAAATTTCACAATTCACCTTCAAATTTACTTCGAGCCATATTTGGCCCCTAGCCCTACGATATCAAAAATTTTTTGGGTGACCCTGCAAACGTTTATGCACATAAAAATTCCCTTAATTTGAATTCGTATAATGTAGTGTAAAGATATTAAAATATACTAATGGGAAGTTTTGCCCATAAACATAATGTATTCGAATTCTTTTGTGTATCCCTCTATGCGAACCATTTAACTGATCTCAATAACGTGTTTGAAGTAATAACACCATGTGATACACATTTAGAATATTGAATGTGGACAATCTACCAATATTCAATTTAAGTGATTCTGACAAAAGGCACACAGACAGACACGCGTATAAAATATTTACTTAATAATTAAATGAAGGTTCTACGAATTAATTTTCTTAAATTTTTCTATATTATTTCCAAAGTTAACTTCAGAAACCCCTTCGTTCCTTAACTTTGCAGACCTATCTAATTAAGCTTAAGTCTTCATCAGGGGAAAAAAGGAGGCACGAATAGGTATAGGTTGTTTTCCAACTGTTTCATTTCGATTTTTTTTTCACCAAATGGAATGTTATGGTTCATTATTTCGATCCAAAACAAATATTGAAGGCATTTTCAATTTTTGGTGTTTGCTTAAATATCTTCAATTTTAAATATTACATCCATACATATATATATTGTACTTTATGGAAAACATTCACATTCTTTATAATCTTAGTCGTTATTATTTTATTCCTACGAATTTATTTCCTATGACGGTTAATCCAAAGAAAAAAAGGGGGGGGGGCGGGGGTATAAGCAGCAGAATTTAAAAAGTAATAATTATGAAGTGAATAATTTTCCAGGGTGAAGACAAATGGTGCTGGTTGTCTTACAGCAGTTGTTCAGTTAAGTAGTGTAAGTTCGATGATTGAGTCAGAGTGATTGAAATGGAAGGACGTTTATAAAACTTTTTTCGTTTAAATGTTTAAGACGTGATTATTTTCTTATAAACAAATAATGTGTCCATTTTAAGTTATCCTTCTTCTGTATGATAATATCAAACTGCTCACAAGAAATGCTGAAAAAAAATTCGAGAGAGAATTCAAATTTCACCCACATATTGTCTAGATTTCGCACCCAGTCATTATTTCCTTTTTCTTACTTTGAATGAACTAAGGCTATCCGACACAAGGTAATGTTTAGAAAGTGATATGAAACAGCTGCAATTGGAAACGACTGGATCTCTGCCAAGTCGAGTAAAACAATTTGATCCTACTTTTAGATATAAGCTTAAATAGACTTGATGATTATGGAAAAGTGACCGAATGCATTTTAAATCCCTTTTAAATTTTCTATCTATTGTTAATAAATACATTTTTATTACCATTGTATTTTTTTTTCATACACCATCCTGATATATAAAAGAGATTGCGCAGCATTAAAAATAGACAATTAATAAATATAAAATATTTTTTATTATAAAAAATTCACTTAATCATCAATTTTGTTTAATTTTCTTAGTTACCGTTTCTAACTTAGAATATTTTCTAGAAACAGTATATTTTTGTTGACATATTCCATTTCGATAAAGACTTTCTCACAAAATAAATAGTTAGTTTGTACAGTATAAATTCAAGGTTGTATTTGGAAAAGTTCAATGCAATAGTTAAAAATATTAAACTTTGAATACTTGAATTTCTAAATTCAAAACCTTGACCTAAATCCTCGCCGTTAATGTCATCAAAAAAAGAGAAACCGCTTGAATATCAACTAACTTTCTCTGAAGACATCCCGCTAAGCTGTATTGAGATGTCTTTTATAGGAAGATTCTTTTATATTCTTATATTTTGAAAAGCATTAAAATTTCTTGGAAGTGTATGGACATTTTTTTAAATCATAAAAGTAAAATGAAATCACACAAGAGAGCGGGAATAAAAGTTTCTGTGGGTAGAATTTTTAAATAATTTAAAATTGAAACAGAGATAAAATAAGTTTCAATATATTTCAACATTATTAATTTGTTATGATCTAATTTTATATTACGACAAAAAATTAGATGTAATGTTGTGTTTTTATATACTAAGTATCGCTAATTATTTCGTAAGAAATTTAGTTGTTTATAAAGCTTTGTATATATATTTATATTATATCATTAGAGAAGTTTAAAGAAAAAATGTCAAAATTAATTTAATTTCCGAATTGAATTATACTGCAAGTGAAATTAATTCTTAAAAATATCAGATAAATATCAGATCTTTCAACTTTTATTAAAAATAGATGTTTAAGTATTTTATTATATATATTTTTGTTTTATCGGTTAGGATATTCATAGAAAAAATACATTAAAACGCCAACTATAAGAAATTATAATTAACTATAGTAACAAAAAGTAACTAAATCCCAACTCGCGAACTGTTGTGTTTTATACGTTATTCAAACATTCTGAGACCTGATGATTCGAGCAATGATACATAACAACTATTATCTATAAAAACATGTGAATAAATGTAGTAAAATATCTTTTCAGATTTTGTTTTACTTAATATTATTACTACATCAAGCATCATATTCAACTTTGCTGCCTTTTCACTTAAACGTCCACATACAATTTCTAAAATACAAGTACATTCTTAGAATTATTTTGAATCTGAAAATAAAGTATAACATATATACTCAAACTAGCGAAACGCTTACGTGCAGTTGTCAAATACCTTACATTTCAAAAATTCTGACAACATGTAATTTTTACTGTTCGCTTAATTAGAATTTCTAAAATACAGGGTGTCGCAGTTCAATGTTTCAGAACTTTCAGGGGTGGGGTACGGTACATCCACTCTCAGAAATGGATACTCAAATTTCACGAAATTTTCTTTAATTTTCACGAAACCGTTTCCAGGGAAATACTCCGAGCGAATATTTCGTCAAATTGAGAAAATTACTTTCGTCACTTGTTTGAACATACGAATTTCGTCCAAAGTAAAGATGCATTTTTCATCCTAGTTTCGTGATACAGAATAAAATACAAATTATAAAATTACCTGCAAGTACGTTGCTTTAGACATTAAATCCTAATTATGTTTAATGAAAATATAAATAAAATAGTGCAAACAAATAAAAGTCATTTGGACATTTATTTGACAGCTTTGAGACCTATAGTTACAATGACTTATGTCTCAATTGGTCCATATTTTTACAGAAATTCACAGAAACAAGCGCAAACAATATTTTGTAGATATAGGACATCACAAACATCCATGCCCGCACCGGGATTCGTAACCAAGACCTGTGAATCCAGAAGGCAGGCCCTACCGACCGAACCACCAGGCCGGCAAATAAAAGTCCTTGTAACGTAAAAAACACAGGAAACAACACAGGAAAAAACCAATATGGCGGTAATGAAAACTAGCACATGCTATTCTAAACAGTATCGTCAAATATTTGAGAAGTCACGTTTCCTGAAAAATCACGTGATCGCTTGATGAAATGGTTATCAAAAACAACGAAATGAAGCCCGAGGATGTCGAATAGTCAAAATTGAGTATATAATTTCTGAGAGTGTCCGGATGACTCGGAATCAAATATCAATGCAGGATCGGAAATACTTTCTTGACGCGGTGGTGCAAAAAAAGTTACGTAAGGGAATATTCGTTTTAATAATAAAAATGCATGAACAAAAGGAACATGGGTTAGCGGAAAGATGGGAACATGGGAGCTAGTGTTCAAAGTTTCGTCCACCGATTTCAATGCAGGCCTCATACCGTTCACAATGCCGAAGAGCAGGTTGCACAAATGGTATATCTGCCGAAGGAATTCTACAGAAACTTGAACTATTAATGAATATTCGGAATTCAATGCTATTTATATGTAAGACTTAAACTGAAGTCGATTGACGAAACTTTGAACACCATCTTTCACCAACTTCCCTCTTGTTCATATACATTTGCTATTAAGAAGAATATCCAGATATATGGAGTCTTTATATTCCTCATGTTTCTGTATACACAACAGCGTTAGGAAAATATTTCCAACCGTTAATTGCTAGATGATTTCAAGTCGTCAGGATGCATTTTATCCCTTATAGAAGTTCTGAAACGTAGCACGGCGCACAGTGGATCGAAGTATAGGCAGTGGCGAACATAGGAAGGTTATGGTATTATTATTATCTATGTATGATGTTTTTTGTGTCATTTCAATTTAAATATGTATATATGTATGATACTAAAAGCGATTCTATGTTTTTTTTTAACCCTTTATAAGGCCACAGGAATATTTTCCCCACCAAATTCATTATCATTTTATTCAACTGGCACCATTTTTTTTTTAAATAATGATTCCTGTGTATCATTTCTCTAGACAAATGTCACTATAAATATTATTTTTGTAATATTGGTGCGAAAAAAATAGTCATTTGTGACAATTCTGCTTATGCTAATATAATGGGTTGTGCGAGAAGTTTGCGATTAACTAAGAGAATAATGTGCCAAAATTAAAATTAATTATTTCTAATAATCTAAATGAATTTTTTGGTTTACATCAATTTTTATTCATGAAATTAGTTTAATGTGCCATTTGAGGAAAAATTGGCATTATAAAGGGATTAAACGGTATCATATTTTTCTGCTGCAAACAGGTATTTAGAAACATACCTGATAAAGAAACAAATGTTGCAAAAAAAAAGAAGAGAATAAAAGCAAATAAATAAAAATTTCGTGAAGAAAATCTATATTTATAACACAATTAATTTAGCACACAATGTTAAATATGTCATCACATTACTGCTTCTTTTTCTTTCTTTTTTTATACAGTATTTCAATAGAAAACTCATGCAAGAATTTACTAACTCTATGAAAAATTAACATTTGTCTTTATTTTTATTGCACAGAAACTTTTACTTTAAATCGTAATATGGGATTATAATATTTAATTTTAACATTTAGTAATTTAACATTAAACATTTATTTAATTTTAACATTTTATGACATATCACAGCAACCATTTAGATTTCACCCCTTTTTTTGGGTCCAACGTTACTTTTCAGTACCTTTAAAGTAAAATTAATTATTTTAATAAATATTTAAAAAAAAATAAGAAATAATTTCTGATTTATTAAATCTATTTTAATCATCTAATTTCTATAATATTTTCACTATAAAAATTTTAATATATTTTCTGTCATTATTCAGATACATTTCTCGATTGATAATTTGGGGGTAAACAGAATAAAAATTTATTTTTCTGTAAAAGTGGCGATTTGTGGCGAAAATCCTTTTCACAGATGAAAATGCATATTTTTGGGAGTAGTAAAATGTGTTTGAAATTTTGGACAATTTTGGACAAAAAAAGTTGTACAACTTATAAATATAATTTTGTTGTTTATTTTATATTCACATTTCATACGTGAATCACAACATAAAAAACCAACAAAATGTTGGCAGAAGTACCTTAAACATTTATTATGACATTATTAAAAGTATTTTTATTTCGTATTTTTTCATAGTTATTTTAAGTGCCACTTGATGGCTATTAAAATTAAGTCACTGAAATTCACCGAAAAATCTTATTTCTGAAAGTTTTCGTTTTGAACTTATTTATATATAATAAAACTTCGTGTAATTGAAGAAATAACCATATATTTGTATTTTTTAGACACTCTTTTAAATTATTTCACTGCAAAATATCAGTTGTTATTTAGAGATTGATTTTTGGGCCTATGTTCGTATTTTATCGATTCACTGTGCGGCGGCTCGCTGTAATTGTTCCTTTAAGAATTAATTTGCACAAGTTGCCTTTTCTTTTTTTTATTTTTTATTTATTTATTTTTTTTTTTATTATTCATCTGAATATTTTGTAATTCAGATGACTGGAGTTTTACAATTTGAATATTCTTGGAGCTTTATCGACCTACTAAGAAATATATTTTTTTAATATATCGTGTTAAATTAATGTCTGCTGTCAGTTGCCAATTCTATAATATCAATACTTTCTATATATATATATGCATAAGTGTGTGTGAATGATATATATATTGATGATTTGAAATATATATATATATATCTATATTTCAAATCAAACAATTTAATTTTGATTGATTATTTTGTACGTTTTACAATTTTATTACCACTGATAATATTCGAATTAAAAGGTAACTATTTTATGATATCTGATATCATAAAATTAAAAGGAGGATTTTCACCAAATATCAAAATTCAAAAATCGCGAAAGCAAACAACCAAACTGTAATTGGGCAACTATTTATCAGCTTCTTATAAAACTCACAAATATAATCTTAACAAGGGCAATAATATTCGTGAAGTATTACCCCTAAAATGAATATTTAACCTTTTTAAATAGTGTTTTCAATAACTATACACTTAATAACTAGTCGGTCTGCGCTCGATTAGCGCCCGACTTCTATACGTGTATTTCCAAATTTATTTGTCCTTGCCAGTTCAAATTACTAAACTTTCATTTATATGATATTTAAAACAAATGGCTTCCTATCTTACATCATGATATTTATATGTTATACCATACGAGTGAATTAATTAGTTTTCATACTCTCTAACTTTAAGAATTGTTCTTAGTTATAATTAAGTAAAATTGATGTAAATTTTTATTGGGAGGTTCCCCTGAATTTATTTTAAAGCTCTACTTAAAAAGAGTTGAATTTTATGCAAATTGTTCTCATTGATTTTTAGATTATTTTCACGAAATAATGATGGGAGAGAATAATGTGGCTGCTAAATTTCAGCGGTTACATACCAAAAATTTTAAAGGAAAAGTGTTAATTGCACTTTGGTAATTTTGTCTTGAGAGTACGCGAACTGTTTTAAGATAGAGGACCAACTGAGGTACTTTATACACAAGTGTGACTAATGCTACCAAAACTCCAGTTACATTTCTCACTCAAATTTTTTGTTGCTAATAACATGGTTTCATTTATTTCTTTTATTTCACACCAAGTGCTATCCATATTTTCATACGAAAAATGTGTATCATAACTATATTGTGTTGATCCATATTACAAATTATCTAAAAACCTTACAAACACCCCATTCCACCAACGCTCACTTTTACTTTAAGTAATAAGATACCGCACTTCAACTTATTCTGCTAGATTCACTTAAGTGCTTTTTTTTTTTTTTTTTTTTTTTTTTTTTTTTTTTTTTAATGCCTTTAAATGCACTCCCTTAATTTTTTTCCCCCTCACTTAATAAAAGTATATTTTGGTGAATTTTTAAGTTCAGATGATAATTCAAATACCAATTAAAATTCTTTATGATAAAACTACTGAATAAATTTTTATGACATATAGTTAACTGTAGAATGTTCTTATGTACTTATTATTGTCTTACTATTAATTTATATAATTAGTTTCAGTGCAGTTTCAGTACTAGATTTTACTACAATCTGTGTAAGAATATTATTCAATAGTATAAAATCAGAAATTAAGTTTACAAAATAAAATATTTAAATGACAAGAAACTTTACATTTTTATCAAGTTGTGAGACATTTCAATAATATTGCTACAAGAATATGTATTGCTAAATGCAATTTTTTCATATTCATTTACTTTTTATAAAATCACAATACACTCATTTTAATTTAATTTATAAATGCCATAGTATGGAGTGCTCCATGAATCCTTAAATATTTTTTAATTAATACAGTCGAACCTCGTTAACGGGAACACTGTTAACGTGAATTACTATTAGTATGAACTGTTTCCTCAATCCCGTTAGAAATGAAGATTAGTTGTATGAAGATTACTTACTGATAGCATAAACTACTGTTAACTTGAACAGACTTTTTATCCCCCTTGAAATTCACGTTAACGAGGTTCGACTGTATATGTATATAAATTAAGGGATTTGGTAGAAGTGAACGTGGTTTACAAAATAATTATTTCCACATTTTTTTTTTCTTTTGTAGAAGAAAAAAGTAATAAAAATTTCCGTCGACAGAGGGGGCTAAACGAGAACAAACCACACTTTTTCATAGAAAATTAAATTTAGGTGGTTGGAGACAAATGTTTACAAGTATATCACTATTATTATATGTATCCACCCTCATGACAAATTATTGTTTACATGCGAGTTACAACATTGATAACTGCAGCACGTAGCACATTCGTTTGGATGCAGAAGATATCATAGTGAATGACATCTCTTAACTACACCAAAGAAGATACGTTAAATTAAAATTTTATGTACCAGTAAGAAGGGTGATAAATCAGAAATGAGCTGTTAATCGTAAAACTGCGAAATTTCTAGGACTCTGATTTGCATAATTCTTGTTACTGTGCCTTTAAAACGTCCTCTATCGACGATTTTTTTTTTTTTTTTTTTTTTTTTTTTTTTTTTTGTAAAGGAAAATAAAAAAAAAAAAATAATAAAATAAAAATTCTGAAACCATGTTTAATTCTTTCAATTCCTTTAATTTTTATAAACATTTAAAATATTTGAAGACTTATAGACCAGTACATTAACTAAAAATATAATACCAGATGAAAGCCGACAATGCAGTTAGAGATATTTTCTATCTTTAAAGAGGCTTTCTAGTCCAAATGAACTTCATTTATATGTAAATGGGAATAGGCAGAAATTTAGCTTTGACTGAAAAGACTATAAACCGAATGATCCTGTTCTATCAAAATGGAATTTCTATCTATTCCTATTGGAATAGAACTATATTCTTTCTAAGATCAAACGTTCATAGACTTATGTTCTTACTACTGGCTTTCGAAAATCCATTATATTTCTGAATTACGAAAAAAAAAAAATAGATTCACGAAGAATGATTTTTTAAATCGAAAAAAAATAATTGATAATATATATATTTATTTATATATATATATATATTCGTGAAGCGAAATTAATAAAATTATTATGAAGTATAAATTTATTAGTAATTCATTAATCAATTACTTAAAAATTTATACGGATAATTTTAAAAGTTTTTTTTTTTTTTTCTTTTTTATGTTTACGAGCGTGATAGCGTAAAAATTAATAAGTTTACAATTAAAACATTTACTGTTAGGAGTCTCAGTGAAATAATCTATGTTTACTTGGAAACTCAACATTTTAAGAGTACTTGAAAAAGTAAATTTACCTTGCAAAAGTAAATTTTTCTCTGAGATACTTTCATGTATTTCTATACCCACACATACATTGTGTATTCTGAAATGAGCGTTATGCATCATGATGTAACTTTCTAGCTACATACTTGCCAACATACTAATTAATATTCCGTAGTATTCTTAGCCCCGCCTTATTTTTTCCGCCAGCAGGGCTGCCAACCTAATCCGGCAAATTGTTAACGCCTATTGAAAAACGCCCCTTTTTCTACACCACTTAATTTTTAGAGCATTTGTTTTCTTCATTCATCGTAAATATATTTGAAGAGAATTACTCTAAAAATTAAGTGGTGTAGAAAAAGGGGCGGAACTAACAATTTGCCGGATTTGGTTGGCAGCTCTGCGCCAGTATCTTTTAAAAATATTTTTCTTCTTATTTAATCGTAACTGCATTTGGAAAATATAACTTTAAAAATTTACTGGTGGGAAAAAAAGAGCGGGACTAACATCACTACAGAATATTAATTAGGGTGTTAGCAAGTATGTAGCTATAATCCCATATGTTTGTAACCAAGTTAAGCCCAACCTGAACATCATTATTAGCAATTTCGTTCTTAGTAACAGAGTGGTGTACCTTGAACCCAATACAAGTTGTGTACCTTAGACTGGTCATATTGTGTGGTGGATCAGATATGCAGATTCAAAAGCTAACATTTGTAATTCACCTTTACAAGTACAATCTTGATTATAAATAATTGTGAGGATTTTTACCAATAATCACAGTATGACTTAATGCAGACCTTTTTTAAGTTATTATTTAATATTTCCCACTTTTTACATTCAAATTAGACTTAATAACAATATGATTGTGACAGATTAATTATTATGAATTTTAAAAACGAAAATTGTTCATTTGAATTCATATGTGTGTAATTAACTAATAAATAGATTTTCTTACTTAAATATGAGTTTTTCTGTATCTTTTAACAAATGGTCCGAGGTACACTACCAGTGGTGTACCTTGGAACTAATTGCACGTTTTGTAATTAAAAAAAAAGTAATTGGTATAATTTTAATAAAATTTTGGGATAAATATATGTTGTATATAACACTATACAGTATTTAAAAAAGGTATTTGTATTCAGTTTTAATGAATATACAAAATTAAAATTGAAAAAGTCAAAATAGGTCCGAACTACCTTCCCCTTTTAATTTCATTTAAAAGACATTCTGATTAAGTTAACACAGTGCGAAATATTTGCTGCTGATGTAAAAAGAAAAGGATGTAAAATTTAAATAATGTTAAAATAAGTATTTCATATCCAGGAATTTATTAAACAATCATGTACTTTGTTTAAATGTTGATTACTTAAAGTTATTCTGAAGAGAGTAATCCTTTTAATAATAAAAGCCCAAATTTTCGAAAAGTAACACAAAAAATGATGACATAGCTAAAACAATGTTTATTTAATTAAAGAAAGAAAATTGTTATCCATGAATTCCATGCGTGCATTTAATTTAAATAAAATAATTAAAAATAAGTTAACAAAAAAACATGCATCACAATTACAACAATGTGTTAAAACTCATTACCTGCGGGTGTTGCGTTTACGCAACACCAGAAATAATCACGTTTAACAGTTAACTAACAAAGGTTTTTTTATATTAAGTATTGTTTTTAAGTACAAAAAAGATAGATGTTTATTTTATTACAAAAAAATTTGATCTGAAAAAAGTTTTAAGTTCAAAAATGGATTTCAAACTTGAAACACATTTCAAGTGAAAAGTTTTGAAAATCTTCATATTTGAATGAGTTTACATAACTTGTAAAAAAATGTTTTCGTAATAAGGTAATTACTTTTGTAGTTATCTGTAATTTATTCTGTTTTATGCTCCCTCAAGAAAATTTCCGTAAACATTTATTTGTATTAATTCTATACTCTTATTCCACTTAAGTTGTACAAATACAACACCCTGTATTTTGTAAAATCAGACTAATTTTAATAATTGTATTTTGAATTATTGTTATATATGATCAAAATAATGAGTATTACTGTTTGTCTTTAGAAAAAAATCATTATTTCAAGCTTTGGCAGTTAATGGGTTAAAGTAAAGAAAATAAAATTTAACCCATGATTTGCATGGTTTTGGAAGACTTGTTCCCGTATTCAAATAATAAATTCAACATAAAACATTTATTGATTCATTTACAGAGATTTATTTAAAAAAAATATTTCAGTGATAAATAAATTCCGAGAATAAAGATAACTAGCTGGAACCCGTCGAATTCGACGATCATTTTATTGACCGTAATGTTTCAAAAAACGTCGCATCATTATTTAAATGTATTTCAAGTTAAAACATCCAATATAATTTACGACATTTCAATTTAAAAAAAGAAAGTCAGAAAAATGCTTATAAATAGAAATACTATATATGACATCACTTTCTACAAAGTACAGTCAATGTGACGCCAAACTGACTCCAAATAAACAGTTCCTATCTTTCATTTTATATTTCCTTTAATACTAAGACTACATGTTAGCTGACCCATCCGGCGTTTCCCGGTCCCATGGTAATAACCTTAAATGAACCTTAAATTTGTATGGTTTTACATCTTTAACTCATTTTTGTTTGAATTTCTATTTTTAAATAAAAGCATCGTGAAAAAATAATCAGCTGTAACAAAAAAATTACCTCGAAACGAACGAAACTCTGCCTTGTGACCCTGGTGCCTTCGGCGGCGCATACGCAGGCCGCTAATAACATAAAAATATTCCCAAAAATTAACCTGGAGCCGAACGAACCCGCCCGGTGTTGCCCGGGCCCATGATACCTTAAATGAACCTTAAATTTGTATGATTTTATACCTTTAACTCGATTTAGTTTGAATTTCTGTTTTTAAATGAAAGCATCACGAAAAAAATATAAGCTGTAACAAAAAAAATTACCTCGAACCGAAAGAAACTCTGCCTTGTGACCCCGGTGCCTGCGGCAGTGCATAAGCCGGCCGTTAATAACATAAAAATATTCCCAAAAATTAACCTGAAACCGAACGAACCCGCCAGATGTTGACCGGGCCCATGATACCTTAAATGAACTTTAAATTTGTATGATTTTATACCTTTAACTCGATTTAGTTTGAATTTCTGTTTTTAAATGAAAGCATCACGAAAAAATAATCAGCTGTAACAAAACAATTAGCTAGAACCGAACGAAACTCTGCCTTGTGACCCCGATGCCAGCGGCAGCGCATGCGCGGGCCGCTAATAACATAAAAAAATTCCAAAAAATTAACCTGGAACCACACGAACCCGCCCGGCAATGCCCGGACCCATGATAATAACCTTAAATGAACCTTAAATTTGTATGGTTTTATATCTTTAACTCGATTTTGTTTGAATTTCTATTTTTTAATGATAAGCATCACAAAAAAAAAAAAAAAAAAACATCAAACAGAACGGAACTCGGGCTCGTGACCCGGTGCCTGCGGCAGCGTATATACAGGCCGCTAATAACATGAAAAAATTCTCAAAAATGAGCCTTGAACCGAACGAACCTCTGACTCGTGTTACCTCTGCCTGTAGCTGCTGCACTGTATAGCAGGCATGCATGCTACGCACGCGTTGCAAAATCCACTTTCCTCCACCAGGGGGTGCAGTATGTTGTATACGAACATCACCAATCGCCTTGAATTTCCAAGACATTTCAAATAATTTGTCACTGGTGGTGTCAACTGCAAAATCCTTTAGATGCACTTTCCACCGCCAGGGGGCGCAGTGTGTTCTGTACGAACATCACCAACGGTCAGGAAATACCAAGACTTTTAAAATAAGATATAACATGATAGGGACTACTACAAAATCACCTAGTTCCATTTTTCACCACCAGGGGTCGCACTATATTGTACACAGACATCCCCAATCAACATGAAATTTCAAGACTTCTATCACCAATCGCCTTGGATTTCCAAGACCTTTCAAATAAGGTGTCACATGCTGGTGTCAACTGCAAAATCCTTTAGTTGCACTTTCCACCGCCAGGGGGCGCAGTGTGTTCTGTACGAACATCACCAACGGTCAGGAAATACCAAGACCTTTAAAATAAGATGTAACATGATAGGGTCTACAGCAAAATCACCTAGTTCCATTTTTCACCACCAGAGGTCGCACTATATTGTATGCAAACATCCCCATTCGACATGAAATTTCCAGACCTTTAAAATGAGGTGATACATGCGTAGGTCTGGAACGGATTTCTCTCTCAAACTAATTTCCCCCCTCCCCCCCTCCAAATCTACTTTCCCCCTTTTCCCACCTTTAAAATCGAAAATTCCAAATTCGCAGAAAGTGATTTTTTAGTATTCGACTCTAGTCCCCATATATACAATTTCTTCACCGTGAAGTAATTCGGAGCTTATTTAAGCTCGTAAACGTGTTTTTAACTCGAAACGCGCGGGAAACGGTTTCCCACCCGTTTCCCCCGGGGAGAAAACGGTTTCCCCCTAGGGGGGAAACCATTCGAACTTTTTTTTATTTTTCTTTTCTCATAGCACATCTACAGACCAAGACCTTTCTTTAGACACCTCAACCAAATTTTTACACCAAGTAGTTCTCACAATATAGTGGAGACAGACAAAAACATGTTTCAAACTAATATATAGATAAATAAAATATGTAAAATTTAACTACGTCACGAGAAATGAATAATATAAATAAATAAATAGATGCATGGTTTTGAAATTGTAATCATAAGATTCAACACGCAGTATTAAGGGATTCTGAGAAATCCCCCCCCCCTAGGACGAGCGAGGCAAATAACACGGTTTCAAGCTTAAATCTGCATCAAATTTTCTTAGAATAGCGGATTAAGTGCACGCAATATGCACTGTGGTGGGATTTCGTGAAACTACTAACTTACCCGTGTGGGAGGAGGAAGTAAAAAGCGGGTAAGTTGCTGTTGAAGGAAGTGGGGACCTGGACTTTTCATGTTACAAGCGGAAAAACCACTATCGAAAGCAACGAGAACTTTAACTTAGATTTCAACCGATTTTTTATTATTATTATTATTATTATTATTTAAGATTTTATCAATAATGATATGGAATTTTGAAAATTCATTTAGATATAGTGTCTATCGAAGCAATCAAAGCCTGCTAGTATTTTATATATATATATCAGCAAGATTCCAGTTGTAATTGAAATGACAAAATGTCAAAAGCATTTTGCAGCCTGTATAGCAGTGAAAAAAACTATTCTTATTTATATTCCGGTTTTTTTTACTATTATTATTATTATTATTATTATTATTTACTATTTAAAATTACTATGGAAAATTAAAGGAAAATCTCTCTCAACAAGGAAGAAATCTAAAAATCTTTTAAAGAAACCTTTCTTTTTTCCTAATCCATTTTTTCCTCTTAATTTATTGAAAAAATATTTCAAAATAAATTGGGCACATAAAAAAATAAATTCATAGACATTCAAAGAAAAATAATTTTTTTCTAAAAAAATATATATATATATATTTTAATCATAATGAATTAATATTTTTTAAGTATGATTTTGTAACATTCTGTTTTATGCTTGTTGACAAAAAACATTTGTATCATCCTGATGTATATTCTTTTTTTTTTTTTTTTTTTTTTTTTTTTTAATGCAAATATTTATGGGAAATACACTACTGACCTGTAAAATTGCTACACCAGGAAAGAATGCAGACAACAGGAATGCAGATATTTATTGGATACATATATTACAATAGTAAGAACAATTGATTAAATTTTCAGGAAATTTGGAGCTATACATCCTGAGAAATCAGTACATACAGTGCAGAAGCGACCTCTGGTAGCAATAACAATACCTATCCGTCAAAGCATTGAATCGAACCAAAGAGATTAGAAAATTATAGTGATAGCGCCAACTTTAAAACCGCGTATGCAATGTGAAGCCGTTATCGCTCAAAATTAAATCCTCAAATGTAGCTCAAACATGTGGGCGGAGTCGAAGAGCATGCTGATTTTCTGAAGATTGGGTTAATCTCAATATTCTTACTATGGCAGATGCCAGTGTTTGGCCTACATATGAACCGGTTTTTAGAGTTGCACTAGAGCCTTCAAGCAGAAGACGTTCGTTTCATATCTATAATCTTCTAACATCTTTGAATCGAAAAGCAATTGGATAACATGTACGGATACAGCACTCCATACAGCTTCAACACGTCGCCACAGTTCATCGAACGTAGCTACTGTAATATGGAGGCGGGTCAGCCACTTGGTGACGATTGACTAAACGTTTTCAGTGGGTGCTAAATCGGGATAACGCAGTGGCCAGAACATCAGTCGAACACATTCCATTAAAGAAGATCTGGATAACACAGTCAACATGCGGTTGTGCATCGTCCTGCTTTGATGTTGCATTACGGAGGCCTCAAATATATAGGGAAAGACACGGACCTCCTCCTTTATTCATATGCAAATTCAACATTTTATTCATCCTAAAAATAAAAGTTAGAGGATGGTGTACGTAAAATTTCCTCTTTCAGGAGACTTTATTTTATTAATGAAGTACAGCGCAGCCTATCCACCAAAGCACTGAATCGAACCAAAGAGATTAGAAGAATATAGAGATGGCGCCTGCTTTGAAACTGGGTATGCAATGTGAAACCGTTATCGCTTAAAATTAAATCCTCAAATGTAGCCCAAAAACTTCTTTCAGGGTTTTGACGTAAAACGATGTATAAATGAGTAACGATGTATAAATGAAGACCTGCAATTGAGTTTTTCGAGTTTTAGTAAACAACTTTCATTCTTACAAATTTAATATTATGCGAAGAATGTAATGTTATGCAAAATAATTTTATTGTATCATAACTTCCGGCGTATAATCCACAGGTACGATAAGTCGATTTCACACCAGAAATTTTAATAAACAGAAAAAGCTCTATTTTCTACGAAGAAAAACGTCGTGCAAATATAGCATTTTTTTTTTTTTTTTTTTTTTATTATTAATGTTCCTGGCGTAAAATGGATATGACATCAAGCGGATTGTACAGTACGTGCACAACAAAAAATGCTTTTTAATGAAATTTATAAAAATTCTTAACAGAAGTACGGAGAAATTAAGACTCAGACAAAAAGTCTCGAATTTTAGAAAGGGGGGAAATGACATATAAACGAGGATTGTGTCGTTTAATTGAAGATCTTTTGTAATAAAATTAATAGGAATGAGGGAAAGCTGTACTAAACGACAAATAAACGTAAAAGACGTATAGAGGGAAAACGTATATAAACGGTATTTTATTGAATAAATACACCACAGATATACTCACTGGTTAAGATATTAATTTCATTTCAAATTCCTATCTATAAATGAAATAGGCAATTACGAAAACACATTTCACTTAGACGAAAAATATCCCTTGAGAGCACAAAAATATTCATATTTCATCATACATATCTTATTTCATATTCATTTTCAGCGATAAATATAGGAGATGATTCAGAATAAGTATCGAAGAGCCATGGGGGTAATGACAACATCTTTCCTCTAGTGAAATGATATTAATTGAAGATTCTCTTAAATACAGAAGCATTCTCAGAATTGTAAAAGCATTTCCTGTAATGTAAAAGCCTAATCTGCATTCCAATGACTATGCAGTGTTTGGTTTGTCACAAATTAAAATCCTGTATTTGGAAAGAAATATTTGAAAAAAAAGAAAAGAAAAAAATAGAAAAAGAAAAAATAAAAAGAAAAGAAACAGACATGAAATTAATTTTCAGGGTAATTTTTTAAATTAAGAAATGAGAGATAGAATTTTAAACAACTTAATATTTTAAGCAAAATATTATCAAGCAATTGAAACATCTGATATAGTAAAATTGTTTCAGCGTGGATCGTACTTTCGATTCACGCTTTCCCCCCCGACTGGTAGTTGGCTCTTTGCCAAATGAGAGGTGATTTTTCTCTCTTTGAGAATGTTACTTTTTTAGTTTAGTTTACTCGGCCTGTCTTAAACAGGAAGCATCTTTTTCTCTTGAACATGAAAAGTTATGATTTACATATTCTTGTCTTGGCTCCTTTATGGAGAAACAATATTTTTCCTGAATAACTCCCAATTTAATTTTAAATTGTGAATTCATCCTTAAAATTCTGCAAATAGTAATTTTACTTGTGTGTTTAATTTCTGCAATAAAGTATATATGCTCTCCCAACCTGACTAGACTCTAAGACTGAACTGAACTAGAACTATAGATTTATAGATTATGAAGTGTTTGTGATTATATAATTCTGCAAATTTTCATGGCGCATTATATTTTTTCATGGTGCACGAAACTCGGGATAAGTGAAATCCCGATATTGGAATTACATTTAACAGATTTAGAAAGTCTAAGAATTTTGAAAACAGAACTTGGAAACAATAATGAATTGCCGCATCATTTTGGAAAGCTGCCTGGATATTGAACCAGGTAAGCAAAATTTTACTACTATTTATAACATTGATTAAATCAAATTAGAAATTTTCAATTATTTGAATTATTTTGTTTTCTTTTTTACTTGATTATTTGCTCGCTATGAATTTGGAAAAGTTAAAAGCTAAGCGTTCTACGGAACGTTCGAGTGTAACGAAATTAATTAATAAATTAGAGAATTTATTATTAGACGATATAGAAAATACAAAATCAGACGAAATTAATGAGATTAAAGAAATGTTGTCCGAAAGAGAAATGTCATTAAAAAGTTTAAATGAAAAAATTGAAAATTTAATAGAAGATATAAAGAGTACGAAAAAGATATCGCAACAAGCGATAAATATGGCGAGCAAATAATTTCTGCCAAATGCAAAATTAAGTTGAGATTAAAAAGATGTAATAATATAGAAGAGAATGGTTCAAATTGTTCTGTCAGTGAAACCCAAACAAAAACTTCTGCAATAAGACTCCCTAAGATGTCCTTACCACGATTTAGTGGACAAATAGAAAAATGGAACGAATTTTTCGATTGTTTCGAAAATTCTATCCATTTAAATGAAAATCTTACAAAAATTGAAAAATTTACTTACCTGAAAACGCTTTTAACTGACAAAGCGTACAATGTTATTGAAGGGTTTTCACTTACGGAGCAAAATTATGATAATTGCATAGAGATGCTAAAGTCACGTTTTGGGCAAAAGGATATTATTATTAATGCTCATATGAATAAATTACTAAATTTAGAATGTGTGAGGAGTTCATCAAATATAACTGCGTTGCGAAAGCTATATGACGTTTGTGAAGTAAATATTTGCAGTTTATCTAATTTAGGGGTGACAAAAGGCCAATATGGTCATTTACTGAATCCAATTTTATTAAAATTATTGCCAAACGATCTAGTAGTTGAATATTACAGGCAAAGTGATAAAAGGAAGGATGAGTCTGATGTGACAGATTTAATTAATTTTCTTAAATTAGAACTTGAATCACGTGAAAAATCACTTAGTATGATTAATTATAAAAATGCTTCGGTAATTGTAAATAAAAATAAAGCCGAAATTAATGACAGAAAATTTTCAAATAAAATGAATTCATTGAATGTAGGTGTAAAAAATATATGCATATTTTGCAAGAATTATGATCATCCTTATCTTGAATGTACTAATCAAACTGATGTTGAGAAAAGGTTAAAATTAAAGAAGGATGGCAGGTGTTATAAATGCTTTCTAAAATCTCATCTGTCATCACAGTGCAGAGTGAAATCGCAGCCTTGCGAAAAATGTAAAGCAACAGATCATAACAAATTATTTTGTTTTTCAAAAAACTTGAAACCAGAAGTAGTAGAGAACACTATAGTATCGAATTCACATTTGAAAAATAGTAATCAGGCAGCGTTATTGCAAACATGTTGCGTAATAGCATAATCTAATTCTAGATCAAAAACTGTCAGACTCTTATTGGATTCCGGAAGTGAAAAAAGTTTTATTACTAAAGAATTGGCTCACGAATTAAAATTAACCCGTGTAAGAAAAGAAAAGCTAACTGTTTTTGCCTTTGGCATAAATAAAGGTAAAGAAGAGGAATTCAAAGTTTTTAATATTGAACTGCGTAGCAAAATAAATCCTCGTCGGCTCATTCATGTTGAAGTATTAGCTACAGACTTAATAACCGCGACTCCCTTGAAAAGCCCAAGGGGCGAACCAGAAATTGAAAGTTATATTAAAAATAAAAACTGGAAATTGGCAGACAATTCATTAAGTGATTCCAAAATTAATATATTACTAGGAGCGGATTATTTTTGAAAAATACAGAGAGGTATCATTGAAAAAATTAGTGATAATTTATATGTTGCTAATACTATTTTCGGATATACTGTAGTGGGGAAATTGAATAATAATAGTACAGAGGTAATTAATTCGCATTTTGTATCTGTCAATAAATTTGACAGTTTTGATTTGCAGCGTTTTTGGGATTTAGAATCACTTGGAATATGTGACAGTAAGAATGATTCTCTGTCACAGAGAGATACAGAAATTATTAATTCTTTCAATGAAAGTTTAAATTTTGTTAAGGGAAGATATGAAATTCAAATTTTGTGGAAGGAAAATAAAAATGAATTAAAATCCAATATAGAAATAGCCAAAAATAGACTTTGGGGTTTGAGAACAAAACTGTCTAAAAAGGAATGGCTTAAAAATGAATATGAAAAAATTCTTGAGGAACAAAAGAAAATGGGTATAATAGAGGAGTGTGAATTAAACAAAAATGAAACTGGTGTATATTATATGCCCCGCAGACCGGTGATAAGAACAGATAAGTCCACTACAAAGGTCAGAATAGTGTTTGATGCTTCTTCCAAAGAAAAAGAAGCAAAATCTTTAAATGAATGTTTATTTGCAGGCCCCAATTTAAATCCTAATATTTTGGATATTATTTTGAAATTCCGCCTTCATAAAATTGCCTTTGTTTGTGATATCGAAAAAGCTTTTCTGCAAATACAGGTTGCAGAAAATGATAGAAACTTTTTACGGTTTCTATGGTTTGAGGATATAAATAGTAAAAATCCTCTATTAAAGGTTTTCCGCATGACTCGTGTAACTTTTGGTGTTACAACATCACCCTTTTTGCTCTCAGCTACCATTAAACATCATATAAAAGGATATAAAGACTTGTTTGAGAAAGTTGTTAATATGCTTGATACTTCCTTATATGTTGATGATCTCTTTCATGGCGCTAATTCTGTAAATGAAGCATTAATTTTATCGTCTGGTGCTGTGAAAATACTTAAAGATGCCAATATGACATTAAGAAAATTTAAAAGTAATTCTTACGAATTAAGCAAATTGTGGGAAAAACATGGAATAAACGTTGATGAAGAAATAAATGAGGGAAATATCTCTAAGGTATTGGGAATAATGTGGTCAACTAATAATGACACGTTAAGAATAGACTTTCAATCTCTGTTAGAAGGGTTTGATAATGAAATTATCACTAAGAGAATTGTTTTACAAACTGTAGCAAAGGTGTATGACCCTGTAGGGTTTATTTCCCCTTTTATAATAAGAATTAAATTTCTAATGCAAGAATTATGGGAGCAGGGTGTTGATTGGGATTCTGCTTTACCCGATGCTTTAACACAAAAATTTAAGAAATGGCATAGTGAAATACAGGATTTAGAAAATTTTGAAGTGCCTAGAAAATATTTTACGAATTTTGAAAAATTAACTCCTGAAGCTATTCAAATTTGTGTTTTCTGCGATGCCAGTTTGAAGGGATATGGTACAGTAGCTTATTTTCGTGATCCTTGTTCCCGTGAAACTTCATTTATTATGTCAAAGACAAGAGTAGCTCCTCTCAAAAAACTTACTTTGCCTCGACTTGAATTGATGGGAGCCTTAACAGCTGCTCGATTAGCTCATTATCTTGGGCGGCTATTTTCAATTCCCGTCAAAAACATACTATGCTTCTGTGATTCCCAAATTACCCTTTATTGGGTCAAAGGAAGTGCTAGTAACTGGAAGCCCTTCGTAGAGAACAGAGTGCGTGAAATTCAACGATTAGTAGCCCCGTCTCAGTGGAGATTTTGTCCAGGGGTTAAAAATCCCGCTGATGTGCTATCTCGTGGTTGCACAGCAACTGAATTGTTGAAGAATGAAGAATGGTTAAAGGGACCAATCTGGTTGAAAGAAGAGCACTTACCGACACCACTACCGGAAAATGAAGTCAAAATACCTGAAGAAGAGATTTTGAGAGAACAACGGAAAACTACTGTTTGCTCTTTAACTCATGGCAATAATGAATTTGAATTATTATATAAGTTTTCATCTTGGTCTAAATTAAGACGTGTTACAGCCTGGTGTCTTAGATTTATAAAAAATACTAAATGTCGATCTGTGCGAAATACTGGCTTTTTAACTATACAAGAACTTGATGAGGCAGCTAAAATTATTGTGAAGTTGGTTCAAAGACATGAATTTGGAGAGGAAATAAAGACTTTAAAATCTGGAAGAAACCTGAATGCTAGTAACAAACTCCTTTCTTTAAATCCTTTTCTAGACAAAAATGAAATTCTTCGTGTTGGTGGAAGATTAAGACACGCAAACCTACCTGAGAGTCAAAAGCACCAAATGATACTTCCCAAAACGCATCACATTACAGATTTAATTATAAAGTACTTTCATGAAAAACATCTTCACAGTGGAATCCAGTTAACAATTTCAGTCCTGCGACAACAATATTGGATAATTAATGCAAGAGACGCTGTGAAAAGAAATCTGCGTAGCTGTATGAAGTGTTTTAGAATCACATCGAACTTAGCCTCTCACCTAATGGGTGATCTTCCAGCTGCTCGTGTAGTGCCATCGCGAGTGTTTTCGAAAGTCGGGGTTGATCTTGCAGGCCCCTTTCTCATCAAACCTCGTAAGGGCCGAGGTGTTAGATCTTATAAAAGTTATATTTGTTTATATATCTGTTTTTCCACAAAAGCAATTCATTTGGAAATACTCAGTGATCTCACCTCTGAAACATTCCTCGCATCTTTGAAGAGGTTTGTTGCTCGACGAGGAAAACCTGAAGAATTGTTTTCAGACAGAGGAACGAACTTTGTAGGTGCCGACAACGAAATGAAAAAAATGATGTCCTTGATCTCTTCTGACGAAAAGATCCACAGATATTTGTCCGAAGAAACAATCAAATGGAATTTCAATCCCCCATCGGCCCCCCATTTTGGAGAACTTTGGGAGGCTGGAATAAAACAGATGAAAGGTCATTTAAAAAGAACTATTGGCGAACAAATATTAACTTATGAACAGTTCCTTACTTTAATTACTCAAATTGAATCGTGCTTGAACTCAAGACCTCTTGTTGCGCTCTCGAATGATCCCAGTGACTTAAATGCTCTAACTCCAGGACATTTTATCATAGGCACTGCCTTGACTTCAATACCAGAACCTGACTATTCTTCAGTTAAGGGGTTACATCCAGTTGTAATTTTCAAAAAATCGATTTTTTTTTTTTTACATATTTTGAATGTACATATATTTGATAATATTGTCTGAAAATTTCATATCGATCCGGCAATTAGTTTCGGAGAAATTTGCATATTTGTAAAGACATCTCCGAGCGTTTTAAAGTAGGCGGAGCGTAAACCAGAGTAGCAGCTGTTTTTCATTATCCCTATGCCCTTGTCCATGCTTTTCATAATGTTTTGCTTCTTAGAATAAGAATATAAAAGGTTTATCTTATATCTGAGAGCTATATTTAGAAATTTTAGGTATACAGTAAGTAATAATCAGCTGATATGGAAAATAACTCCAAAAATAATCCCATGTGGCTCTAAGATGGTTGAAATTACTGCTTATCTTGCTGCCGGCATCTTCAATGAAGGAAAAACATCTCTTCTATACTTCATGAACGCAATGGGACTATCGCTTGGGCCTAATGCCCATGCCTATGTAGAAAAAGAGGACGCAGAGCGCATCTTGATCTCTGACGCACGAGCGCAAGGGAGCACGCGCGAGGGGAGAATGTCACGTAGACAACAACAGTTGGCTGTACTAGAAGCAAATGATGAAGCAGAGGGTTCCTCTTATGGTCCTGGAATAGATGACTCGATGTAAGTAGGAAAAAAAAAATTTTAACTTACTTTAAATGGTTCCCAAAACTTTAAACGCGTTTATCTCGAAACGGTGTTTTCAAAGTCGGTGAGAAAAATTTCTCCGAAACGGCTGGACCGATTGACTTGAAATTTTGACACGATTTTCTTAGATATTTTTGTCAGGTAATGATCGTAGGAATAAGGTTTCTGATAATAATTTCGATTTTTTCAGCCACTTTCAAGTGTAAATTTTCATGAAAAAAGCGATATTTTTTTTGGGGAAGCCGCCATTTTGTCAAAAATCAAACTTTTGACTATTCCTACGATCATTACCTGTATTCATCTATCCTAAAAATAAATCTTTTGGTTTTTTTCATTTCAGATAATTTGGATCAGAGATATCTTGCTCGCCGCCAGACACCTTTTTGTGGAAGTCCTCTAGGAGATATACTACAGGAACAGCGGAACCCAATATTTTTGTAAACTCATCACGGATTCTTAACATACATTAAATTTGCTATATGTATATGTATTGTATATATTTCTTTAATAAAAGGCCTCTTCACAAAAAATTCACAAAAAAACACGTTTTTTCGTGCATACAACTGGATGTAACCCCTTAACCTAACTCCGCTAGAAAGATGGAAACTTCTACAAAATTTTTTTCAAAGTTTCTGGAAGAGATGGTCCTCAGATTACCTATCAGACTTGCAAAGGCGATCAAAATGGTTAATAAATAAACCAAATTTCAAGAAAGACGATTTGGTTTTAATAAAAGACGATAATCAGCCCCCTTTGAAGTGGAAACTGGGTCGCATAATCAAATTATTCCCTGGAGCAGATGGCAAGATTCGTGTAGTTCTACTGAAAACTATTTATGGAGAGTTGAAGCGTCCGATCGCCAAACTATCTCCTCTGCCATTTTAAAAACTTTGAACTGAAGAGTTGAACATTAGCTCATTTTTATTTTTTATTTTTTATTTTATTTTATTTTATTTTATTTTATTTATTTATTTATTTTTTTTTTTTTTGTTCCTGTATTTTATCCACTTATGTTAATAATCTAGTTACAATGTTTCATTATGTATATTAATCTCTCTTTTTCTTATCTATTTGCAGTTGAAGACAGAAAATGAAAACCTGTAACAACACTAATGTTGTTATTGTACTTTTTAGGATATTTTTATGAACCTCCGTTCATGGGGGCGGAGCATGTTTCAGCGTGGATCGTACTTTCGATTCACGCTTTCCCCCCCGACTAGTAGTTGGCTCTTTGCCAAATGAGAGGTGATTTTTCTCTCTTTGAGAATGTTACTTTTTTAGTTTAGTTTTCTCGGCCTGTCTTAAACAGGAAGCATCTTTTTCTCTTGAACATGAAAAGTTATGATTTACATATTCTTGTCTTGGCTCCTTTATGGAGAAACAATATTGTTCCTGAATAACTCCCGATTTAATTTTAAATTGTGAATTCATCCTTAAAATTCTGCAAATAGTAATTTTACTTGTGTGTTTAATTTCTGCAATAAAGTATATATGCTCTCCCAACCTGACTAGACTCTATGACTGAACTGAACTAGAACTATAGATTTATAGATTATGAAGTGTTTGTGATTATATAATTCTGCAAATTTTCATGGCGCATTATATTTTTTCAAAAATTATTAGGGAAGTTATTTATATATGGTTTATAAACATCTTTTGAGAAATCAATTTATTCACCTGATAAATGAATTCAATTTATTCACCTGCAACGTATGCTCTGAACTGTAAAAGATTCTTCTACACTGTATTAGAAACATTTGTACTGTAAAAGCATCTTCTGCATAGTAAAATTATCCTCTGCATTGTAAAACTATCCTCTGCACTGCCATACGGTATTTCGCTGGCTGCTATTTATAATCTTTCATTTAAACTGAAGACCTTTGGAAAACAAAAAATACAGTTAGTTTTTAGAAGAATTGTTTTTTAATTCAAAAATATTATTTTAATATTATTTAATATATTATTTAGTATTATTTAATATAAAATTAATATTATTTACTATTTAATTTAAAATTATCCTCTTCATGGTAAAACCATCATCTGCACTGCCATAGGATATTTCGCTTGCTGCTATTTATAATCTTTCATTTAAATTGAAGACCTTTGGAAAACAAAAAATACTGTTAGTTTTTAGAGGGTTTTTTTTTTTTTCGAAAACATTATTTTTATGTTATTTAATATTATTTAATATCATTTTAATTGAAAAATAATTGAATAATGAGTGTGATGAAAGAGGATGTTTTAACAAATTTCATTTCTTTCAAATTTTGGAATTTTTTTTTTTCAAATGTAAGGAACGTTTTATTTAAAATTAATGATTACTTGAATAATTGTTATTTATACATGGTTTATTAATATCTTCTGAGAAACCAAGCTAATGAATTTATAAATGAATGCCCTGCAATGTAAAAGCATCCCCTAAATTGTAAAAACAACTTTTATGTTGTAAAATAATCATCTGTATTATTAAAATAATAATAAAAAAAAAAAAAAAAAATCACGTACCTTGTAAAATAATCGTCTGTATTCTTAATATATATATATATATATATATATATATATATATATATATATATATATATATATATATATATTATAAATAATCATCTGTATTTTAAAAATATCCCCTACATTGTAAAATAATTATCTCTATTACCTCTTCAGAATTCTAGAAGCATCATTTATATTGTAAAATCATTTTCTGCATTTTAAAGGCAATATTGTATTATACCTTCAGATATTTGCAATATCTTATTACAAAAGATAAATTTGAGGGGGGGGGGGGAGGCTTAATTTTAAAGTTAACAGTTTTAAATGTAATTATCGCCTGGGAAATATAAGATGAATGAGGAGGTTTAAACAGTTATCTCTCCATAAAACTATCGAATAAGCATAATTTTTTAGAGTATAATGAGCATTTTTTAAAAATATTAATAAATAATTAAATCAGTCTTTTTCATTTATAAAGTCGTCTGAAAAATCAGATTATTCACTTTATAAATAATTACAAGAACAAATTTCTAAAATTAAATGAATTAATGTTTTATCGTTCTTACTTATTTTACCCATAAACATATAAGACATAATAACTAAAACATTTATTATGTTAAAAACTAATTAGAATTTAAAACTGTTTTATAAATTGAAATAATTAATCTAATGAAAAAATTCTATATCCACGCATCACTTTTTTTTTTTGTTGTTGTTGTTTATTGTACATGTTATATAACAATAAAGCTCAAAAAATATTAATTAAATAAAAATGTAAAAATATGACAGCAATAAAGCTATCTTTTAATTAGAAAAATCCTTTTGAGAAATTAATATGAATTGTAGATGTAATTATAATTTCCCTGATTTATTTTTACTAAAACTTTCTGCATATTAAAAGATAATTTTTCTTTTTGCTTATTTTTACTAAATAGTATACTTCTTTATGTATTTAAAGTGATTTACAAATTACTTCTGCCAAAAATTAGTATGATAATTTGTGCTGTTAATTAGAAATTACTTATTTGCATTTTTCTTAGTAATAATTATATGAATACTTTTAAAATATGAACTATGCTTATAAATATCAGTTAATTAGAAAGTTAATTTATTTGTAAACTTAATTATGAGGGAGTCATTTAAGAACAGTATATAAAAGAAACAATAAAGAAAATTATTAAAAAATTAACTAAATTGCAATTAAATTTAATTAATTTTCATTAAAAAGATTTTTATATGTATTTGTTTCTCCTGTTACCGTATTAGAAAAGCTTTGACTGTAAAACATGAAATATTTTTGAGATAGAAAAAATAAAGGTGTTTTCCACATTATAGTTTAAGGAACACACTAGGAAAATAACGCCAGTTGAACTATTTAAATTTCTGAATTTTAAACAATTTGGTTTTGGTTATTTTCTCGGAAAATTCTTTAAAATAGTGGTTAATAACTTCAAAAAATTAGTAATAATTATGCTCACAAGGGAAATATGAATCAGTAAAACTCTTATTGAAACCAAATGTAGCTTAAATTAAAGAGCATGGTTGAAAACATAGGGTAGAGTACAAATTTCATTCAACAACCTTCCATGGAGCAAGATATGACCCTAGAAGTTTTAGCTATTCTATTAAAACCAATAAAACAGGTATGTATAGTAAGAGAAAATGGCACAGTGTCAGAGTATTTGGCTTTTTGGCTTGAGTACAGGTCTTGAGATAGCATGCCGCTAGACTTTTTTTTTTTTTTTTTTTTCAAGTAAAAAAATTACTTATATTTTTAATTACATTATTAGTTTTAGAAAAAATATTTATAATATAAGTTTATTTTTATTTATTTATTTATTTATATTTGTATCAAGTGTGCCAATTGATAAGATATTAAATAGGAACTTTAAAATATATGTTTATTTAATTATAAAGAAGAATCTTAAAAATATCTTATCTGGCCTTAATACTTTTTTCCGATTTTCTCCATGTGTAAGAGAAACAAATAAAATGTGAAACGCAAAATAATTTAAATTTTTATAATTCTTTCTACAGATAATAACTGAAATTACCATTTGTTCCACTATGTATAAATTAATATAAAATTTAAATATGCATTTGTAATAAAGATGCAGCATTCCAGTTGGCGTACCCTTTTATTTATTTTTTCTTTTTTTTTCAGCACTTTAGGTTTTTTTCTCAGGAAATAGCATTAGTCCATTGGCATATGAAATTAATTTATTTGCTAAAATTAATACGTTAGCATACTTATAGTATGCATAATTGTATTTTAAATTATTATTTGAATATTCTACAAATTATTTTCTTTTAAAATATAATAGTCGCCTTATTTATTTATTGTTTACTATATATTAATTACTTAATTATATTACCTTTTGTTTTGTTTGAATATCGATTAATCGAATTAATACTGTACAACACAAAGTTCTCCTCGTGTTTTTAAGCGTCTTAAAATTAACAATCCCTCTCACTCCTCCATACTGACAACAATTGCATATTTATTCATTCTTTTCCTTTACTTTTGCGATGTCCCTTCATTAATTTACTGATTTTACCCTCTCTCTCTGTTATTGTTAATTTTATTGAGAATTGGGGCAATTTAATAACGATATTTAGGATTTTGTAATCTGTTGCTATTATCAGAAACATATTAGTATCATTTCGCTCTTGCAATAATTTGCCTTTGAGAACGATGTAGTCAGAGGAAAAGTATTTCAAAATAATTCTCCTATTTCTCTAAATAATACTTTGAATTAATCGTTATTTCTTATATTATTTCTATTTTATTTTATTTTTATTTTCTTTTCTTTTCTTTTTTCCTTGTTACGCACAGTTTTCATTTCTTATATAATAAAATATACATACATACATTTTTGTTATTTTTTAGAAAGGGTTTATCTGCGTAAGGCAAATTATTCAAAATGGGGCCTCATCTTTTTTTCTTTTCCTTTCTTTTCCTTTCTTTCTTTCTTTTTTTTTTTTTTCCGTGCATAATCATTGGACAGTGACAGATTAGTAGCCGACTATAGCTGATATTACCAGTGATCTATGGCACATTGTCCTTCGCGTCAGCCAAGTTTTCGTAAAACAGTTTCAAGATTATCACATTTTCTGGTAAACTGCATCGTAACTAAAAGAGTAGAACTCACTCGATCTCCTTCTTTTATACCCAGATTAACAGTCAACCACAGCTGATCGCTAGTGAGTTATCGCACATTGTCCTTTGCGTCAGACAAGCTTTCGTAAAACAGTTTCGAGATTGTAACATTTTCTGGTAATCTGCATCGTAACTGAAAGAGTACAACTCACTTGATCTCCGCCTTTTATACCCAGATTAACAGCCGACCACAGATGATCGCTACACTGTAAAAAAAAAAAAAAAGTTAAAAGTACAGGAAAAATCTGGCAGCTGGGGTGCCAGTATTTCTCCGTCAAATATACAGGACAAAACTGTACTTTTAACAAAAAACCTGCTTGATTTACAGGATTCCTGTGTAAAATATATGTCAGTGATACAATTTTACGGTTTTAAACTGTATATCTGAAGGAGAAATACTAGTACCCCAGCTGCCAGACTTTTCCTGTACTTTTAACGGTTTTTTTTTTTTTTTTTTTTTTTTTTTTTTTTTTTTTCAGTGACAGCTGATCGCTAGTGATCTGTCGCACATTAACATGTTCTAAGATTATCACATTTTCTGGTAAATCGCATCGTAACTTAAAGAGTGCAACTCACTCGATCTCCTATTTTTATACCCTGAACTTATGCTGAATCCTTCTGCTTATGTAAATCAGATTGTTTTCCTCTACACTTCCAGTGTAACAATTCTTTATGTTCAGTCAATCTCTGCACTGTCATATAATTCTTCAAAATATGAAAATAGCAATTTTTATGTCGTAAAATTTGAAAATGTTACATATCGTTTCAAGTACTTTAACTGCAATGCGCCACCTAGTAGATTTATTTTTATTTTTATTTGATAGTTTTTTGCAGAATCTTTCTACGCTTCCTTTGAAATATCTGCTTACAAAGGTTCGACATCCATATTTTAGTTACATTTACAGAGTGCTCTGAATAAACCAAGTTTAATTACAATCACCCTGTATATTTATGCATGCATTTATTATCTGTTCATACCTTTATATGTTCTCTTAAATTTTCTCGTGTAGTATAATTAAGTAATAAATATAAATAAAACGTTAACTGTAAATGAAAAACAATTTATCAGTGAAATGTGTACTTATCATTACATGATACATTGTAAGATAATGCAATCTCCTTTATAAGTCTGTTAAAAAATGCTTATTATCTTAGTAAAATATGACAATACTGCCTTTCCATTACCATTTTTTTATTGGATGTATAAAAAAGAATAAACTATAATGATTAAAACCCGAATAAACTATTACGTCAGAAACGCCAAAAGAAAAATATTTTCAATGCATACAGATGTTTCGGTAGCCTTAAGCGTACCGTCTTCAGTGCAAAAAGAGTTCTTTATTCTTTTTACACTGAAGACGTTACGTTTAAGGCTACCGAAACAGCTGTATGCATCGCAAATATTTTTCTTTTGGCGTTTCTGACGTAGTAGTTATTTCGGGTTTTAATATTCCAACGCCAAGTCTCCTGTTATTATTAATAAGCTATAATGGTAACAACGATAGTAGTAACATACGGGACTAAATCACACACGTACCAGAAACTGAAACAGTTATCTCTAGTTTCTTTTTAGATTCACAAGAACAATATCTTACAAGAAATAAAAAATATTATGCTACTCTTTGTTCATCAACAAAAATTAAATATTTCATATCATCACGTTTAGTTAACTATATGATGAAACCTTCATTCGAAAAAAAAAAAAAAAAAAAAGCGGACAGCAAAAGCACTCATAAATATAAATTAAAACATTACCGTTCAGACAATGTGCCATCGTACATAATCTCTCTGAAGGTCGATTTTCATTCAAGAAATAAGATTTCAGTAACATTTCCTTAATACCTTTTTCTTGTAAAAGATACATAAAGAATAAATAAATAAAAAAAAGAAACGAAAGATTTTAATACTGCCGTGTTACAAAAGCACTGAATAAAGATATTATGTCGAAGGAATCCTCTTTTTTTCTTTTTTACTTCAAGGCTATATTTAAACACTGTAGTTTTATAGAAATTAGTTTCCTTTTTTTTTTTTTCATTTTCTATTTTATTATAGCCTCAGTTTTTTTTTTTTTTTTTTTTTTTTTTTAATTTAAGCATAAGGTTCGTAAAACAAACTTAACAAATAATAATAAACAAGATTTCCCTTGAGAGTATTGATATATTCATAATGTGGAAGTCAAGTGAAAAATTATTTGTATCAAAATTTTTTCATGATTAAAATATAAAAAATGAAGTAAAAGAATTTTTTTTACGAAGTAAAATAAGTTTTCTTTTTTAAATACAAAATTCTGTAAGAACAGAAATTTATTGTTTATATAAAAAAAAAAAGTTATAGATGGAATCGGTAGTACTTTAATTTTAATTTATTAAAAAAAAAAGAGAGAGAGAGAGAGAGAGAGAAAGAAAGAAAAAGAAAATTTTCTTAAGAATGATAATTTTTATGTGTATGCATGAGTATTAGAATAATTTTTTATGAAATATAATTTATTCAATTAATTTATTTTAACATAAATGTTTATATTCTCAGTATTACATCTACTAAACGTAATATTTAACAGATGTAAGAATATTCATGAAACGTTTATGTATTAAAACCTTTATATGTTTTTGATAATTTTACATTATTTATGCAAGTTTTTTAATATATTACAAAATATTATATGCATGAAAAGACTTTAAATTTCTATATATATATATATATATATATATATATAGACATATAGATATATATATATATAGTATTGAAAAAGCTCACGGTATTTCCTATACTGAAAATCTCATTTTGCCTATTCATTCATGACAAAAAGGTCCCAAGTTCATCGATAATTCTATATTAATCATTATAAAGGTTATGATCTATATAATTAACATGACATTTATATTGCAATTTGATTTACAATGTTACTATGTACTGTTACATGATGATAGCTCCAAATGTGTACGTTACTAACAACAACTTGATATTAAAAAAGAATGACTGATAGTACTAAGAAGTTATTAAATATAAATTAGGTTCACATCTTCTGACTTTGATATATTTCGTAAATTTATAGAATCTAATATTAAAGAAAAGCTTTAAAACTAAATTTTTTTCTAGTTTAAGACTACAATCCGAGACAAAAAGATAGGAACAAAGGGTTTTTTAAATTTTTCATAAAATAACATTATCTAAATTGTGCTGATCATTTGTTATCATAACAAAATATTATCATATCAAAAACATATTAAATATTTGAATCATATTCAAAATATTTATATTCAAAATAATCATATCCAAAATTTAAAAAATAAAACCCTTTGTTCCTATCTTTTTGTCGCGGTGTGTAGTCTTAAATTAGAAAAATTTTAGAATTTTTTTTTCTAAATTAGTCTTAAAACAAAAATTAGTCCGGGAATAGTGTTATTTTATGATAATAATAAATGATAAGCACAATTTAGATAATGATATTTTATGAAAAATCAAAGAAAAAACCCTTTGTACCTATATTTTTGTCGCGGGGTGTATCTAGCATTCTTGTTTGTGTGATCCACATCAGTATTGAATGCATTTATATTTTTATAAGAATAATCCTTTAACAATAATCATTTACATCAAGTTTCATGGGAGTGAATGTCATATAGGCTAAGTACCATCTACTACCTGTACTACCATATCTGTAACTATCATAAATCTTAGTTATTTCAACATTATCGTGAGTGGTTGTAAATTGGTACTCCAGGGGATTGAAGTAATATAATTAAAAAGAGGATAAATTTTCCCAGCCTGGCATACTAAAATATCTCCTGTTAAACCGCAGCAATAACATCTGACCACATTTATAAAAACTAAGTAATCGCCACTATTTTGAGAAAAAACTTACAATTTATAAACAGCAATGCTTGATCATGCCATCTTCCTATTATATAAGGCAGTGAATACCTCAGTTCATAGTTGCCAACTTTAGCACTTTTTAGCTGCCAGAAAATGTTAATAGAGATTTTTATTTTATTTAAACAGTGAAAATTGTTAGGTAAATAACTAAAAAAAATTCTGTTAAAATTTTTGGTAGCTGAAAAGTGCTAAAGTTGGCAACAATGCCTCAGTTACGTCGTTACTTCTTCCTACTTCAGTGTTCTATCTATTGCTGTCATAAGTTAAAACAAAATACGCAAAAATACTGCCTGGCTTTGTGATATTATCTGCTTGCAACTATATTTCTCACTCTAAGTGTAATACGTATTGAATTTTACAATTTTTTCAGTGAGAAACACAAAAATCTAATCAGCATCGAACTTGTCCACGGTATTAACAACTTGTAAAGATCAGTGAAGTTCCGTGTATCAATTTTTGAATTGTAAAAGCTACAAAATTTCTGTAATGCAAAGTTTTAAAAAATATCGAGTTCACTCCCAAAACGTGTAACTTCCCAAAAGCCAAAAATTGGAAGTATTTATAACTCCAACACTTTCTTCTTATGAACAAAAGAAGTAAAAATACAGAAGTCTTAGCAATTAAAACATAATTTGCTGAGTTTTAAGGTTACAAGGCATACATATTTCTTCAAAAAAAAAAAAGACAAATGCACTTTTGTAATTTTTTTTTCCCCACTAGTCTATAATATTGTATCCAAATTTCCTGAAGTACATATATTCCAGTATTATTATTTTGTCCAGTAATTTTATCAGTGCATTCTTCCTATATGCGAAAGAGGTAAAGATATAAGGTAAAGCTAGGAGAAATTGCGCGGTTGGAGAGATTGCGCACATAGGGGATCGGCAGGAAGGAGTACAATGGGCGCTCTGAAACTCCAGGTAGTTCTACAATATGGATAGCGGAGTGCCCAATTAAATGTGCGTGTTCATTGCTTGAACAGTCTAAGATTAAACGTGGTTATTTTGTCTCGTTTTCAAAAACGTTGCTTAAATTTTCAAAACTCTTTCTAGAAATTTTTATAGAATGGCAATATTACAAAATATCTCTTAATTAAACAATTTCCCATGGACTCGATTATAAATTTTACTTGTGGCAGGTGGTTGCATGAAAGTTGCGTCATTTATAACAACGAGTGCAACGATTACAGACAACGACAGATTAAGTCAACAAACAAGAAATCATTCAAATTGAAAAGGAACTTTATTAATTTTAAGTTAAATATATTATCTAGTAACTAAATGTTGCCTTTTATTATCTAGTCTTTTTTTTTTTTTTTTTTTTTTTTTTAATCTCACTCTTTAATTTATTTCCTTTAAATAAAAATTTTTATTTATTTATTTTTCATTTTCTGTTTTATTATTATTATTATTATTATTATTATTATTATTATTATTAAATTGAAATACCTACATGTAATACAAAAATATTTGTTTATAAAAAACGTATACCAGTGTCATTTAAGTGCAATTATTATTGTTAACAATTTAATTGTAATTAAAATTAAATGCAATCTCTCCTACCGTATAAGAAAAGATTGCGCATAATAGCTCTCCTTGGTTTTATTACAGTTATTGCTTTAAATCATAGTATAACAACAAAATAGTAATGGAAGTGTGTAGAAGAAGGACCACTTTAAAGCTATGCACCAACAGTTTAACAAAATTTTAAAATTTAGATTTTTATAACGTTTTGTTGACTTGTGGGCAAACTCTCCTAGCTTTACCTTACAATTCCTGATTATCAAAATGTAATTTGTAAATTTTTAAGTTTAAAAACCAAAACATTAATCTGTGCATCTTCATTTAACGAAACTAATGTTCTTTCATTTTTTTTCCAAGTGTACATAATTGTATCTTAAGTCAGGATTCCTACACTGCAAAAAATAAACCTGTAAAAGTACAGGGAAAATCTGGCAGCTGGGGTGCCAGTATTTCTCCGTCAAATATACAGTTTAAAACCGCAAAATTGTATCGTTGACATATATTTTACGCAGAAATCCTGTAAATCAGATTTTTTGTTAAAAGTACAGTTTTGTTCTGTATATTTGACGGAGAAATACTGGCACCCCAGCTGCCAGATTTTTCCTGTACTTTTAACAGATATTTTTTACAGTGTAAAGTCTATATTTTTCAACACCGGTATTTTTGTTCAGTAATTTTTACCAATACTTTCCTCTTATACACGAAAAGAAGTAAAAAAATATATAATTCTTGCCTATCAAAATGTAATTTTCTAGTTTTTAAGTTAATAAAACGAAATGTTAATTTTTGCATCTTCTTTTAACGAAATCAATGCACTTTCACATTTTTTCCCTACCAAGCGTTATATATTGTATTTAAAATCAGGGTTCCTAAAATATGTATTTTTTAATACCACTATTTTTGTTAAGTACATTTTACCAATATTTTCCTCTTATATATATATATTTTTTTTTTTTTTTAAAGGAGTCAAAATACATAATTCATGCTTATCAAGGCATAATATACTAATTTTTTAGTTTGCAAAACGAAAGATTAGTTTTGAAATTTCTTTTAATAAAATTAATGTTATTTCATTTTTTTCTCCTAAGCGTATATATTGTATCTAAAGTCACTTTTTTTTAATCCGTTTTTCCAGTAATATTATTTTTGTTCAGTAATTTTTACCAGCACTTTCCTCATATATACAAAAAAAAAAGTAAAAATTACATAATTCTTGCCTATGTAATTTGCTAATTTTTAAACAAGTTTGTTTAGTTTACAAAACAAAATGTTACTTTTTGCATCTCCTTTTACCGAAATTAATATTATTTCATATCTTTTTTCTCCCATACGTCTATATTGTATCTAAAATCAGGATTCCTAAAGTGTGTATTTTCCAGTACCACTATTTTTGTTCAGTAATTTTTACCTTAATTAATCATTGAAACATATTATTAAATTCTATTTTTAAAATTATAATTCTAAAACATACGTGTCTTAAGAACCATAAAAATTTTAATTCATTCATTTTATGATATTATACTAACGGCATATATAAAACTAATTATTCAATAGAATATTAACGAATGTCATTATCTTTTCAAACATAAAGGATTCTTAAATAAATATTTCATTTTCGACAAAATCATTTTTTAATAAATTAATTGAAGTTGAATTACACATGTGAATTAATTTAATAAAGACATTAAACAAACTTCTTAAATTTATCATTATATCCCCAGTGAAATTGAAAGTCCTTGAACTAATTCTTGCGGAAAGAAATGAAAATCGATACACATAAATATCCATTAAATATTATGGAACAGATTTTATTTATCATATATAGATAAATTGTTTATATTTTTTATTTCAAAAATCAAAGTGCATATGTGTAATAATAATATTATATTTTAAACAAACTTAAAGAAGGTTTTTTGTGTACTATACTGAAATGTTTACCGATACATTGCGTTATTATGTTAAATTAAAGTGCATATGTGAAATAATAATATTATACTTTAAACAAACTTAAGGAAGATTTTTTTTTTTGTTTACTATACTGAAATGCTTACCGATACGCTGCGTTATTATATTAAAGAGCATATGCGTAATAATAATATTATATTTTAAACAAACTTAAGGAAGATTTTAATTTAGTTATTTATTTTTATTATTATTATTTATTTACCTTTTTTTTTTTTTGTGTGTGTGTGTGTGTGTGTACTATACTGAAACGCTTACCATTACGCTGAAAAAAAAAATACCATTTGATACCATTCCTGCTGATTCTTATGTAAAATGACCTCCTGAATCCGAATATAACCCTCATTTGGTCCCATTATCCGCGTTTTCTCGGGACGTCACCTCCTTCCCCAATTTTTATCACTCTTCGGTAATTTTATGGCTATGAATTTGATTTGGAAAATGGGAAAATAATTATTTTAACTCTTAAAAGTATAAAAATATAGAATGTATAATAAGTGATAATAATAATTGATTAATAAAACATAATAAATGTAACTTATAATTCTAGTGGCAAATCCCCCCTAAATGCTTCCCCTTGCTGAAAATGTTCACGTTATAGAATTTTTCACATCTTTAGGTCCTCAGAAGATATTTAACAGTTAAAATAATTTTTTTCTCCACTATAAATCAAATTTATAGCCATAAAATTATCGAAAAATGGTAAAGATAGGAGGGCGTCCAAAGAAAACGGTGGTTGATAGGGCAAAATAGCCATTACATTCCGATTCAGGAGGTCATTTTGCATAAGAATTTGCAAAAATGGTGTTGGGGCAATTTTCATGACGAGCAGTGTAATCCGAAATGTTATTCAAGACGTTATTTCCCGAAAGATTTAACGTAAAATCGATAAACTTGTTTGGGCTTAACCTCACAGACATATATGAATTATAAATACACATAAAATTCGTCGTTATAAATACCTGATTGTTTAGATTGTATACTAAATAAAAAGAAAATAATAAACTGTCAACTAAAATAAAAATTTTCAGTTGGTTAATTTTTATTTTCTTTACATGACTACAGGAGGTAATGAAAGTAATGTATTTGGTCAGAAATTTCTTTATCGAGTTTTCACCGGATTTACATTTTTTAAATCTCCTTAACCTAAATATGCTTTTTTTTTTTATTATTATTGGCTCGTGCTTCTGTATGTGAGTATTTCTATAACATTTCCAAGAAAAAAGCTAGAGCAATCAAATTTATAATTGGGACAAGTCTGATGTGTATATGAGATTACCATGTTTTGTTGAAAATCAGAAAACTCGAAGCAGAAACGTGTAAAACTAAAGATATTCCTCATATTTTCTGTTTAAAATACACAAGAAATTTGACAGATGTCTTCATAAGTAACGTCTCGTAAATAAAGCTTTGGGCTATCTATCTCCTTACAGGTGGCTAAAAATAGTGCATTATAATGGAGTATTTATTCATTTTATTGGTCCATTCGCCTACTTCAAAAACCAACTTAGATATTACGACATTTCAAAAGTCAATCAGACGAATAAGCTATTCGGGATAACGGACTGTTTTTAGCCACCTGTATATGGAGATAGTTCAAAACATCATTAATGAAACGATCCTGATATTAAATAAGTTAATTTTAAGTCTCGGTAATAGGTTTTTCGAAATCATCTTTACTTATTTCCTTCAAATTCCTTAACTATGTTTTATATGTCCTTTACTATGTATTAGTTACATAAGAAAAATTGGTTAGCGATCTAGTTAGATATTTAAATTTTAGATCTCAAAATGGTACCTCAAAAATGACTCTTCCAATTTTTTTTAAATAACTCACTAGTTTAATTCCCTTTGAGATATCGTTTTGTGTGTGTTAGTTGGTTTACTTCAGAGAAATCGGAATCAGTTTTGTGAATTCTGACAACTTTCTTGACGAAGAATGCTTATAATCTATGTAATCGGCTATTTAGAGTTACACATCAACTTTTTCTAAAGTATTTCAGCACTTAATTTCTTAAAAAAAGATATTTTTTAAAACTTTTAAATGCTATGTCTAGAAACAAAAAAATAAAATAAAAATAAATAAAAATAAATAAAAATAAAAATAAATTAAATTAAAAGATTTAAGGGGATGTTTGCACTTTTGACAACAGCACTGAAGTAGACTTCATATAAAAGCTTTTATTTTCATTTAATATTTATGCATTGAACTTATATTAGGTTTTTTAAATAAAATATATATTCAGGCAACAATTCTTATGGATTTTAATGTATTTTTTACAGATTCGAAATTTTTCAATTGTATTTTCTAAGTTTGAACTTTTTTTTTATAAATTCATGAGCTTTAAATTGCTAGAAATTTTAGATATTTAAGAAAAGGCTTCATATTTTCTTGCATGTTTTATAGAACCTTCTTAATAGAAGTAGGAATGGATTTTGCAATATCTTTAAAAGAAAAAATATTTTTTAAAAAATATGCATTATTATTATTTTATTTATTTTATTTATTTATTTATTTATTTATTTTTTTTTTTCAAATCTTTACCTAGACTTTTTATCCTTTTTAATTTTTTTCTTAAAACTAATTAATAAATTTCAAACTTAATTCCTAAATCTTTTAAGTAATCTCTATTAAACATCCAAAAACATATTAAATCTTTCAGTAAATATCTGTAAAAGTATTAGCACTTTCAATATTACGATTTCATGAAAAAAAATGAAACTGATAAAACGCAATTTAAAGACTCCAAATCTCTTAAAAATATATAAAAGAAACATCAGAATTTGGCCTAAAAATATATTTCGTTGAACACACCTAATATAGTTCAATTTATAACTATTAAATGGGAATATAAGATATTATATGAAACCTACTTCAATGGCGCCGTGAAAAGTCCTAAATCCCTTTAACAAAAGAGCTTTCAAAATTTGATTTATTAATTTAATAAAATTAAAAACACATAAAATTTTATAGTGCATGTTTTCAATTGAAATTAAAACGTTCAATTTCTTTAGTATTTTTTTAAACATGTTAGAAGTGATTTAGCTATACCTCTAAGAGTTTTAAAAATTATAACACATGGTTAAATTGAATCTCAACTCTTTTCATGCAAAACATACCTAAAGTTTTTTACAACAACTTCGCGTAGTTATATTAGCTACATAAATTTAACTATTTCAAGAAAATCTAGTAGTTTTAACATTAGACAAAATTAGTGTAACTTTAATGCTTCTTTGTCCCCAATAAGTAGAATCCAAACACAGTAATTTCCGACTACTTAGAATAAAGTAGAACACAGTGAAATTAACTATTTCCTATTCGTAAATTTAAGTCATTTGCAGAGTTTATGTAAAAAAGTAGAAAAGTAACATTTTTATGTAATGTCATACTAAAAAACTAATTAACTGCACATCGAGTTTGTTATTCATAATTTAGATTAAACAATAAAAGAAATTCCAAAAAATAAATACATATGCAAAATACAAATATACTTTAGCATTATCTAATAATGATTAGTTACACTATTTTCGTTAAAAATAATTTCTTATCCAAAACTAAAGGAGATTGTTACAATATTTTAATTTTAATTTTTGTAATACTACTTAAGGTGCCTGCCTACGTGTCGGGGATGATTTTTTTTTTTTTTTTTTTTAATATAATTGAAAAATTGCCTATTTATGCGCATTATATATGATAGAATATAGTAAAAGACAATGTGTAACCTGTAAAAAATATGCAAATTTTGAAATATTTTGATATTTAGGCTCAAAATATGCATAAAATTTGCAAAAAAAAAGCACTTTTACAAAATATCATAAATCAAATTTAAGTAAAGATATTTTTATTCTGTAACTTTTATTTTGATTATTGAAAGGTCCTTAAGGACGTGAACTACTCTCAAAACTATAAAACATGTTATTTAATATTTTAGAGAAGATAAAATTTTTACATGTTGAAAAAATCATGAATATACTTGGCAGTTCATAACTTCTATCGACAAAAAAACAAAAAATAATTTAGCTAGATTCATTGTCGTAGTTCAATCCCTAAAACAACTCCTCTAGAGTATTTTGTCAAAGTTTCATAACGTTTCAATCATAACTTTTGGAGTTATGATGTTTGGGATAAAGCAAAATGCTAAAAATCTCATTTTGAGAAAAAGCATAAAGCAAATTTAAAAACAAGATTTTACCTATTAAATAAAAAATAATTTTAATAAGTTCCTGATTTATTTCAAAGCTTTTTATTTTCTTTTTTAAATTCATTTTATATTCAGTAGCAAATTTTGATGCTTATATTGAGTAAAACATTTATGTAAACAAAGATTTACGGGTCATTTCCGGTCACTTCCGGTTTCAAAAACTGGCGAGTGACTAATATTAAAATGCCTGTAACTCAAGTTCTAAGCAAGATAGAAACAAAATTGAAATTGATTTAGAAAGCAAAAATGTCAGGCTTTAATACTAACCCAAAAATAGTAAATCGGATTTCTGACCGAAAATTGCATTTTTAAGGTAGGCAGGCACCTTCAGTCTGTAGTATAAAAGATTTTAGGTTAAGAAATACTTAAAAGACACATTTAAAAAGTCCAGTTAAAGTGTAAAATTATTCACTAGGTTCGTATAAAACTCGGGCATTATTCTGCAATTTACTTTAATTTTATTTAAATGTTTTTAAAATATTAAACATTGGCGATGACCACATAAGAGTACAAAAATCGATAATTTTAAAATTATTACGAAGTGGAGGGGGGGGGGTCTCAAAAACTAACATCTTCACAACTTACATTATGGTGATAAAGTGGAGCTCCGATTCATCGTTGATGTTGTCAAATCTCCTATCATAGCTTTATTCAAAAGAATAGAGAAAAAATGGTTTTAATTATGTTAGATATAAATGCATAGATTTTTTTTTAATCCAATGGTTCTTAGTGAAAGCCAAGTTTCGCCAAATTGATCTCGTGTGAAGACGGAAATATTCAGCAAATTAATGCAGCATACTGGAATGCAGCACAAGGGCGCCGAACTTCATTTATTTGCAAGATGAAAGGAAACTGAATTATCAAAAAGTCGTAACATGCTATTGTAGATCTGCATTACGTTAAAGAAAGAACACGATCAAAGATTTTGAGAGAGTTACTATTAACAATAGATACGTATGGGGGAAGAGGGAGGATATAAAAATTTAAAGAACACATTGTATGTGAATTTAAATTATAATTTAGAGGTCATGAAAATGTTTCGTTACATTAAAATGGTTTTTAATCGATTATATATTTTATTAGAATATATAATAATTGACTTCACAAAATCTTATTTGAATTTTATATAAATTATTATTTATATTAAAGTTGTGTGTGTGTGTATGTGTTAAATATTTGCTGAATTTGGATTTCTTGGTAATGCATCTTATATCCAATAACATCTGTTTGGACTTTCTAATAACTGTTTTAAAGTTGTAGTGATAACATATATTCACAGATAGACAGACATGCGCAGACAAGTAGAAAAACACTCAGACAAGCTAAAAACTAGATTTTTTTTTTTTTTTGACTGGGAATTTCTAAAAGGTGCAATTACAGCAAAATCCCAGTTTCAAAAATTGGACTTAAAAATAATGCTTTCTCTACCATATACGGATAAGAGAAAGCGAAAAAGGTCATTCTTAAAAAACATTGTGCCTGCGGGAAATTTTAATCTTGCAAGTATTAAAAATGGTTGTTATTAAGAGTTATGTAAGAAATTATTTCCTCTGTAGCATTTCTTCTCTTGCACATTAAATCTTTACAACTTTAATCAATCGATATCTATCTTAACATACTTGTATATTATTTTGACACAAACTTATCTTTATATGCAATTTTGCTTCAAAATTAAACAATAAGTAATTACAAGATAAAGAGAACTTTTTATATACTTTTAAATTTATTGTTTATTTAATTTTAATCACTTTTTAGTCGTTTCCACTATCTACAGACTTTATAAACTTTATTTTTTATATTTATTAAAATTTTTCGCGCAATATTTTTGTAAACAAACTAAATTCACATGTATTCTGTTTCCAAAATCGTTAAACGCCGTTATGCAAAACTGCAAACATTGAATTCGATTGAAGCGCCACCTTGCGGATTTTTTAAACCCGCCACTTGTATTCACATTTATTTGCAAAGATTTTTAAACAATTTTGGCCTTGATGATACAGAGAAACACTCAACAATCCTAATAGGGGTTTTCTAGAACTCTCTTTCAAAGGGGACTAGAATTAATAAAAATTACATGGAACTATTTTTACTAGAGCCACAATTTAATTTCCAGATCTCAGTCACATATTTTTTTTTTCAGAGATCAGTTTAGACCCATACAGATAAATATATATATATATATATATATATATATATATATATATATATTTTGGGGAGGGGGAGTTGGGGGGGGCTTAATATTGTTGCGCACTTGGGGGTTTGTGAGTTGTCCGATAATAAAAAGCGAATCTACTATTACAGGTCTATAAACCAAGCATTAACTTCAGTTTCACCAGTAAACACAGCTTAAATAACAGCTGTCAACAGCAAATTCACAGTACAAACCGTGTCAGTGCATTAACACACAGCAAGGCTGTAATCAAAATGGCTCACAGCTCTTTATCATAAGGCAGTTGGCGAGAAACTAACTGAGACTGACTGATTTGGCATAAAGTAACTCCTTAAATGCCCACGTATAAAAATGTAGAAAATTCCAAACACTCCTCCACCTATCAATTTACAGCTTCCATATTTGTATATCGATGATAAGGAGTTCCTCGCCAAAAAAAAAAAAAAAAAAAAAAAAACGCCAAGGAGAAAAAAGATCGCTACATTTGGCGCCAAATCCCCTGCCGGTCTTAATGAGGTTTTTCAACGGGTTTATAAGCTATTTTAATGCGAAAACAAACAAGGAATGCTGAAATTTTACATTTTATCACCTGTCACATGACTAAGCCACTTTGAATGAATTTACATAAAATAACTCTACGAATTATTTACAAATACGTAACAATATGAACAATAGTACGAACAAAAAAAAGGGGGGGGGGGGTAAATATTTTACTAAATAAAGGTAAAATGTATCAAAAAATGGAGGTAAAACATATTGTTGTACCTATAAAATAACAAATTATTCTTTTATTCTGTGATAAAATTTAAAATAACGCTAATAATTCACATTTCGTGTTACACGTTTATGTTACGTTTTAAGTAATATAACGGCAAACTGGGAATCTTACCTCAATGCAAAATTACCGGCATCTTATCCAAAAAAATTTTGGTCATCTTACCTGAAAATACTGAATCGGACGCATGTTCGCTTATTAACTTCAAAAGGTGTGATCGGTCCATGTAGTTTTAAAAATTGAACCTGAACAGATTTTTATTTTTTTATTTTTTCTGTTTAAACTACTGTTTACATAACCAACTAAACTAGGAACAACTTTTTTTTTATTTAGCAGATGAAGAAATATGAATTATCGATCTAAAATAATTTAAAAATTCGGAAAAAAGTAGCATACACCTCATTTAAGATGCACTTCTTTTATTAGTGGCTGGCGTCTCCCTACGGCAGCTTGGTATAACAGCACCATGTGACATGGCATCTTACCCCAACTTACTCTATGGATGGATGAATGGGTTTTTACGTCGCACTAGTGCTGCGCAGATGGGCAATTGGCGTCGGTCTGGGACACACCCCTAGAGGTGGTTTGGAGACATGCCATCACAATTTTGATCCTCCACGTAAGGAATGGCTCTCCCGCTTCGGTGACCCCCAGAGGTATAATTTTTGATGGGAACATGGAGGACATTGCTGCCACGACAGATTTTACGCGCACAGGCCACCATTAGTGTACACGACGGTCTTTGGCCGGCTCGAGTATCGAACTCGCAATCTTCCAATTACGTTCCAATTACGCTCTGCCGACTGGGCTACCGCGGCCCACAACTTACTCTATGTTTTGGACATTTTATTCAAAAAAAGAGAAGTTTTACTAGATGAATTTATTGATATACTCAGAATTTAATTATGTTATGATAATGTTATCCCAAAAGGCTTAAAATTATTTACAATTATTTGAATTTTTCTTTATAGTAATTATTTAAAAATTTGTCTATTCATAAATGAGATTTTTATTTTCTTAAATATAATACAAATGATTTTGTCTCACAACTCCCACAGAATAACAATAAAAAATTGATTTAAAACAAACATGTGGTTTTATTTAACTAAATATTATTTTATTAAAATATTTATTTCAGAAGTAAATTTTACGAAAACTTTTAGATTTTACCTAAAAATATAAACTCTCCATTTTAAAATAAATTTTAAGATGCTTAATCTTTACCTAAATTAAAACTGAAAAAACTTTTTTTTTTAATAATAACTACTTTACAGAATAAGCATTTTTCATCTTTGAAATCTTTTGTTTGTGTGAAGATGAATTGATTGTTTAAAAATTAACATAACAATTATTTTTTCACTTACAATAGATAATAGACTCTATTGTCTTTATGATAATGTGAATTTTGAAAATGTATTTCACGTACAGTTACAGTCAGGGTTTATTGTTAATAATTGCATAAGCACTAGTAATTATTGCGTAAAATTTGGCAAACTTTCAACTGCTTCATTTTACTTAATTGCTTTTGAATACAATTTGTTTAAGATACATTATCAGCATTATCTGTGTTAAAAAGCAAATAAAAATTTGAAAGCAAATATTTATCTCTTTACAATGAATTCTCATTAACTAAATTGATAGATATTTTTCATGTAAATTAAATATATATATATACTAAATTAATGACGCATGTATGTTTTGAATTAAATATGTGTACTTAAATATTTATTTTATAATTTTATTTATTTTTACAATAAATATTTAAATAAACCTCTAATAGACGATTTTAAGTGATTTTTATTTAAACTATAATATAATAAATATGACATGTGGGAATTTTAACATAATATAATTTTAATTCCAGGATTTGTTTTCAATATTTAATATATTTTTATATATTTTGACACCTTATTCCATGCTACCTTATGCTGTAAAGATGTAAAAAATCAGAAAATTAATAGAAAGTCCAAAAATTAATATTTATATATAAAAGAGGAACATTTAACTGCTTTCTTAAAGCTGTCTCTTTGCTGTTCGAAAAGCCGAGTGGAGTCACTCCATTTTTTTTTTTTTTTTTTTACTTTACGAACATACTACATAAGGAAAATATTACAATCATGATTCGCGAAATAGGTGTTGTATCTCGCTTAGCTCAAAATCGAATTGTCGTAGAATGTTGCAAATTTATATTTGTGATCGGCATAATTTCTAGTTATGCATCTTCAACTTTGCTCTTCACACGAAATCCACTTTAAAAGATATATCTGTGGTTTTACACGATTTTCCGTGGTGCATGCATGAATGTGTGTATGTGCGTGAATGAACACAATAGCGTCTAAATGCTTTGTTCGAATGAGATGAAAGATGGTACGAAATATTATAGGTCATCATCGCACGAACTGTATAAATTTTAGTGCACTGAAAAAAAAATACACTGCCTTCATCTAGAATGAATAAGTAGTCATTTTCTAAATCCCTTAACTAGAAATATAGATTTCCGAGCTATGCGCATAAGGCACGCCAATAAACTCAATAAATGAAATGATCGAGAATTTCTAGTCTACACATTTCTAGATGGTGAAACAATATTCTGAATCTTTCGTATTGCAAGAAATTCTCGCTTGATTTTCTAGAAATGGGTAATAAACCAAGATTATAGTTGCTTAAACCCGCCTCTTGTATTCGCATTTATTTGAAGAGATTTTTAAATAACTTTGCCCTCGATAATATAAGCAAATGCTCTAGAATTCTAATAGGGGTTTCTAGAATTCGCTTTCAAAGGGAACTAGAATTTATAAGGATGACATGGAACTAATTTTTCTAGAGCCACAAATTAGATTCTAGATGTCAGTTGCAGAATTTTTTCTCAGTATGAATCTAGCGTTTATACAGTTTTACATGGACACAACAAAAAATTCTTTATCATTATTGCCTACTGACTCAAATTATTTCACTTGTGATAGCGTCTAAACGTCTTATTTAGAGGAACTAAAAATTTATATTCATGTTATAACTCACTGTAGCAGGAACTGTATAGATTTTGGTAAATCAAGCACTTATTCTTTTTCTTTATTATTATTTATTTATTTATTTTACACATACATAACGAAATGTTCTTTAGCATTATGGCCTACGGGCTGAAAATTTTTGAAGTGCGATAGCGTCTAAATGCCTTATCTAATTAAGCCGAAAATTTAAATACGCGTTATAGATTATTGGCGTACGAATTGTATAGATTTTGGTGAATCTAGAACTTATAGATTTTTACAGAATCACAACAAAAATTTCTTTATTATTAGGAACTATGGGCTCAAATTATTTGATGTACAAAACCATTAAATAAAACAACGTACTATTTGGAGACAAATACTCAGAAACTCTACATTAACTTTCTCTTTGTTTATTTAACGACTTTTCTTTCTTCAATTTATTTAAACAGTCGTTAATTACTTAATGTTCGGAAAGTCGAGTGAAGTCACGGCAGACTTTATAGATTTACATTACATGCTTTTATAATAATTTACTAAACTTTTCTTTGTATAAAACTGAATAATAATGAAATAATATTTTTTCACCTTAAAAATAAAATGGTAATTTTTAATCAATTGTATGTATATAAGTCTTTAAAAAAATAAATAAATAAATAAAAATCTGGAGTGACTCCACTCAACGTTCTGAACATAAAGTAATTAACGATAGTATAAATAAATTAAAGTAAGAGAAGTCATTAAATAAACAAAAAGGAAATTTATAACAAGATATTTGAGTATTTTTTTTTCTACATAGTATATTGTCTAAACTAACGTTGTTGCCCTTCAAATAATTTGAGCCCATAGATCATAATGATAAAGAAATTTTCTTTGTGTCCCTGTAGAAATTTATAATTTATATACTCACCAAAATCTATACAGTTTGTGCGACGGTGATCTATTACATTTATATACAATTCCAGTTCAATTGGATGAGGTACTTAGACGCTATAGCACTTTAAATAATTTGAGCCCATAAGCCTCAAAGATATATAATTTTTCTTGGTGTCCCTGTAAAAAAAAAAAACTATATGTGCTGGAATCTCGAAAATTCATATAGTTCGTGTGACGGTAAAGTATAACATGTATACAAATTTTCAGCTCCATCGGATATACCGTTTAGACGCTATTACACTTTAAAGAATTTGAGCCCATATGGCATAATGCTAAAGAATTTTTCATGTTGTCCCTGTAGAACCACTTTACATGCTAGATTCACCAAAATATATTCAGTTCGTGCAACGGTGACCTATAAAATGTGTATAAGTTTTCAGCTCAATCAAATAAGGCGTTTAGACACTATCGTACTTTAAAAATTTAGGCCCATAGACCATTATAATAAAAACTTTCGTTGTTTCCCCGTGAAAAAAAAAAAAAAAAAAAAACCTAATAGTTCTCCGTACGAAACTAAATTCTGCTTTTGCCAGAATTAAATCAAAAATTTTTTTTTTTCTTTTTAAGAAAAGAAAATTAATAATAATCAGTATCGAAAAAGATGAAGAAGCCCTTTTTAGACAAAAATACATAATTCATTTTAATTTTTAGTTGTTGCCAAAAAAGTTTACAAGTTTATTTTAAATTTTTTTTTAATTGAAAAGAAATTCACGTATAAATATTAAAATTTACATAAAACTTAGTGAAAAATTAAACTTGCAGGGTAAAATTGGCATCATTATAGCTCTAAAGTTCTTTTTTTTTTTTTTTTTTTTTTTTTTTTTTTTAATTTATATATAATCTGCTAATAAAACATTTAGTGTGTGATAATTATAAAAAAAATAAAAACGAAATTAAAGGGGACTAATGTGCAAGTTGTACCTGACGGGACTAAAGTGAAAGTTGTACCTCAATCGACTAATGTGCAAGTTGCACCGAACGAACAAACTATTTCTTTCAACGAAAATGCCTACTAACCCTGGACGATAGGGCTAATATATCGTATCATATTATATATCGTATTTTTCGTAATATAACTCAATACTTATTTCGCTTCCTTCTTCGACTCGTTTTAATGCGCATTTTTTATATGCATGAGCAGCCCCCGAAAAACAAAAACATTAAATCATTAAATTCATTTTTTTACTTATTTTTATTTCATATTATTTCACGCGCACTTTTTATTTCCTAATTCAAAATTATTAAAAAAACTTTTTCGATATCGCTTGTAACGATACTGATTATTATTAATTTTCTTTTCTTTTTCTTTCAATAATAATAATAAAAAAAGATTTTGATGAAATTCTGGCAAAAGCAGAATTTAGTTTAGGACGGAGGACTATTAGTTTTTTTTTTTTTTTTTTTTTTTTTTTTTTTCTTCCCAATTATAACATCGCTTTCAAATTATTCAATTATATTTTCGATAAATTTTAGATTTCGATAAATGTATAACTATCGAAAAATGATTTCGACAACAACTATCGAAAACGATAACGCAAAAATCCCACATTGAGACTAATAGACCCTTAGTCCTAAAAAAAACTATAAATTCTAGATTTATCAACAATTCGTGAGACAGTAACTTATAACATGAGTATAAATTTTCAACTCAATCAAATAAGATACTTAGACGCTGTCGGAATTTAAAAATTTTGGTACTGTAGACTATAACGATACAGAATTTTTGTTTGTGTCCTTGTAAAAAAAAAAAAAAAAAAAAAAAAAAAAAACTATAAGCACTAAATTCACCAAAATCAATAGGGTTCGTTCCACGGTAACCTGTAACATACATACCATTTTTCAACTCATTCAAATAAAGCGTTTAGACGCTACCGTGTTCAGTCACGTACTTACACATACACACATACATACATCGCCGTAAAAATAGTAAAAATTAACTCAGGGGACCTCCAAACATGTAGATACACCAAAATCTCAAAGTCGGACTTTTGACATAATTAAAATACTTTCCTTACATAACCATATTCGGAAAGTAAAAATGGGTAGCAATTTTTTTTTAATATTTTTTCCGGTATTTCTGACTTTTCTTTGTTTTTTAACTACAATTAATAAATATTTATAAACTACATTACTGCAATATTTTTTAAATTTTTTGTGGAAAATACTTAATAAACGTAATTATTAAGACCAAATTTTAAAAATAAAGATTTCATATGCATACAAATAATACGATAAAAATTGAAAACAGATATTTGATATTTTTCTATTCCGTTACCATATTTCTGATTTAATGAACTAAAAGATTAATCTGTTTCATTATTAATTTCTGTCTGGGTACATAATTTCGTAAAATTTATGTGGCAAAAGCCGTAAACAGAAGCCAGAATAAACCTATTTGCGAATTTAAATGGTTTCATCTCTAGTTCCAGACGATCAATTCCTCGAAATAAGGAAATTTTGCAGAAGTATTACATCATTTGTATTCATAATTCTGATTTTAATGTAGTCAACGCATTATTGCTAAATGCTAGAAATATGAATTCTAGCAATATTTAATTATTTCTTTAACACTATTTGCTTCATTTTGTTTTGACCTTTATCTGCCGCATTGTGAAATAGACAAAAAATGTATTTGAAACGCATGTCTTTATTTACTTAAAAGTATTTCTTAATGATATCTGCAGTGCAAATTATGCATATCACCTCATCCTAGTAATTAATGAGGATATCGTGAGGCGGTTCTTTAGTATACATCTACTGCATAGAGCTCGAAAAAGATTTTTTTTTACCTTAAAAATGTGAAAATTCGTATTTACTTTTTGGGTACCTTATATTACTTCGGAAATTAATATAAATGCTCCATATATGAGTTCTAAATGAGTTCTCCATATATGAGTTCCATACATGTAGTTCTAAATATACGAATTCTAGCAATATTTTATTATTTTTTCAACAAAATTTATTTCGTTTTGTTTTGACCCTTTATCTACCGCATTATGAAATAGACAAAAAATGTATTTGAAACGTATTTCTTTATTTACTTAAGAGTATTTCTTAATGATATTTGCAATGAAAATTACGCATATCACCTCATCCTAGTGTTTAACGTGGATATCGTGAGGTGGTTCGTTAGTGTACCACTACTACATAGAGGTCGAAAAAGCTTTTTTGACCTTAAAAATGTGAAATTTACTTTTTGGGAGCCTTATATTACTTCAAAAATAAATGCTCCATATATGAGTTCTGAATGAGTTGTTCATATATGAGTTCCACATATGTAGCTCTAAATGCTACATATACGAATTCTAGCAATATTTAATTACTTCTTTAACAATATTTATTTGTTTTGACCCTTTATCTACCGCTTTATGAAACAGACAAAAATGTATTTGAAACATATTTCTTTAGTTATTTAAGAGTATTTCTTAAAGATATCTGCAATGCTAATTATGCATATCACCTCATACAAGTAATTAATGAGGATGTCGTGAGGCGGTTCTTTAGTATACCACTAGTACATAGAGGTCGAAAAAGACTTTTTGATCATAGAAATGTGAAAAATCGTATTTACTTTTTGGGAACCTTATATTACTTCCGAAAGTAATATAAATGCTCCATATATGAGTTCTCTATATATATGAGTTCCATATATGTAGTTCTAAATATACGAATCCTAGCAATATTTTATTACTTTTTCAACAATATTTATTTCATTTTGTTTTGACCCTTTATCTACCGCATTATGAAACAGACAAAAAATGCATTTGAACCGCATTTCTTTATTTACTTAAGAGTATTTCTTAATTATATTTGCAATGCAAATTATGCATATCACCTCATCCTAGTAATTAATGAGGATGTCGTGAGGCGGTACTTTAGTGTACCACTACTACATAGAAGTCGAAAAAAAAATTTGACCTTAAAAATGTGAAAATTCGTATTTACATTTTGGAAACCTTATATTACTTCCGAAAGTAATATAAATACTCCATATATGAGTTCTAAATGAGTTCTCTATATACTTCTTCCATATATGTAGTTATAAATGCTACATATAGGAATTCTAGCAATATTTACTTATTTCTTTAACAATATTTGTTTCATTTTGTTTTGACCCTTTATCTACCGCATTATGAAACAGACAAAAAATGTATTTGAAACGTACTTCTTTATTTACTTAAGATAATTTCTTAATTATATTTACAATGCAAATTATGCATATCACCTCATCCTAGTAATTAATGAGGATGTCGTGAGGCGGTACTTTAGTGTACCACTACTACATAGAGGTCGAAAAAGCTTTTTTGACCTTCAAAATGTGAAATATACTTTTTGGGAACCTTATATTACTTCGGAAATTAATATAAATGTTCCATATATGAGTTCTAAATGAGTTATTTATACATGAGTTCCATATATGTAGCTCTAAATGCTACAAATACAACCCCTGGCAAAAAGTATCCGATCACCGAAAACAGTGCTTATGATACGTTAAAACATAAGGTTATTTTTTCACAAATTCAAACTTTTTTCAAACCTATGAGTATGCTTTTGTGAAATATGACTAATTTTGTCAAATTCTATTAAATAGTAATAGAAATTACAATATCAGTTAAGAGTTTACACGAGAAAATACGTTGAATCACAAAGGAAAAATATTTCCGATCATCATTGTGTGGAGAAAAAAGTATTTGATCGCAAACAAAAGCAACACAGTTAAATGATATATGCAAATTTTTTTTACTCGGCGCATGCGTTCAAGTTCGAAGAAGACGGTATAAAAGGTCAAATTGTACTTTGAAAGTTACAAGTTAGTTTCGCATCTGCTGAAGTATGGCTCGAAAGAGAGAATTATCTAATGATGTAAAACTTTTGATTGTTAAACGCTTAAAAAGCGGAATTTCCCAAAGAAAGGTTGCTAAGACATTTGGATGTGCTCAAAGTACTGTTTGCGAAATTTGGAAGAAATATCGCTTAAGAAATGATGTAAGAAATCTGCCTCGAAGCGGTCGACCACGAGTAACATCAAGTAGACAAGACAGGAAATTAGTTGATCTTGCCAAATCTATGCGAAGGTGTACGTCTAAACAACTGAATGCCGAGTGGTCAAAGTATGGAGTAAAGGTATGTGCACGTACAGTGCGAAATCGTTTAAATAATAAAGGATATCACTTCTGCAAAGCCAAAACCAAGCCATATATGACTAAGAAACACAAGAAAAATCGTCTTCAATGGTGCAAGAAATACAAATGCTGGTCTTCTGATGATTGGAAGAAGGTTATTTTCAGTGACGAATCTCGTGTTTGTCTAGGAACTGGGTATAACCCTGGAATGTTTGTGTGGAGGAGAGCTGATGAAAAGTTCAAAGAAGATTGCCTAAAAACTAAAGCTAAATATCAGCCTTCATTTATGGTGTGGAGTTGCATGACATCTCAAGGAGTTGGTAAATTGTGTATAGTGTTGCAAACAATCAATTCAGAAGTATATGTTAACATTTTAGAGCATTATTTGATACCTAGCATCGAGGAAGCGTTTGGTGACTCCTCCGATTTCCTATTTCAAGATGATAATGCGTCCTGCCATAGAGGTAAACGGGTCAAGGATTTCTTAAATAAAAACGGAAATTCTCCAATAAAGACTCTGAACTGGCCTGCAAATAGTCCTGATCTTAATCCGATCGAAAATATTTGGAATGTTTGGAAAAATAATATAGAAAAGAGAAGACCGACCAATATGAATGCACTTCGTCTAGCCATCAAGGAAAGCTGGAAGGAAATTCCATCACATTTATGTGAAAAGGTTGTTGAATCCATGCCCCGCCGTTTAAAGGCAGTTATTAGAGCAAAAGGAGGACCAACCAAGTTTTAAATTGAAATTTATCGAATATTTTTTTCCCGGTTATGTGATGATCGGACATTTTTTTCTTTGAATACTTTATATTAATTTTCCTCTGTATTGTAAAAATTAATTGCAATTTATGGTATTATTTTTTATCATGTCACAAAGTAAGATACTTTTGTAATAAAAAACTTTATTTTAAAAAATGTAATAAATTTTTAGAAAAATAGCCTTTTATAGTAACGTATCTTAGACACATCTTTCAGTGATCGGATACTTTTTGCCAGGGGTTGTACGAATTCTAGCAATATTTAATTATTTCTTTAACAATATTTATTTCGTTTTGTTTTGACCCTTTATCTACCGCATTATGAAATAGACAAAAAATGTATTTGAAACGTATTTCTTTATTTACTTATGAGTATTTCTTAATTATATTTGCAATGCAAATTATACATGTCACCTCATCTTAGTAATTAATGAGGATGTCGTGATGCGGTTCTTTAGTGTACCACTCATGCTTGCCAACAACCTAATTAATATTACGTAGTGTTGTTAGTCCCGCCTTTCTTTTCACACCAGTAAATTTTTAGAGTAATAGTCTCCAATTGCAATTATACGATTCAATAAGAAGGAAAATACTCTAAAAAGATACTGGTGTAAAAAAGAAGGCGGGGCTAGCAATACTAGGGAATATTAATTAGTGTGTTGGCAAGTATGAACACTACTACATAGAGGTAGAAAAAGATTTTTTGACCTTAAAATGTGAAAAATCCTATTCACTTTTTGGGAACATTGTATTATTTCTTATGATTTATGGGAGATTTTTGAGGTAATATAAGAATTAATCTATACCGCACGTAAATATCGTGAAAACTTCTAAGCAAAAACTGCAATAGCGCTCTATAAAATACTTTCTGGAACGAAAACGGCTACAGGTAGCGTCTAGTACTTTCTAGTGAAATTGAAGTTAGGGGCATACACACAAGTCTTATAAATATCCGTGACATTTCTTCCTTAAATTTGGTTTTATACGCTTTCTAATCTAATGATACTCTAAAGTGCTGTCGGTGGATAATGGGTTAAAAAAATCAATAAAGGGAAATAGGAATATATTACTGTTGAAACCCTTTTAATTTTATTTGTTTCTTTTTACTTTCTCTTGTACATACAATAGTATAAAAAGTGTTGTTTTAGGTTAAATTTGCAAAATTGAGTTTTTGTTTCTTTTTTAAGGTCCATGAATCAGAAAATCAGGTTTTTAGTAAATTGTCTAGGTGCCTGTCTAAATGACTGTTATCATCATATCACAAAAACAAATTTCAAAAAGAAGTCAAAATTCTACCTTTAAATTTTGTCTTCTATTGGTGGAACGACTTGAAACTTTTTATTGAAATCAAGCACGAGATATCCAAGATATTTGGTAACATTATATCTATGAGCAAAATTTCTTTTAGGTACTTTTTAATATTATTAGATTTCAGTAAACATAATGAAATGAACATATATTTTTTTATATGTGTACAAGCATGTAAAAAACATGATATGGTAGTATAGAATATGATATGAAATCATTCACCATTCGTTTACAAAGCCCCGCAACAAAAATTGGATATATAAGAGGTATACATAGATATTACAATAAAATATTTTTAAATTATATCATGTGTTTTACATACAGTTCTAAGCTTAAATACTCAGTATGATACGTATATAATTTATAGACAATATATAGGACTACCGAAAATTATATAAACACGGCTTTCATGTTATTGTTATTTACCCAATATTATATGCATGAATGTGACGGTATTTATTCCTTCTCTTCATCTTTATCTTTAAACTTTCATCGTTATTTTTTACAAATATCAGTTCAATCAATTTTTAATTTAAGAAAATATTTATATTTTAAAAAAATATGCCAAAATATAAAGATGTACAGATCCCCGTACAAAATATTCTAAATATCTTTTTCTAATTTCCTTTCCATAGTGTGTTTAGATAACATAATGAAATGTCTTCAAATTAATTATTTGTTTGAATAATTCAATAATCTGTTTTAAAAGTAATTGGACGTAAGTGATAAAACATGTTCAATACGCAGAAAGTTTAAAACACAATAGCAACTAATTCAAAGTTTTATAAATCCTCTAGTTAGTTCCGAAATTCATTTGAATGTCATTCAAACATATCTGGGAATTTCAAAGATTACTGTGTAACTAAATTATCTTTGAAAAAGGAGTATAAAATGCCAAAGTACACGTGCCATGTGATGGTAAGTAATGTTAATAATTTGTAGATGTTGTTTTCACTTCTAATTACAGGATAATAGTAGTAATCTTTTGTATTTTGTGCTTTACACGTAAAACTTTCAGAAATAGATATAAAGTTAATGTTAATAAACAAAACTTCCATGTAATTTTGAAAAGAATAATTCCATGGAAATTTAAAACGCACAGTCAAAAAGTAAAATTCATACGAATTGTAACACCTATCAGTTTTTTGTAGGGTAATTGTAGTAATCTTTTGTATTTTGTGCTTTACAATGTAAAAATTTTCTGAAACATGTGTAAAGGTAACGTTAATAAAAAAAACTTTCATGTTATTTTGAAAAAGGTCATTCAATGGAAATTTAAATCTCATAGCCAAAAAATCAATTTCATGTAAACTGTAACCGCTATCATTTTTTTCTTTTTTTTTTTTTTTACTAAATATACGTTCTGTTTTAAAAAAATGGCAATACTGCAATTACCTGATAATTGTACAAAATTATAAATTAATAATATAAAATATTACTGTGTATATAACGTTGACATATCGTACCTAAGTTATGTTACTTCGTGTGGTGAGAAATTATAAGATGCTAAAATGAATAAAGTTTTAAATGTGATGATATTAAAATTACTGAAGAAGTGTATTTTGTACGACCCTGTCTAGTTAAATTAAAAAAAAAAATAAAGTATCATTTCATTTAAGTGTGAATAAAAAAGATGAAATAACCACAATGTATATAAATGGCAAATATTTAAAAATATATATACACTACTGAAATAACTTTTTATGAGTTTATTACCTTTTTTTTTTACCTTGGTTTCGTTACATTAGTCACATACATTTTGATTATATTACTTTCATCTAGTTTCAATTTAGGATGTAATTAACATTTATGGCATATTAAAAATTAATCCTCACATTCCTAAGTTTGAAAATACTTAAATATAAAATTGTTGGGCTGCTAGTTTCAGAGAAATAATTTTGACAATTATGGTACTATTTAATAAAATAAACAATACGTTATTTAAGTCATAAGTCTTTAGATAACATAGTGAGTATAAAAGTCATTAGATAACATAGTAATAATAAACGTTTAATTTAGAAAAAATAATTTGAAATGATTTCAAACTTCAATGCATAAGATACTTCTTATGATTTCTAATTATACTATAATATTACTATAGATAGAAAAGATATTTAAATAAGTCACTTCTAATTCTATTATAAGTAAAAAATATTGGCATAACTTGGGGTAAATGTTACGTTCATCAACATGGAATTACCCAAAACAGTAGTTTATTCAGTGTGTAAGGGCTGATTAATTGTAGTACCTTCATTAACTCCAATCTTAGCTCTTGTCAATGTCTAAAACTAGTGGATCTACAGATCAGGAGCCTCAACGATCTATTTTCATCCACATTACACAGCAGATAATTTTTATTTATTCCATATTATTTTAAATAATTATGCATGTATGTATAAATGATTGATGTGCTACATAACCATATAGGTTTATGAGGGAGGCTACCGCCCCCTGCAACCCCCCTTTATATCAATCTTTCTATATTTATCCGTATAAATTTGGCTATGTACATGTATATATATTTCTTTGTAACTCGCAGCCTTGTGTTAATACCTTGTAACTCAAAAATATCGTACCAAACTTGATGTCAGATGATTGCATAACATATCGGAATTATGGATCCGGACATAATACCGCGGGGCAAAATATCGCTGGACAAAATATCGCTGCAAAATAAGTATGTGATCCATTTGAAAATTTGTATTTGTGTCATGCGTGATCTCTGGTGGGGGCCACAAGGTCTTATACATATTAATTAATTAATTAAAATAGATAAATATATAAATAGATATATCATAGAATTGAGTTTCATTATTTTATCTATATTTAATTTTAAATTATTTTATCATTTGCTTTTCACCATTCAAAATACATTTTAAAAATAATGTACATCACTGTTGACATCAAAGCTGAACACTGTTCACAAACCTGAAATAAAAATTTTAAAATAGATATACACGTTTGAATTCCTTATGACTAATCTTGACAAAGTTTATAAATATAGTCTTTAAAGTCTTTTAAGCAAAATTTATAACAATTTGTGTGATGGGTTTGTCTGTATATCAGTGCTCTGACTAAGGTATGTGTTGCTATGAAATTTGATACAACATTATTAGTAACTAGTATATAACCCCCATCAAAAATGACGGAATGTGAAATCAGTTAAGGTAGTGAATCAACGAATGCTTTGCCAGCTTCGCTGAACACTATAATGTGCAAGTTGCACCTGACGGGACTAATATGCAAGTTGTACCTGATGGGACTAATGTGCAAGTTGCACCGAACGAACAAACTATTTCTTTTAACGAAAATACCTACTAACCCTGGACGATAGGTCTAATATAACGTATCATATTATATATCGTATTTATCGTAATATAACTCAGTACTTATTTCGCTTCCTTTTTCGACTCATTTTAATAAGTATTTTTTATATGCATGAGCAAATTTAATATTTTTTAACTTTTAATTTTTCGCTTGAAAACATTATTTTATCTTATGTCCCCCCCCCCAACACAAAATATATATATATATATATATATATATATATATATATATATATATAACTGGTAAATTTTTTTGACAACAATCATAAATTTAAATGTCCAGTTTTGAAATTATTTTCATATTTTAATTAATTCTAAAGTATCTAATCAAAACTTCGTTACAAATAAGGTGCCAAATGAAAGGTACCATATTTGTAACGAAGTAACCTTGGGTACCTTATTTGTAACCTTATTTATTTTAACTAATTTGATAAATATGACGTCACAATCAACTGTTCGTTTATATTAGATATGTACGTTATCATGATTTCAAGAAAATGATGCAATAACTATTAGCCCATAATTTTTGTGATTGAATTTTATATTACATTTTAATTTTATCCTCCATGGATATTTTTGAATTACAGTGGTAGTTATAAACTTTCGTTGAAATCTTTTTACATATTGAGATTAAGGGAAAAGTGTATACACAAAAAATGTTCAGTTTCGAAAGACCTTTCCAATTTCTAATGATGTAACATTTATGCAGATTAATTAAAAAAATAATAATAATAAATAAATAAAAATACATAGCTTTTCTAAGAAAAAAAAATCTACCAAAAATCTCTGTTTTGAAGCGGTCTAACCGGAATTGTTCCTGACAGAAGATGGTCATTATTATTATTAATTACCAACTCCTTTTTTTCTTTTAATTCAATTATAGGCGAGTCCCCGACCCCGGAATTATTTTGTGCAGCCCTGTAAACTAATTACTAATTCTATGCAACCCTTTTCCACCGAAAACATGCTTTTAATCATTCTGATAATTTATGTTTATTTCATAATATTCAATTAAGTGTAATCATGTTAAAATGCACTTGTAAGATAGATCGTAATAGTACAAAATTCTTTTGTGTGTCCCTGTAAAGAACCACAGTTATTATATGCACCAATAAAAAATATGCAACTAATTCATTGTAGCTCACTTATATTTGAATCAAATTTTACCTTATTTGAATGACTTGAGAATGCCATCGAAATTCTTCTGCGTGGTCCTGTGAATAAATTTTTTAGTCAATGCATTCCTTTCTCTACAAAAATCGTAATTTTAAGCATCTCAATAATGTATGTTAATTTAATTTTGTTGAATGTAACATAAATGCATTCAACTACGTTTAAATATGAATTTATCCATAGGCTCTAATGAAATTGTTTTCTCATGAAATTGTTTTCAGTGTCCTTGTAAAGGGGCTATAAATATTATATAGCCAGTAAAAATTATTAATCTTATTCTATTTACCTAAAGAACAATGTTCGAAAGTTGAAATAATTTCGATGGTTACCTGACATTGTCGGAAAAATTTTGTAAGGCCCTGTACATTAATTATTAAGTCTAAGCACACATTTTTATACAGAAAACATTCTTTTAACCTTCCAGCGGGCGCGCTGCTTATACGAACATGAAAGGTAGCGCGTATTTTTCACATACACTACTGTAAAACATGCATTTTAAAGTATCTGAATATTTTAATTATACTACAACCTTTTGAAGATTAATAAGAACATTCAATTGGAACTTTTATTCAATAAAAAAGACTGAAAGAATGAAACTGGAAGCACAAAATCAATATAAAGTAATCAAAGAAACATCGGAATTATTTGAAAATAAAATAAAGAATATAGTTGATGTTTTGTCATTTTTAATAAAAAGTGTAAAGTTAAAAGTTAATTAATTTTAAAAATATTTAAAATAATAATGTTTAAAACAAAAATAACAAAGAATCATTTTAAACAGCGAAATAAAAAATCAAATATAACAAAACATTACATGAACGGTCGCGCGTATTACAAATAGCAAACATACAGCTTCATATCATTGTCTCGAGGTTCAAAAGATAACTAAAAATAGATCAATATATACCGAGTGAATATCCAAAGATAAGTGTTCCAAATACTCTCTGACTTTAAGATATACAACGAGATTCACCGCTAGTGTATCTCTCAGATACGCGCGCCCACTGGAAGGTTAATCATCTCAGTTGTGTATGTTAATTTCAATTTGCTGAATGCAGTGTAACCATGTTCAGATGCGTTTATTTGATATTCATTCCATAGGTCATAAATGATAAGAAAAGCTTTCGTGTCTCTGTACGTGATCCATAAACAATGTAGACAAAAATATATACAGCTATTTGTATACAGATCCAGAGAGTGCGTACCAATCAGTAAGTCAATCGGGAGATTTTTGAGGCCATTATTGCGCTACATAGAAATTATATCCATAGGCCATAATGTCAAGGAAAACTTTGGTGTGTCCCTGTATACGAACTTCAAGTAGAATACACAACACATCCAAAACTATATAGCTGATTCCGTGTGGCTCATGAACATGTATACCAAAATTCAAGTCAATGATTTTTGCAGTCGCTACTGCAAGCAGACAGACACACAGACAGAACCCAAAATCTTTTTGAGTCTCCACATGGAAGTCTCCACTGATATTTTAGCAGCAATAAGAACCAGTGATATAAAACCAATTTTTTTTTTTATAAAAGATCTTATGAAGAGAGAAGGAGGTGATTATCCATTTAAAAGGAAAAAACAACTGATGAATTTTTACGCACATTTAAACTTTGTCTTCTTTAAAAGTAATGAGTGAAATTCCTTTTAAATGATCATACCAAAAGCTTGAAAATATTCGTATAACTTCTTAGCACCCTCTACTCTCCTCAAAAATATAATCGAACATTCACAGATGTTTACTTAACTAGTTTATCTGGAAAAATACTAGATTTCGTACTTTTTAAACGTCCAAACTGAAAATACTTATGTAAAAGTGAACTCTTAAACTTTCCAGTTACCATAACTTTGATCCAAGTAATTTTTCCACTTCCTCCGGAAACAACGCCAATTAATCCTTTAGCGCCCAGTGTCCTCATTTGAGGACAGCTAATAAAATGGCACGTATAATTTTTGTGGTTTCTTGGAATGATTTCTGCTTTTTAGTAACTGTTTATAGCGTCACTCTAAATGATCCTTGGAAATTTTATGTGCCTATTATTAATTATTATTTCATAATTTGGATAGTCATTTTATAATTTTTTATTCGTCGCACATATCTTTGCTTTTTGAGCAGGTATACTAACTTAAATGTAGTTGAATAATAATATATATTATAAAACTTTACTTTCGAGATCTTTGTCAACCTATAATAGGAAATAAATCTGTTATCTCAAAGTTTTTCTATCTCGAAGATTTCTCGCTAGAACACTAAACGTCAATAAATGAGGATAGACTTTAAATTTAAAACTATCAGAAGAGTTGTTTAAGTTAGCGTAATTTACTGTCAGTTGTCTATATTAATTTAGAAGTGAAATAATTAGCTAATAACATTTTGCAAATTTAATTCGGGCGTTAATGAGTTAAACGAAACTCGAATGCACATCTCACCCTCAACTAACCAAACTTCCCATGTACAATTTACACTTTCTGTCTGAGCGCGATTTCAATCAATTAATGTCCTCAACCTTACAAACTGGGAAATATGAGAATTTTTATTTTTACTTTTATTTATTTATTTTTATTTTTAAATAAATTATATATTGATTTTTAAAACAATCATTAAAATTACATGTGTAGAAATTTAATACTGTTTGATTACTATATATAGAATGTTATACGATTATAGAAGGCAAGAGAAATAGATGATCAAATGTCAATATTAAACGCAAGATCCAAAAATACAGATATCCAGGAATAGTTTAATGAAATATATGGAAAAATCCACAATACTCCATTATAAGGAACTTATAAATAGTCATATTCTGTAATAAGGAACTTATTAAAAAGAACTAAAGAACAATAAAACATATTTGTGTCATAATATGCTTCTTTGGAAATTTATAAGAAAGAATATCTTTGTAACTTTTCTCTAACAAAAGTAGGTGTATCAGAAAAACTAAGCTTTTTTATTATTATTATTTATTTAACTAAAGTGCTTACATAAATGGAATTCCTTAGGGTATCTTTTAATTGGATTATTGGGTATTTAAGCAAAATGTGAATCATTAGCGCATATAAAAAGTTTTAATTTTATTACTGGAATAATGAATTCAATTTACTAATGGCTCCTCATATATATATATATATATATACATATATATAAACGATAAATTCATAGTTTAAATCTATGTTTTTGATTTTTGACGCAAATATATATCATATGGCTTTGAAGCCACTAAAGAATTTTCGACTAAGTATTAATTTATGAATTTCGAATTAGGGTTGATTAAATTTAGAAACTCGGATTAAGAATTTTAACGAATTTATTTTAAATTCAAATTCTACAACTTTTACTTAATTACAAATCAGAATAACATGCATATTAATTAAATGAGAATAAGTTTAAATCTACTTACCCTCTCTGCCAGATTTCCCGGGATTAGTAAAACCATAACTGCCAATACATAGACTCAGACATCTAATATCTACTCACTACAAACGATTTATTGTTACAACCATAACTTATGTTATTTGAATCGAATAATGACGAATAAGTATTATTATATGAAATAAGTTTGTTTTCTGGTTTTAAGATGCATCGCATCTCTCTCGGATCGAATGAAAGACTGACTCAATCAGCTCCGTCCCGTCACACAAGAGTTCTGATCTGCGCATCGGATTCTCTCCTCCCCTCCTCCCCGACATCCTCCGGGGGGGGGGCTGAGCATGGCAGACTGGCAATTCTATTTACAGATCTCTTGATTATTCCCGATGGCGTCTTCAGAGTAACCACTCTAATAATTCCATCCTCACCCGGATGGACTTCCAGAAGGCGTGCTAACCTCCACTGAGCTGGCTGAATAGAAGGTTCCAACACCAGGACTAGCTGACCAGGTTTCAGATGGGTGACACCGCTCTTCCATTTTTCTCTTGACTGGAGAGATGTCAAATAAGACTTTGCCCAGGTGCTCCAAAAGGACCTTTTGATCTGCTGAAGGAGTTTCCATCTGGAAGAAAAACTGGTACAAAATTGATTAGTTGGGTTAGGAGATTGTTCAGGAAGCTGGAGAAGCGGAGCCCCAATTAAGAAGTGTCCTGGTGTAAGTACTAAGAAATTATTGGGCTCGGTGGAAAGTGGGACTAAGGTTCGTGAATTTAAGCAAGACTCAATAGTTGTGAGAATCGTAGCACACTCCTCAAACGATAGGCAACTGCCTTTGCACGCTTTAATTAAATGGCGTTTAGCCAATTTAACGGAAGATTCCCATAGGCCGCCAAAGTTAGGCCCGTAAGGTGGCATAAAATGCCAATGAATTTGTCTATTTGCGACAAAGTCTTGAATAGGGTTGCTTGTTGAAAGCTTTACTAGCCCTTTTAAATGGGCATTGGCACCCACAAAATTGCGCCCGTTATCAGAGTATATGTCCGAAGGATAGCTGCGACGCCCGATGAATCGTTGTAGGGCATATAAAAAATTTTCTGTCGATAAACTAGTGACCAATTCGAGATGAATTGCTTTGGAACACATGCAAATAAAAAGACATATATAAGATTTAAATTTTGTACCTTTCCGTTTATGGTCACACTTAGTTTCTATAGGACCTGCATAATCAATTCCAACATGTTGAAATGGTCTACAAGGGTTGACTCTTTCACTGGGTAAGTCACCCATAAGTTGTTGAATTGGGGTCGGTTGGACTTTGGCACAAGTGACACATTTACCAAGCTCTTTTTTCACAGTGGATCTACCATCAGGAATCCAGTAAGACTGGCGAATGAGATTTAATACTAGGTCGACACCTCCATGAAGACTATACGTGTGAAAATGTCTTATTAATGTCGATGTAAAAGGGTGATTTTTAGGTATGAGTATTGGGTGTTTAGTATCATAGGGCAGAGTGATGTTTTTGTCAATTCTACCTCCCACTCTCAATAGATTTTCTGAATCAAGAAACACATTGAGAGATTTTAATTTACTGCTGTTTGCCACGGGTTGGCCGCGCTGCAAAAGGGCGATTTCTGAAGCAAAGGACCTTTGTTGGACGAATTTAATAACAATTTTTCTAGCTTCTGAAATTTCTTGTACTGAGACTGGTCCTTTCAATTTTGTAGCATTTCTACTATTATTAATAAACCTCTTCATAAATGCAATTACACGAAAAAGTTTATTACTTGATGAAAATTTTGAAACCAAATCCTCTATAACGGATTCATGCATTGGAGTTGACTCTATTAGTCCAGGAATTCCCACAACTGTACATGGGACTGAGGTAGCAATCTTGGACTCGTGATCTGAGACCGGGATCTTTGACCAATCAGGTCCAGACCACCACAAGTTAAAGTGGTTTAATTTGTCGGGTAACAGCCCACGGGTTGCACAGTCTGCTGGGTTATGTTTGCTTGGTAAGTGATGCCATGATGTTGGGTCTGTGAGAGCTCTAATTTTGTTTACTCGGTGTAGGACATATGTGTTGCCCTTTAAGGGTGGATTTAAGATCCAACTACGGGCGATTGTTGAGTTTGTCCATAGGAGAATTTCCTCAACCTGATAATCCAGCGAGCTCTGGACGACTGACAAAAGTTCCGATAGTAATACAGCCGCGCATAGCTCCAACCTAGGCAAGGTAATGGGTTTTAAAGGAGCTACACGGGTTTTAGCTGCAATCAATTTTAAAGATGAGTTCTGACTTGGGCGTATATAAATTACGGCAGCATATGCCTTTGTTGACGCATCACAAAATCCCAGAATCTGGTAAATAGGTTCGGATTTCAGGTCTAAAAATCTGGGTACTGACATGGCCTTAAAGGAAGCAATTTTTTCATAAAATTCGTTCCACCTGTTTTGAATGTCTGGTGGTAAAGGATCATCCCAACCAAGTTTTTGCTTCCAAACATCTTGTAGTAGCAATTTTAAAAGAATAGTGGTAGGGGATAACAGACCCAAAGGGTCGAAGATGCGTGCAATTACGGACAATAATTGTCTTTTGGTTTTTACGCTTTCTTCGGTGTTAACTCCAACCTGTAGGGTATCCGATATTAAATTCCAGTTTAGTCCTAAAATACGTTGGGAATGATCGGGGTTTAAGGATAATTCCTGATTTGTTGATTTTAAAGCTTCTGGGACCTGAACTAGAGCTTCCACACAATTTGAAGCCCATTTTCGCAGCTTGAAGCCCCCAGCATTAAATAATGCCTGAAGGTCTGTGACCAAAGATTGAGCGGCTTCGATTGTTTCAGCCCCTCCAAGGAAATCGTCCATATACAGGTTATTTCGGGCAGCCTGCACAGCTACGGGAAAATGGGTTTCCTCATCAGTTAATAATTGTTGTATAGTCCGCAGGGCTAAAAAAGGTGCACAGGCTGTGCCATAGGTAACTGTATTCAATTTATACTCTCTGAGTGGATCTGAAACATTGGCCCTCCAAAATATTCTTTGAAAGTCTGTATCAGGCTCTGCGACTAGAATTTGTCGAAACATTTTTTCGATATCACTCGAGAGGGCGACTTTATTTAAACGAAATCTAATTAGATTGCTAAAAATGCTGGATTGGAGTTTGGGCCCTTTATGCAAGTTAGAGTTCAGGGATTTGCCATTTGTAGTTACGGCCGACGCATTGAACACTACCCGTAGTTTCGTAGTGCTACTATTTTCATTTATAACTCCATGATGGGGCATATAATAATTGGGTTGGCGATTAAGTTCTTCAGCCCTTAGTAAAGTCATATGACCTAGATCGGAGTACTCACACATAAACTGAGCATACTCCTTTTTTAGGTTAGGATTCTGCGCAAAACGAGCTTCGAGCCTTTTAAACATTTTTAGTGCATAGTTGGCACTTTCACCCAAATCTATCTCATCGTGGAGGGGTAATTTGACAACATAGCGTCCTTCAGGGTTGCGCTTGGTGGAAGATTTATATAGTTCATCTGCCGGATCGGCTTCGCTTTCACTCTTAGAAGATATTATTGGCTGATTGTCAAAAAAATCGTTGATATTCACACAGTGTAACGAGGAGCTATATGTTGATTCTGGTTCCATTCCATCCCTTGAGAGGGGGCCACTGAGTAAGTACCCAAGTGAACTGGGAATGGCAGATGGTTCTCCTGGCCTCCTCGATACCGGTGTGCCACAAATTAGTGACGCAAAAATATCTGCACCTAATAATACTTCGATTGGTTGTTGCTTGAAGAAATTCATATCGGCTAACTGAAGATTTTTTGTATGTGGCCAAGACGTCGTTTTCACCCGGAAATCTGGCAGAGGGGTAGTAAACCTATTTACTACTAGTCCTATTTACTGCGCTTTCAAGTTCCTATACTCGTTAGCGAAATATGGCGAGAATGAGAATTCCGTAAAATTTAAAACAGTTTCTGCGGAAAGACCGTTTATGCCTACAAGTCGATGAGAAGTGCCAAACAAAGGCAAATTTAGCTTCTCAACGCACTCCTTTGTTATGAGACTATTTTGTGAGGCACTATCAACTAACGCCCGACATTGAATAATTTTACCGTTAGGTGACCTAACCTTTATAAGGGCAGTAGCCAATAACACCTTTTGGTTATTAAAATTTGCATTAGATTGTGAACTGTTGGCCACCGACGTAGCAACAAGGCCGCCTCCCTGATCTGCAGAATTCTGTGTATAAATGTGCAGAAGAGTGTGATGTGAACCTGCACATACCTTACATTTAATATTAATTCTACATTGTCGCACTTGATGATTAGTTCGCAAACAATTTTCACACAATCCCTTTGATTTAACTAAGTCCTATCGCTCCTGAACGCTAATTCGATTGAATTTTGGACATTTAAACAATTGATGTACTTGAGAACAGGCGACGCATTTATTTTCTTTGACTAGTATTGAATTATTGACACAAGATTTTTTTACACTACTACCTTCTACTGGCTTCTTAAACATCCTTGGTTTATTTTCAAGCTTTGTTTGACTCGACGCCTCCCTTTCTATGAATGTACGAAACGAATTTAAATCGGGAATAGTTTGCGTATTCTCTAGACTGAGCTCCCACCTATGCCTAACACATGAGTCCAATTTTGAAATCATGAAATTTATAAGAATAAGATCGCTAAGAGGATTAGATTCCAATCCGAGGGTCGATAAATTTCGCACCGCTTCGTTAAAAGTATCTATTAAATTGAAAAACGATTTAGGATCATCCGCTTTGTTTACCTTTACCGAAAAGATTTTATTTATTTGAGTTATAGCTAATTGACGTTTATTTTCGTTGCGCTGAGTAAGAATTTCCCAACAGTGTTTAAGATTTTCCGATTGTAACGAAAATCCACGAATAAGTTTTGATGCACCACCTCTTACACACGATTGGAGGTATTGTAGCTTTTCAACCTCACTAAGGCTGTCATTATCCAGAATAGATGATTTAAATAAATTTTTAAATGACAACCAAGATTCATAATCCCCGTAAAAATAAGGAATTTCAAGTTTGGGAAGACTAATATGCGAATTAACAGAAGTCCCTGGTTTGGTACGTGCATCATTATTTACATTTGGGGTATTTGATTGCGATTTACTCTCCAACACTACAGACAACTCCAACAGAATGTCCCGATTTTTCATCACTTCTTCAAAGTTTTCATCGTTTTCTTCTTCGGAAAAATTTGTAACTATTTCCTCGAATTTAACCTCCAGTACATTTACCTTACCTTTTAGGATCTTTAATCTGGCTTGATCGCTTTTATCGCAATCATTTACCTTCGATTTTATAAATTCTATTTCTCTAATAACATTTTCAAATTTTACCACTTCATTAGATTTTTTGAACAACGCACTCTTTTCGGCGTCAATCGCCCTTGTTTTTCCCTTTCTACCCATCTTATGAGCAAACTAATTACAAACAATTAAATTTAAATATGAATTAATCGATCGAATTAAATTATTATTCTGCAGATCAGGAAGTAAAACAAAACAAAAATATAAGAACAAATGAAAAGAAACATATAGAATATATATATATTTTTTTTTTTTACTGAAATAAATAAACTAATAAAATATTAAATGCACCCTTTTCATTCTCATACACTCCTTTATTCAACAATTATTTAACATGAATAGCTATTTCTTAAATTCCCTAACCGAAATTGTTCCGGTTTGAAAACAAAACTATTTTGAATTACGTTTTCTCTAAACCAAAACTTTTACGTATGCATGAAATCGAAACTACTTTGAATTACGTTTTATATCCAAACAATTTAACTTTGTATTAATGATTTATTTCAACAAATTAATTTTAATTTACTTTAAAGTTCTTATACAGATAATTTAATCCTACGTAAACAAAAGAATTTTTTCAATTTACAATTTTTTTTTTTTAATTTAACGAATTACGATTAATTATCTAATTAATAGGTAATTAAGCCTCCGTGAATCGACGGACCACTATCGCTTTGATGTCACTAAAGAATTTTCGACTAAGTATTAATTTATGAATTTCGAATTAGGGTTGATTAAATTTAGAAACTCGGATTAAGAATTTTAACGAATTTATTTTAAATTCAAATTCTGCAACTTTTACTTAATTACAAATCAGAATAACATGCATATTAATTAAATGAGAATAAGTTTAAATCTACTTACCCTCTCTGCCAGATTTCCCGGGATTAGTAAAACCATAACTGCCAATACATAGACTCAGACATCTAATATCTACTCACTACAAACGATTTATTGTTACAATCATAACTTATGTTATTTGAATCGAATAATGACGAATAAGTATTATTATATGAAATAAGTTTGTTTTCTGGTTTTAAGATGCATCGCATCTCTCTCGGATCGAATGAAAGACTGACTCAATCAGCTCCGTCCCGTCACACAAGAGTTCTGTTCTGCGCATCGTATTCTCTCTTCCCCTCCTCCCCGACATCATATAATAAACTTATATAATATGAAAGGCTTCATACCCAAAAATTTGTAATCATGATTAAACTGCTATCAAAGAAAATTTACTTTTAATAGAAATTTCTTTGCTTATCACTGAGGTTGGTTGGTTGGATTCTTGAGTTTTATGTCTTACTAGTGCTGCGCAATGGGCAATTTTCGACGGACTGTAACTTCCCCTAGAGATGGCGCCGGAGACATGCCATCACAATTTTGATCCTCCACAGAAGGGATGGCTCTCCCACTTCGGTGTCCCCCAGAGGCATAATTTTGATGGGAACATGGAGGGCATTGCGGCCACGACAGATTTTACGTGCGCCAGTCACCATTACTGTACACGAAGGTCTTTGGCCGGATCGAGTACCGAACCCGCAATTTTCCAATTACGAGCCCGGTGATCGACCGCTTATCACTGAGAAAAAGAAAAATATATCGCTTTCATCTAGAACGAATATATAGTCGTTTTCTGAAACCCTAAACTAGATATATAGATTTACGAGCTATGCGTATAAGGTAAACAAATAACCTGGATAGACAAAATGATCGAGAATTTCTAATCTATACTTTTCTAGATGGTAAGACAATATTCTGAATATTATGGAGATTACAAATCCTTTGTATTGCAAGACATTCTTGCTTGATTTCTTAGAATTGGATCATATATCACGATTATAGTTTCTAAAACTAGCCTCTTGTACTCCCATTTATTTGCAGAGATTTTTAAATAAGTTTGACCTCTATAATGTAAGCAAACACTCTAGAATTATGATAGTGGTTTTTAGAACTCGCTTTCAAAGGGGACTAGAATTTATAAGGATGATATGGAACAATTTTTACTAGAGCCACAAACTTGATTCTAGATGTCAGTTACGGAATTTTTTCTCAGTTTGTCCACGATAATATAAGAAAACGATCTAGAATTCTAATAGGGATTTTTAGAACTCGCTAGCAAATGGAACTAGAATTTTTAAAGATGACAGATCCTTAAAAATATATAACTAAATCTCTTAAATATATAACTATATTTACAAGAGACACAATTTAGTTTCTAGATGTCAGTCAATCACAGAAATTTTTCTCTGCGTAAAATAATCAAATATATGTTTAATTTCGATATTTTTCAAACATATTTTTCCGCTTGAACAATTATCACACACATAAAAATATATTATCTCTTATAAATACTTTTTATCTAAAAATACTCTTGAAAGTTTAAATGTTAGCCCGCAGTTTTACGATTAACCCATATCTATCAAAAGTAAATATAAAAATAATTTGTATTTTTATGTATTTTTATATGTCAAAGTTTAAATTTTAAAGATCAAATCTAATATTGAATTTTAATGGTTGATTTCTAAAATAAAACATTATAGAATTTATTCATCCCATCCTAAAATTAACATACTTCTTGCTTGCTATTATTATTATTATTATTATTATTATTATTATTATTATTATTATTTTATTCTGTATAATCTATTTTGGAAAAAAAATATACATATATATCATTTTCGTAAGGCACATAAAGAGGGCGCTGTGTAGGAAAAAACTAGAATGAACTTTTGTGTTTGTGTGTGTGTTGTGAAGAATAGCAACATCAATGTGAAGAGAGAGATCCGTATCCATTGAGTAGTGATAGAAGTAGAGTACGGATTCTCTACACTGGCTATGATGAGAAATTCCGCGAACATCACTGCGGTTTTTGCGCCTTCTTTTGGCGATAATCGCTTTCTTGGCAATTGGTTCTTGATATTTTGCATGTTTTAAATGGTTTGTTCCTCTTATCACCAAAACTCCAAAGAACAGAATTGGTTGAACAGAATTCAGTCTCTCACCTTTCGCGTAATCCTACTGGTTGAACAGAATTCGGTCCCACCTTTCACGTAATCCTATTGGTTGAACCAAATTCGATCCCTCTTATATATATATATATATATTTATATGGGCACTTCTCCAGTTCCATATTTCTTTATACACTGAAGACGGTACGCTTAAGGCTACCGAAACAGCTGACTGCTTCCCGTATTTTTTCCTCTTTGGCGTTTCTAACATTGTAGTTTTTATTGGTTTTAATAATCCAGTGCCAAGTCTCCTTTTAATATAATAAAAACTTACTCGTGGTTAATTAACCTATTCGCTACTTCCATGTCGAATATCGAAAACTAATTTAAAAGATATGTTTTCCTACTGCTCCTAAAAATGAATAAATAATTTAAAAATTAATAAATCTAAAAATCATTTTAAATAATTCAATTCATATGATATTAAAAGTTTTCTTTTACTGTCCATCTAGTTTAAAAGATAAAATAATAATAATAATAATAATACGTATTGTGATTAAATTAATAACGCAAGCTAATTTTCTGCTTTCGTAAAATAAATAACATACACCGTGTATTGTAATTTTAATCACCAAATTTTAATAATTTTTAATTGCTTCTAAAGGACGTAAAGTTTTTCGAAAAAAGCTCTTATCGAATATCTTAGGAGAAAGGCTTGTAAAAATTTATTTCATTGCTTTTTTAAAGTTAAACAAGCATTTGTTTTCTCGTGTATTCAATTTTTAAGCTATTATTGATCAAGAAACGTGTATTTTAGAAAATTTGACTGATTAATAAGCACAATAGGGGTTAAATCCTAAGACTTGTTTTAAAATTCTTTTATCTGACCGAAAAGTAGATAACGTTATTAATTCAAAATGAAATGTTATTTAAATCTGGAGAAAAATAACACAACTGAAATTTCAAATAATGAATACTATTGTTAATACAATTATTAAAGTATTAATTAATAATTTCAAATAATTAATAATTTTTCCATGTTTTTTTTTTTTTTTTTTTTTTTTTTTTTTTTTTACTATTTAGTGATTTTTTTTTATATATAAAAATTGTCTGCATTCATCATAGAAAATAATTTTAATAAATAATAATGTACTACATATTTGTACTACGTGAAGTTGTGTAAAACAATCTAGAAGAAACTCTTGTGGTGATGATCACAACATACTACTTTTATTTATTTTATTTTATTTACTTATTTTTATTTTATTTATTTATTTATTTATTTATTTATTTATTTCATTTATTTATTTTTGTTTATTTATTTTTTATTTCATATTTTATTTATTTATTCTATTTATACTATTTTGCACATAATTTTGAAATTATTATTTATATTTAATACTGGAAATCTTTGAGGATTTTTTTTTTTTTTTTTTTTTTAATTTATTATTATTATTATTCTGAAAATCAAACTATAAACGAACATACATATCCCCCGAAGCTTTGAAAATTCATTAACATTGTGAGTGTTTTTTTTTTTTTTTTTTTTTTTTTTTTTTAAGGCATATCAAAAGCATCGTCGCTGTTTGAAGTAGACCACCTGGAATTTCGCATAATAAGAAATAACTTATATATACAGGGGAAAAGTCAAAATTAAAAACAGGGCTTGGATACTAAATAAAATTTTGTTTAGAAAAGAAAAAATATACCGGGTGATTCAAAATAGATGTTACAGCGATTATCTCGTAAACTAAGAAAGATAGAAACAAACTTCCAATTACAAAATTGATGCAAATTAAGAGTAGATTTCAGATATGGCATTCTTTTGTACAAGGGGCTGTATACATATTAAATACGAAATTTAATTTTTATACGGCCCCTCCTATCATATGACTTATATTTAGAAAAATATTCTCCTCGCTCTAACAATCAAAATAAAAAAAAAATCATCTCTCTAAGTCAAAATCTCGCTGAGTTATTGCAATTTGAAAATTCTAGCATTTTTCGCCAAGTCTTAAGGGGTTGTATCAAAAGTGAATTACTATTGCTTTTGTAATAAGGCACACGTTGATCAGCGTTTGGGGGGGGGGGGGGAGAAAAAGAAATCATTCAGAGAAAGACGGCTATTTTAATCTGTTATGTCTCCTTTTCCCTAGTGAATACACAAGAGAATACTCATTGATAATTTAACAAATAAAATTTATGAATAATTTATGTACTGAAAGGGAATTTTCAAATTCATTTTTCTGTCTTTATACATTCTCTTACTCATATACACAGTGTAAAGAAAGAGTTGTTTTTGAGTCAAATTTCCGAAAATTAGCTTTTGTTATATTTGCACGTTTTCAGATCCTCTGAATTCAAAAATCATGTTTTTAGTGGTTGGTCTCTCTCTCTCTCTCTCTCTCTCTGTGTGTGTGTGTCTGTGTGTTATTAGAATATCTCAAGAACAAATAGTAGCAGAAAATCCAATTCGGCATTCTAAATCCGTATCATATTGCGGTGCTACACTAAAGTATTCGTTATGATCAGACAATTGTTTGTTTACAGGGTCATCCAAAAGAATTCAAATACATTACGCCTGTGAGCGAAATTTCTCTTATGTACAGTGTGACATGTACAGACTGCCTTAAACAAAATGAAAAGAACAAATTTTTTATACGCATAAAAGCATGTTTTATGTAGATTCTGGTATAGCAACCATTCATCATTCATTTACAGGGTTACCCAGAGTATTTCGATATATTGGAGCTATACTTGGGAATTGCTGGAAGTGTATTTCATTTTGTGTTACTTGTTTTACATATAACACTAAATTTACGTACACAAAGTCATGTGTATATAGTTTATACACAATATACAGGGCTACCCAAAATTAAGGTAAACATTTTTTTTTATTATTATTAAATGTAATTGGTGTAAGTGTTTGCTGCATTTTTTTTTTCGAAGAAAACTGCTGACAGAGAACGCAAAATTAATTTCTCATACCCAAAGTAGCTTTTGGAGAGCGATTTTTTTTCTGTATAATATGATATTTTGAGGCCTCCTGAATACGGAAGGTAAATTTTTATTCGTTGATCTGTATATATATGAATTATCAGCATAATTTAACAACAAATAATCTGGTGTGCCACTCACACGACTTTCTATTACCCTGAAATTTAATACCATAAATACAGGTTGGAAATTAAGAGGTAACATAAAGAGTACTGTTATGTAAACCTACGTTAAAATAATTCAAATTAGGCTTCGGAAGAGTTTTAATGATAATTAGTTCTGTGTGAGGGGGATCTCCGGAAATTATTCGTTTCCTGAAATTATTCGACGCAGGCAATAATCAAACATTAAAAAATATGGCTTTGGTAATAAGGAAGCCTTAAAACGTGTAAATACACAAAACACAAGCGATGCCTATTTAGCTAAAAAACATGCATTATTTATCATATGTCTATGAGGAATTCATTTCCATTCCTGAGCAGCTTTCCTGGACATGGTAAAATATTATAGTAAAGCACTTTCACTAACAATAAAAAAGAATATTATAGCTTAAATATTTGCAACCCTGTATATCTTTTGAAGAATATGTACAAACCACAAAGTGCACCTAAATATAAACCTATAGTAATAATATTACGGCACAACCTAAAATGCACTTCCATCAATTTTCAGCTATTGTCGCATTATAATCTAGTTATTTTGTGTAGCCCTGTAAATGAACAGTGAATGATTTCCCTGCCATATTCTACATGAGGCATGTTTTTATGCATATAAAAAATATATATTCATTTCATTTGGTTTAGTGCAGTCTATAGGTGTTAAACTCTACTTACCTGCAATTTTCCCCATAGACGTAATGTATTTGAATATTCTTGAATGTCTCTGTATACGAACTATTTGCTTCATCTCAATGAAAAGCTTAGTGTAGCATCCCTATATGATACATATTTAAAATACCAAGTTTGGCATGTCTGCTGCTATTTGTTCTTGAGATAAACTGATAACAGACAGATACACACACAGACCAACCGCTAAAAACACGATTTTCATATTCAGGACACCTCAAAACGTCTAAATATAACAAAAACTTACTTTCAAAAATTTGGCCCCAAAACAATACTTTCTCTACCTTATGGGTATGAGAAAGTAATAAGTACAGGAAATGCGAATTTGGTACTTTGGATTCCATATCTAGTTGCCACTTGAAAAGTTGATGAAGGTTTGCAAGTTTCAAGGAAATTGATAACAGACTTGATTTTTGTTTTGATAAGTATAGGCACTATAATTAAACGGGGGTTGAGAAGGGCGGTAACCCCCTGGCATAGAATTATACATCTATACCATATCATATTCTATACAAATCATTATTTTAGAATATTAATAATAAATATGAATTTCCTTATGATTTTTACAGTATAAAGTTATTTAAATGTAATTCATAAGAATATCTGTCCCAAAACGCAATACATTGGCATCTTTTGTGCGTTCCTGTACATAAACCATTTGTAAAGAATTAATTAATGCCATTTTAAATAGGGAATATCATATAGTAAACCTGAATAACATATATCATTTCTGAAAATATTTACAGACGCTGGGGGCGGGCAGACGGACAGATGGACAGTCAGACAAAAAAAAAAAAAAAAAAATGCAAATTGAAATCTTATTCACAGTTAAAAATTGTTAGAAAATGTTTAATGTAAACGAAAATACAATTCCAGCAAATGTCCAATAATAACCCTTAACGTAACTGAATATTTTTGCGTGCCCTGTAAATCTAATGTTAGTCGTACTGTACAGTATAGAAAGCATTCTTTTGTGCATATGAATAACATATTTCAATTTCATTAAGATTTATGCAAAGTAATTAAATTTTGGTTTATAGAAATATCTTCACATAGAACGCAATGCTTTGGAATACTTTCGGGTGTCCCTGTATACAAACCAGTGATGGTGTTTACTCCATTTTCTATAGAAAATATCCGATAGAAAACTATAATAACGTATTTCAATTTTATTAATATATGCATAAATTAAAGGTATTAAAATATGGTTTATAAAAATACCTCTCATAGAACACAATCCTTTGGAATACTTTCGGGTGTCCCTGTGCTCAAGCTAGCAGATGTATTCACTCCATTTTCAATAAGGAACATCCGATAGTGACCTCAAATAGCATATATCAGTTTCAGGAAATTCTATGAATATTCACGGGAGTTAGAGTGCAGACACACAGAAAGACGGATGGACAGACACACAAATCGAAGTCATTAACACTTTTCAATCTTGCTGGAATTGTTAAAGAGCCGAAGTCATTAAATTTATCAACCATGATGGAAAGTGGTAAAAATAAAGCGCGAAAATTTCACACGGTTTTGCTAGTCTTTTAGTTTTTTCCCTCTCTTAACGTGTTTTAATTTGCAGGTGACCCCCTCAGAAATTTAACTATTAAATTTTTTAACAATACGAAATAATGTAAATTTGCATTAAATTCTTAAAATTGTTGATTTCACGCGCTTGAACGATTTTAGTTGCTATTTTAAAATAAAGGATCTTTTTTTAATTTTTCTCAACTCATAGATAACCCCCTAAAGTTAGTCCGTTGGCGTCGAAAAATAGATGCCAAAATTGAAAAAAAAGTGGTGTAAGTCATCATTTTCAAATTGCAATAACTCAGCGAGATTTTGACTTAGAGAGATGAATTTTTTTGTATTTTGATTGTTAGAGCGAGGAGAATATTTTTCTAAATATAAGTCACATGATAGGAGGGACCGTATAAAAATTAAATTTCGTATTTAATATGTATACAGCCCCTTTGACAAAAAAATGCCATATCTGAAATCTACTCTTAATTTCCTCTAATTTTGTAATTGGAAGTATGTTTCTATCTTTCTTAGTTTACGTTATAATTGCTGTAACATCTATTTTGAATCACCCGGTATATATAAATTTAATATAATATAATTTATTTATAAAACTCTCTTAAATGAATGCTTTGCGTTGAATCACTAAATATGGATTCCATCAACACTGACAAAGGCATCGGATTCTAGTTTGTTGTATTCATAGGAACCAGGCGGCTCAGGTGGGTAAAGTCTGGCTAATGATTACACAGGCCTGCGAAGTTGAAGTTCTTGAAAAATACAAGAAAAATTTTCGCTGAATTTTATGTTATTTGGTGCACTAATTTCGAAAATGACCTCCATTTTTTTTTTTTTTTTTTTTTTTTTTCATCATGTCAGAATTTTTTGTAAAATCGATATCGATATATACATATACACATATATATATACATATATATATATATATACATATATATATACAGTCGGTAACAAAAGTGTCCAAACACTAGCAAAAATTCCTACGTAAAAAAAAAGTACACTTCATACAGTTTTGTTAAATAAATCCTTATTGAATCCTGTTCTTAGTCAGTGTAAGTACATGATTCGATAAGGATTTATTTAATAAAACAGTAGGAAGTGTACTTTATTTAAATAAGAATTTTTGCTAGTGTTCGGACACTTTTGTTACCGACTGTATATATTTTTTTTCTCTCACACAATATTGCAAGTACTATCTGGCAATAGTGGTTTTGTCCATTTAAACCTATATAAAATAATTTATTCTTCATGTAGCAAATTGATTTTTCAGCAACTTATTTAAATTTTATAGATTTAAATGGATGAAAATTCCTGTTGTTAGATCGCACAAGCCGCCTTTAGTCGGGAGAAAAAAGGAAAGCTCCTTTAGGTACTTTTTACTTCAAATTACGGTGCAGTTTCTAAAATAAAATCCCCAAAATCCTATTTTATTTGTTTATTATCAAAGTAACTTACATAAAATAGACGATTGACCAAGAGGGGCAAATATTATGTATGTATTAAAAATCGAAGCAAGATTGAATTTTTTCAAGAAAACGTGACGTGATAGGAAATTTCGTTATATTTTTTAAATCAGCACTAAAAAATACATAAAGTTCATCTACTAATTCCTTTATTTATTTATTTATTTATTTATTTATTTTTTCATAGTAGGCCTGTGTTATTTAAAGTGCATAATGTGGTTACGGTTGAAACTTGAAACTAAGCGTTAGACTATTCGCGTGATTTTAGAAGACAATAATCTCTTGATATCGATTGATAATCTCTTGGATCGACACAAATACACATTTTTAAATAAAACTAGTCGGTACCTTTCAACATGGTTATATAGAAGTTAAATTTATGGACGTTTTCCTACCATCACATAGTGTCTGGAAAGCCCTGTGTAACTTAAAACCTACTTTTTCTATGAAGAAAAAAACCATTCAAAGAATACAATGTGGATAAGAATAAAGGTTTTTAGAAAGTATTCATATTGATATCACTGAAGAAAAATAAGGTAGTTTTGTTTGTGCAGAGATTAAGACTAATTACTACGCTATAAGCTTAAGCTGACTTATAAACTTAAGCTCGGTTTTCTTTTTAAGTTATCCTAGCCCATAATTACACAAATTTCGTAGAGCCACGGAAAACTCCGAACGGCTGTGTCGATGAACGTGACTGGTTTTAATCAAGGCACCTCCTGTTTACCAGTTTGAAGAGCAGAGCCACTCGCCCACTGGTAATACCGAAGGAATATAAGGATTAAAAAAAAAAAATCATTTTATATTAAACGAATAACAATAAACAAATAAATGATAATAATAACAGATTATTTACTAATAATTTATCGCAAGTTAAAACATATAGATTATTTTTACTTCCATTACCCTAGTATAGATAACGGGAGTATTGTTTTCGGTCCAAAAATTCGATATCGAATTTTCATCTGATTTACATGTTTTAAGGTTTCCTGACTCCGAAAAAGTAGTTTTTGGCAATTCGTGAGTATGTGTGTATGTGTGTGCGAGTATGTGTGTGGAGAATCTTCTGACTATCATATATCCGAAACTAATAAGGGTAGAACGACGGAACTTCAGAACTGAGTTAGGTTTGGTGTACAGATGATTATTTTAACTTTTGGAGAAAATTGGAAAACAGGAAGTGGGACATATGAAACTGGAAGCAGAACCGTAAGTCCATATCTAAAAAATGGCTAATACGATTTTCTTCAAGGTTGCTATATAAACACCCTATTAGATGCCCTTTCGTGTGTAATAGTTTGTTAGCTCACGAAAATTGAAGGCGTTCTGTATAAGTAGGGCAATTTGAGGTCTCGCAAGTGCGTTCCTTTGAAAACGGCTCTATGGATTTTTTTTTTAACTCGCCATATTAACTCTCTTTAAAATATCCTCTCGTATGTACTTGTTGTTTTCCGGTCAATAATTTAGTTTACCAAGTTTTTGTGGAAGTCGGTATCTCAAAAATGGCTCTAACGATTTTCTTGAAAACTGCTACAAAAACTCCTTTTCAGATGTCCTTTCGCATGCATTACGTGGCTATTGCAGGAAAAGTAACAGTCGTATTATCTATCCTGATTAGATAGGTCAGTTTTAGATCTCTTAAATGGGTATTTCAAAAAACGGCTCTACCGACTTTTCTTAAAACTCGCTATATAGACTCTATTTTATATGTTTTTACACGTGTATCAGTTTTCTCTCAGAGAAAAATTTTTAGGTGTCTATAATTTTTTAGACTATTTTTGTACCTTCTGATCATGTTGTCTCCAAACAGTGCAGATAAATACGTACAACAAAACTCGAACAAAAATCCAAATATTTAACAAAAATCCAAAAACAAAATAGGGCTTCAATTTCTTTATTAGGTCAAATTTTTTATTGTTAATTATCATTAATTTTAGTCAGAAAATCTAAATTTAGTACTTCTGTAGAGAAAACATTTTTATTAAAGACAAAAATAAAATATATCAATCCGGTAATTTTCTCTGACGAACTGTTTGTAAGACAATTGACCTTGTGTTATATAGATTATGTCAATTTGTTTTGTATGTGTTATCAGTTTTAGATTTACAGATTTTTGAAAATATTTCGTTTATCTTATACGTTTCTGCAAAGGGAACTCAAGAGTAAAATCTCATTCGCATTAGTAAACTATTTCATTTTATTTTATTTATTTATTTTTAACAGCATTATTTTCTTTAAACTGAACTGTTTATCTTAGCAATCTAATTAATTTATAATCTGTAAACAGTTTGAGAAAAAAAAAAATTCTAACAAAGATACTCATTCCTATAATTATATAACAATTCAGTGTACAAAGGCGGTTTTTAAACTTTTTTTTAAATTAATTATAGTCAGCTTATCCAACCAAGAGGAAAATTATTAATTAAATTTGACTTTCAAATTACCCTAAAAGAATATTCGTGAACTTAGATTTTCTTTTCGCTGTATTTAATTTATTAAAAATAAATTGCTTTTTTACTTACAAAGAAAAAAATTAAATTTTTAACAGCTGGATGGATTTTCTTTTGAGAAAATTAAATAATTTCCCTTTCAAGACTTATTAATTTCGTTTCTTTTTTATTCATGCAAATAAATTTATTTTTATTCATTTCAAATCTCCACATTTAAGTGCTTTGTAGTTAAAAGACATTTCCTTTTACATTTGATTTTTCATGTATTAAAAATGATGTGTTAAAACGTTATATTACTTTCATATTGCTGCTTTTTTAATAGGTTTTCTTGAAAATGCTGAAAATTTTAAATCTAACTAACAACTGATCATATTAAGCTTTACTTTCTTCCATATTGAGGATAATATCGGATTCGTATAAAATTCGACTTTCGGTTTTCAATGAATTGGTCACGCTTTGAAAACGATTTGACCATTTTTAGAAAATGTCCCACTCTCTGTGACAAATATATTGTAGTAACTCTAGGTCAAGAATTAATGCACAGAATTAAAAAAAAAATACCTACTAACCCTGGACGATAGGTCTAATATATCGTATCATATTATATATCGTATTTATCGTAATATAACGCAATACTTATTTCGCTTCCTTCTTCGACTCGTTTTAATACGCATTTTTTATATGCATGAGCAGCCCCCGAAAAACAAAAACATTAAATCATTAAATTCATTTTTTTTACTTATTTTTATTTCATATTATTTCACGCGCACTTTTTATTTCCTAATTCAAAATTATTAAAAAAACCTTTTTCGATATCGCTTGTAACGATACTGATTATTATTGTTCTTTTCTTTTTCTTTCAATAATAATAATAATAATAATAATAATAATAAAAAGATTTTCATGAAATTCTGGCAAAAGCAGAATTTAGTTTAGGACGGAGGACTATTAGTTTTTTTTCTTCCCAATTATAACATCGCTTTCAAATTATTCAATTATATTTTCGATAAATTTTAGATTTTGATAAATGTCCAACTATCGAAATCGACAACGCAAAAATCCCAGATTAGGACTAATAGGCCCTCATTCTTAAAAAAAAAAAAAAAAAAAAAAAAAAAAAAAGTGCTTAGTTGCACCTTAACATAAAATGGTGTCTATCAACTTCTGATGCACATCGCTAAGCAGGTGGCGCTTCTATGCTGCAATTTACGTGAAGGGTATATCTCAGCTTCTATAATGTACAATTGAACAAAATTCTACGTGTCTGCCGTCTAGTAGAAAAATCAGCCATTTTCAAAAACAAAAATTTTAGGAAAAGCTTATTTATTTTATTATTTTTATTTTATTTTATTATTTATTTATTTATTTTTATTTTATTTTTTTCACATTTAGTCAAAATAAGATTGGAACCAAAACGCTTTAGTTTTATAGTCTTTCAGGCAGTATGTTTAACAATTCGAAATAAGGTAGCAAGACCACATGAAGGGGGGTTACTCAAATTTTTATTTTGGATTTGGCCACATTTGAAACTAACTTTGGAGTTCAATTTTCGCTAAATTTAATGTGTGTGAATATTGGATATTTAGGGTTTCAAATACACAGAATGTTTTGTTCAACTAAATTTTATGAAAAAAATAACTGATTTCTGTTACCTGATTTAAAAAAAAAAAAAAAAAAAAAAAAAAAAAAATCTGATTAAAAAAGAACAGATATCAATAATAAAAAATAACTCCAGAAAATTATGAAAATGTATCACAAATGATCCCAAATTTATGAATCCCGAGCTATTCTTCAATATAGTGGGAAGTCATTCGAGTTATAAACAAATTTACATAAACTCGTCGCTATCACCTGCTGAATCACCGTAGGTATATTATTAAATTAGTAATGTATTATGATGCAATTATCATGATTATTAATTAATCATAATATGCTAACTTTGTTGCTATTATCTTATTTATTAATACTGTGTTATTACTAAGTGAAAGTACATTAGCTTTCAACATTGGCTTTGTTCCTTTTACACGTTGTAGGGACACTTTTCTTCTTCCTTCATTGATCAGAAGATGCTTTTTCTACAAACTTCTTCAAAGTCGAAGGAAACACGAAATTTAATTATTAGAAACTTTGTGTACACAATAAAGAGCAGTCACAGGCGAGGGAAAACGTGATAACATTAACCTAATCAATAAGTGAGCTGCTGTAGTAAGGTGGAGCAGAAGCGTGATCTAACGGAAATGGAGATGACCAGTTTTGAAACTCCCCGGCCTTAGGATTTCCCCGTTTTTGCACCGGTTTAGAATGTTTTCTTGAATGCAGATGGTGCAAACGTTTACTTAGAACTTAAAAAACTTAAAACTAGTGTTTTCCGATTTCTAGAAGTAGGCCGGTTTTCAAACTAGACGACACATGTATGAGAAGACACTATTATTAAAATCAGTGCTGATTCTTTTCTTGTGCATATCGGCCAAATAGTGGGGGTGCAGCAGTTTTACCAACGTACGTTAAAGCTATATCTCAGCTCCTATATTATAAAAATTCACCAAACATATTTGATGTGTGATATGACCATTATAAAAAAGAATATTGACCTACTTTGATGCATATGGAGCGACAAGTCGCTTTGCTTTTGTTCACTTTCTGCAATTTTCCATACGTCTACATCACATAATCTATTCATTAAAATTGCACCAAACTTCAAATGTACAATCTTTATTGTGAGATGCTATGATTTGTGTATTCTTCACAGTAGGTGGCTCCGCCATGTAAGCTATATAGAAGTTTTGTAATTACCACAACAGACTAGTTTAAAATGTAATATTTTAAAGGCTTGTTGAGTGATATCCTTCATAACCTTAAGGGCAGAAAAGTTGGAATCCGTGTTTTCTTCTTTACTTATCGTTTGCAAAAAGCTGGAATCGAAAGATTCAATGCGCTCAACACCTTTCTGCAATCCCTGGTAACCTTTACATATTTTCTGAATAAATATCCTTTATTATCTATCTGATCGTTCATGTTAATTTAAAAGTGATTTAATACAATTAAGCCATCAAACTGATTCCCTGTCAAAAGCACCAAAAAGCTATAAGAAATTGTACAAGAAAATTGGCCTACCATTACTGAAAATGTCTTTCTTGAGTTTGAACTTCTGCTGTAAAATTAAGGAAAGTTAGAAAGTACAGGTTTGGCGTCAATTATTTATCGAGTAACTTAAAAGTCATATAAATTTTGTTAATTTATCTTTCAACTTTCACATTTTCTCTACTATTTATAATTTATGCTTAAATTTTCTATCTGTTTTATATCTGCTCTTCTATTTCGCAATTTTAAGTAGTTCCGTAAAGATCCGCGATATATACGCAACCAATTACTTATTTTAAATATAACTGTCTTTATAATAATTAAAATCTGCTACGTCAGATATAGCGCCTATCAACGATAAATCAAACTCTTCACTCAATAATATTTTTTTATTAAAAAAAAAAAAAAAATCCATGCAAACTTCATCTTGTTACTGTCAAAATTTCCTAGAATTGCTCAGTTTTTTACTGTGATACTCACAATGTAATTTGCAAGTAAATATATATGGGTTTCCTTGACCTCATTAGCAAAACCTTAAGCAAAGAAAAAGTATACACAGAATTTTGTATGAAAAATGAGGTCGGGACTGAGAAATGTTGAGTAAAATGAAGAAATGCTGAGGATGTCATAAAACATTTCTGTTTCCATTAATAACATGAATAAATGCTCATCTTCCCTCCAAAAACATTAGTATTACCTAACAGCATCTTACAAGGGATGGTCAGCACTTTTCCGAAAATGTAAGTTTGCTGTACAAAATTCCGAATGTGGTTGCAGCAAAACGGGCTCAGCCAATCTGGACATGAATGTATTATGACATGATGTAAATACATGCCTTAATGTCATAGTTAGCCTTTGATAGATTAAACAAGTAGGACCGGCTTTTTCCAGAGAGTCTCTATGGAGAGAGACGACAAATGATGAAATTAATCTATAGAGCATGCTCATTACAGACATTTTTTCTACCAAACTGACATTTGGTAAAAAAAAAAAAAAAAAAAAAAAACTTGAATATTTCGCAGTTGAATATCAACAGCAAAAAATTTACAGATATCCTTGCTCTTTGTTAATGATCCTTTATTTCAACTTTAGTTTTCAGCACATGGTTTTAAAGCCAGTAAAAACCCTTTTAAATGTGAATGATAGTCACAGTTTTCAAACTAATTAGAAGCTGACTTGCTATTGACCCCTATCTCCTTGTAGACTTTCTAGCTTTTGTGAGCATATTTGTCCGATTAATTAAAAATTGGTCATTATTTTAGGACACTTCAACGCCCTATCTACGATATTTTAATTTCCTCAAATGAGGACTTGATTTCAAAATTCTAACTTGCTGCTGCTAATGTTTGGTAAACATCTTATAAACACAATATAAAAGAATACGGCATCTCCTTGTCAGTCGTTACCAAGCTTGTACCAATGTTGGTGAAGGCGAGTTGAGCGCTTACTTCAACCATTATTATTTTGAACAAAAATTTTTTTATTACTGTCATGTAAGCATTTATTTATTTTTTACAAACAATTTCCATTCCATATTCCACAAGCCTACACAAAAATTCTTTTCTTTTTACTTTTTTCTAAAATTAGACTGGTGAACTCAGAGACAACGTGCGTGTGCATAGGGAAATCTGTGAAATAATTAAAGTATATGTTTAAACAAAAGTTTATTAAAAAAGTAATTTCACTTCAAATAAAAAAAAAAAAAAAAGATTACTTATTTCTTAATTAAATAATATGCTGTAAAACATTACCAAAAGTTCTTTAATAACGCAGGGTAAATTTTCATTTTCTACACTATGCCTTAACCTTGAAAACATGTGATATCACCTGTTCCTCAACGTGACCTACATAATTTCTCTAATACCCTAGGAAATTACGAAGTGAATATTAACTCTTTTGAATCTCTCTTTTACCTCATAAAGGATAATTCCCTTTCGCAAAACCCCTTTGTTTAATGAAACGATCTTCGCTGTTCTCACATTATTCATATTCATAAGGCATGACATCTATTTCCCATCGGAATTTTTATTAGATTCAAGCTTTGTGTATGTTAACTCTCACTAATAATGCTCTTAAATAAATTCGGAAAAGCGAGTGAAAGGGAATTCAAAATAATATTGTATTCAGAAAAGAATTTTAGTCAGTAAGCTAATCTGAGTGAAAAATGTTTTTTTATCAATGAAGAAAGTCGTTTGAATCCTATAATGTTATACTTATTTATTTCAAACATGTTTTGAAATTATAGATGAAGTATACAAATAGATAACTTCAGTAAATTCAACATTACAAATTCACAAAAGATTAATATTACAGTTTATTTAAATTTCCTTGAAGATAGTGAATATAATAGTTTAGAATTATAATAGTTTCGAATTTCTTGCAGAATAGGATTCTAGTTTAGTAAGATTTTCGTTTAGAAATTTTATGAATGATATGTGAGCAGAATATTTTATTTCCCATGATATTATATTTATTCATTACATGTACACTGGTCAAAAAAATTAAAGGATCAGCCCGTTTTCTCTTTCTCTTCTTTTGCACATAATTTTTAAACAAATAAACATATGAACATAAAATTTGGATGGCCTGTTCATTATCATATTATTAACTGAATATTATGTAATTTTAGCATAAGAATAATTTTTAAGCTAATAAATATTCATTTTTCTCGCAAAAGTAAGCTTTGGAAAAAATGAAAAATTTCAACAAATTTAGGAAAGAACACATAATGAAAAGTGGTGTTAAGAATGCATTAGAGATAGGTAAAGACGCACATATCTTGAAATGTTAAACTAAATCTCGATTTTTCTTTTTGTATTAACTTTTCTTTTACTTTTATAATGAACTTTTTAAAAATATATAATTACTAATTTGTAAACTATACTCAGCACTAGAATAATAATGATGTCGAAAAATAATTGTATAATTAACATCTTATCCAATTTTCATGTTTGTATGCATATTTTTTAAAAAGTTATTCACATGCGAAAAGAAGAAGAAAAAAGAAGAAACAGAAAATGAATGCAGGTAGAAAGATTTGGTTGTAATCTAACATAGGAACGCGTGTGCGTCTTTACCTATCTGTAAGGCATCCTTATGACCATTTTTCATTAAGTGTTCTTTACTAAAATTATTGAAATTTTTCATTTTTTTTAAAGCTTACTTTTGAGAGAAAACTGAATATTTATTAGCTTAAAAATTATTCTTATGCTAAAATTACATGAGATTCGGTTAATAATATGATAATGAACAGGCCATCTAAATTTTATGTTCATATGTTTATTTGTTTAAAAATTATGTGCAAAAGAAGAGAAAGAGAAAACGGGCTGATCCTTAATTTTTTTGACCAGTGTAGATACGTTGAAATCTAAATAAAAAAGTCATTTACTGTATTTTTTATTACAAGCTTTTTTTACCAAAAAAAGAGAGAGAGAGGAGAGAGAGAAACGAGAAAAAAAAAATCAGTTTCTTTTGTTTTGTTTTACTATACATTTACTTTTATTTTTCATTTATTTTTTATGTTAGAATCTCCCATGATAGAAACTGAATTTAGACAAAATTAAATGTCAAAGCTTATAACTTTTCTACTATACTATTATTTGTTCATTGTCCTTGGCGTAGAGCTGGGGCGACATAAAACCAAGCACTCCCGCTTTTTATTTTTTAAATTGCGGAGGATGACCATAAACTAAATACTTACAAAATATTCATTAAGAGAGAAAAAACTGGTTGGTTAAAAGATGCGTCATAACAAAATTATTCGACATGATGGCATAAAGACATCACCCCCGATTGCAAGTGAAAACTTAGATGATGCTGCTAGGCTGCAAATGTCTACGTTTACTGCAAAGTCTGTACCTCAGCTTCTGCAGTATGAAATTGTACCAAACATAACACGTGAGATAATTTTTCAAAAAACTATGTTGATTCAATTTCAATGCATGTTGGGCGATAGGTGACGCTGTTATGCAACGCTTTTCCCATTTGTTTTCGGACTAATCTCTTGCGCTGAAGATTACAATTATGATAGTATTTCTGCTGACCACAATTAGGGGGAATCCAAGACATTATCCCAGTGACCTTAAGCGGTTTTTAAGGAAGAGTAGAAAACGTAAACGTCAATGTACAGTAGAGTGACCATATTTTTTTTTCATTGAATTTGGGAACAAAGATGAGGGTGTCCTCGAATTTCGAGGACAAAAAAATAAAAAAATAATTAATTTACCTTAAATTGTAAAATTTTAGTAATTTGTATGTATAAAACACCTAAAAGAACTTATTTCAGCTTATTTATTATACATATAATAAATTACTATAATAAAAAATTAATAACTTTAGAATCGGCGTCCCCAAATATGTTGTAATTTTTTGGGGACGAAGGTAGTTTTGTCCTCGAGATTCGAGGACGTATGGTCAGCCTAATGTATAGTCGGCAGCGAAAGTATCCGAACACTAGCAAATATTCCTATTTAAAAAAGTACACTTAATACAGTTTTGTTAAATAAATCCTTGTCGAATCCTGTTCTTAATCTAATAACACGATTAGACAAGGATTTATTTAACAAAACAGTATTAAGAATAATTTTTTTATATAGAAATTTTTGCTAGTGCTTGGATACTTTTGCAACCGACTGTATGTGGCGTCAAGGCTAAGATTTTTTTTTCATTTGCGTATGCGTCTCGTCACTTCACTCCGCGGCTTCATCGCCAGCGCTGATATCAAGGATCTGATTTCAGTATCATAGCGATACACGCGGAACAGAAAACAATGACTTCTTTCGATGATTGGCTGATATCATAAACACGAAATATTGACGATGTTTCATTCAAACCAGTTCTGCACTATTTTCGCCGCATCGACGTGCATCGCAAATGTTGAAGTTCATAATGCAACCACAAATCCCGCCGTTTGAAAACGATTCCAAAGGCTTGGAGGGGGTTCTAAATTGACCGACAAATTGGAATTTGGTAAACATCCAAACATTCGGCGTTTCCTTATCGCTAATTTTCTCTCAACAACAAGATTTACCACCTCTCTTTTAAAACCAGACTCGTTGAGTCAGCAAATGCACAGAAGATTCAATAGTCGCACGAAATGTGATTAAAGAGTATGTTTTATATTCTATAAAAAAAGAAAAAGAAAAAAAATGGCTTAAGTAAAGCTCTAGTGTGACGTAACCACTTGGTATCAACTTCAACCCAACCAATAAATATATTAGAAAGATATAGAAGATATTTTTGTGATAGTACCAATAGTTTGTTTTAGTTTTGATTGATTCCAAAGAATTGGAGGGGTACTAAATTGACAGACAAGTTGCAATTTGGTAAATATTCAGTCATTCGGCGTTTCCTTATCGCTAATTTTCTATCAACAACAAGGGTTACAGTCGGCAGTAAAATTATTCAAGCACTAGCAATAATTCCTATGTAAAAAATGTACACTTAACGCTGCTTAGTTAAATAAACCCTTGTTGAGTCATGTTCTTAGACTGACTAAGAACATGATTCGACAAGGATTTATTTAACAAAACAATATTAACTGTACTTTTTTTACATAGGATTTATTGCTAGCGCTCGAATAATTTCGCTGCCGACTGTACCATCCCTATTTTAAAACGAGACTCGTTGAGTTAGAAAATGCGCAGAGGCTTCCATAGTCTCAAGAAACGTACAGTCGGCTGCCAAATTATTGAAGTACTTATCTACACTTTTCATATATATATATATATTTAGAAAGACCCCCACGGAGGGCATTCCCCCTCTAGGCCTAGGACACATCAGGAGTCAATCGGCCTTAAATCCAACAACCAACCAACCAACCAACCAACCATATATATATATATATATATATATATATATATATACATCTATATATATATATATATATATATATATGTGTGTGTGTGTGTGTGTGTGTATATATCTTTAATTTGATCGCTAATTTTTATCATCAACTTACTTTTTTATAAACAGTATAAGATTGAGATCATGACTGGACAAATATTTATTTACTTCATAAATCAGTATTAAGTGTTCATCTTTTAAGTAGGAATTATTGCTAGTACTTCAATAATTTTGCTGCCGACTGCAGTTAAAGAATATGTTTTGTGTTATATATACAGTCGGTAACAAAAGTGTCCGAACACTAGCAAAAATTCCTATGTAAAAAAATTACACTTCTTACGGTTGTGTTAAATAAATCCCTGTTGAATCCTGTTCTTTGTATGTCTAAGAACATGATTCGAAAAGGATTTATTTAACAAAACCGTATGAAGTGTACTTTTTTTACATAGGAATTTTTGCTAGTGTTCGGACACTTTTGTTACCGACTGTATATATATATATATATATTTTTTTAAGGGGGAGGGGCTTAATGTGTAGCTCTAGTGTGACGTTAAAAACCATTTAGGGTGGGGCCAACTTCAACCAAACCAATAAATACAATCGGTAACAAAAGTATCCGAACACTAGCAAAAATTCCTATGTAAAAAAAGTAGAGTTAATACTGTTTTGTTAATTAAATCCTTGTCGAATCATGTTCTTAGACTGGCTAAGAACATGATTCATCAAGGAATTATTTAACAAAACTGTATTAACTATACTTTTTTTATATAGGAATTTTTGCTAGTGTTCGGATACTTTTGTTACCGTCTGTATATTAGAAAGATATAGAAGATATTTTTGTGATAACAAGAACACACTAGTATTAGTTTTGATTACATTGCAACGAAATCGAAATTTATATATATGCTTAATTCCGCTTTTGTTTTTGTGTGCTCAAATATCGTACATGTCAGCTATAAGTTTAACAAAAGTAAAATCAAAATTTAAAAATAATAATTATATATTTGATTTAGACCTTAAAGGCGAAAATCATAAATGGCAAAATTTCTTAATTATATGATAATACTGGTATCGGTTAAATATTTATTGATTCTAGTAAAAATTAAAGGTAAACTTTATAAGTGTGCAATAATTTATTATTTTCTAATTAAAATTAAATTACTTGCTATTCAAAATATATGCATTTGCATTTTATTTTTAATATCTAAAGTAAGTCACAATAACGAAGTCCCTTTATTTTGTCTTTAATGTGTACAATCGGTAACAAAAGTGTCCGAACGCTAGCGAAAATTCCTATGTAAAAAATGTACACTCTGTACGGATTTGTTAAACAAATCCTTGTCGAATCCTGTTCTTAGTCAGTGTAAGAACAGGATTCGATAAGGATTTATTTAACAAAACCGTATGAAGTGTACTTTTTTTACATAGGAATTTTTTCTAGTGTTCGAACATTTTTGTTACCGACTGTACATAGAAGCTTAAAAAAAAAAAAAGTGTTAAAACTTACTCAAATAACTAAACTTTTTTTTCCAAAGTACTCATGTAGCACAAAAATTATTATGTACTTCTAAAATTTCTAGTAAGATTTTAATATTATAATATTATACATTATTTTACAATTTAAAGTATAAATATACTATCAAAGAATTTCAGTGAAATTCATTTTAAAAGTAATATTTAAAACGTCAAAAGAAAAAGATGTACAAAGTAAAATATCAAAACTTATATTATTAATTCATATAATCACAATAATACTTTTGGATTTTAGTCAGAATAAGTATTTTTTTTTTTTTTTTTTTTTTTTTTAGGAAATAAGCATTAGTTCTTTTAGTTTAAGTAATATAATCCTCCTTACTTTTATGTAACTTATAATGGTATTTTTTTATGACAGGAAAGTCTAGACTAAATTTATTTTTTTCTAGGCAAGTTTTGCTGAACTATATAGATATTACTTATGATGAAATAAGGAAATAAATATATATCCTAACTTCAAATACTTTTTTCAAACCATTGCATTCATTTAATGTGTTTTCGTGTTTTCTCGAATATTTTTTGTAAAAAGAGCTTATTTTGATACAGAATCATTCAAATTAAAAATATTTCTTTTTTTAAATATTTGGAAAAAAAAACTTATAGACTAATAGTCGAAATGACTTGACCATTTTTATTTACATGATGGGTAGATACTCTGATATATTCAGCTGTCTATTTTCTATACATAGTTTATTCGGTTTGACTGTCTTATTTCTCAAACCGAACACACATTCAAGTAAAGGTTGGTAGGTTGATTGGGTTTTACGTCGCACTAAAGCTGCGCAATGGTCAATTGGCGACGATCTGGGACTCACCCCTAGGAGTGGTCCGGAAACTTGCCATCACAATTTTGATCCTCCATGGAAGGGATGGCTCTCCCGCTTCGGTGACCCTTAGATTAGAGATGTAATTTTGACGGCATCAACCTCACAGCATCCGAAGCAGTTATGACACGTGAGGTGCCGAGTTCGCGCTCGTCGGCCTAGCCGTTCGGAGTTTTCCGCGGTTTTCTCCTAAACTTGCGTAAATACGGGCTAGGACCCCTTAGAAAGACCTCCATGGAAAGCACTCCCCCTCAGGCCTAGGTCCCTAGAGCAGTCGATCGGTCTTATTTCCAAATACTAACACACCAAAACAGTTATGCATTGAAGATTTTCACTGTCATCTATAGCATTCAAAAGTTTTGAAACGAACTCTTTCCTGTAACCTACTTTAAAACTTTCTCGAGTATTTTAAAATAACTGTACTTTAAATTTTAACCTTGATTTAAAGTTTAAGTTCCGAAGTTGTGTTTGGGCGCTGATTTTCATGAACCACTCGCAGTGCTGCCAAATTTAGGATTTTATTATTATTATTATTATTATTATTATTATTATTATTATTCAAGAATCACCCATAATTTTAAGAAATAAAGTTTGATATACCTGATAGACGATTAATCTTTGATGTGATTAGGCAAACATTACAATTAAAAATTAGTAGTAGATTTTGAATTAAAAAAAGCCCATAAAATAGCAACACTAACCATTCGTCAAAATTTTCAGTTATCGGGAATATTCTTTTAAATTTGTACGATTTTACTTTTGAAAAACATCCACTTTTTTATTTATTACTTATTTATTTATTTATTTATTTATTTATTTAAGACCAATAATTAATGGCAGACATTCTGAAATCTGGCTGTAAGATTGGATTTTGATGATTATTTGGGGCGTTCTAAAGCTTTTCATTTTCGGTCTAGAGAAATCGTTTAAAGATTCTATTTACTTTTCTTCTTTGAAATAAATTTGAAATAAAATTAAATTTTCAAGGAAAATACAGGAATTTTTGTAAACTTTCACATAGCTAAGTTTCCAAATAGGTGTTTTATGTGAGACAGGTTCAACTATAGATGTATTTATATTTTAGCAAGTAGCGATCTATTTCAAAAAATTGTATTATTCAGTACCAATATTTCACAAAACAATTATGTCGTTCTTGAAATTTGTTCTTCAACAGAACTAGAGTTTAAGAAAAAAAAAAAAAAATTTCACATATGCGTTACGTATAAAACAAACTACATGATAAAATTTAAACACGTATAGGGAAATAATTGATATCGTTTTGAGTTAAAACTGGTAGTACTGACTATATACTAGAACAGAGACTAAACACAATCCAATAAATAATATTAATATAACATCGAATTTGGAATGCATAAATGGAAATTTTGTAATTAACTGCACTTTTAAAAATTTCGTGTTCGTTTAAACCAAAATTTGTGACTGAAATAACTGGAACCAATCAATGGTTTAACCTTTTACCATGATTTGGTAATTTTATGTTGAACCAAATACTAGTATTATGTTTTAAATTAGAAAAAATATATAAATAAATAAATAAATTAAAATTAAAAAATTCGACCGAGATGAGGATCTAACTGAAAACCTTGTCTCAAATCAAACACTCTGGTACTGTGCCACAATTTCTTGCCCGCTATTTCTGTGTGTGTTTCGTTGATTTTGATAAAAGGGGCTAAATTTTCTAGGGTCTTACCTTGATCCATTGGTGAGTTGTAGCACGAAATTTGCACTTTACCTTATGTTTTCGACCACGCTCTTTAATTTAAGCTTGGTTTGGTTTCAATAGGAATTTTACTGATACATTTTTTTTTTTTTTTTTAGTGGAAGCACGGTAGCTCCAAGTTTTGGTGCAACTTAAATTCAATCGCAAGTAGTAAAAACCTAAAAGTGGAATTGAATATTGCTTGTAACCTTACTCCAAATAGTGGTTCAATTTTTAACTGGAATTTTTAACAGAAAAATTCCAGTTCAAATAAAATTCCAGTTTATATAAAAGAAAATGAACAAATTTATTCACACTGTAATCGTTTTGTTTTTATTTAAATAAAATGGTAACATAATATATAAAGATATTAGTATTGTTGTATTGTATATTCTAATTCCATTAACTTTTTTTTCTATAAAAATGATATATATATATATATTAAGAAAACTTTTGACTATAAATGATAAAATGAGCGTAAAATATACAAATTTACAAGATATACAAATTTTTAAAATGTTCTAAATATCATAGAAAAATTTCGGCAAACATACTAAGAATCTTCAGGCCTTAAAAAATATATTTTAAATAACATCTACCAATGAAATTCTTTCAATGAGAAAAGATTTAAAATCATTTCATGCATAAATAAATTTTTAAATAAAAAAATATATATAAAGTTATTTGTTTAATGATACAAAAATTATTCTAAGAAATTTTTATTTTTTATACACGTTTATTTATATCGAACTTTCCAAATGACTTTCTTATCTAATTTTTTGCAATAAATAATTTTATCATAGCATGAAATTTTTCAATTTTCATTAAAAAAAGAGAGAGAGAGAGAGAAAGAGAGAAATTCTTAAATTTTATTTACAAATATACACACCTATTTATATATACATAAAACATCTTTTGTGACAATATTCCATGTAGGGTAAGTGCACCAGTGATTGACACTTTTAGAGCAATCTCTGATGATTTTAATGTTCTAGTCATGAGAAAATATTTGTAAAAATCTTAAGTTAGTACATATGGTATGAAAGACATTCAGAACCACATATATGTTAAAATATATACATTTGGAAACAATTATTTTTTTTATGAATTTTTACACCCACTCAGTGTTCCAGTAATTGACACTGCCAGTTTTTCATTTTATCAGTAATTGGCCCCAATGTTCCAGTGTTTGGCACTGCTAGTTATTCACTTTACCAGTTATTAGCACCCTATGCTCCAGTGTTTAACATAAAATGTTGAAATTCTTATATGTAAAATATATGATTTTATTATTTTTATTTATAAATTATTTCGGGATAAATGTCAATTACTGGAGCATGCCAATCACTGGAGCACCTACCCCACATATACATTTATGTGAAATTTATAGTTAGTTTATTTATTTTATTCGCAGTGTTAATAATGGACATATAATTTATAAACTTATGCATATAAAAAATTTAAATTTTAAATAATGAAGTTCAAATTCTAACATCACATGTTTTCATAATGTAATTGTAATTTTTATACTTTTACAACAGAGAAAAGAAGGGGGAGTCAGAAAAAAAGGGGGGAAAAAAGCAAAGTATTGCTGCATAGAAGGCTGCTAAATTGAGGGAATTTTTTATTCAATACCAACCACGAAATTTCAGTTTTAATGTTTGACTAATCATTGACTAATCATCAGACACGTTACGAAAAAAGGCTTCGAAATACTTACCCAAACGTTACAATTAAAATTTAATGGTGGAATATGAATAAAAATTTCTCTCATTCTGGCAGCACTGGCTACATAAGTCTGTCTAAAAACTTTTTCTCTACATTCTGTTAGACCAACAGATGGCGACACTGAACAATTTTGTTTTTTTCTTAAAAGTCAAGTCGAAAATTCAAAGAGTTTTTCCTAAGAGTCGCAAAAACTGTTTTCTTGTTCAAAAATCGGATGAAATATATATATGTATATATATATATATATATATATTTTCTGTAAATAATCTGCTTAAAAATTATTAAAATCATATCTGTATTATTCAACGGAAAAAGTGCGAGAAATCAAAAGGAATTGGCAAAGGAATGTGATTTTGTAATTCAGCTATTTACGATTGATTGTAATTTATGATTGGTTTAAAATAATCTAATATGACACATTTAGCAGATAGGTTCTAGTTTTTGTGATCCTTTAGAAAAACCGTGGCCACGATTTTTCAAAAACTAATCCACCGACCTTATTAAAATTTTGCATATTTCTTCAAAACATAATTGACTAATGCTTGAACGAAGGGTTTAAAAATTTTTAATTTGAACTTTTGGCAGAGTTGTACGCAAAAAGAGTGAAAAACCTTCGTTCAAGCACTAATCCGGTAACCAGGATCTACCGGCCGAGTATTGTATCAGTTTCAGTATTGCTCTTTTATATGCGCATAATTTTAAGTAAAATGTTTTATTTATTACTCACACACATATATATATATACATTAATGGAGAATATATGATTTTTTTACCACTTTCCAACAAGGTTGAAAAGTTTGGTTTGTCTGTCTGTCCGCGCTCTAACTCCCATAAATACTTCTGGAATTTCTTGAAACTGATATATGTTATTCAAGTTCACTATCGGATGTTCGCTATTGAAATAGAGTGAATACCTCTATTGGTTTTTGTACAGGGACACCCGAAATTGTTCTAAAGCATTGTGTTCTATGTGAGGTATTTCTATCAGGATTGGAATTGCATTTTTGTTTACATCAAGCGTTTTTAACGCTTTCTGACAATTTTTAGGTGTGAATATGATTTCAATTTGCGTATCTGCTTGTCCGATTGTCCATCAGTCTATCTGTCCATCTGCCCGCCCCCAGAGTCCGTAAATATTTTCAGAATTTTTAAAAAAGTGATATGTTATTCAAAATCACTATGGAATGTTTCCTATTTAAAATGGCATTAATGGATCCTGTAAGACTGGTTTGTGTACAGGGATACCCAAAAAAGGCTAATGTAGTGCGTTTTGGGACAGACATTTTTATAAATCACATCTAAACAACTTTCTACTGTAAAAATAACGAACATATTGACATTTATTATTAATATGCTAAAATAATGTTTTGTATAGAATATGATATGTTTAACCTTTAGATTTACAAGGCTACACTAATATATTCAGATACATTAAGTGTAGCAATTAGAATCTACGGGTTGCATTTTATTTTGCGTTAAGCATTTTTAACACTTTAAAACAATGTTTAAGAGTGATTGTGAATTCAGTTAGGCTATATGTATACCTTTCAGAACAACTGTCTGTCCGTTGTATGATAACGTAGGCAAAGAACATTGTAAGTTAAGCTTAAATTTAAATATATAACTGGTAAAAAAAAAAAGATTCCGTAAAAAAAAATATTTTTTTTTAATTTCTATGTTATTATACGTATGTTAATCTGATTAAACTTAAATAATAATTAGTTTATTTAATAAATAATTTATTTAAAAAAAATCTTTAAATTACAAAAATTCGCAATGGTTGTTTCAGATCAAAAGAGTAACATTACCCTTCATCAGATAAAAATACTAAACAAGAGTGAATCATCAAAACAGCAAGCAGCACTCGCAATAGTTAAGAAATTTTAAATGACTTCTGCATATGGCTTACTTTGAAACATCATTCATTAAATTTTGAGTAGTATCGATATCTGTTGAATAAGTAATGAATAAAACTTCAAAAATAAATCTTATACTAGGCGAGTCGTATTAACCCTCGACGATAGGTTTTCTTTTTCTAGTCAATTTTGTCCTTTTATTCTTTCCGGTGTGAGCCTTTTTTTTTTCCACACTTGACATTGTGAGTTTTTTTTTTTTTTTTTTTTTTTTTCCGTCCCATGCTTTTTTCTATGGAATTTTGACTGTTTTTTCCTCTTTTTCTACATTTTAAAGTGCGGTGTCTCCCACCCACACCCGCCGAGTCTTATACTAGGCGATTCGTATTAACCCTCGACGATAGGTTTAATGCCCCAATCCTACCCTCCCGCTCCTCCATGTCTTTTTCCAGTCAATTTTGCCCTTTTATTCCTCCAGTGTTGGCCTTTTTTTTTTTTTTTTTACACTTGACATTGTGAGTTTTTTATTTTCGCCCCACTCTTTTTTCTATGGAATTTTGATTTTTTTTTCCTCTTTTTCTACATTTTAAAGTGCGGTGGCTCCCCCCCCCCACCCCGCCCCCACCGAGTCTTATACTAGGCGATTCGTATTAACCCTCGACAATAGGTTTAATGCCCCAACCCTACCCTCCCGCTCCTCCGTGTCTTTTTCCAGTCAATTTTGTAATAAGGGGAAAATATTGAAAATTGTTGTATTAAAGAAAATGTTAAATGTTTGATTTCAGGAACAGGAATAGAAAGAATTTCCACCAAACGTTGGCAACCTTTCGTTATACGTACGTTAAATCGCTGAAGGAAGAGTTGTCGCTTCTAGCGGAACACCCAAGGAGCATCACAAAACCCAAAATCCCCAGGGGGATGAGGGACCTATATATATTTTAATCTTAGGATTAATAAATTTTGCAGTTTTTTTTTTTTTTTTTTTTTTTTTATGTGTGTGTGTGTGTGTGTATGTGTGTGAAAGTTTCTGCACACCAGCTGGAGGAAGTTACAATTAATTACGGAAGGAAGAAGCACTGCTCGCAGTTACCATGCTGAAGAGGTGGACATTAAATTATAGAATTATATTTATAGATGCATATTTGCATATCATATAGGGCATGATTTTTTGTTAAATATTTCAGGATCCTTGATAAGGAAACAAAAAAATGAGATATTTCGTAAATACAAAATAAGCAGCTATGTAAAACATAGCATTGTGCTAACATTTAACTTTGTTATCTATATATTAATATGCAAGCATAAAATTTGCAGTCCCTTTTTAACATATTAATTATGGGAGTAGAGGGTTGAAAATGGTATCATTCGAAAGGTATGGTTAGCCGGAAGGTGCGAATACAAATATTATTTTCTTAAGATGTCAAGAAGGTATTTAAAAATACATTTATTTTTTATGCATTTCCCCCCATTTTTCCCTTTTATACACGTATTCCTTTACATTAAAAAATACCTAAAAGTAGAAAGTTGTTAAGTCTGGCAATTTCATAAAGCTCAAATAAAACCATAGACACAGTAATTTGCATAATGTAGCATCACTATACGCAAGCGAAGTGATGACGTCACTGTCTGTCCATGGAGCCATGAAAAAGATTTTCTATGTTAATCGTCCATTGGATTTTTTGTAAAAAATTATTTAAAAATAACGGAAATTATCTGCCGACTTTAATTCCGATATTTGGGTATCCGCGTTTGTAATGATCGATAGACGGCGCTTTGTGAACACTGCAGTTGTTAGTAAACATTGCCACGTGTGTTCCATTAGTGTTCTTTTTCTTATTCTACTTAATATTCGTACTATAATTTCTCCGCCATTACATTATGGAAAATTGATTGCTTTTGGAAAAAATACTTCAGTTTATTCAAAGTTCGATCGGAAGTAGATTTTTAACTGAAGTTGAGCAAATATTAGTTTCAAATCATCTGATTAATTCTTTACTTCCATTAGCCGAAGCAACTGAAATTTTAAACTTGTCATTTGGAAATAAATGGGAGCTTAATTCTGGATTTCTTGATCCTTTGGAGTTACACTGTGGCACACAAAAGTATGTGTTATCTTTTTTATCGTATTTATTCATTTTTATTCAATAAATATATATGAAACTAAATATCGGCAAGCAATGGCGGCTGTATGGAATTCGAATTAAACCATGTTTATTGTAATTTCACCTTAGCCCACCAGAGGGCGAGCATTTCATTACAATCGCGGATAGTTGTGTATAAGTTACTGTCTACATGTGTTTGACTGAGTTATTTTTTCTGTAAAATTAATAAAATTTTAATTTAAAATCACAGAACTCCAGAAAAAAAAAATGGCAAACTTCCAGTTTCGAATGTAAATATAAACATTTCATTTCAAAGGGTGATATTTAAACAATAAATATTCAACTAATCTATATAAATAAAGAGAAGTGTCTGTGTGTCTGTGTGTGTGTCTGCGCTCTGGTGCTCACACTATTGATCAAAGAGCTTCCAAATTTGGCATATAGGTACCTGGGACCATGCATGTGTGCACCTCATCGAGATTTCTTCGAATTTCGAATTTGAATTTTTTAAATTAATGTTTTTTCGATTTTAAATATTGGCTTCAATGTTTCATTTTTCAGAAATTTATTTCGTTTCAAAAGTCTGCGTATCTTAGCAATGGCTATTAAACTATTTATTTATTTAAACTCATTTGAGGAAGAAATTATTTTTATTATATTTATTGAAATCAAATAGTTATACACATACAGTAGAAAAAATTAAACATTTTAGATTTTGGCATATAGGTACCTGGGACCCTGCAGGTGTTCACATTATCGAGATGTTTTCGAATTTCAAATTTAAATTTTTTAAATTAATGTTTTTCCGATTTTAAATATTTGCTTCTTTGTTTCATTTTTCATAGATTTATTCTTTTGCTTCAATCGTCTGCGTATCTTAGCAACGGTTGTTACGCAACTTATTTTTATTTCATACATTCATTTGAAGGCGAATTTTTTTTTTTTTTTTTTTTTTTTTTTTTTTTTTTTCTTAATTTGTTATATTTATTGAAAATAAAATCATAATGCAGTAGAAAAAATTAAGTAAAATTTGTTTCAAATTTAAAAACGTATTTATAACTGTTATGTTTAATTTTTTTTATAATAGAACAACTTCCTATTTTTCATTTTTTAATTATTTCCTTTAAAAGAAAAAACTTTTATTCATTATTTTTTTTTTATTTACAGTATTTATCGGGAAAAATTGTAGTATATACATACTAAAAAGGATTAAAATTTATTTGTATATATGTATATATATATATATATTCATTTATTAATCTACTTTTTATTTTATTTTCTTTAATTACATTGGTCGGAATCAAATCGTAATATAGTGTAAATAGCATGGGTTATAAAATACATGGTTCAAAACTAAAATATTTAATAGATGCTGAGATACAGTCATCTTTAAAATCGTAGTTCTTAAATAGTAGCAGATTCCCCCTGTCGTCGATAAATATCCAGATTGAAGTGCCCGGGAAAGATCTTTCTGCAGGCATGGGAAACCTAGATCTGATGCAGTGCGGGCAGGAAAAGAGCTGCCATAGACAGCGGGTACCCGAAGCAAGGTTTGGAGCAATTTCAGTTTCTCCCCCCCCCCCCTCCTTTTTTTTTAAGTTTTTTTTTTCTATAACGTAGTGTAAAAAAATCAATATTAATTCAATTCTTTCGAAAATTCATTTAAATATAGTGACCAGCGAAGCAGGCATAGCCTGCTAGTCTATATAAATAAAGAGAAGTGTCTGTGTGTGTATCTGCGCTCTGGTGCTCACACAACTGATTGCAGAGCGTCCAAATTTGGCATATAGGTACCTGGGACCCTGCAGGTGTGCACCTCATCGAGATTTTTTCGAATTTCGAATTTGAATTTTTTAAATTAATGTTTTTTCGATTTTAAATATTGGCTTTAATGCTTCATTTTTCACAGATTTATTCTTTTGCTTCAATCGTCTGTGTATCTTAGCAACGGCTATTACGCAACTTATTTTTATTTAATACATTCATTTGAAGGAGAGTTTTTCTTTTTCTTTTCTTTTCTTTTTTTTTTTTTTTTTTTTTTTTTTTTAATTTGTTATATTTATTGAAAATAAAATCGTAATGCAGTAGAAAAAATTAAGTATAATTAGTTTTAAATTTAAAAACGTATTTATAACAGTTATGTTTAATTTTTTGTAGTAGAACAACTTCTTATTTTTCATTTTTTAATTAATTCCTTTAAAAGAAAAAACTTTTATTTATATATTTTTTTTTTATTTACAGTATTTATCGAGAAAAATGGTAGTATATACGTAGTAAAAAGGATTAAATCGATTAAAATTTATTATTTATTTATTTGTTTATATATATACATATATATATATTAATCTATTTTTTTATTTTATTTTATTACATTGGTCGGAATCAAATCGTAATATAGTGTAAATACCATGGGCTATAAAATACATGGTTCAAAACTAAAATATTTAATAGATGTTGAGATACAGTCATCTTTTAAAATAGTAGCAGATCCCCCCTGTAGTCGATAAATATCCAGATTGAAGTGTCCGGAAAAGATCTTTCTGCAGGCATGAGAAACCTAGACCTGATGCAGTGCGGGCGGGAAAAGAGCTGCCGTAGACAGCAGGTACCAGAAGCGAGGTTTCGAGCAATTTCAGTTACTTTTTTTTTTAGTTTTTGTCTATAATGTGGTGTAAAAAAATAAATATTAATTCAATTCTTTCGAAAATTCATTTAAATATAGTGACCAGCGAAGCGGGCGTAGCCTGCTAGTATACTAAATAAAAGGAAAATGGATTTGTTACTAACTGCTGCATGTATAAGTAGACGATACGGAAAAAATTCCGATTTCCGTTTTTTGCTGAATTTACATGTTTTGAGCTTTTTTTACGTTTCAATTAACTGAAATTGGCTAATTATTTTTTAAAAAAGTGTCTTTATTGCTAGCTTTTGTGGGTAGAAGAAGCAAGTAGAAGATACATAAAAACTTTTGATTTCCGGTTTTCGATGAATTTACACGTTTTGAGATTTCCTTGCATTTTTATTAAGTGAAATTGATTACTTATTTTTATTTTTTAAAAAGTGGATTTATTATTCTTTCCTCTGCATATATAAGTAGAAAATATAAGATTCAGAAAAGTTTTAGATTTTCGGTTTTCGATAAAGTTACACGTTTTGAAATTTCCCGAACTCAATTTGACCATTTTTGAAAAATTTTTTTTTTTTTTTTTTTTTTTTTTGTTCAAACACTGTACTTTATGAACCAATCGAATCAATTTAACAGAATTTGATACTTGGTTGGGCCTTGGTTTGACATGGTACCTATTAGCTTCTGGGCTGTATCACACAACAAGGGGCGTTTTCACGTTGCGATTTTCTCTCATTTCAGGAAAGGCTAACATCTACAGAGAGAAATAGTTATATTAAGTAAAACTCTGCTGATTCAGTTAGAGTGAATATCGGCAAACAATTGCCGCAGCTGTGTTGCTATTGCATTCCGTTTAGGACAAGGCAATAACTTTGCTTTGCCTCGCTTTGCAAAAAAATGGTCGAGTTTTGACCACTGGGCGATACTAGTTATTATTATTGTTTTTAATATTTCGTACAGGTGAGAGTTCAAAATAAACGTGTCAAATAAATCAGCTGTAAAAATCTTTGTAAGTTTAGTCATATATAAAGTTTGAATTTGAAATATAATAACTTTATTAATACAATTGAGGAACCGTGTTTTCTCCAAAAATTAAAAACTTGAGTTAGTGACTTTTCTTTAATCTCAACATAAAATAGTACGAAAATATACTATTATTGTTAATTAAAACTAATATTATCTTATAAACTTACTTAGAAAATTAAGGTTTCAATCGAAAAGTGCTTCATCCAGAGCCTGTCTCCATTCAAATGATGATTCCTCCAGCCAGCCAATCAGAGCTGTTTTTATTGGTCAGGTGACCTACCCCCGTGCCAGTTTTTATGTTTGTTTATTTTGTTCATGCTATGTTGGTTTATACTTTTTCATTCAAAAAATGCTTTATCCACACTAGAAACATTCAAAACATGTTTCCTACTCGGGTTTTCGATCAAAACATAATTTCTCCAAATTCCAAATGCATTTTTCTAAATAATTTTAAGTTCATTAAGTAAAGTATGTCTACATATCTTCATAGAAACCAGTAATACATCTAATCAAACAATAATTAGAGTTCAAATGTAGTTATTTTTTAATTTACTAGTTTTTTATGTTTTCTGATAAATTGTATTCGAAGGAGAAAACACGGTTTGAATGTTTGGTCCTCAATTGTGATGATTTATTTTCTTAACAAATAAATCTAGGTTCGAGAAATTATAGATAGCTCGAAGAGAATTATTAAATAATCTTACATAAATTAAAACATTTTAAATATATACTTCCAAAATATACAGAAAACAAATTTTGAACTGGAGTTAGAGGCCTACTTCCCCGAGTTTGTTACTGCAAGAGCATGTATTATCTTTGGAGTTAAATATGCATGCAAATTTTCAACTCTGTCGGATGATAAGAAATGTGTTAAAAGTTGAAAACAAATTATACACTGGAATTCGGGGCCCAGGAACCCCAGCTCCCTATTAAGATCGTTATTGTAGTAGCATGTATTGTCAATGGATTTCTACATGTTTGAAAATTTACAGCCAATCGCATGGCAAGAAGTGGGTTATTATAAATCGCTTGCAATATTTTATACTTACAGACAAAAAACGTATTATTTTTTCTGAAAAGGATCCTCTCTCAAATATTTTTCAGTGATAACTCTAACTAAGTTGTAGCTGCCACTGGTTTTAAATATAATGAAAAAAACTGGACTCGGCCCCTTTTTGTAAGTAAAACTTTCATCTTAAATAATTACTTCATTTAATGAAAGGTTTCCGCTTAAAATGAACCACTGTAAACATTGAATGTGAAACAACAAATCTTCATGAAGAATTATAATTAAAAATAATTATAAGATAAAAAAAATTTTATAAACCATGTTTTTTAATTTTCTGTTGAATCATATAAACGCTAGTGAAATCAGCCGGAACCCCAGCAATTGGATAAAAGTATTAAAAAAATTCCTTGCTATCGTCTTTTTTTGAGCTATTATAAAAGTTTCAAATGGCTATCTAGCCGGAAAGTTAGTTAAAAGTTGATTGCAAGCTTTGTACTGGAAACGCTGCCGAAGGCAGCAGGGTCCCGAAGCAATTGGATATAAATATTTTTAAAAAGCACTTTCACCGTATTCTGAACTGTTCCGAAAGTTTCAAATGTCTAGCTACTCGGGAAGTTAGTTAAATGAATTTTCTGTTGAATCATATGAACGCTGCCGAAGGCAGTAGGGACCTGAAACAGTTGACTAAAAGTATTAAAAAAATATATTGCCACCGTGTTCTGAGCTATCCTGAAAGTTTCAAATATCTAGCTATTCGGGAAGTTAGTGAAAAATCGATTGCAAGCTTTGCACTGATAACGCTGCCGAACGCAGCAGGAACCCGAAACAGTTGGCTAAAGGTTTTAAGAAAATGCATTTTCACCGTGTTCTGAACTATTCTGAAAGTTTCAAATGTCTAGCTAGTCGGGAAGTTGGTTAAATAAATTTTCTGTCAAATCATATAAGCGCTGCCGTAGGCAGCGGGACTTGAAAAATTTGACTAAAATTATTAGAAAAATGTATTGTCACCGTGTTGTGAGCTGTCCTGAAAATTTCAAATGTCTAGCTAGTCGGAAAGTTAGTGAAAAATCGATTGCAAGCTTTGTACTGATAACGCTGCCGAGGGCAGCGGGAACCCGAAACAGTTGGCTAAAGGTTTTAAGAAAATGCATTTTCACCGTGTTCTGAACTATTCTGAAACTTTTAAATGTCTAGCTAGTCGGGAAGTTAGTTAAATAAATTTTCTGTCGAATTATATAAGCGCTGCCGAAGGCAGCGGGACCTGAAATAGTTGACTAAAATTATTAGAAAAATGTATTGTCACTGTGTTGTGAGCTGTCCTAAAAGTTTCAAATGTCTAGCTAGTCGGAAAGTTAGTGAAAAATCGATTGCAAGCTTTGTACTGATAACGCTGCCGAAGGCAGCAGGAACCCGAAACAGTTGGCTAAAGGTTTTAAGAAAATGCATTTTCACCGTGTTCTGAACTATTCTGAAAGTTTCAAATGTCTAGCTAGTCGGGAAGTTGGTTAAATAAATTTTATGTCGAATCATATAAACACTGCCGAAGGCAGCGGGACTTGAAATAGCTGACTAAAATTATTAGAAAAATGTATTGTCACCGTGTTGTGAGCTGTCCTGAAAATTTCAAATGTCTAGCTAGTCGGAAAGTAAGTGAAAAATCGATTGCAAGCTTTGTACAGATAACGCTGCCGAAGGCAGCGGGAACCCAAGACAGTTGGCAAAAGGTTTTAAGAAAATGCATTTTCACCCTGTTCTGAACTATTCTGAAAGTTTCAAATGTCTAGCTATCCGGGAAGTTAGTTAAATAAATTTTCTGTCGAATCATATAAGCGCTGCCAAAGGCAGCGGGACTTGAAATAGTTGACTAAAATTATTAGAAAAATGTATTGTCACCGTGTTGTGAGCTGTCCTGAAAATTTCAAGTATCTAGCTAGTCGGGAAGTTAGTTAAAAATCGATTGCAAGATTTCTCCCTGACAAACCCACAAACAAACCCACAAACAAACAAGCCCACAAACAAACCCACAAACAAACACACAAACAAACACACAAGAATCGAAGTTAATAAAACATGGTAAAAAAAAATACCTTAATAATTAACTAGCAAATTTTTTATTATTATTATTATTGTTCTTTCGTTCTATCAAAGAAAATATAATTGATTATTAAAACTAATTTTATCTTCATTTTCTTATGAACAAAAATGTATCTCTAATTTTGATCTGATTTTAACACAGATGGCTTCTTTGTGTATCAGAAAAATAAAAGATGGAAAAATATTTAATTTATTCGAAATTTTTAAAGCATTTTTTGTTAAACAAAATAAAAAATGTTTACTAAAAATAATCACATTTCTGTTTTTTATTTCTCCTAATCAATATGTAATAGAAAATATTTAATTTTTAGATATCGAGTTTTTGTTGTCCATACATGTTTTGAGGTCCTTGAACGCAAAAATTAAGTTTTTAGCGGATAGTCTGTTTGTCTATTTTTGAGTGCGCGTGAGAATATATACATGTGTGTGTGCGTGAAACTTTAATCAGTACAATTCAAAAACAAATATTAGCAGAAAAATCAAATTCAGTATTCTAAATCTGTACACTGAGAAAAAATATACACCGCCTCTCTAGAATGAATAAGTGGCCACTTTCTAAATCCCTTAACTAGATATATAGATTTCCGAGCGATGCGCATAAGGCCTGCCAATAAACTGAATAGACGAAATGATCGAGAATTTATAGTTTACACATTTCTAGATGGTCAAACAATATTCTGAATATTCTGAATCTTTTGAATTGCAAGAAATTCTCGCTTGATTTTCTAGAATTGGGTAATAAACCAAGATTATAGTTGCTGAAACCCGCCTCTTGTAGTCTCATTTATTTGCAGAGATTTTTAAATACCTTTGCCTTCGAGAATATAAGCAAACGCTCTAGAATTCTAATAGGGGCTTCTAGAACTCGCTTTCCCAGGGGACTAGAATTTATAAGTATGACATGAAACTATTTTTTCTAGAGCCACAATTTAGATTCTAGATGCCAGTTACAGAATTTTTTTTCTCAGTGTATCTTATGGAGATGATTCATGTAAGATAATCATGTATCATTTCCATGATTACATATAGACATTAGAGATATGTATCATGATTACATTGGAGATATATCATCTCCATGAAAGTTGACAAATAATTCGCTCACAGGAACATACAAAATTATTAAAATACATTACGTCTATAAACGAAAATTCTAATAAATACAATTTAACGTAACGTACTTCACAAAATTCAGTTAACATATACTTTTTCTGTAGAATTTCACATAGAATTATATAATAACGTGTAAAGTATTTATTCTTCGTTCGTAGAGCCACGCAAAAGAATTCAGGTATATTACGGGCTGCGTTTGGAGGAGGATCGAAATACTTTTCAAATTGTGTCATGCAATTTTTTATTGTACTAAATATAAGTACATATTTGGTGCATTTATAATTTACAGATAAAATAAACGGATCTCAAAGTTAACCAAATGTATTTCGAAAATTGGTGTAAAAGGCAATTTTCGAAATAACGTAAATAAATTCGAAAATTTACTAACATCTTCAAATATTTCATAAATGTAGTTAGAACAATAAAACAGAATAATTACATATTAGAAACATACTTTGTTAACAATGAACTACTTAAAAATAAGAAGATGAGTCTCCTCATATCTTTTTCAGAAGATATTTCTCAGACACGAAGAGATGCATACTTAAATGCGGAACCGTTGGTTTCTCAAAAATAGGAATATTAGTAAAAATGAGAATAATTACTAATAATATAGTTTCATGAAAGCCGTTACAAAAAGCTACAATATTGCCATCTCATTTCACACCTTGCATTATCTCAAAAATGGAAAAAAAAAAAAAATCTTATTTTTGACAAAATTAAGAAGATAATTTTATTCAAAAATAAAACAAAAAACTCTTAAAAATACGAAATTCCTACTCGGAACTATGATAGAAAATGAAATTTTTCAAAAAGTGGGCGAATTTTAACTTATTTTTGAGAAATGTGTTTTAACAGTGCAGCATAGCAGAATTAAAGAATATACATGTTCTCTAAAGAAAAAGAAGAAAAAAGTATTCGATACCCCCAGAGAAGAAAATCAAACGTAATGAAGATATGATGAATGCAAACTGGACGCAATAGGATGTAATATTCTTATAAATAAATACTTAAACCTACTCAGAAGTAAGACAGTAATATTCTCATTTCAAACCGTACATTCTCATATTTGAATACATATGTTTACTCAAATATGAGAAGATAATCTTCTCATTTATTAAGATACTAGCAAACCCGTGCGAAGTTTTCGCCCTTTATTTATTTTCTTCTTATTTGCATTTAAAACTTGAAACTTATAAATCTTATACCGATTTCCTCATCCTACTCTAATTGTAATTCACCAGAAGTCAAATTATTATTAGAACCAAAATTAATATTGTGCGGTAGTGAAAACAAAACCATCCAAAGAAAGGTTTCAAAGTAAATTCATGCTTGATGACCCAATTTTCATACTTGCGCAGGCGTTACATTTTTAGTATAAGGACTCCATGGCGACTTTTTTTTAGTGTAGGGCCCCATGACGACTTTTTTAGTATAGGGCCACGTGGTGACTTTTTTTAGTATAGGGCCAAAATGGCGATTTTTGGTGCTATGTTGGCGATGCTTTTATACTTATTTATTTATTTTTACATCATATTTTGTTAAAAATAAAACTGGTACTTATTTTGATTATACTTTTTATTATTACGTTTTTTCGTCAATGTTTGACAATAATTCATATTCTGTTTATGTATTTAAAGTATTGCTAGCTTTAAAATGACACGTGCAAAGATTGTAAAGATGCAACTTTAAAAATGCATTTTCCTATAAAAAGATCCCATCGGACAAATGTCGTCATTTTTCTGATTAATTCATTGAACTAAGTCCGCGTGATTAAATATTGCCGATAGATATTATTTTTTATCCTTGCGTATTTTATTAAATATATCACTATCGTATAGCTTCAACAAAGCTTTTTCGTAACTGGACCACGTTAGAGAAATATTATATACAGTGACTCACAAAAATAATCGGACACTTGGATCTTTTATATATTTTATCAATTATAAGAAATATATGAAAAAAAAAAAAACTGTTTGTATTTTGAAAGTATGTTAATTTAGTATTCTTTTGATATTAAATATATTTTCAAAAAAGGAAATAGTAAGTATTATAAGGAACATCTTATGGTGACAGAGGAAAAATAGTCTCACAAAAATAATCGGACACTCAGTATAACAACAAAAAAAATGACAGAAATTTTCATTGAAATTAATTCCTAATATTTTCTTGGATTGTCTTTTGATTTTAAAACTGCATTAATCTTTTTGGCATGGATTATACTAGTATTTTTGTTATTTCTGGACGGATTTTGTTCTACTCATTTTGTATCACTGATTTTAGTTGTTGCTTTGAAAAAATTGTTTGTTTACGAATTTTGGGTTCTAATTCTTTTCAAATATGCTCGATAGAGTTAAGATCTGAAGGTTGTGGTGGCGCTTTAATTATTTCTGGGCAATTATATAGCAGCCACGGTCGAACATTATATGCAGTATGCTTTGGATCATTGTCTTGGTAGAATTTAAAACCACTTTGTATATTAAGTTTTTGTGTTGACGATGCCAAATTCCATTTTAATATGTGAATGTACTTGTATTGATCCGTAATACCATAGATAAATTCTATATTACTTACTCCAGAAAATGCCATAGATACTCATACCATAACTTCTCCTCCACCGTGTCTTAACTGTTGGAAGTAAGTTTTGTTTCCGAAATTCTTCTTTCGTTTCCTCCACACTAACACTCATCCATCCGAGACAAAAATATTAACTTTACTTTCATCGACAAACAAAATATTTTTTTAATAATCAGGTGTTTTTTCTTTCATAGATTTTGTGAAAGAAAGTTTAGCTTCTCTGTTCTTTTCACTAATGCAAACAGTTTTCCTTGCTACTCGTGCATGATATCCTTTAGATCGGATTAATCTTCTTATAGTTTCTGGATTAGCAAATATTCCATATAATTTATTTACTTTCGCAGCAAGTGTAGGAGCACTTAGTCGTGGATGTTTTTTAATATTCCTCAGAATAAAGCGTTTTATTCCATTAGATAACTTAGATGATCTTTCAGACCTTTTTTTATTTTCAATATATATGATATTTCTTATAACGTTTAATTATACCGAAAACTGTTGAATGACTTAAATTAAGTAAATTGCTAAATTTTCTAATAGATTTGCCTTTTATTGTATGCAAATCAATAACTAATCTACGGGTTTCTGGTGAGGTTGGCTTCCCTGAAAGAGCCAATCTAACATAACATTAAAATAACTGAAATTTTGTAAATTTTTGTTGATTAACGCAAGCAAACGACTTTAGAAAAATTGCCAAACCTGTCTATTCAAAATAATTCCATAGACGTGCATTTTGTATTTAACGCAATCGATTTCAAATCGTAACCTTTCAAGTGTCCGATTATTTTTGTGAGATTATTTTTCCTCTGTTATCGTAAGATGTTCCTTTTTATACTTACTATTTCATTTTTTGAAAATATGTTTAATATCAAAAGAATGTTAAATTAACGTACTTTCAAAATACAAATAGCTCTTTTAATTTTAATTTCATATATTTCTGATAATTGATAAAACATATAAAAAATCCAAGTGTCCGATTATTTTTGTGAGTCACTGTAGATCTTCTCAAATATCAATATTATCATCTCCTTCACACCTTGCATTTTCTCAAAAAAGAGAGAAAAAATCTTCACATTTTTTTTTTGTCAAAATCAAGAAGATATTTTATTGTAGAACGAGAAAAAAAAATTTTTTTTTAATGAGAAGTTCATACTCGGAGCTGTTATAAGAAATGAAACTTCTCAAAAGGGAGAAGATTCTGTTTGTTTTTGAGAAGCATATTTTAACAGTGTATGTTAAGTAAATCAGTTTCTGAAACGATTTTCAAGTGTTGTGTAAAGTAAATTAGAAATGTGCAAATACAGTATCTTATACCTTACTCCTTAATGTGCAATAATATGTGAATAATATAGAGTAAGAAAAAGTAATGTGAGTCACATAACAGATTATTTAAGAAACAATCTGCATTTCTAATTTTCTTCCAGATTGTTATGCAACCGATGACGCTATACATTAGTTTTCCAATATATTTTCATTGTAGTAAAAAATGTTATAAATGTATATCTGACAATTACATATCTAAAAATATCTGGAAAAATCCATTCCACAATGAAAGTATCGATGACTGATTCATCTTTATGTCGAAAAAAATTCTATGAATTGAAAATATATTTTTACATCTTTGTGATGAGAAGGAAGTTGATATATGAAAAACTATCTGTTCATGACGCATTTGTGCTTTTAATGAAAACTATTTTTATCTATTCAACGAATAAGATATTTATTCGCGCTAAGATTTTTTTTTTTTTTTTTTTTTTTTTTTTTGGGGGGGGTATGTTACAGGGTAATTTGTTTTTGTTTCTAAAAAGGCACAACGTCAAAACATATATTAATTAGTAAGTTTAGGTCTAGACTTTTTTTTTTTTTAGAATGATAAATCAATTAATGATCAGTCAATGGACCGTAAGTATATATCATTAGTCTAAAAAATCTTTATTTTTATAATTATCTGCATTACAAATAATAAATATGCATAACTTTGGACGAAGTCATTTCTGAGAAAAAGAGAAAATACATACTGAGGTACCATTGCTGGGGTATCTACAATTGGATCCGTAAATACCTTATAAATTGAGAACCTTATTTATACAAGTATAATGAGCTTTAATGGCAATAACGCATCAGATTCTTAAACAACAAATTTTGACTGTGCTAGACTTCACAAGAGCCTCCAAAACACACTGAGAAAAAATATATACCGCCTTCATCTACAATGAATAAGTGGCCATTTTCTAAATCCCTTAACTAGAAATATAGATTTCCGAGCTATGCGCATAAGGCACGCCAATAAACTGAGTAGACGAAATGATCGAGAATTTCTAGTTTACACATATCTAGATGGTGAAACAATATTCTGAATATTTTGAATCTTTTGCATGGCGAGAAATTCTCGCTTGATTATCTAGAATTGGGTCATAAACCAAGATTATAGTTACTGAAACCCGCCTCTTTTGACATATTTTCAAATAGGTTTGACCTCGATAATATCGACAAACTCTCTAGAATTCTAATAGGGGTTTCTAGAACTCGCTTCGAAAGGGGACTACAATTTATAAGGATGACATGAAACTATTTTTCTAGAGCCACAATTTAGCTTCTAGATGTCAGTTACAGATTTTTTTTTCAGTGCAGACTAATCGTTGCAGTTGCAGATGAAGTGCATATGTTCTTGTGGATACTTGTTTCCCTTATTATTTTTAGGCTCAAAAACTACTTTATACCTATATATATATACACTTATGTGTATATAATAACAGAAGATGTCTGTCTGTACATATATACGTTAAAGCCCCGCAAAAGAGAGAGGTACAAATTTGACATACCAGATGCATAGAAGCCTACCGAAATGATTAGTGAAAAAAAAAATCAAATTAAAGTTAGTTTTTCAGATATTAATTAAAAGGTTTATTTTAAAAGTCTTCATCTTTGCATTTCGAATAATATCTTTTTCAATCAAAAAATTGTCCAGTCCATAAAAATAATAATACGTAGGTTTAGAATATATTGGTAAACTATTATAAACGTAATAATCGAGGATAAAACTTAAAACTAAAGCCCATGGAGCAATTACAAATTTTTCAAGAAAAAAAAATAATAAATAAAAAAAATTTTGAATTTTATTTTATATTTATGTTTCCATAGTTTTCAAGAAGTTTTAATGTACTTAATATCGAAATCTTTCAATGCTTATATATGATAACTTTCACAACACCGAAACAGTAATTACAAAGAATGATTTTTAACATACACCATCCCCTTAACATTTACACCATTTTTTTTCTTTTAATTGTTATGCTTGGTTTCAGTGCGAAACAACGAGCGTTAACAGGTTAAAGGAGTTTTAACATTAAAAATCTGCTGCTTGAAAACAATTTGTTAAAATATAAACAATTATGAACATTTTGATTTTTCATTTATGATTCTACGTACTTACGATTCTACGTTCGCAAAATTATAACAAATGACAGTAGGGGTTTCCATTGCATTTCTAAATTTTAACGCTTCTTTTCTCAAAATAATTTTTTGCCACCATCCGCAAGATTTTGAGAAAAGATTTTCGCCTTTTGCTATAAGTTTTTCACACACATTTATAGGAAAGATATCTACAAAAGGAAGTGATATTTAGTAATTTTAAAAATTGAAAGTTTTGAAATATCTCAAAACTTTTATATCATTTTAGGAAATAGGTTTGTACAAACATTTTAAGACCATAAAAAAGCCAAAAGGTTAATTTCATGTTGCAGTAGATGATTTTTTTTTTTTTTTTTTTTTTTTTTTTTTTTTTGACATTTTCTAAAAAAGTACTGAAAAAAAACTTGTCTTGAACTTCGAACACGTAAAGAACATTTATAAGTTCACATTTTCCACTATCGATTTGGTCATGAGACCAACCACCAATTGAAGAAAAGCACAGACACTTTATATCACCCTGTATCATAAAAAGTTAGAAATGACTTGTAAATAGAACACATTATTACACTTACTACAATGTACAATATTTCTGTTTTTTTTTTCTTTTTCTTGTGTGTGTGTGTGGGGGGGGGGGGGGGGGTCGCACAATTAGTTAGACTGTGTTTTTATGTGTAATTTTTTTAATTATTAATTTTTTGGTCATTTTTTTTTTCTTATAAGAAGAATAGATTTCAACAGAATTTTACAAAATTTGCAGAGAAAGGGGCAAAACATCAGAGAAATATTATTCTGACGCATAAAATTCATATGTGTAATTTTCGTTGAGATAGGAGTGTTTACAGTAAATATTTTTTGCTGCTTATGCGCAAAAGATAGAAAAAGTTTTATTACATAAATTGAAAACTATATGTATTGGCAACTCATGTCAAAAGTCATTAAAATAGAGTAAAAATTCAACAAATTATCGGCGAAAAAATAAGCTAGATTTTAGATATTTTTCAGAGTTGAAATTTCATAAGGATTTTTCCACATGCCACGAATTTAATGTAGAGAATTTATTTTACCCACGATGCATTTTTTTTAACCCCTTATGAATTTACAAATCTTAGTAAATAAATAAAATTTCGTTAGAGTTACAAGTCCATTAGGGTTAAAACAACTTACGAAATTTCAATTCTATAAAATATCTACAATTTACCTCGCTCTTTTGACGATAGTTTGTTTAATTTTTACTCTATTGAAACGAACTTTTAAGTTTCGCAATATAGCTAGTTCTCAACTTATTTAATTAAAAAAAAAAAAAAGAGTCTTTCTTTTGCGCATGCGCAGCAAAGATATATCTAAAAATGCTTATATCTCAGCGAGTATTACATGTGAAAATTTCACGTTTCATAATAAGAATTCTGTAATGTTTTGTCAATGCTTCTGCAAGTTTTGAAAAATTTTATTAAAATTCATTCTCGTTATAAGCAAAAAACTGACCAAAAATTAATAATTTTTGGAGAAAAAATGTATTTACTCAATCGTTGTGCAATTCCCACAAAAAAACATATACAGATATTGTACTTAATAAGTGTAACAATGTATTAAAGTTGCAAATCATTTCTAGCTTTTTATGATAAAGGGCGATCCAAAATATTTGTGTGTTTTTTTTTTTTTTTTTCAATTTATGGTGTTCCCTAATTGCACTCCTGACTAAATCGATAGTGAAAATATGTCCTTATTAAGGTTCTTTGAATCTTTGAAGTTAAAGGCCATATCGTCCAGTAATTTTTTAGAACAAAAAATGTCTAATTAAAACTAGCATGTTGTGACCAACCACCACATGACTTTCTTCTATTTTCCTATACAAATTCACTCAGTAAAAATAATTTATTAAAATTATTATTTAAAAAAATTATCTTCCATGACAATGCAAACGATTGCTGTATTAGAGAAATAGTATAACACTAAATATTAAAAAAAAAAAAAAAAAAAAAAAAAACGTCAATTTTATTCTTAATATTAAAAAAAAAAAAGTTATAGGAAAAAAATCGATCACTGTATTTTAAATTATAGCAGATCGATGGTTCAACCATTCGTTTTAAAGTTATTGGCGAGCTCTTTTGAAAGGTACCCATCATGAAAATTTACTCCCCTGGAGGGGGGACTTCCCTCCCGGGGGGGGGATGGAGGGAGGGGAGCCGAGGCTCCTACAATTTTTTTTTTCCAATTGACTATCTCTATTACAAATCATTCTTTTAAATTTCATAATGATTATCAAAAAATAATTCTCTTTATGCACATTTATATAAAATTTTGCCCTATACCACCATGTTAAAAATTTAGAAAAAGCGGGATGGCAACACAAGCTGTTAGACAATTTTTACCAAAAGTTGATAGGCACTAATTTATGTTAATGTGTAACTATATACCAATTTGTATGAATTTCTTTGCAGTAGTATCTGAGATACAGTTGCCACAATATTTTGTCTCACACACACGCAAAGACAGACAGACGTTTCCTAAAAATGGTCAAATCATGCTTTGCATCTCTCAAAAAGTGTAAATTCTTCAAAAACCCGAAGTCGAAAATTTTTACGAATCCAATGCTTTCTTCTGTTGAATATAGAAGAAAGTAAAAAAAATAAAAATAAATAAAATAAAACAAACTAGTAATTTTATCACTCCTTGTAAGTTATCTTGCGAGTGGTAGCGAAAAGGCCATTTGAGAAAAGAAGCGTTAAAAGTTTCGAAGGCTAAAAATAACTTTTTTCTTTATTTTATTAAAATATAACAAATAAACTTTTTTATTCAAAACTTTGAACATATAAAACGACATTTGAGCAATGTATTATAAAATTTTCATTTAAAAATATGAAAAATTCATCCATTTAATCCTGGTTCAAGAAATCGTTCAGAAAAACGAGTGAATAAGATTTCCCCAAAACTAATACACTGATATTACTGAAATTTTGTCCCTCGGGGGAGACAGCAACCCCTAAAGGGCGCGTCCCCAGGTGGCGGATAGGGGAATGCCTCCTTTGGATTTTCCACTGGGTGGTAGAAGGGAAATAAAATACCTTCCGCGGACCAACAGGTAGAAGTCCAACCTCCTTGGAGGCAATGGCAACCATTTTTCCATGGGAGATCATTCAAGTTATTTTGTGAATGCTACCGCGTCCGGGGTAACCAACGCGTTCAGTTTTGATGTCCGGGGCCTGAATGAGAAATATACTACGAGGACTTTCGATACTGCGTCCGGGGTAGCCGACGCGTCCAACTCTGCAGTCCGGGATCTGGATGGAAAATACACTAAGAGGATGATAAATATACTCCAACTCAACATCAATGGAACTCAAAGAAAACGAGATGAACTAGACAGTATTTTGCTCGAAAATAATATTGATATAGCGTGTCTTCAAGAGACGAAACTCAACAACAACCTTACTCTTAACATCAAGGGCTATGTCACAATTAGGAAAGACAGAAAGAATAGATGCGGTGGAGGCTTGGCCTTCCTCATCAAGCGTAACATAAAGTATAAAGAAATTGAAGTTGCAAGTGATGGAAATCCATTAAGCACTGAACTCCAGGCGTTACATATTTTTCTTCCCAAGGCTTGGTTTTTCCTTATCAACGCTTACCATCCAGACAATTCTGAAATAAATACTGAAGTGTTCAACACGTTCACCAATTTACCATCTGACCCAATTGTACTGCTGGGCGACTTCAATGAGAAAAGTCTCACCTGGGGTTCTCCCATCATCGACCCTAAAGGTCAGCAAGTTGAAGATATCCTGATTGACCTAGGATTGTCTGTCATCGATAATGGGCAAAACACCTACCTCTCAAGAACTTCAGGCACTGAATCAGCTCTTGATATCACGGCTGTCAGCTATCGCTTTGCCATTAGCTGCAGTTGGAAGATTCTTGAAAATGCTATGAGCGACCACCACCCTATAATCATATCAATAAATCTCTGCTCTGGACCTTAGACTGTTCAGATTAAACGATCCTGGAACTTTAGAAATGCAGACTGGGAAAATTTTACACTTTTATTGGACGAGCTGTGCTCCAATAAACCTTTCACTTCAGACTTAAATGAAAACGTTAAATATTTTATAAATTCTATCACAACAGCTGCAAGACGTTACATTCCCAGAGGGAAAAGAAAAAACAACTGGGTTCCTTACTGGAAAGATTTAAATATTGACTCCCTCATTAGAGAAAGAGATTGCTTAAATGAAAAACTGAAAACGGACAATACTGAAGAAAATAGAAAACTACTTTCTGAAGCAACTACTCAAGTCGAAGAAGCAATTGCAAACGGTAAAAGTCTTAAATGGGCTGAATTTTGCAAAAACCTAGATCCTAGAAAAGACTCCAAATTCTGGAGGGTAGCCAAAACCTTAAACAACTGCTTCACTGGCCACACCAATCCACGGTCTAACTTTGTGGACATCTCAAATCCATCAGAGATTTCAAATATGGCTATTGTAAATGAGCTGGCTACATTCTATTCGAGCACCAGTAGATTGGAGTTTGCAAGGAAGCTAGATCTGTTCGTGCCACAATGAAGAAACTACTAAGCGACGCGAGATCGCAAGATGGCAACGACCCAATGTCTGATGACATCACCATAGAAGAACTAAATCGTGCAATTAACGAACTAGACCCCCGGAAATCACCAGGCAGTGATCTTGTTTTGGGATATATGGTTAAACATTTTGGCAATGTCGCAAAAGACTTTTTTCTAAAAATAATCAATTCCTCCTGGAAAACGGGAAAAATGCCAAGGTTATGGAAGATGTCCATCATTGTCGCAATCCTGAAACCGGGGAAGACTGCTGATGAATGCAAGAACTATAGACGAATCGTTCTTACAAGTATTCTTTGTAAAATTACTGAGCGCATTATTCATTCTAGAATATTGGATGCTCTCACCGAACAGAAAAAACTAAGCTACTACCAAGGGGCCTATCGGAAACACCACTCAACAGTAGATCAACTGTTCCACCTTTGTAAATCCATCATTGACGGCTTTCAAGAGAAACCACCAAGAAAAACAACGTCTGTCTTTCTTGACATGTCGGCAGCTTTCGACACTGTTTGGAGGCAAAAACTAATTGTCATTGCCCATAATCACGGGATCAAAAGAAACGCACTTATATGGATTGTAGACTTCTTGAGACATAGGAATTTAATGGTTCGTTTTAATGGAGCTCTTTCGAAAAGCAAGAAAAGCTGGGCAGGTGTACCCCAGGGCTCAGTTCTTAGCCCATTACTATTTCTTTTGTATGTTAACGATATCCACCAACACATACATGATGAAACAAAAATTGCCTGCTTTGCAGACGACATAGCTATATGGCATACCTGCAATGATATTGATAAATCTGCCCTCGCTCTTAACCAATCACTGAAGAATGTCCTAACCTGGTCTCAGAATCTAAAACTGAAATTTAATCCTCAGAAGTCGTTATTCACGGTGTTTTCAACGGATCGAAAACACAGAAACCAATTCAGACCTACCATCATGCTGAATGGCGTTCCCCTTACCCAAACAGATAATCCAAAATACCTAGGAGTACAACTTGATCCCGAATTGCGATTTGGTGAACACATCAAGAATTGTGGAAACAAAGCTCTAAAGAGGCTAAAAATCCTAAAGAGCTTATGTGGCACTAACTGGGGAGCAAACCCTAAAATCCTTCGGACAACCTATACTGCCCTGGCAAGACGACATCTTGAGTATGCCACCCCCATTTGGGCCCATACTTCAGCCACAACACTCCACTACTTGGACAGCATCCAGGCTAGAGCAGCCAAAATCATCTGCGGTGCAGTTTCCTCTACAAACAATGAAAAAGTGATACGAGAATGTGGCTTAGCATCACTCAATAACAGAAGGAAGTACCAAACCATAAACTTCACTAACAAAATACGAAGTCGTGACTCAGACCACATCTCACGAAGAACCTTTGAAAATTGGTCCAAGAAAACCAGACTTAAAAGATCGTCCACTCTACAATTTGATTCCGATATAAGACGAGCGATCGGTCTCGAGCACAGCACACTTGATTTCCTGGAAGAGCCTGCATTCTCCAAGTGCTTACCCAAGAATACCACTATCAACACCAATCTTGTTGTTCCATGCTCCAAAAAGGAATTAACATCAGTTATCTTTGAAAAGGGTATGCAGACAATCAATGCAATGTCGGAAAATAACCTTGTCCACGCATATACTGATGGCTCAGCTGACGAAACTTTTCAAAAAGGCGGTGCGGGCGTACACTTTGTACTACCCAACGGCAGGACTACGAACCATTCACTGGGCACTGGTTCCATTGCCTCAAATTTCGCCAGTGAACTTAAAGCAATATACAATGCATTGCATGAATACATCTTACTCAACAACACTGACAAAGCTAACGGGCTAGTCATCTTTTGTGACTCCAAAGCTGCTTTAGAAGCATTAAATAAAGGTCAATCATGGCTAACCCACAATATCCAACACCAATTAGAAGAAATTGACAAACTACACAAGATATGTATTCTACAGTGGATCCCCGCGCATGTCGGCATCCCTGGAAACGAAGGGGCAGATCAACTTGCCAAGAAAGGGAGAAATCTCAATAATGAAAATATCGCCAAGGTCACTCTTGACGATGTTAATGCGATGGCAAGGTTCCGTTTGAGAGAAAACACCATTAAAAAAGACTTGCAGATTTGTGAAATAAACGCTAACAGAGACCTTACCAAAACCATCACCCGCCTTAGAACTGGTCATTATCGAGGTATGAAGATCCTGAGAGATGGCAATAGAACCTACCGTCTCTGCAGCAACTGTGATGATGTTCCACTAACACCAAAACATATTTTTGACTGCCCAGTCATTTTAAGATCCCTGGCTCAGCTTGGGGAATTCTCCCCCTTTGACATCGAGAGTCTGTACTCCGATAACATCAAGAAGTTGGCCGGCTGTGTTTTTGCACACTCATGGTTCTCTATAGTTCTCCCCATGGACACGACACCAACCAACCAACCAACTGAAATTTTGTTCATTTCTAAAAACTAGAGTTGACTTGTACTTGAACGAAAGATTAAAACAAAAGTTGAAATTTAAACTTTTGACTGAGCTGTATGCAAAAACAGCCCAATTTTTGGTATATTTTACTCCATATAGAGCCTTATAAGATTTGTTGTAGTCGAAAAAAAAGAAAAAGAAAAATTCTTCTTTCCAGCTCTGGTGAAATCTATTTTGAAGAAATGGGCAAAATTTTAATAAAATCGGGGTACATTAGTTTTTAATAAATCGTGTCCACCAATTTTCTGGAGGGTCTTCGTAAACCATGAACCACCACCACATGACTTTCTTCTATATTTTCCTATAAAAATTCACTCAGTAAAAATAATTTATTAAAATTATTATTTAAAAAAATTAACTTCCATGATAATTTTCCATTTCAGAGAAGTAGTATAACACTAAATAGCCCCCCCCCCCCCCAAAAAAAAAAAAAAAAAAAAAAAAAATGAAAAAAATCGATAACTTTATTTTAAATTATCGCAGATCGATGGTTCAACCATTCGCTTTAAAGGTATTGACGAGCTCTTTCGAAAGACACCCATCATGAAAATTTACTCCCCTCGAGGGGGGACACGAGGCTTCTACACACACAATTTTTTTTCTCTGTTGACTATCTTTATTACAAATAATTCTTGTAAATTTCATAATGTTTATTAAAAAATAATTCTTTTTATGAACGTGTATACAAAATTTTGTCCTATACCACCATGTTAAAAATTTAGAAAAAGTGAAATGGCGACGCAACCTGTAGGACAATTTTTACCAAAAGTTGATAGGCACTAATTTATATCAAGGTGTAACTTCATACCAATTTGTATGAAATTATGTGCAGTAGTTCCTGAGATAAAGTTGCCACAAAATTTTGTCACACACACACACACACACACACACACACAGACAGACAGACGGACAATCAGACATTTTCTAAAAATGGTCAAATCGTGTTCTACAGCTCACAAAATGTGTAAATCCATCAAAAACTCGAGGTCGAAAATTTTTACGAATCCAATACTTTCTTCTACTGAATATAGAAGAAAGTAATAATGTTTAAATGTTTTTCTTTTATATGCTAAAAATTTTGAATAAAAAATTTTATTTATTATTAAAAATAAAAAAATAAGTAAAATCATGAATTATACTTGAAAATGTTGAGAATCATTCATATTTCAACAAATATTATTATTATTATTATTTATTTATTTATTTTCAAAAAATTGCGTTTTTACTTTCTTCTATATTCAATAGAAGAAAGTATTGGATTCGTAAAAATTTTCGACTTCCGGTTTTCGACGGATTTACACGTTTTAATAGATCTAGAACACGATTTGATCATTTATAGAAAATATATGTTTGTCCGTCTGTCTGTGTGTGTGTGTGATAAAATTTTGTGGCAAGTGTATCTCCGGCATTACTGCTCAGAATTGTATATAAATTTATATGCAGATGCCCCTTCACCTAAATTAGAGCCTATCAACTTTTGGTGTTAACCGCTCAACAGGTGGCGCTGCTATACAGCCATTTCCGCAATGTAAGGGGAGGATATGTATCTCATGTTCTATTCTGTATAATAAAACAAAACTTGATATGTGAGAAGGCCATTATGAGACATCATGCTGATTCAATTTGAATGCTTATCGGCCAACAGGTGGCGCTTGTATACAGTGATTTCTGCAGTTTAAAAAAAGGCTATATCGCAGGAACTACTGCACAGAATTGCATATAAATTTATATATAGATGCACCTTGATATAAATTAATGCCTGTCAACTTTTGGTGTCAACCACCCAACAGGCGGCGCTGCTATACTGCAATTTTCCTTGATAATGGGAAGGCTATATGTCAACTTCTATGGCATATAACTGTACGAAACCTGATATGTGAAATAACCATTACAAAACGGCATTTTTTAAGATGCTATTTATAGGCAATAAAACTGTCTTAATTTAAATATTTAGTGTTAGTTTTCTCTAAGATAAAAATCGTTTGTATTCATTCTGTTAGATAATTTTAATATAATAGTTTTAATAAATTATTTTCATTTAGTGAATTAATATAGGAAAATATAGAAGAAAATCTTGTGATGGCCACAACATACCAGTTTAGGTTGAAACTTCATAGACCTTTTAAAAGGTTAAAACAAATCTCTTTATTACTATCTATCAGAGTATTTTTATTCTTGAACATGTTTATACTTGTTTATAAATATGTAAAATATTTCACTTTTCTTTTGCTTATATTTCTCATCGCAGCATTGTGTGTCCTTATTTGATCTCATATGATAATTTCTAAGATAAGGGCAAAATTCATAAAGCTACATTCATTAAGTCAAAAGAAATAATTAATTAATTACATGTTATAAAGTCCCATGATTACGTGAAGTTTTCTTCACTTCGAAAGTCAGATGACAATGATATTGTTCTAATCTTATGTGGGTTAAATTTACTTTAACAAACTACATTAAAATACATTCTGACGTCCATTACTAAACGCCATATCACATTGTTACTACAAGAAGAAAAAAAAAATAGTTCTAAACAAATAGAAATCATACTTTCATTTTCAATCGTATGTTCACTGACTTATGACCTCATATCCTCGTTTACCAAGAAAATGTGGTTGCATATCATAAAAAAAAAAATATATTTCACTGTTACGTGAGTTAAAAGTAAATATATATATATATATAATATATTTATTCTAACTTTAGAACTTTGCATATATCATGACTGATATCAATTTCCCCTATATTTCACCGAAAAATACTAAGAATCTTTATACAACGTTGTGTAAAATTCTTAAATTAGATTTTCTTTTAAAGCCCATTTAGAAACGCTAAAAAATTCTATCAAAGGAAATGCGTTGACCAATAACTGATTAATTGTGCTCACATCCTACATAGAAATAAAAAAATAAAAATAAAAGTTTATGTATACTTTATTGACCTTGTCGTTAAAATTATTTTTACTATGATTATCATTATCACTTCAATTATAATATTAAATCTATTCAAAAAATTTTTGCCCAATGTTATTCTGGTAATTATATAAAACAAGCTACTTTTTCAATCTATTATATGTTTGTTACATAAATTTGACATAAATCTACCCAATTTCCTGCATTTCTACTGAAATGTAACTACAGCTCCAATATTCATCATAAAATGTTCTTTATTTCCCTATTTTTATAGATGAAGGGCTGTACTTAGTTATTTTGAACCGAAATAATTCTACTGCGCCTAGCTTTTTGAAATAAGGACAATTGAAGGATTTGCTGTAAAAAAGGAGAGGTAGCTTTATTTTGAAGCAAGAAAGAGAAGAAAATCCAACAAACACATTATGTCAGTTATGTTATGCTAGAGAAATATTTTTGAGAAGAAAATACTGCTCTAATATGTAAAAGCAAGTACGTAAATTCTTCAAAAATGTGTTTTTGTGCAGTTAAATATTTTATATTTTAGAACATTTTTATTTATATCTGAAAACTTTAATTGGAGTTAACGCCTTTTTGCTGAGCGTCTTTCAATTCTGAAGTCTTGATGTAGATATCTAGCTTTAACGATTGTTATGAAAAGTATTACAAAGTATTACAAAATGTTAAAACATATTACAAAGTATTAAAAAATATTAAAAAAGTAGCGTATTAAAATTCATATTTTTTTTTTTTCCCATGGTATGGTCACATTTATTTAATTTGATTTAATTTCTGTGCAATAAATGCAGAAATTATTACCGATATCTTAATAATTTTCATGTACAGTTTCCTGTAACAACCATCTTATATAATAAAATGAGAAAAATCTTGAAGCAAGTAATTCGAAATATAGCTGTAATATAGATTGTGAAGGACCTCGTATATATACCTCCAACAACCACGACTAATTTAAAAAGACCGAAAAACAGCTCTATCACTAAAATCAATACACTCATAACTAAGCAAGGTTTGGTAAATTTCCCATTACATATTTGATGTATTTATTGAGACGCAAAAAGAGCGCATATTGAACATTTGTGAGGCCTATATTCGGAACCTGATTATAAGCCCTTTATAATGCGATCCATTTTGAATAAATGCATTAATTACCTTCTGCGTAGTAAAACTTTAAAATCCTTGCATTAGTTTTGACTTACCCTGTATGTATTTATATTAAAAAGCGTTTGGGCCTAATGGGTCTGAGATAGTACATTAGGACAGATGGCTCGACCTCATCCACACTGTCAGTAGTGTGACAATTAGATAAAATATTAATCACATTATTTTGACTCAAGTTATATCACGGGTTAGCTTTGTGCTTGGCTCGTTTCTCTAGCTGGACGATGCACAGCCACACATTGCACAGGAATCCCTCTACAGCCAGATTTTAACTGACATACTATTAAAGCCGGAAGCTTCTGAAGATATTCCTTCATTTAGTGAATTTGGATCCTTTTTGAGTGTGAGTTCTATGCTACATATCACCGATATAAAATATGAAATAGGCTGGGAGATACAGTATACGCAGAACGACCAGAAGAATTTGAGATGCCAATCAACGATCTTATCAACAGTGTGCTTCACTAAAACTAAATTCAAAAACTGGCGTACAATCAATAGAAAAATATTAAAACTTCTTCACACACCATAAATTTCCCTCTGGATTTTGCCCTCCTTTCAGTCTTGCTTTTGCCTCCAAGGCAGTAGCACGTGTTTGCACCTGATGAAGAAAGGCTACATCCTTTCGAAACCGGTTGTGATGACTTGAAATTTATGGTGAGTGAAGAAGTTTTAATATTTTTCTAGTGTGCTTCACTGTTCACCAATCTGTATAACTGGCCAGGAAGTCCATATCAAACATTACACAGATCTGTTTTTTTGTTGTTGTTGTTAACTTTTATTATTTTATGAATTTAAAATCGACAAAGGCATTATGTTATGTTGTCGCAATTTAACTTTCCTTGTGTATATAATTAATAAATTGAGAGGAGAATCGCCGTTTACATTTATTTATATTTTTACATAAATAAATTGTGGTAATATTAGGTTTATTATAAGTTAATTGAAATTACCACAATTTGTAATGTGGCGAAAACGGGGGTAGGGGGGAGGTCAAAAATCCATAGAAAATAGCATGGGAGGAAAAAACACACACTAAGAAAAATGAAAAAAGAGATATATATAGCAGCTAACACCAGTCACAAAATGCACGAAAATTAGGGGAGAGAAAGAAATCGAAACAAATTAAGAGAAGTTTATGGGGTTATGAGCCCGGTAGCTATATCTGAATTAATATTACCCTTAAATTTGGAAGGGCGGGGCACCACCGCACTTTACAATATGAAAAATCTGGGAGGAGGAGTCAAAAATCCATAGAAAATAACGTGGGAGGAAACGCACAATCACAAATGTGTGAAAGAAAAAAAAAATGATATAAGGATTTTATTATTGCCGTTACTTAATATTTAAAATTAAGTTATTATAAATAAAAGTTTAATCAATTGTTATTATTATTATAAAAATGTTACAAAATCATCATTCGAAAAATCCGCTCATTAATGTATTCATTTAATGAATGCCAATGATTAAATTCAAAAAGTGTTTCAGCAATTCATTTCCAATATTTTATATTAAGCCATTAATATTAAATATGACAGCCATTATTTTTACTCAGCTATCGAGTTCACTACTTTATATATATTTACATAGGCATACGTGTCTGTAAAAAATAACAAAAATGAATTTAAACCTAAAAACATATAGATAATCTTGTAATCGGATATTTTCATAATTACAATATTTTCTTTATACAGTATATTAGGAAATTAATAATGCATAGCACATACTGCAAGCTTTATTTTTCAAATTTTATTATAAAATATTTATTTTAATGTAATGCCAAATAAAAATAGGAAAAGGAAAATTATTCCTTAGGTTCTGTAAAATTGGAGAGTTTGAGAAATTTTAATTTCAATAATGATGAGTCTTGGGCACTAAACAAAAGATCAAATAAAATTAATTAATTATTTAATAAAAATTGAAAGTCTGTTCTAAACAGTATTTAATTTTGCATTAAAAGATTTTTTATTATTATTATAACTAATGCAGAGGGACTACATGTTTTATACCAGGTGGTCTCGTGCAAAACGGGGACTAAGCTTTTTTGGTGTCTGAAACAAATAGTTATCTTGTCTTAATAAATATGCCTTTTAAAGCCTTTAATTTACCGCTAGAAACTATATTCATACAAATCCTTCGAACGTTTACCGATATGTTATAGCAGATTTCTAACTAATTCTATATGACTAAAAAATGCGCATTCATTCAATCGTTAAGTTTGTCTAAAACTAATTCAACGTAATTTTTACTCGTTTGATGTAATTATTTTGTATAATTTGGTATAATATTTATCGTTGATTTAAATATACAAAATTTGCGTGTAAAAGAAAACATCTTCATGATACTAAAATATAAACTTACGTTTCTTTGAGACGGTAATTATATTTCTATTATTATTATTATCTTAAATTTCTTTCGCACGTTTACTGTCAATTTTATTTTAAGTATTTTTTTAACTTATTGCTTATGAGGGAGAAAGGAAATTCGTTTTCGTTTGCTCTATTTTGTATGAATAAGCTAATGATTTCGCAATAGCAATTTTTGCGATAATTAATTGCTAATTGCGAAGTTGCATTCTGTTAGCTTTAATTCTAGCAATTACTTCACATTTAATATTATCTTTAAAATTATACTTTTCAGAATTTTTTAATGTTCCCAATGACTTATTTTATGTAGGCAAACAAAGGGTTATTCACTAATATGTCAACAACAGAACGTGACACTTAAACCCGCTTTTGATATCCTGTTATAAGTGTTGCCATTCTTTGTCCGACTGAATAAATAAGAGAAAAAAATGGAAATTCACATGTTGCTGTAATGAAATGTTACTTTCACTCTCACAGTCAGATATTGTAGTTCCGTTTAGAAGTATATTTGCAAGGATATAAACACAAAAGTTTTGTCATTTCATTTACGTTTATTTACTATAATAGTGATGAAATTTCTTCCGTGAAGCAACGTAATTCATTCACTAAATCCCGCTTTGCCACTTTAAATCAGAATATTAGAATAAGTGAAAATAATACATTTGATTGGAAAAATGTTTAGACCAATACTGGTAAATACAGACTAACTATGTTAACTTATAAATAGTTAGAATTAGCATATATTTGCGAAATACTTTGTTATAAAAATAATATTCCAAGCAAATTAAGTTTAACAGTAAAAAAAAAAAAAAAACTATTATGTCACATTTTGTTAAGATAAAATTAAAAAAATTCGAAGATTATTTCTGTTTTCTAAGTAATACATATAAAATTCTCAACAAAATTTACTACAAAAAAAAACAAACAAAAAAATCACTTTAAATAGCGTAAAACAAGAAGATTAATTAATCTCCATCTTTCTGACGTCAACGAAAATAAGTCTACTGCCTCTGGAAAATAAATTAGATATTTCAACATATATATATATATATATATATATATATATATATATATATATATATATATATATATATATATATATATATATATATAAATAAAAGAAAGAAAATATCATAACTAATTCCGTTTGCTGGAATTGCAGAGGTTCTTATCATAGAAATGAAATCAAAGACATTATATTTAATTATCGACCTGTTTGTTTGGTTTACAAGAAACATATTTAAGACAAAATAATAACATTAATATTTATGGATATTTAATGGCCTGTTGAAAAATCTGATGTGGGCGCCACATGACATCCTTATACACACATTGAAATATACATATTGTTACGAAAACATTGACACTGTTGTGTGAGGTAACTAGTTCGTAAATAAATAGGTACACTGTAAAAAAATAACTATTACCAGCTGCAAGAAACTCTCTGTGATTGGAGAAAATAATTATTTTCTCCAATCACAGAGAGTTTCTTGCAGCTGGTAATAGTTATTTTTTTACAGTGTAGATAGAACTTTCCTGAAAACAATCCAAGTAAACTATTATTCAAACCATAACAGTCACGGTAATACGATTATACACTTAGCAGAGAACGGATATCGTTTGTTCATGAATAATATTCTACAGCTTTTCACAGAATCTCTCATTGTCAAATGCACAGCTTACAGTTTAGTGGAATTCACTCGAGTGTAGATGGCGAAATTTTGTTCTCTTTGGCGAAATTTAGTATCAAGAAACGATACATTATAACATTTAACTCCGTTAAAATTCAAAAAGGGATTACTAGTTCTGGTAACTCTGAACTAATATTTTCGCCAAATTCGGTCACTAATTCACTAAGTTTTTCGCAGATTTTAGTCGTGTCGTCGTTCTTGGCGATTTGGCATTGAATTTGGCGATTTTGTGATGAAGTTTGGCAACAAACTGTAGTTTTGGGTTGGCAAAGTTTGGAAGATCTAACTTCGATAAGAACAGAGTTCTGTAAATTTTCCGGAAGGATTTAATGGTTTTTAGCACAGAACTAACTTCCTCGAAAGTTCTATAAAACACTAACAAGATAGAGAAGAGTCAGTATTGATGATTATAGACTAGATCCTGTGTATTTCTTTACGTACTACTTTCTACACGGCATTACAGTAAAAGTGGAAACAAATAACAATTTTTTCACTTCCACGAAGGTGAGCGTTTGAGGCCCACTTTGTGACTTAGCGTAAAATAGGCAATTTGACATCCAAATTTTGTAAAAAGTGGTAGTTTAATATATCAAAATTTGGGATCTCTAATTTCATTAGAAGCCAAATTCAGGAATTTTCTGGAATGGATCATTGCTTTCTAGCGCAGAACTACTTCCAAAATTCTATAAACGACTGACTACATTTTCGATGAATTCAAATTCTATTCAGATTTCTAACTGAGCGGTTGACCATTGTTTCTGAATTAGCGAAATTCCTGTTCTGAGGTGTGTTTAATGTTATTTACTTGACTTTTGTGGTACGGATGACTGTTTTTCTTTCATTGTTTTGAAAATATTCTTTGGTTATTGATTTTTGTGGTATAAAGAACAGTTTTATTCGATTGTTTCGAAAATAGTCATTAATTAAAATGTATTCATCGACTAGAACTTGCTTATGCATTTACGAACTAGTTTCTGTTGACAACTAATAATGTTGTTTTTTAAATGTTGATAACTTTCATTACAATATGCATAGACAGTATGTAATATTACAATATTATTACATATAATATTACATATAATATTACATTATAACTTTCATTACATTGTGTAGAGACTGTATCATTAATTTATGTTGCAACCTCTTTGATTGCAAGCCATGTACAATAAAAGCCAAAAATTTTATATTTTTTGTCATTATGAACATAATTTTTGTAAATATCTCCAAAACAGAAAGAGGGGTGCACAACCGAATGTTATGACAAACCTACATACGAATTTGTAACGTTCTACATTCAACCGTTTTAGAGTTATTCGAGATACATGCATACACACGTGCACATGTACGTAGTTACAGACGTCATAAAAATTAGTTTAATGTCGTAGATATCTCTGAAGGAGGAGCTAGTGTCCAGACCAAAGTTAGAGATGTACAACTAGACATCATGGCAGTCACAAATATAAGTTTGCAACATTCTGCGACCATTCGTTTTCGAGCTATACGAGATACAAAATCCATTTCGCAAATCGGGATTACAGTACTTTCTTATACTTTGTACAGGAAGATAAAAGAGATATGGTATATTTTTTCTTGTTGGGTTCAAAAGCGTTGTTGCCATTGGACCAGCATCCCTAACAACACATCTTCTCCGAAAGGCATCCTCAGGATGTCCTGTAGATAAAAGGGAAATCCTATGGACCTCCTCATGATGTTCTATGGACAAGTGTGTTGTTAGGGATGCTTAACAGATGATTTACTTAATACGTGCTTGATAGCTTAACCTGCGTGCTTAACGGCCCTCTTCACTTACTGTCGCCAGAAGTCCAAGCCAATGTTATTCTATGAGAAATTTTCTTTACTTATAACTCATTAACTATTACATATTTTTAAATTCTGTTTTCACATTCAGAAAATTCCCAATTGTTAAACTGACGCACCTTTTTTAAAAACTTTTTTTTTTTTTTTTTTTTTTCCTTTTTTTTTTTTTTTTTGAAGTATCAAAATGAAAAATTTCACATATTGAAAATTGGTATTTTACAGCTTCAAAATAAAATATTAAAAATTTTTAAAAAATGCATTTAAAAAAAAAGAGCGTCAATTTAACAGTTGAGAATTTTCTAAATGTGAAAACAGAATTAAAACATATATATTACATAATGAGTTATAATTAAAGAAAATTCCCCATAGAATAACATTAGCTTCGGCTTCTGAGAACGGTGAGTGAAGCGGGACCGAGTGAAGGCAAACCTATTTATATATTGGTATTATCCAAAGGATTTAAATTCAAACTAATGGGATGTTTCTTCGTTTTACGTTGTGGTTTTAATGACCTGTATTTTAGGACACTCAGGAGGATTTAATAAAGAAGCATCACAAAACTGGCGTTGTAAAAATTATTACTTACAAACTTTGAATAAACACCATAAAATGCAATAAACTCGCAACAATTGTTTCGGGTCGAAAAAACACACGACCCTTCATCAGGCGAACAAAGTAAGCACGAGTGCTGCAGTCAAAGCGGCAAGTCCTGCGTTGCCGCTTTGACTGCAGCACTCGTGCTTACTTTGTTCGCCTGATGAAGGGTCGTGTGTTTTTTCGACCCGAAACAATTGTTGCGAGTTTATTGCATTTTATGGTGTTTATTCAAAGTTTGTAAGTAATAACTCAGGAGGATTATTGTTCCATTGTTCCTATGTCATAAAATTGGATATTTCGGAATCCTGCATTACTGCGTTAGATATCTTGGGCAATTATAATTATAATTGTCTATGTTCTTTTTGAACTTGAAATGAGTTTCCTTTAACTTGCTGGTACTATAATTTACAACTTTATTTTCATTATACTCTCTAAATATGCAATAAAAATTATTATTATTGTTTATGATTTTATTAAAATAAAAAAAAAACTGGAGTGACTCCACTCGACTTTCCAAACATTGAGTAATTAACAGTTTTGTAGATAAAGTAAAGAAAGAGGAGTTGTTAAACCAACAAAAAAGAGAAAAACATAACAGAGTGTTTGAGTATTTTTCTCAATATATTACACGATGTTTTATTTAACGCTGCTGAACTTTGAGCCCATAGATCATAATGATAAAGAATTTTTTGTTGTGTCCCTGTAAAAACGTATAAACGGACTCACCAAAATGCATATAGTTAGGGCAACAGTGATTTATAATATTCATATAAATTTTCAGCTCAATTGAATAAGGCGTTTAGATGCTATCGCACTTTTAAAAATTTGGTCCTATAGGCCATTATGATAAAGAATTTTTCTTTGTGTCCCTGTAAAAACACTGTAAATTTTAAATTCACCAAACTCTATGCAGTTGGTGCAACTGTGACCTATAACATGTGTAAAAATTTTTTGCTCAGATAAATAAGGCGTTTAGACGCTATCACACTTTTAAATATTTGGCCCCATAGGCCATAATGATAAAGAATTTTTCTTTGTGTTCTTGTAAGAAAAACTATAAGTGCTAGATTCTCCAAAATCTATACAGATTGAGTATCTGTGACCTATAATATGTATATACATTTTTTGCTCAATTGAATAAGGCGTTTAGATGCTATCGCACTTTAAAGATTTCGGTCCCATAGGCCATAGTGATAAAGCATTTTTCTTTGTGTCCCTGTAAAAAAAACTTTAAGTGCTAGATTCACCAAAATCAATAGGATTAGTACTATGGTGACTTACAATATACGTACCAACTTTCAGCTTATTCGAACAAAGCCTTTAGACGCTAGAGTGTTCACTCACAGACATACACACATACATACACACATACATACACACACACATACATACATCATCGCAAAAAATATGAAAACGGACTCAGGGGTCCTTGAAACGTATAGAAACATCAAAATCTCAAATTCGGATTTTTGACATGATTACAATACCTTCCTCACTATAGTGTTCGAAAATTAAAAGTTAACTATTCAGAAAAAAATATAATATTTTGGGAATAGCAATTTTTTCTGAGATTTTCAGTATGTAGTAGTTTTAAATTCTCTTGAAGGATAAAACCTGCCTTAAACATATCTCTATTACTGGAATTAAAGTTATAATTTCTTGATATACAGCTTCATTATTTTTTCTGCCCATGTTTCAGAATCTTCTATTGTCATCTTCATTCACATAAGGCTCCTCTCTACCACCTACTAGTTCCACGTAAATTTTTTTTATAAAATTTCTCTCATTACTTAATATTTTTTTAATTCGGTTTTCACATTAAAATATTTTTCACAACTCTTAAAATTGTCTTTATTTTCAAAAAAAAAAAAAAAAAAAATCATTTTTAATTTTATTTTATTACTATAAAGTGCAAAAAAATGTTTCACATTTTTTAAGCTGAAAATAACACATTAAAATTTAAAAATATAAGTTTACGAAAAATCAAGAACAAGTTCACCTTAACGGCCCTCTTCACTTACCGTCGCCGGAAGCCCGAGCCAATGTTATTCTATGGGGAAATTTTCTTTACAAATAACTTATTAACTAATACATATTTTTAAATTCTGTTTTCACATTCAGAAAATTCCCAACTGTTAAATTGACGGACCTTTGTTAAAAATGTATTTTTTTAATTTTTAATATTTTATTTTGAAATGGCAAAATGAAAAAATTTCACAAATGGAAAATTCGTATTTTGCAGCTTCAAAATAAAATATAAAAAATTGAAAAAAAAATTTTTTTTAAAGGTCCGTCAATTTAACAGCTGGGAATTTTCATAAAGTGAAAACAGAATTTAAAAATATGTATTAGTTAATAAGTTATTTGTAAAGACAAATTTCCCATAGAATAACATTAGCTTCGGCTTCCAGCGGCGGTGAGTGAAGCGGGCTCTTAACTAAGGAAATACAAATAGTTAAATCCATCTTTACAATTTTCTAGTAAAACTAGACAGAAATTTCATATTATGTATTGTCAAACTTAAAAAATATTTAGTGAACGCGGGTTTGTGTTTTAAGTTACATCTATTTACATACAATTACAAATGTCAAATTAATGCTAACAATGGAATGGTTTATCGATTTTTGTATTTTTCTCATACCTTTAAATCAACTATGGTGTAACATTAAAACATCACACTGGAATATTTCCTTTTATGCCATTTTATTACATCGAATTTTCCAAGTATGTAGGTTCTCCTCCTTACTTTTAATCATTTAATTTCTTAAGGATTACATGTATTGGAATTCTCACATATATTTATATCCTATATGCATGCATTATTTCACATAAAGCAAACATCCTACCATAATTCATAAAAAAGCATTAATTCAGCTGATAATAATGATAAAAAATACAATATTCCGAAATATTAAAAAAAAAAAAGTTTCATTTGTTCAAACATGTGTAAAGATACCGTTATTATTTTGTTTATTTATATCAGATTAAACTTGCTTTACGATAAAAACCATTTCTGTTACGAGAAAAATAACAATTTCCGGAGAAGTTTCATTTCATCTGGTATCCTATTGTCAAATGTTGTCTTTATTCAAGTAAAATTATGGTAATCTTTTCGTTTTAATATCTGTCACTCCCCTTGATCACAAGGTCCAATAACACTTTTCTTTTGGTGAAAACTCCGTACCACCCCATTTCCCCTTGCGTACATTGTCATCATTTAACGTCGACAAGTCATATTGCATTTTCATATTTGTGTTGAATGCAACATCTGTAAAAGTAATTTTTTTTTTTTCAACAGGAAATGCGCGTGCCTATCAGCAGGTAAAATAAATTTATGACATGGGAAAATTCCAAAGGCAATTTCTCTTTTGTCTCATATTTAAAGACGTCTCGAAAATGGCATTTTCATATTTTTTCATTGCATACGAAGTGTTTGTACGATTTTGTTAACGATGAAGATTGAAGCACCATTGCAAGATTTCACTCTGGGCGAAGATCATCCGCTTAAATCCTCTTCGAGATGTCCTTTTATGCAGGCTGAGGAAGGAATCAAGTTGACTAATTATGTTACTGGTTCACAAAGTGTTGATACGCTGCATCGTTTTTCCAAAGTAAGCATTAATTTTAATATTTTTCAAATTTCATTACAATATTGCGATTGATGTTTAATCAAATCTGAATGATTAAAAAAAATTATTTCAATTTATGAACATGAAAATAATAATCTCTGTTTTATATATTATTCCAGTCTTGCTAAAAATATTAAAATAATTGTGAATTTTTATTTTAATTATTTTATTACTTTTTAATGCACTATATAATTTAGTAAAAATAATTTCACTTCTTGATATGATTTATCTTTTACGCTTTAAGAATTATAAAAAAAAATTAAAGAACAGTTTAGTTACTTTTAACACTTTCTAACAAATTTCAAAGTGTTTAACTCGTCCGCCAGTGTCTGAGATTTTTATATCCATAAATATATTTAGAATTTCGTAAAACACATATTTGTTAATCAAACTTTTCAGAAATACCGTTGAATGCTTCCCGTTAAAATCCATCAATACAAGGATTCATAAAATAATTCAGATACATTATGTTTATTACACTGTAAAAAATAGATTCTTATAATAAGTATATATTGTCTCAAAATAGCCCCGAAACAATATATAAATTTGAAAACCTGTGTACTCACTTTTGAGTATATTGACATGCTCAAAAATGGGGTTGACCAATAAGAATCCCAATATCCCCATGTTTGACATGTCAATGTACTCAAAAATGAGTACATGGGTTTTTAAATTTAAGTATATATTGTTTCGGGGCTATTTTGAGGCAATATATACTTATTTTTAAGAACCTGTTTATTACAGTGTAGACGTACTTCTTATGAGCAAATTTTAATATATTTTATATCGCTCTAATTGTACAAGATCAACTTACTTTTTACAGAGACAATAAAACGTGTTTACTACAGAGAGTAATGCAATTTATATTAATGATTTATTTACACTTAAAAGTAATCTGATTCATTACGAGATATTGATGAAATGTATCTGTTCTGTTATACAGATATTATATGCCGTTATTTTATATCACGCCAATTGTGTAAAATCAACTTACATTTTTCAGAGACAATAAAGGATGTATACTATAGAAAGAAATGCATTATTTAAAGAAATGCAAAGAACTTATACTAATGGTTCATTTATATATCCAAATTAAAGTAATCGGATTCATTACGAGATACTAATGAAATGTATCTGTTCTGTTATACATCTATTATATACATCATTCTTTCTGTAATATATCTTTTCTGTTTTGTTGTATAGTTCTGTTATACATATTCAAAACTTTTTAATGGTGTTGAAAAATATTTATGATTTAGTACTTAGGATGTAATGGGTAAATGTACTTAAAAAGCGTTTGGATTACTAAAAATATTTATTGATGTGAAAACGAGGATAGACTGACAGATAAACCAAAATGATAAACGCCTCTAAAATTTGTTTGAAAGTCTTAAAAATAATTAAATTTTCCTCTACACTAAATTATTCTTTAAACATAAAAGATAAATTATGCCAAGAAGTGAAATTATTTTTATTAAATAATAGAATGAATAATAAAATAATAAACCAAAAACTAAAATATTATAACTATGTTAATAATTTTCAGACATTATTTGTATTATGTTCATAGTAAATCAATGTATTAGCTCTGATTTTTTTTTTTTTTTTTTTTTAAGTATTCTATAAATTTAAACAAAAAAAAAATAATAATAATAATAATAATCTTAATCATTTTATTTTATTTTTCTCTAATTGTTCTGTTATTCTTATGTGTAAAAATATTAATACAGTATTTTGTTTAGTGTACTAAATAAATTTCAGCATATATACAACTTACTGTACATAGCAGCAGTAACAGAGCAAATTTTCATAAAATAGTTAATTATATTTTTCTATTTGAATTTTTTACTTTATCTTACCCATACATATGGCAGAAAAAGTATTTTTTGTTGGTCAAATTTTCTTAATAGCGTTTTTATTATATATTTACACGCTTTGAGGTCCCTTGAATCCGAAAAACATGGTTTCAGTGATTGGTCTGTGTATCTGTTGTGGTGTCTGTGTATGACTCTGTGTCTGTTATGAGCACATTTCACGAAAACGTAATATCGGGAAATCCACACTCAGTATTCTAAATCTATATCACATTATTTAGAACTACACTACACTAAATTTTTCATCGAGATCAAGCAAATGGCTAGTGTACTGGGATATCCAAAAGAATATTCAAATACATTATAATTAAACTGGAAATTTCTGTTAAATACAATGTACCATATACTGACTCTAAACAAAATGGAATGAACACATATTTTATATGCATAAAATCATATTTTGTGTAAATTTTGGCATTTTTTGGAGTTTAATTTTTAACTTTTTTTTTTTTGCATAATATCATGTTTTTAGGTGCTCTGAATACGGAAGTCCAATTTTTAATGGTTGATCTGCATGTATATCTGTTATCAGCGTAACTTAAAAACAAATAACTACAGAAAATTTAAATTTGGTATTTTGAAGTTCATATTAAGTTGCCACTTCAAAAATTTTATCAAGATTGACAAATTTGATGGCAAAATATTAACAGCCTTGAATTTTATTTTTTTAAATAAATATCGGCATTATAATTAAACAGCGTGTTGAGGAGGGGGGGGGGGGTAGCCCCCTCCCACTGAGTTATATGCCAATTAAATCTGTCCTTAAATCTGTTTTAGATTTTTTTTTTTAAATAGATTGAACTTTATTATGTTGCCTAATTGCTCTTATGAATTAATGCGCAATCTGTCTTTATAGTAGAAATGTAGAGTAAGATAACGTGTTGTGAGGGGCAAACCAGATTATTTCTTCTTAACCCGTTAGCGGCCAGTGTTCTCATTTGAGGACAGCTAATAAAATGGCCCGTATATTTTTTGTGGTTTCATGGAATGATTTCTGCTTTCTAGTGACAGTTTATAGCGTCACTCTAAATGATCCCTGAAAGTTTTATGTGCCTACTATTAATTACTATTTCATAATTTGGATAGTCATTTTATGATTTTTCATTCGTCGCACATATATTTGCTTTTCGCGCAGGTATACTAAAATCAAGTTGAATAATAATATATATTATAATACTTAACTTTCGAGATCTTTGTCAACATATAATAAGAAATTAATCTATTATCTCAAAGTGTTTCTATCTCGAAGTTTTCTCGCTAGAACACTAAACGTCAATGAATAAGGATAGGGTTTAAATTTAAAACTATCAGAAGAATTGTTTAAGTTAATATATTTTACTGTCAGTTATCTATATTAATTTAGAAGTGAAATATTCAGCTTATAATATTTTGGAAAATTAATTCGGGCGTTAACGGGTTGAAAAAACATTTTGAACGCGGAAATAGATACCGATTAAAAAATACTTGGCATTTATTAGTAGGAGAAAAGATAACCGTTAAGAGTGTGAAATTCCTTTTAAAGTGTTTATTTATAAAGAAAAGGTAGAGATAAAATACTTTTCATCTATAAAAATGTTTAACAGAGATATTTTTTTTTTATATATAAGATAATACAAAAATGTTTTACGGTTTGAGTTATTAAATATTAGTTTTAAAAAATTTTAGGATAGTTCCACATTCATTAGATTTTTTTTTTTTTTTTTTTTTTTTTTAAAGTTTTAGCATAGAAATGTGTGGAAATTATTAAAATAATTGTCAAACCTTTTTTGTTATGTAATTAGGACTGAGGACTATTAGTCTCAATCTGGGATTTTTGCGGTATCATTTTTCTATAGTTGGACATTTGTCGAAATCATTTTTTGATAGTTGGACATTTATCGAAATCTAAAATTTATCGAAAATATAATTGAATAATTTGAAAACGATGTTATAATTTGGAAAAAAAAAAAAAAAAAAAAAAAAAAAAAAAAATAGTCCTCCGTCCTAAACTAAATTCTGCTTTTGCCAGAATTTCATCAAAATCATTTTTTTTTTTTTTTTTTTTTTTAAGAAAAAGAAAAGAGAATTAATAATAATCAGTATCCGCGATTGTAATGAAATGCTCGCCCTCTGGTGGACTAAAGTGAAATTACAATTAACATGCTTTAATTCGGCTTTCATCAAGCCGCCATTGCTTGCCGATGTTTAGTTTCACATATATTTATTGAATAAAAATCAATAAATCCGATAAAAAAGATAACACATACTGTTGTGTGCTACAGTGTAACTCGAAAGGATCAAGAAATCCAGAATTAAACTTCCATTTATTTCCAAATGACAAATTTAAAATTTCAGTTGCTTTGGCTAGTGGAAGTAAAGAATTAATCAGATGATTTGAAACTGATATTTGTTCAACTTCAGTTAAAAATCTACTTCCGATCGAACTTTGAATAAACTGAAATATTTTTTTCCAAAAGTAATCAATTTTCCATGATGTAAAGGCGGAGAAATTATAGTACGAATATTAAGTAGAATAACAAAAAGAACATTAATAAATACACGTGGCTATTATATTTACTAACAACAAAAGCTGAAAAAGCGCCATCTATCGATCATTACAAACGCGGATCATTACAAAATATATAGAGTTCTAACAACCACGTGGCTTTCTTCTTAGCAACCGTACTTTGCTGAAGGACAACGCTAATTTTTCCATGCCTTTGGAAGCGTAGTAGTCGAATTTTTTTATGATTTTGCAAATACATTTACAACATTGTGTTACAATAAATTTGTAACACTATTCCGCATTGATAAAATGGGTCAGTGAGGTCAACTGTCCCTCAGCAAACATGCTCGTGACGTCATCTGTTAGAACTCTATAGAAAAAGGTTTTTTTTTTATAATTTTGAATTAGGAAATAAGAAGTGCGCGAGCAATATGAAATAAAAATAAATAAATAAATGAATTTAATGGTTTAATTTTTATATAAAACAAGATCGCGTGCTATCTTAAAAAGTAGATGTAAAATTTAAAGTATAATTTTTTTGGCAACCATTATAAATTAAAATAAATAATTTAATGAAAGTTTAAAAGTTAGAATTTCTAATTTTTCATTTTATTTTTATTTTTATTTATTTATTTATTTATTTTTTAATGTACGCAATAATTTAAAGAAAAATTATTTTTGCGGTAATTTATCTTTTATTGATTAAAAATCGTTTGGTACAGCAGTTGGCATCCTTTTCGACTTCACGGTCCACTTAATTTCCCATTTAACATTACACAGGCCACTAAATTCATAATTTAAAATCGAGCAAATCACTAATGATATTGATTAAGAAACGTAAATATATTTTCCGAATAATAATCAGATAATAGTTATTTTATAAATATTAAATAAGCCTGCTGATATAAAACATTAAAATTGTTCATTTTATTATCAGAAAAACGTTAATACGTATTTAGTCTTCAGAATGGTGGTTAAAATTTTTGTATTAGATAATAAAACAATTACAGCGGAGAAACGTGAATATTTAATTGCTTCCACGTTATAAGAATTTCAAACGAAATATTTAATCACAGTGATAAATTGCTATTTACGTACAGAAAACTATATTTACTAAATCTAGTAATGTAATATTATATTCTTTGATTATATACATTTAATAAGAAATTATATTTCTGACATACATTTTAAAAACTTTGAAAAACTTGAACAATCTGATAAACTTAGAACAATTTCTTACTAAATATGAAATGCAAATGAGAAATTCAAATCGAAAGCATTGAATGGTGCTTACAATTTAAATTTTTGTGATAAAATATTACATCATTTATCTACCGTCTCTCTCATCGAGAAAATTTTGACGTTTAATGTTTGTGAATATAATTGATTCAGAAAATCCTGAACTGAAATTAATATTAGCATATATATATTAATATATATATATATATATATACATATATATATACACATATATATATATATATATATTAATAAAATATTTTAAAATGTAAATACAGTCGAACCTTATTAACATGAATCTCAAAGGAAATAAAAAATTTATTCATGTTATTAGTAGTTCATGCTATCAGTAACTTAGAAACTAATCTTCATTTTGATGGGGATTGAGGAAACAGTTCATGTTAAAAGAGGAAGATGTATCACATACATTTTTAAACCAATAATTACTTATTTGACTATTGTAAAGTCTATAAAATCTGGAAGATTTAAAAATTTACAAGCAAGTAGTTTTATGTAACTTTTTATGAATTATGTACTTGAAATTCATATTGTGCAATGGAAAAAATAATAATAAAGTGAAATTTTAAAAAGAGAAATTATTAAAACGAGATATTTTCAAAATGTTGTTAAAAAAGGTAAAATATTAATAATAATAATTGATTTCTTGAAATGTGGATAAAATATTAAATATTTCAGCTGTATTCTGTTGTAAAAAAAAAAAAAAAAAACCTATGTTTTTTAGAACAATTTATCATAGTATGATGTATTTATCGAATATTACAATGTCTATAAGTAGGTAGTGTTATTATCGGCTTGAAAATGATACTTCCGAGATAGAAGACGCAGACTATTTTCGCCACTAACGCCATAAATTGGCACGAACATTATGATCAAGCAAATTAAAATTGATTTCAAACGTTAAAAAAAGGCGGTGGGATCTCGAAGCCCTATTACGGATTTCCTCCTTTCAGATATATATATATATGATTACATTTGTTTCGTTCATGTTCCAGTTTGCCGTAAGATGTTAAACAATTAATAGCAATATTTTGGATATTTACCTTTTGCTATTATCAGAAACATCTTACAGTTTGTTTGTTTTTTCCCTAAAGCAATAACTTGTTTTTAAAAATGACATTGCTGGCTTTTGAGAAATTTCTTATTTATTTTCTAAATGTTTTTTTCTATATGATTATTTATAAATTTTTTTCTTCATTTTTTACTTTTATTTGTGTATTTAAATTTACACATGGTATTAAGATCAATTTATGCATTCATATTATAGTACATACACTGAGAAAAAAATTCCATAACTGAAATCTAGAATCTAGTTTGTGGCTCTAGGAAAAATTGTTCCATATCATCCTTATAAATTCTAGTCCCCTTTGAAAGCGATTTCTAGAAACCCCTATTAGAATTCTAGAGTGTTTGCCTACATTATAGAGGTCAAACTTATTTAAAAATCTCTGCAAATAAATGGGAATACAAGAGGCTGGTTTTAGCAACTATAATCTTGGTTTATGACACAAATCTAGAAAATCAAGCGAGAATTTCTCGCAATACAAAGGATTCAGAATGTTCAGAATGTTGTTTCCCCATTTAAAAATGTATAGACTAGAAATTGTCGATCATTTCGTTTATTCAGCTTATTGGCATGCCAATATATGCCGAGCTTATACACATAGCTCGGAAATATATATTCCTGGTTTAGGGATTTAGGAACTGTAGACTTATTCCTTCTATTTGAAAGCGGTATATATTTTTTCTCAGTGTAATTTCTCGGAAAATCATTTATTTAACTTCTTTTTTGGCATTACACACTTCTGTTATTTTTCAAAAATTTTAGTCTAGCAATCATTTTCTTTCTTTTTATTCTAAATAATTTTCCAGAAAATGTATTACATTTAATACTTCATTTTTCTTTATTAAATTAGCCAATAAAATGTTCTGGCTCATCTTGCAAAGGCGCCTTGATGAGTGGCCAATCAAGTGCACCAAGTTATAGAACAAAAGATGAAGTATTGGAAGAAGCATGCGAATTTCAAAAACAATACCAGTCATCGTTGAAAACGTAAGTCTATTAAGAGAATCATAAATTTAAAAATTGAGATTACTACCAAATTTTATGTTTTTATGTGATAAATACAAATGTAAATCTTTATTTATTATTTATTGTTCTTTTCGTTGATTGCCTTGTTAAGCTTTTGAAATAATAATAAATAATAATTTTAAAAAAAAGTTTTCAAAGTTAATCTATGTAATATTTCTTTAATGTGGACCAGTTTCAATTATTTTTTGTCGAAACGATACGATGCGAGAGGATAAAAAAATAATATTTATACATGGACAATATTCAAGCACACGGACTTAGCTCAATGAACTAATAAGAAAAAAATGACGACATTTGTCTGATGAGATTATTTTACAAAAAAATGTATTTTTAACAGTTGTTTCTTCAGAATCTTTGCAAGCATCATTTTAAACCTAGCAATATTTTACAGATATATGCAGAACTATGTCATAAATTGACTAAAAAACACAATCATAAAAAATATAATCAAAATAGGAATTATTATTATTTTATTTTATTAAACAAAAAGTATACCAAAATTATTAAAAGGTCTTCGCCAACATGACGACAAAAATTTAAAAGGCGTCGTGGGAATCCTATATTAAAACTGTACTGCCTGTGGAAGTATGAAAATTGGGTCGTGAACCATGAATTTTATTTGGAAACCTTTTTTGAATGATTTTGGTTTCCCTATTGTACAATATTAATTTGGTTTTAATAATAATTTGGCTTCTGGTAAATTAAAATTTTAATTAGATGGTGAAATTGGTATAACATTTATGAGTTTCAAATTTTAAAGGTAAATAAGAAAAGAAAGAAAGTGCGAATATTTCGCACGGGTTTGCTAGTAATAAACTATTCTTAAACGTAATAGAATATTACACTCGGGTAAAAATTATTAGAATAATTGTGGTGTCTTATATTTTTGCTTTTATAGTTTTTCCTTTATGCATGCAGTAATTCAAGGAAAACAATTTCACTTGGTAATATGATTCACCTTTCACTCTTCAATAATAACTTGAAGAATATTTTTAACACTTTCCAACAAAGTTCAAAAATGTCTCTGTATTGGCTTTGGTTTGCCTACCTGTTTATTCGCATTTTCATTAGCATAAATATTTTTTAAATTCCATAAAACGAATATATGTTAGTCAAGTTATAATATATATATTGTAGATAATTCCCATTAAAAGTCCATATGCACCTATCCAATAATCATGTTATGTAACATAAATTTTTTCACAGCAAAGTTACCAGAAAATACTCGCAGGCTATAGAAAATATATGTTAAAGAAAAAAAGAAATTATCCGTAAAAGAACAATACAGAAAATATGTATACGCTGCAGTTTTTTCTCCGTCGAATATACCGTTTAAAAAAAAAAAAAAAAAAAAAAAAAAAAAAAAAAAAAAAAGCCTCTTGCTAAGTAAAATTCTCAGTTCGAACAGCCAGGATCGAACCAGAATCCTCAAAATAGTGGATGGTGACCTTACCTGTGAGCCACGGGACCCCATTCAGTATTATTACTTAACACGTCCCCATCCTCTTTTGATACTAAATATTTCGTATGCAAAACAGAAAAAAAGGTATCCACCATTATAAGGTCTGCATCAATAGTTCCATTTTTTTTTTCTTGTTACAAAAAAAAAAAGTGGCTTTGCACAGATAAAGGTGTAATTTTGTTTAAAGAAAGAAAAATCTATAGTTTTAGGAAACAGAAATTTTCTGCTATTTAACAGATTTTTTTTTTTCCACAGCGTGTAAAGCAATTAGTTCATATATGAGGACTTACAATATAATTCGGATACATTTCGTGAAATGGGACGTATTTTTCATCAGCATGTTTCAAAATTTTTTACATTTTCATATACATACAAAATGAAAATACATTTTTCAGGTATAATGAAAAATGTTTTCTATAGTAAATAATGTAATTAATATGAATAATTCATTTACAGGTCAACACAAAAATATTCTGATTCATTAAGAGAAATTGCTAGAGGTGTAGTTTTAGTTGTGTTATAAGTTATATTTTTACGATTTACTATTTATGATGTAAGGATAAATACATTTAGAGACCGTATTTGGGAATTCTAAAAACATTTATTGAAATGTAAAAGCTGGCAGACAGATGGATGGATCAAAGTCATAAATACTTTTAAAATTTGTTGGATAGAAATATTCTCCAAGCTAATCTTAAGGAATGAAAATTAAACTATATCATCAAGTGATTTTTCTTCCTTGAAATATTCCACGCGCCACAAAATGTAACAAAACGAAAAAAAAAAAAAAAAAAAAAAAATCTGTCATTTTAATAATTTCCACATGTGTGTAATTTATGATTTTATTATTTTTCGGTGAAATGTTGTAAGTCGTAAAATATCTATATAATATTTCTCTAACGTGGACCAATTATGATTACATTTTGTTGAAACGATACGATAGTGATGTAGTAATTAATAAAATACGCAAGGATATAAAAAATAATATTTATAAATGAACAATATTTAAGCACGCGGTCTCAGCTTAATGATCTAATTAGAAAAAATGACGACATTTGTCTTATGAGACCGTTTTATTATAAAAGGTATTTTTAAAAGTTGCTTTTTCGGAATCTTTGCAAGCATCCTTTTAAGCTTAGCAATACTTTAAAGATATATACATAATATGAATTATTATCATAAATTGACTGAAAAACGCAGTCATAAAAAGTATAATCAAAATAAGAATTAGTTTTTTTTGAAAAACAAAAAATTATGCCAAAACAAATAAATAAAATGCCATCGCCAATATGATGACAATATATATATATATATATATATATATATATATATATATATATATATATATATACCCTGTACTAGAGTCCTGCGCGGGTCGGGTTTTACACGACCCGAACCCGACAGATGAATTTTAAATCAACCCGAAACCCGACCCGAACCCGACAAAAAAAATTTCTTCAACCCGAAACCCGACAAAAAACTTTTCATCAACCCGAAAACCGACCCGAACCAGCAACAGAGAATTTTTTGCGACCCGAACCCGACCCGAAACCCGACTTATCTAACCCGAACCCGACCCGAAACCCGAAAAATAAATCAACATTACTTATTTATCTAAAAATCATGCAAAACAAGGTAAAATGATATAACATGACATAAAATAAAGTAAATTTTCATTGTCACACAGTTGGTACATTATAAAAAAAACTAGTATGTTGTGGCCACCACAAGACATTCTTCTATATTTTTCTGTCAAACTCACTAAGAGCGAATAATTTATTAAAACTATTATTAAAAAGTTTAACGTGATGAATGCAAATAATTTTCATCTTAGGGAAATATAACACTAAATATCCAAAGAGAGACAGTTTATCGTCTATAAATAACTTCTTAAACAATGCGTTTTTATAACGGTTATCTCACATATCATGGTTCGTACAGTTATATGGCATAGAAGTTGAGATATAGCATATAGCCATCCTGTTATCGATGAAATTTGCAGTATAACAACGCCACCTATTGGCCGTACAAGCATTCAAACTGAGTCAGCATAATGTCTCATAATCTCACCTTCTCACATATTAAGTTTTGTTTGATGATACACAATAGAACATGAGATATTGCTTTCCTTGTAATTATGGAAATCGCTGTGTAGCAGCGCCACCTGTTGAGTGGTTTACACCAAAAGATGACAGGCGCTAATATATATTAAATGGCACCTACATACAAATTTATATGAAATTCTGTGCAGTAGTTCTTGAGATATAGCCTTTCCTTAAATTGCGGAAATCGCTGTGTAGCAGCGCCACCTGTTGGCTGATAGGCATTCAAATTGAATCAGCATAATATCTCATATTGGTTTTCTCACATATCAAGTTTTGTTGGATTATACGCAACAGAACCTGAGATATAGCCTCCCCTGAAATTGCAGAAATCGCTGTATAGCAGTGCCACCCGTCGAGCGGTTGACACCAAAAGTTAATAGAATCTAATACTTTCTTATACTGAATATAGAAGAAAGTAAAAAAAAAAGAAAAACTTCTAAACTGCGAAATCTTTTCAATTCCCAGAATGTAAATGCGAGGTTATACTATATTTGTATTTCTTTAATTTATATATTAATAGCAGCCGAGAAAGAGTTATAATAATTTTCTAATTTTCATACAATTTCTACAAAAGATACATATTAGTTCCGTTGAAGAAAAGAAAACAGATCGAGATGTAAATACGGATCTATTTTTCTGGCGGATATCCACGGATACGAATAGGGAGCTCCGGTACATATCTGCCCACCAGCGGCTGAGCGGTCCTGCGCTCGAAGCTGGTAGATGAGAGGTGTCTGGTTCGATCCCAGGTCACTCTCATTGACCTAGCCGTTCGGAGTTTTCCGTAGTTTCCTCCGAAACACGCGTAAATACGGGCCCATTAGAAAGACTCAAACGGAGGGCATTCCCCCTATAGGCCTAGGACACATCTGAAGTCAATCGGCCTTAAATCCTCCAACCGATACATGTCTAGTATGTGCAGAATGTTTAAATTAGTTACATAGTTGTAAACATGCCTATAAATTTATGTTTATAATTGTAAAAAATATTTTGAAAGGTGTTCTCAAGTCGACCCGACTTGTTGAAAACCAAACCCGACCCGAACCCGAACCCGACCCGCAAGAAAACAAATTCAGTCAACCCGACCCGAACCCGACCCGCAAGAGAAAAAATTCTGTCAACCCGACCCGATGCAGGACTCTACCCTGTACTAAAACTGTACTGCTTGCGGAAGTATGAAAATTGGGTCGGCAACCATGAATTTTATTTTAAAACCTTTCTTTGAATGATTTTGGTTTCACTATTGCACAATATTAATTTGTTTCTAATAATAATTTGGCTTCTGTTAAATTAAAATTTTAATTAGGTAGTGAAAGTAGTATAATATTTATGAGATTCAAATTTTAAAGGTAAATAAGAAAAGAAATAAAGTGTGAAAATTCTGCACGGGTTTGCTTGTTATAAATTTAAATTGAAGTTAACGAGATGTGAAGCTTTATTGAAACTTAACAAAAACAAAACATGAATATATAAATATAGATTTATACACTGAAAACAAATGCTGTGACTGTCTGGCATTCAGAGACAAAATTTTGGCTCTTTGTAAAAATAGTTCCATGTCATCTTTATAAATTCCAGTTTTTCTAGCGAGTTCTAGAAATCCCTATTAGAAATTCTAGAGTGTTTTCCTATATTATTGTGATCAAATTTATTTTAAAATCTCTGCTTATAAATGCGAGCACAAGAGGTGATTTTTAGCAAAGTTTTGGTTTATGACACAAATGTAGGAAACCAATCGAGAATTTCTCGCATTACAAAGGATTCATATTATTCATAATATTGTTTGACCATCTAGAAAAGTATAGACTGGAAATTCTTGATCCTTTGGTCTATTCAGTTTATTTGTTTCCCTTATACACATAACTCGGATATTAATAATAATTATATTAATGTTAAAACATTAATTCATAACAAAAATTTACTTTAAAAATATAATTAAATTAAATGTTTAAAAAAAATAATAATAATGTTTCAGTTTAATTTTTTTTTTTTTTTTTGTAGATTTCACAAAAATTATATTCTAAATATATTTGCCAATTACATTGTAGATTCATGAAAAAAAAAATAATAATTCTAAAAGAAGTTATTTTAATCATTGAATGCTGAAATGTCATATGAATTTCACGTTTCTAAAACTTGAATATTATTTTAAAATATTGACTATGGTATAAACTTAAAAAAGTGCACAAAGTTATTTGAATGTCTATCTGAGCCATAATTGTAATTTGACAAGTTTATTTTATTTATTTTTTTCTGTTATTTTCTGTTATTTTCAAAAAATCTACAGTTTCTTTAGAAAATTAAGTTTGTTTTTCATTTAAAATCTTGAGGCAGTTTTTGAAATCTCATGAATTATTCCGTAAGATTATGACAATAGAAATATGCAATATCTCTGAAAATAATGAAAATACTAATTTGGGTTCATAAAATTCAAATTTAAAAAAGTTTTATTAAACATAAGTTTAAACATTTGTTTAAATTTTACGAACGAATACATATAATCCAAGGTTTAAAAAAAAAAATTACTGTTTTTTGTTTGCTTGTTTAATTTTTCCTATATGACTAAGCATTTAGTCAGACATTTAAATTTTTTAAGCAGTTTAAATGACTGAAATTCAGATATTATAAGTTTCCTGTTTTTAAGTAGCTGCAATGCAAATAAATCGCTGCGATGTCGTTTTATTCCTTATGTGTTATATCAGGGTAACTTTAGTAAGAAATCAATCCAAAAAGTGTAATCACAAAATAATCTATGCCTATATATTTTACGTTTCAGTTAAAGAATATGAGGCAAACACCCCCCCCCCCTCTTTCAGAAATGGCGATACTGTCAGATAAAAGGTATTTTTCTCCAAAAAATAAAATCTTAATTAAATTAGAAATTATCTCCTAAATTTACTGAAATATATATGTTTAAATAAAATAAGAAGCAGATTACTCCCAGTTTTGAAATTCAAATAAAAATTTAAAAAAAAAAAAAATCGTTAAGCGAGTTTCTTTCTTTCTTTCTTTTTTTTTTTTTTTTTTTTTTTTTTTGTGTGTGTGTGTGTGTGTGCGTGTGAAAAATTAGATATCCACATTTTCCATAAGTCCATGTGCAGGTTTTGACCACGGAAGGGACGTAGATCAGGGGAATTTCTTCCTGTGTAGAGAGAGAGGGGGTTTGTCTTTTCCATGGGAAACTAGACCCTACTCACTAAATTTAGAAACAGATGTTTATTATTATACCATACAGTGCGATACTTTCCTTCATTATGAAACAGATTTTATAAATTTGAATTCATTCCCATTATATTATTGTTATTTGATTATTTAGAAAAACTGACGATTACTGTAATCGATTAAATGAAATAAAGGAAGAAATAGCAAAGACTGGTACTTACACCATGACATATGATGAACTGGTATTCGGAGCCAAATTAGCTTGGAGAAATGCCTCAAGATGTATTGGCCGCATCCAATGGAATAAACTTGAAGTTCGAGATTATCGACATATCAAGACAACTAAAGAAATGTTTGACGCACTTTGTAAGCATCTTGAATATGCCACTAACAATGGGAATATCAGGTATGTGAAAGATTCGAAATTTATTTTCAATTAAAACTATCTTCTTGAGAACATCTTATCCATGTAAGTTCCATTGCTGGAGTCGCTTTATTAGTATCTGGGGAAAAAAATGTGTCATTAATTATTTAGAATTCCAAACACTTTCATCAAATTGTGACACATATTTTTTCGAAAATTCATTATATTTTATTATTACAGGATAAAACTGTTTAAATCTTACAAAATTACTTAATTTATTAATTAATCAAAAGTAAAATATAAAATTATGCAAAAAATGTAGGAAGAAAAGTATTTATTTCTTACATAAAAATGGTTCTAATGTTTAAAATGAAATTGATTTAATTAACTCTTTGAAGGCATATATATTATATTCCATCTAGTTTCCAATCCAAGCAATTTCACTGAATTCATTATTCCCTTTCTTTATTCAATTTTATTATTCCTTTACTTACTATTATTAATTACAATCCTTTTCTTTCTTATATATATATATATATATATATATATATATTATTTAAAATAAATTGAAACGAATAATAATTAAATTACTGTAGCTGAGGATTATCTCTTAAAATACAAACTTTTATTGTAAAATACTCTATTTTATTGTTAAAAAAAAATACATTACCTTTTTATAGCAGCGTAAGTAAATCCATTAAATTTACAATTCATTTTTCCTTTATCATATAAAACCTAATAAAATCATGTTTGTGCAGCTGAAGTTTTATAGCTGAGTATCCTCTCTCACAATATAGCAAATTATTCAACTACATTACATACATAAACAAAGATCCATATACATTTTTAAAGTAGCCCAAGTATTTCCATTAAATTTACTAATCGTTTTCTTCTTATCATAAAAAATAATAAAATCGAAAAAAATGCGTGTAATAATCCCAGCAGCTAAGCATTCTCACCTCAAATACAAGACCATGTATCAAAATACTCTTACACACTCTCTCTTGACTTTATTATACGCATAAACAAAAATCCATTTACCTTTTGAAAGCAATCCAAAAGTCGTTCCACTCAATTTACTATTATTTTTCTCTTATCATAAAACATAATAAAATAGAAACATGTGCATGTAATTGAATTCCAGCAGCTGAGTATTCTGTCGCACAATACAAGATCTTGATACAAAACACTTTTTCACGCAAAGATCATGGGCACGTGAATTCTGCCAATCCGTCACTCAACGCCACTGAGACGAGTTAACCTATATTTCGTGTAAATATATTTAAACTCGTGTCCTATTCCGTGTCTAGATGTCACCGTGACATCGTTTTTATTCCACGAAACCCGCCTTCTGCTTAAAAATGTATGTATACTAGGGATTAAAAAGCGTTGAATATATATATATGTCGTCGGTATTATTCTTAGTTAAAAGATAAAAATAACAAAAATATTTTTTGACGCAAAGAAATAACTTAGAAAGATAAATTTTCCAACTTCTGTAAAGTAAATACTTCGTTTTTAATTAAAACATTATCGTTATTTTTAAAACATACGCTGAATACAATTTACATCAATTATAATCCGAATGTATGACTGTTTTGATACAAATTTCATAAATTTTTAAGATGTATTTTACGATTTTTCTTGATATTTTCAGTTCTTTAATTATGTAAAATGCGAGATTAACAATGATAGTTAGATAATTGTGAGACAAATGCATATATATATATATATATATATATACGTTTTCAAACATTGCAGAAAATGTAACCAAGTATCATATGAAGAATCAGAAAAAACATGAATAAAGATTTCCGAAAAAATTAGGCATCTTTTAACGAATACATACAACATCAATACTTTTTCAAGGGCATAGGCTGAATGTTGCATGAAATTTTTTTTTTATAAAGAGTTATATTTGATATATAGTTTTTGACATATAATTCTGTGTGAGGGGGCTACCGCTCTTGAACTACCCGTATCAATATTGTATCTACATTTATTTAAATTAAAAAAAAAAAAAAAAAAATTCGTTATTAATTTTTTAAAGGTAATTGTTCAACGTATTTCTACCCACATAACTATTTGAGACATTCGAATCAATTTGTGTAGCCTTAAATATAATTTTTTAAATACATTCACACTATAAACAATACGGTTAAATTTAGAAAAGCAAAAAAAAAAGGGGGAGAAATTAGCATTACAGCTTAAACTCTAGGCAATTATAAACATGGCAAATCAAAACTCTTTCGTGTGGTCCATTAAACGAAGAATATTTCTTGTGAAACATGATTTTGTACACATTAAAAATGTATGTGAATTCCATTTTGTTTAGTGCAGTCTAAAGATTTCAAATTGTACCTACGAGAAATTCCGTCCATAGACATAATGTATTTTATTACTTTTGTATGTTCTTGTACGCGAACTATCAGTCCGATTACAGAAAAATGTTTTAAGTAACATCCTGTGTGATACAATTTCGAATACCGAGTTTAAACTTTTGCTAATCTCTGTTCCTTAGTTGTTCTCATAACACATTTACACACATGCGCGCACACAGACATATATACACGAAAAGAGAGTGTGAGAGAGAGAAAGAAAGAAAGCAACCTCTAAAATTTGTTTTCGGATTCAGAGAAAATCAAAACGTGTAAAAATAGCAAAAAGTCAATTGCGAAATTTCAATTAAAAATCTTTACTTTCTCTTCATGTGTGTATAAGCACAAATAGTGGCATATAATGCAATAACAATGGAAGCATTTCTAAATTACATGTAATTTTTCATGTATTAAAGCATTTGTATGTATTATTCATATATTTAAATTAAAGCTTATTTTGATTTGAATAGCTCCATAACATGCCTTTGATAAATGTAATTATTTCAATTAGGTCCACTATCACTCTTTTTCCCCAGAGGATGCCTGGAAGGGAAGATTTTCGCTTGTGGAATCCACAGCTAATTAACTTCGCAGGTTATTTAAAAGAAGATGGAACAATTACAGGAGATCCAGGAAGACTTCACCTCACTAGGGTAATAATGTAATTATTTGAGTAATGAACTGACCCAGTTTAATATTGTAAATTAACACCTTAAGTAATTTAGGTATAATTTCTTCATAAATGTATGACCTCAAAAGTTTTGCATCATTTCAAGCTAGTTTGCATATAGTTGTAAAATGTAACGAGGTTGATTATCTTTGAGATGTGAATTGTTGTAAAATTACATAATTTTAAATGCTTTTCTATAAATCCATTTTATTTTCCTTAAGAAATGAATACTGAAACGATTCAAAATTTCGTCATATGAAAGATAAAATATTTATCTTTTTTATTCGTATCGTTAAAATCTTCTATCCATTTTTCAAATAATAGATCAAATAAATATAAGCTTGAAAAAATCAGCTTTTGATAACCTTTTTACTATCCAGGAAGTAATTTTTAAATGTATACTGTCTATTTTAAAGGAGAAAAATATTACTGTTTCTGTTACTAACCAAGCAGTAATATTTCAGTAGATGCTATTGTATTTTAATTTTTAAAACAGCTAATGATTTTTATTACTATTCAGAAAATAATGTTTCAAATAATTCTAACATATTTTACGAAGTAAAGTCTTTTACAATTCTTATTACTTACCAGAAAATAACAATTCAAATAAATATTGTTGTATTTCAAAATATCATCTGCTACAGTCTAATTTGAAAACTTATCCCATTTCTTTTCATATATTTATATATTTATTAGAACACTTAAAAGCCGTGCAATACTTCGACATTTTCAAAATTCATTAACATTCTATTCTATCAGGTACTATTTTCGAGTTTATACTCTCTGATGGTTCATGCCAAAAACCTTTTTCGGCATCAAAAATCTTTGCTTGTTAACATGTGGATGATAGAGCTATATGAATTACTATATCTACGGTTTCGTCAGCTTATTCACGTGATCTAAACATAAAAATAATCCATAAATTGATTAGTTTCGGTTTTCCAAGCAATAAACTCGATCATACTGAACTCTAGTGAGAGGCTTAATCTTTAGGGCACTGATTTTTTGGTTGGTTTCCCCACTATGTATTCTAGGCGCTGTAACATGAGTATATAGCGCTGCCTTTCGTTACAGCGCCTAGAATATAGTGTGATGAGCACTTATGATCGAATGCTTAAAATACTGCTCAAACAATTAGCTTCTCAGATGACGCTGAGATCGAACTTTCTGCTCAAATCGAAGACCTGATTGGCTTTTCCCAATTTTGTTTGCTCAATCACGTCTAAGCACATAATTAACCAACAGGGAGTTTTTCAAGCAATAAATTCGATCGCACTGACCTCTGGTGAGAGGCTTAATTTTTAAGGCACTGATTTGCTGGTCGCTTTCTACGCTATGTATTCTAGGTACTGTACTTTCGTCTATGTCCCTATTGCCTCCATGTCATTAAAGCAGCACTCATTGGCTAAGATTTCTACTGTCGCACGGGCTATTGCTCAAGTATGTTTATCACATTTCGCTAATTTTCTTACGTTTTTAAAAATCTATGTTTATTTTACGTTTTTTGTTAGTTTTGCTTCAGTATTTCTATAATATTTTTAATTTTATTTTTTTATGTTCATTATTTTTTTTTCTGTCATGCTCATACTTGCCAACCATCTCATTAATAACCGTACAATTGTTAACGCCCCTTTTCTCACACCACTATATTTTTAGAGTTATTCTCTCCAAATGTTGTTACGATTAAATAAGACTAAAATTACTCTAAAAAAATATTGGTGTAAAAAAAAAGGCGGGCACTAAAAATTGCACGGTTCATAATGAGATGATTGGCAAGTATGCATGCTTATGAAAAAACCTGTTTCACTTTCTTCAATTTTATACTTAAATTCCTATATTCTTGCAGTTTCATGGGAATTTGTTGGATCTTTCTTGTTACGAATACGTTGAAAGATATTTTTATTAGGTTTTATACGAATTTTTGAGTTTAATTTTGAGGCTTCGTTTTTAGTTTTGATAGATGCTTCTCTATCGTGGGCGATTTCTGTTTTAGTTTTAGTTTTAGTTTAAGCTCAAAGTCGACATGTTAAAAAAGTGTAATTCAATAAAACTCATTTTTGAAGGAAATATCCATATAATACGAAGCAAAAAGATTTCTACAGGATAATATGGTAAGGAAGAAAGAGTGAATTTCACTGATGTAGAATCTAAAACGTCTTCTCTTCCTTTTGGGGAAAAGGCTATGCGGAATCAAGTTCAATTATACTGCCTACAACATTTTTACTCCTCCTTGTAATTCAGTTTTTGATGCGACTGGTATTTTAATAGAAAATGCGTGAAGAAGCCAGGTCGAAATCGTGATTTTTTTTCTTCAGCTTAGAATTTATACGACTGCTTTTAGCTCTGTATATGGAATTTATGAATTAAAAAATTCATTGTATTTTGGTGCATGATCTAAGGTTATTATTATAGTTCTAACTCAAATATATTTCAAATAATTTATATTGTACAGAATAATGAAGGAATAATTATTATGATATTTGAATAATAGGCTTTATATTTGATCTGATCATTTATATTCTTATCATATTATGTATTCCTTTAATTACAAATATCATGTAATTAAAATCTTATACTTTTTTTTTTATCCATTAGTCTAATTTTAAAGCATATTCTTTAAGATATACGTTCAATAAATGTTAATAATAATAATGTAATATCTTTCTTAGCACTGTGTTCATTGTTTAAATTCTATCTAATAATTTTTTGATCTTTGGAAATAAATAATTGAAATAGGCTTATGTACTTTAATTTTGATACACAATGGTTAAAAAACTCCAATATTCAGTTTTTCTTTAGCACATATATATATTTTTAAGGAAGTTCTAAATTAATTTCCACAAGAATGAAGAGTTCAGAGGTCCAAATCCAAACCTAGATCTCAGTAGATTCAGCTTTGGTTCGTTATGCAAATGACTTTGCTCCAATCCTACACTGTAAAATAAATTAACATTTGTTGCCGGTCAGTAATTAAAATACGAGCTAGGAGCCCTCAGAAAGACCCCAACGGAGGGCACTCACCCTCAGGCCTAGGACTTTAGTGCAGTCAGTCGGATTTAATCCTCACAACTCAACCCGGTCAGTAATCGTCAAAATGTCTTATGACCGTAAAATTCATTATGGTTCTGAAACTGCCATGACTTTTCTGTTAAAGAAGGGAAGCTACCTTTAATAAACGGTCAACAGTATGAACTTTAAAGCTGTTTTTTCAAATAAAATATTGGACTTTTTTTTTTTTTTTTTTTTTTTTTAAAGGAGGGAGCTGGCAGTATTATTTAGCGGTCAACTCTCCGAATTTTACCAAAATTTCTTAGAGTATAACCTGATTAATTTTCGCTATTGGGGAAATGTATTCAGCCTTTCCAAGTAAATATATAAAAAATAAATAAATAAAATATTTACTTAATATTTCCTGTCTTTCAGATTTGTCAAAGATTTGGCTGGAAAGGAAAAGGAGGTCGTTTTGACATTCTTCCATGGATTCTTTCAGCTCCAGGAGAAGGGCCAAAATTATACGAAATTCCTGAAGAATTGATTTTGATGGTAGATCTAGAACATCCCAAATATAGATCTTTTTCTGAGTTAGGTCTCAAATGGTATGCACTTCCAGCTGTTGCTGATATGATATTCGATGTAGGTGGAATTTCTTTTACAGCAGCACCTTTCAATGGTTGGTACATGGCAACAGAAATTGGCGCAAGAAATTTATGTGATAGTCAAAGATACAATCTTTCTAAGGTAATTATAGATTCAGTTAGAAACAAATATGAATATTCGAAGACTTTTCAGAATATTATCCATTATTCATGCTCACGCAGGAGTTTGTTGAAACAGATGTTTTACAGAAATATTAGGTCAAGAACAAACGTGAAAACCTTAATCTTATCAGTTTTGTTTATTGAATCAACCCATTTGTCAAGTTTTAAATAGATTTAAAGGTTAATAATTTCAGATTATAAATAGAATAAAATATTATATAACCCTTTGAAGTATGGTCGTATATATTATATACCGCGTATTTTTTATAAGATTCCTCTTGGATTTTTTTTTTTTTTTACAAAAATTTGTTTTTAAAACAAATCAGTAAAAAATCATTTGTTTCTTTCCTTCTAACTTTGATTGTAATTTCTGGTGGTAGTCGATATTAAATGAACATAATTACCTTGTGCCTCCAAATGTTTAAAAAACGAAAATAATATATTTTAAATCTACGAGATTTCGTAGATAAAATTTTTAAATTGCACTCTTTAACTCTTTAGAGCGTAGTGGTATAGAAAACATATTGCATATTCAAGCTTTTTATTTTTGCTACCAATTGTTATTTCAGTTCAAATACATTTATTTTAAATTTATATAAAACTTTGTATACTATATTTTAAAAATTCAGTTTTAATGGCGTTCTTCACTTTCTAAATATAAATAATTTTGTGCTTGTGGGTCAAACAAAAATCGGTGCAGTAAAGAATTAACTGAGAGATTACCACACTGAGAAAAAATTCTGTAACTGACATCTGAAATCTTAATTGTGGCTCTAGAAAAAATAGTTCCATGCCATCCTTATAAATTCTAGTCCCCTTTGAAAGCGAGTTCTACAAACCCTTATTAGAATTCTAGAGCATTTGCCTATATTCTCGAGGATAAAGTTATTTAAAAATATCTGCAAATAAATGCGAGTACAAGAGGCAGGTTTCAGCAACTATAATCTTGTTTTATGACCCAACTCTAGAAAATCAAGCCAGAATTTCTCACAATACAAAAGATTCAGAATATTCAGAGTATTGTTTCACCATCTAGAAATGTGTAGACTAGAAATTCTTGATCATTTCGTCTATTCAGGTTATTGGCGTGCCTTATGCACATAGCTCGGAATATTTCTAGTTAAAGGATTTAGAAAATGACCAATTATTCATTCTAGATGAAATCGGTATAATTTTTTTTTCTCAATGCAAAATACTCTAATTTATTCTTTTATATTTGATTTTGTTTTAAAAGAAAGAGAGAAAGAATATGTCTCTTAATGATGTATTATACTTCAAAATGAACAGATATTCTATTCAATAACAAAATGCGCTGTTAAAAAAAAAAAAAAAAAATCTTGTTTTAAATAAATGATTAATATGTCTCTTACTGATGTGTTATACTTCAAAATGAATAGATATTTTATTCAATAACAAAATGTGCTGTTTAAAAAAAATGTTTTAAATAAACGATTAATATGTCTCTTACTGATGTGTTATACTTCAAAATGAATAGATATTCTATTCAATAACAAAATGTGCTGTTTAAAAAAAAATGTTTTAAATAAACGATTAATATGTCTCTTACTGATGTATTATACTTTAAAAGGAATAGATATTCAAATCAATAACAAAATGTGCTGTTTAAAAAAAAAAAATCCTGTTTTAAAAAAAATATTAATATGTCTCTTAATGATGTATTATACTTCAAAATGAATAGATATTCTATTCAATAACAAAATGCGCTGTTAAAAAAAAAAAAAAAAAAAAAAAAAATCTTATTTCAAATAAACGATTAATTAGACCAACAACGCCATCTTCTTCATATATCAACTTTACTGCACCATGTATTCATGCCATCACTTTTAGAATGGCTAAATTTTTATTACAAAATATTTTTGATCGAATATTAAGTCAGAATATTCAAGTAGGTCTTATCTAATAGCAACAGCCAGTTCGAATGAAAACACATTTTGAGGTAGACAATTTAAAGTGAACAAAAAAATCTGAACTTTCGTTTTCTGCTAATATGCAAAAAAAATTACCTAACGAGAAAATTTATTTTAATTATTTCTTAATAAATTTTTCATTCAGAATTCGGAAGTAGTAATCTGTTAAATCATTTGTTGCTTTTTTCTTATGCACTATACTCATGCAAATATCAACCAATTTGTGCTACATGGCTGGAAACACAGTAACGCTTAAAATATAACTACAACCACAAACAAAAAAGTGCTAAGGAATAACTATATTAAAAGAAAATCCCCTGCCGCATAAAATATTTGATAGACCTTATCTATATTTGAGTATTACATTATATGTAACATGTGCTATTTTACTATGATTGATTTTTTTATTATTATTATTATTTTATTCAATTAAATATCGTAGCCTGATACAAAACGTTACTGTTTCGCAGAGGATAGAATAGCAGTTGCCATACTGATATCACTGCACTCGGCATGAAAATTGCCTCTGACACCATTTCAGCATATTCTTATGTAAAATGACCTCCTGAATCCGAATAAGACGCCCATTTTGCCCTATCACCAACCGTTTTTTTAGGAATGGTCCCCTATTTTTATCATTTGTCGGTGATTTTATGGCTATAAGTTTGCTTTTTATGAAGGAGGAGGATTATTTTAACCGTTAAATATCTTCTGGCGGCCTACAAAGTTGGAAAATTCTAAAACATGGACATTTGCGTCAAGGGATTTTTTTTTTTTAGGGGGGGGGGGGGATTTGCCGCTGAAATTATGCATTACATATCTTATATTTTTTTAATCTGTTATTAATGTTATTTTTTAAACTTTATAATTTATTTTGTTTGTAGGTGTTAAATTAATTATTTTTCATTCTTCAAATCAAATTCATAGTCATAAAATTATCGAATGGGGAAAGAAGTGGAGGGAGGGTGTGGTGTATCTGGAAAACGGTGGGTGACTGGGCAAAATAAGAGTCATATTCGGATTCAGGAGGTCATTTTACATAAGAATCAGCAAGAATGGTATCAGATCTCGAATTTTTTTTTTTTTTTTTTTTTTTTTTGCAGAGCAGTGTATTTAATAATTAGCTGTTGTTTATTTAGTAAACAGACGTAGTTGTAATTATTCAATGGCTGTTTCCCAATTGAATATCAATAAATATAGAATGATTAAAATTCATTTGAAAAATAGCCTTGAACATTTTCATATTTTAAATAATAGTTTATAATAAAATTAATCAGAGGACCATTACAGCATATAAAATTTATATTATTTATTTATGCTTTTATTTACCGTGAGAGAGAAGCTGCTCAGGAACATCCGTAGAGGGTAACTAATAGGTAGGGTAATACTTAGGGTAATTAAAAAAAAAAGTCAAACTTAATTTTTTCATCAGATATTACTCTTGCAAAACAAAATTTCGTTTTGTCCTGAAATAGAAATAAACTTAACACTTTTCTGAATATTTTTGGAATAAAATTGGCAGTGCATTCTATTTTCAAGTTATTAGTGTCAGTAGAATTGTTATATGATTGCTTACTATTACAATTTTACTATAAGAAATAAAATAATGTTATATCACATTTTTCACAGAATAGTAAAGAAACTCCGGCTTATTTTATTTATTTATTCGCTGATTTATTGTTATCATCTCATTAAAAACTTTCATTTATATATGGTTATTTATTTCATTAGGAAATTTCAGAAAAACTGGGGCTAGATACTTCTGTACCAACTTCTTTATGGAAAGATATCGCTCTCATCGAAGCTACTCGAGCTGTGATATATTCATTTCAGGTAATATATCTCATATGCTAATATAGATACACTTTTTTTTTTAATTAATTTGTTTATTTATTTATTTTTATACTTCATTTAGTTCTTTCTGGAAAAATTATTTATTTATTACAGTTATTATTAAATTTCATGTTTTTTTTTTTTATTATTATTATTATTATTATTCTGTATTATATATATATATATATATATATTAAAAAAATAAAGTATTTGATAACTATTGCAAATTTATTTGTAATATCTAAACACTTGTACTGTATAGCTTCTATTTGACACCAAATATGATGGTAAATCGTTTACAGATAAATCCCAATTAATCTAGAAATTGTCATATCTGGGAGTATTTTATGTAAGGTTATATTTATGACTTATGAAATGATATATATGAAATAAAAAACATTATTAATATTAGTTTTTTTTTTTTTTTTTTCTACTTGTGATTCTTTAGCAATATTAGAGATCGATGCTAATTTTATAGAACTGATGGATTTTAAGTGTTGAAAAGCAACTCATAATTATTTTAATATACACTTAATATTGTTCTACTTTAATAAAAGTTATTTATTTAAGCAAATATTTCTGTAGCAAAAATTTTTTTTCTTCAGTTAATAATCATTTTTTCGATTTTATTAATTGTATTCGCTTAAGTAATAACTTAATTTTTTTACCTAACACTTTTTTCCATAAAATATCAGGAATCCATAAATAATTAAGACGAACAGTGCTGGCCAAAGAGGACAGGGGACTTATGCCACTGCACCCTGTGACTGAGGCTTTCTTAGCGCCCCCAGTTTACAAAAGAAATTATAAAATTTAATCCTCCTGCACAAAAATTAAAACTCAATTTGCAAGACACATGATTAAAATGTATGACTATTTGGACGTTAAGAAGAATACCTTTGATTATTTGTTGTACAGCATATTTAAAGGTACAAATACATGTGGACAATAGCACATGACTCAGTTTGTTGGTTTCAACAGAACCTTCTGGCCATTGCCACCTAAGATATCCAGTATGAGCTTGCATTTTATTAAAAATTTTCGTACCAGAATTTCTTTCACTTCAATCATGCAAAAAGAACGGAGTATGATATTAATTACTGAATCATAAAATATATTGCAAAGACGTATTCTAATTTCTTTATTAAAAGTTTTGTAATTAAAACAATGAATATATGAAAATAAATATGGAAATACATTTTTCGGATATGTAATATTATTTCTTTACCCCATCAGAAAAATAAAATTACGATTGTAGATCATCATACAGCAGGTGAAACTTTTATGAAACACATGAAAACCGAGCAGAAGTTACGTGGAGGATGTCCTGCTGACTGGGTTTGGATAGTACCCCCTATAAGTGCTTCAAGTACACCGGTATATCACCAAGAAATGATTGTATATAATCTGAAACCTAGTTTTGAGTATCAAGAGAAAGCATGGATTTCGTACAAATGGCCTAAAAAGGAAAAGATACGTCTTAGATATACTTTTGCAACATTGGCAAAGTGAGTATGATAATAACAATTAGTATTATGACTATTATTACTGTTATGTGTTTTACATATGTCACTGTCGAGTGTTTTATAAATATTTGTTTTCCTTTGCTAAAAGTTTAAGAAGTTTTATAATTTGCTGCTAATTGTTATAATGTAATATTGAGATAAATTTCCTTTTTCTTTTTTGCATCATTGGACCATTTCTTACTAACCGCCTCCTTAAAATAATTTGTGTTTACATGAGGAGTAAGCTGTACTGGATATTTTCACCAGCCCAACTATAATAAAGAATATTTTTGTTGACTTCATTGACGGCTTCACCAATGAAAGAGAAGTTCTGTTTTCAAAGCTGGTAGACGTAAGATGCCGGGTTCGATCCCAGGTCGCACTCGTCGGCCTAGCCGTTCGGAGATTTCTCCGAAACTTGCGTAAATGTGGGTTAAGACACCTTAAAATGACACCCTCCTCCCCTGAACACACTCTCTCTCAAGCGTAGGACCCAAGCGTAGGACCCAAGCGTAGTCATTTGGCCTTCACCTTAACAATAATATACCAATACTTTGGTGATATTTTGCTGCTGTTGATGGTGGTGAAGGTGGTAATAGAGTTTTGTTTGTGTGTGTTTCTTGAATAAAAGTCTCTCTTTTCATAATCGCCGAAAAAAAGAAAATCTACCATCCTCAAACTCCACCATCAACTACTAATGTAAAACAAGCACAAAACTCATAACATTATAATCAGAAGAAATTGTCATTCTTGCCACTTACTTTAAATAAAACAAGAAAGAAAAAACATGTGTTTCCTATAGATTATAAAACATTTTCAAATTGTGCATAGTTGTTACATAGTTTAATTCCAATTTTTGTTTTATCTCCATAATGACACCTCAAAATATTTTATTATTATTATTATTATTATTATTATTATTTTATTTTATTTTATTTTATTTTATTTTATTTTATTTTATTTTTTGTTCTGTTCTGTTCTGAATTATGGGTGAAGAAATTTCACAAAATCCTATAGCTTCAATTTTAAATCAATAAAATCTACAGAAATAATTTTTTACCACCAAATAAAGAAAAGCAAAACAGTTAATTATATTGATAAAGTCAACTGTATAACAGAAATTGAAAAGGGAGATGTAATTTGTTCTGTTATATTATCATCTTACCTTACTTTCTTTCTATTTCCCGTCACATAAATAATAAAAAATGTATGTTAAATGAAATAAAATTAATTGTACATAACTTACATTTTTTTCTCTTACCCATGTATGATAGAAAAAGTATTGTTTTGAGACGAATTTTTGAAATTGAAATTTCGATATCTTTGCATGTTTTGAGGTACCCTGAATCCAAAAATCAGGTTTTTAGTGGTATGTGTGTATGTTTGGGCATCTGTATGTCTATATGTTTGTGTCTCTGTTATCACTACAATTCAAGAACAAATATTAGCAAAACATTCAAACTCGACATATCATATGTGAAATCTATTTGAAACTACTTCTTTAAAATCAAACAAATAATTCGTCTATAGACATATCCAAGAAAATCCAAACACATTACATCAAACATTTCTGGTATGTACAGTTTAATATCTTTAAAATTCTCTAAAAAATGAAAAGAATATATATTTTATATATCTATAAAAGCATGTTTCGCATAGAATCAGTGAGAAAATCATTCACTATTCGTTTATAGGGCCACACAAAAGTATTACGATATATTATGGCTATGCTAGGAAATTGCTGGAAGAGCATTTCAAGCTGTCTTGTCTCTTTCATACTGTGCTAATTTTAATTACATCACATGGTGTTTATATAACTTATAGCTATTATGCACAACTATTCAAATTTAATCGAGTTTTTATTATTACTATTATTATTATTGAGTGTGATTGATGGAAGCGTTTTACTAAATTTTATCAATTCCAGGAAATTTGCTCATGACTGATAACACTGATAGGCAGGAAAATTGCCTCTGACACAATTTCAGCATATTCTTTTGTAAAATGACCTCCTGAATCCGAATATGATGCCCATCCCCAGTAGCACATAACGTTGTTTTAACGTTGCTATAACGATTTTTTCACTATTCAGACTTATTTGCAACGCTATAACAACGTTATGTGCTACCTGGGATTTAGCCCTATCACCCACCGTTTTTTAGAAATGGCCCTCTATTTTTATCATTTTTCGGTGATTTTATGGCTATAAATTTGTTTGTTAGGAGGGGGCAGGATTATTTTAACCGTTAAATATCTTCTGAGGGGCTACAGAGTTGGAAAATTCTAAAACATGGACATTTGTGACAAGGGAAAATTTTTGGAGGGATTTGCCACTGAAATTATGCATTACATATCATATATTTTTTTTAATCTGTTATTAATGTCATTTTTTAAACTTTATATATATTTTTTTGTTTTTAGGTGTTAAATTAATTATTTTTCATTCTTCAAATCAAATTCATGGTCATAAAATTATCGAACAGGGAAAGAAATTTAGGGAGAGGGAGATGTATCTAGAAAACGGTGGGTGACTGGGCAAAATGGGAGTCCTATTCAGATTCAGGAGGTCATTTTACATAAGAATCAGCAAAAATGGTATGAGATCTCGAACTTTTTTTTTTTTTTTTTTTCAGAACAGTATAATCACTGTCTCATGCCTATATGTTAGATAAAATGTTGTTTGTAGTTAAATTTTTCAACTCTCGTTTTTGCTATAACTATGCGAACACAAAATTCAAGTTTTTAGCTATTAATACATGTGCATATCTTTTTATCAGCATAACACAAAAACAATTAACTGAAGGAAACCCAAATTCCGTTTTTTAAAAATCGCCACTTGAAACGCTTAACCACGATTAGCAAATTTCAAGCAGCGATGTGTGTGAAAGTTGCCTGAATAATCTGGAATAATTTTTTTTTATTTAATAACAGTCTTAATTTTTTTATTAATATATGTACTATATTTAAATAAAGTGTTGAGGGGTCAGTAACACCCTCACATAGATATGTATGTCAAATAAAAATGCTTTGAAAATTATTTTGCACTGTATTTAACGTATATTCATATACAATGCTTCTTACATCACTTCTTAATCTGTAATTTGACTTTATTATTCAAACACTGAGAAAATATTCTGTAACTGACATCTAAAATCTAAATTTAGGCTCTAGAAAAAATAGTTCCATGTCATGCTTATAAATTCTAGCCCCCTTTAAAAGTGAGTTCTAGTAAACCCTATTAGAATTCTAGAGCGTTTGCCTATATTATTGAGGACAAAGTTATTTAAAAATCTCTGCAAATAAATGCGAACACAAGAGGCGGGTTTCTGCAACTATAATCTTGTTTTATGACCCAATTCTAGAAAATCAAGCGAGAATTTCTCGCAATAAAAAAGATTCAGAATATTTAGAATATTGTTTCACCATCTAAAAAAGTGTAGACTAGAAATTCTCGATCATTTCGTCTATTCAGTTTATTGGCATGCCTTATGCGCATAGCTCGGAAATCTATATTTCTAGTTTAGGGATTTAGAAGATGGCCACTTATTCATTCTAGATGAAGGTGGTATATTTTTTTTCTCAGTGAATGCAGGGTAAGAGAAAGTTGTGTGAGTGTCAGATCAGATTATTTATCTTATTTTAATATTAAGTCAGTACTTCAGAGATTTATGTCCAAATAAAAATTATAAAATTACATTTTTTTTTTCTTTTTAGGATTGTTTCAGTGCTTCATGGGATGATATCGAAGACAGCTAAAAATCGAGTTCAAGCAACAATTTTGTTTGCTAGTGAAACTGGTAAATCTGAAACGTTTGCAAGATGCTTATATGCCATTTTTCGTTCATCATTTAATGCACGAGTAAGTTTATCTGATTACAAGTTCATGCTGTTCCACAAGTTTATCTTTCTTTATTCATCCTGTACGAAAAATTAAGAATAAAATTTGAATTAAAAATTTTCTATACACGCAAAATAAAGACTCTAAATAAAATCGTTATTTTTAGTCTTATTCATTTTTGTAACATAGAGAAAATTAAATTTCACGCAATTTTGTATATATATTTTTATTATTATTATTATTAATAGGACAGGACTTTTTTTTTTTCAAACGGACATTTCGCACCGTCAACATATGCTGTGTTTATATTGAAAAGGTTTACATATAAAATTAAAATTGAGATAAAATCTGCAAAAGAAATTTTAAGAAATGAATATTACAAAGTTAAAAATCATTCACTTATTTATTTATTTATTTACTACGCTTTTTACTTCCATTACCCTACTACCGTAGGTAATGGAAGTATTGTATTCGGTCTGAAAATTCGATATCGGGTTTTCACCTGATTTACACGTTTTAAGGTCCCCTGAGTCCAAAAAAGTGGTTTTTGGCAATTGGTCAGTGTGTATGTATGTGTGTGTGTGTGTATGTATGTGGAGAATCTTCTGGCTATTATAGCTCAGAAACTAATAAAGATAGAGCTACGAAACTTTAGAATTGAAATACGTCTGGTCTACAGATGAAATTTCCAAATTTTGGTGAAAATTGAAAAACCGGAAGTGGGACATCGGAAACCGGAAGTGGGACCGTAAGTCCGTATCTCAAAAACGGCTCTAACGATTTCCTTCAAACTTGCTATATAAACACTCTATTAGATGTCCTTTCGAATGATATAGTTGGTTGGTTCAGGAAAATTGATAGGCGTCCCTTTTAAATAGCTCAATTTCAGGCCTCGCAAAGGCGTTCCTTTAAAAACGGTTGTACGGATTTTTTTCAAACTCGCCATTTTAACTCACTTTTAAATATGCTTTTGTATGTAATTATTGTTTTCCTGCCAATAATTGATTTTAACCGGAAGTGGAACATCGGAAACCGGAAGTGGGACCGTAAGTCCGTATCTCAAAAACGGCTCTAACGATTTTCTTCAAATTTTCTATATAAACACTCTATTAGATGTCCTTTCGAATGATATAGTTGGTTAGTTCAGAAAAATTGATAGGCGTCCTGTATAAATAGCTCAATTTCAGGTTTCCCAAGGGCGTTCCTTTAAAAACAGCTGTACGGATTTTTTTCAAACTCGCCATATTAACTCACTTTTAAATATCCTTTTGTATGTAATTATTGTTTTCCGGTCAATAATTGATTTTTTTTTTTTAAGTTGGTATCTCAAAAACGGCTCTAACGATTTTCTCTTTAGTTCACTTTTATGTTTTCTGATCGCATTACTCTCAAAAATGCATATAATATGTGTAATAGTGGGTAATGGAAGTCGTGTGGTTGTTTCACACCAGATTTTTTTTTTTATTTAGACAAATTAAAAAATGTTTTTCTTTTTTTTTTTCCTTATCGCATCAAGTTAAAGAGACAAAAATTAAATTGAGAAGCGGTGGCAATTTTTTATTAATAGATATTTATTTATTTATTTATTTATATTTGAATGTATATAGTATTTAATTATTTCATAAAGAATTTTATAAATAATCTTAAATATCAAGTTATATTTCATTTGAAAATATGTGTCGTCATAAAAACAAATTAAAAATTTATTTTTCAAAATTTGAAACCTTTTGGCATTACAAACTGTTCTTTTTTCGTAGGTAGTATGTATGGAAGATTACAAAGCATCCGAATTACAAAATGACCATTTTGTCATCATGGTCGCAAGTACGTTTGGTAGTGGGGAACCACCTGATAATGGAAAGGTAAAATTGATTTTTTTTTTTTTTTTTTTTTTTTCAATTCTTCATTACTAAGAATTGGAAAATAAGTGTATAATTATTAATATTAGTATGAAAATAAGTTAAACTTTTCAATAAAAGATCAATATAAGTTAATGGAAAAAATAACTATAAATAAATAGTTTAAAAATTAAAGTCCACTTCTACGAAAAAGTTGAGTAAAGGAAAAGAAAAAGAGATCGAACGACATTTTAAATTGCTTTAATACAACAATCAGAAAGAAAAAGAATCATAATCTCTAAGTATTATAACCATAAAATTAGATTTGTTTATCCGTGATGTTAAAAGGAAATAAATAAATAAATAAGAAATTAATACAAAGATAAAATTAAGCGAAAATCCCATTTCAGAAAAAATTCATGAATTTTAAAACTCTCTCTAAGTTTGTTACATTTTTAAAATTAAGTCTGTACATTAAATTTTGCTGTTTTATGTGTCTTCATTTTCTACCTACAAAGTTTATAATTTTGTGATTAAAAATAAATAAATAAATAAAATTCTGGAAAGAATTTATTGTTCAGTTTAAAGGAAAAATGCAGCAAAAGCATACTGTAAACAAAATATAGTGTAGAATGAAGAAGAATAGGAAATTTTAAAAAAGCTTCACATTATTCAATAACACATAAAAATTGTTTTGGCCTTAAAACATGTAACAATTATTTTGAAAGCGTTCTTATATGTTTATGTATACGCAAGTGTTTGTTTAAAAAATTCTCCTTCTTAATCAAACGCGTACATTCTTGAATGATAAACAATCTTCATTGAATATCGTGAATTATGAATTCTGTAGTAGATCATCAATGTTAGTACATTTATTTTACACACTTTGGGGAAAAAGGAAATCCTATGAATTGTTGTAACCGTATCGGAAAATAAATCATGAATATCAAAACAATAAATTATTGATGATTTAAAATGAAATGATTTAAAATATGATTTAAAATAAATTATTAATTTAAAATGAAGCATTAAAGTAAAATCAAAATATATACCTAACGATATAATAAAGTTCTTTTCTAATGTGACAATATTCAATATTGCACTACCAGCCAAAGAAATTGTTGAAACACTTTGGATATATATATATATATATATATATTTTTTTTTTTTTACCACCTCTACATTACTCAACGGACGGTGTTCTGTCAGGTTACTGTTTGTTTTTCTCTGTATACAACATCCTTTCTGAAGAGTCGTTAACTTCTTATGTTGAAATCCAAAATTGGCTCAGTGACAGAAATGCTTCTTAAAAGAACCACACTCTTGTCATGTCAGAACTAGTTTATTGTACAATCAGATTAATGAATGTTTTGGTTGATGATGGAATTGCTTTGAATAAATCTTTTTTATAATTACTGTGACAACAAACATCTTTCCTTTATACAACCAAAAAAAAAAAAATGGGGGGGGGGGATCATTGGTAAAATATATGACGGTACATTAGTAATGAATCTACTCGAGCAGCAAACCACCCGGTTTGAATATAAAAATCATTTTAAGTTGAGATTGAGGTTGAAGTTGATTGTGTAAAACGTAAGGTGACCGTATGTTCCCGAAATTCGGGGACAGCCTTTTATATATATATATATATATATTCCTTTGTTTTGAAAAATTGTAACTGGGAAATTATTTACAATTTTTACCATTAGTCTGGTCCTCATTAACTTAGAAAAAAATACCTCCGAAATTGGATAATTGTTACATTTTTAACACTATTTTTTATAAAGGTACTCTAATGTGGTCACTACAGTTTAACGTCGCACGACAGCTACGCAGTGGTCAATTAGTGGCAGGTTCATCTGGAGACATGCCATCACAGTTCTGATACTCCGTGCAGAAAAAAAAAAACCTTTGGGATCTGGATATTAGCTTCTGCTTTTCTGTCTTCGTGGTATATGTAGGGCTTTGCTTTGATTTTTAAGTCTTTTTCTTTTTTTCGCAACAGAGCTAACTTACCGGGAACTATGACTTGTGACCAGTTAACTGAAAGCCAGAGAATTAACCATTCACAAGGCATCATCTGAAGATAGAAAAAATATTAGATGATAATTATTTTAATGTCCGCATTATTGTTTAAAATTTTTAGAAAGTATTTTTTGAATTTGAAACTTATTTCAGTCAGTCAATCTCTTTTATATTTTATAGGCTACTGAAAGATAAAACGTTACAGAAATACTTTGACCATTTCAGAGAAAATAAACGATTGGGAATTTTATATCCATTAAAATTGGTCTGATAGGTTGACATTATCAGAAAAATTTTCTTTCTTGTAAAAATTAATTTCAGCAATCCATAAAAATCAGTTATATGCCTTTTATTTGTTTGTACAGTCGGCTGCAAAATTATTCGAGCACTAGCAATAATCCTTGCCAATAAAAAGTACACTTAATACAGCTTTGTTAAATAAATCCTTGTCGAGTCATGTTCTTAATCAGTCTAAGAACATGATTCGACAAGGATTTACTTAGCAAAACAGTCTTAAGTGTACTTTTTAAATATAGGAATTATTGGCTAGTGCTCGAATATTTTTGCAGCCGACTGTATATTAGTAGGGCAGAACAAAATATTTTATAAGTTTATTTTCGATTTACTCTTTTTTTTTTTCCTTATTCTACATTGTAAATTGAATTATTTTTCAGTTAAATTAACTTTGAATCTCTTTCAGAATTTTTGGTCGGCGCTAAAGTTCATGAGAAACGAAGGAATATCTTTGAAGCATCTGAGGTAAATTTTATATCTTCTTATTTAAACATCTTAAATGCTAATATTTTTTTCATTTTGTTATATTTGTCGCTGTAACATATATATATGTATATATATATTTTTTGTTTGTTTGTTTGTTTGTTTATTTAAAATAGTAGCAATAATGCTATTTAAGCAGTTTGAAGCAAAATAAATTTGTAGATTTTGAAGCATAATATTTAAGTGTAAACTTCAATACAAAACCCTTTCAGCATTACAGCTTGACAACATACATGTTAAAGGATTTGTAAAATTGATACAATGCACAGTGTAAATGGGAAATTTTGATATTTATGCTACAGATGCTTATTAATCTTATTTTCTATAAAATACCAATGTATATTTCAAAATGTAATCATACTAGCCTTTTATTTTTACTAAGAAGGACAAAAAAAAAAGACGACACTAACACTCAAATGGTTTATATAACTTCAATACAATAATTTGACCAAAACGTTTTTCGACATTTTTACGCTAGATTATGTATTCCGCATATTATTACTTTCTTCTATATTCAACAGAAGAAAGTATTGGATTCGTAAAAATTTTCGACCCCGGAATTTTGATGGATTTACACGTTTTGAGAGATGTAGAACATGATTTGACCATTTTTAGAAAATGTCTGTGTGTGTGTGCGTGACAAAATTTTGTGGCAACTGCATCTCAGGAGCTACTGCTCAGAATGTCATACAAATTGGTATGTATTTGCACCTTGACATAAATTAGTGCTTATCAACTTTTGTTAAAAATTGTCTTACAGGTTCCATTGCCATCCTGCTAATTCTAAATTTTTATCATGGTGATATAGGAAAAAATTTTGTATAAATGTGCATAAAGAGAATTATTTTTTAATAATCATTGTGAAATTCACAAGAATAATTTTTAATAGAGATAGTCAACTGGGAAAAAAAATGTATATGTAGGAGCATCGCCTCCCTCGTGGGAAGTCCCACCTCGTGGGGAATACATTTTCATGATCGGTATCTTTCAAAAGAGCTCGCCAGTACCTTTAAAATGAATGGTTGAGCCATCGATCTGCGATAATTTAAAATAAAAATAATGATTTTTTTTTTCCATTTTTAACAAATTTATATATATATAATATCGAGAATAAAATGAACTTTTTTTTTTTTTTTTTTTTTTGATATTTAGTGATATACTACTTCTCTAATATGGAAATCGTACTGCATTATCCTGGAAGATAATTTTATTAAATAATGATTTTAATAAATTATTTTTACTGAGTGAATTTGCATAGGAAAATATAGAAGAAAGTCATGTGGTGGTTACAACATTCTAGTTTTTCGTTATATTTTTTAATATTATTATTATCCTGGAATGGCCATTTCTTGCAATATGAAAAAAATAAATATATGTATACGTTTATGAATGAATTTACTTAACGATGAATTTACTTTCAAATGGATCACATAAATACAAAGCTGCTATATTCTGGCCATCACAAAACATTCTTCTATACCATTTATTATAATTGTAATGTACCACTTACCAGTTAACTTGCTCAAAATTTTAATCACGTTAATTTCTCCCAATAAAGGTTATGTGTATGTATTTTGTCGAATTTTATGAAATAGTTGCTGAGATTTAACTTTCCGGAATGTCACATAAAATAAGTAAAAGCAACGACATCTTTCGTTGCCCAAATTGAATATACACAAATTGAATCAGCATACATTTTCATATCGGCCATTTCATATATCATATTTAGTGCATCTATACGCTATAAAAGCTGAAATATAGCCTCTTTATAAACTGTTAAAACTGAAGAATACCAGTGACACCTGTCGGTCGATATGCATCTAAATTAAGAAGCATAGTTTTTATAATAGTCATTCCACATATCAAATATGGTGTACTTATGCTTTGCACTTTTGCTTCTAACAGTCCTCCGTACTAAACTAGATTCTGCTTTAGCCAAAATTTCATCAAAATCTCTTCTTTTTTTTTTTTTTTTTTTTTTTTTTTTAAGAAAAGGAAAAGAAAAGAAAATTAATAATAATCAGTATCGAAACAGACTGTATCGAAAAAGTTGAAGAAGCCCTTTTTTAGACAAAAATACATAATTTATTTTATTTTTTAATTGTTGCGAAAAAAGCTTATGAATTGATTTTATTTATTTTTTTTTATTTATTTTTTTTTTAATTAAAAAAATTTACGCATAAAGATTAAAATTAATAAAAAACTTTGTGAACAATTAAAGTTGCAGGGTAAAATTGACGTCATTACAGCTCTAAAGGTTTTTATTATTATTATTAATAATAATAATTTCATTTTTCCCCTTAATTCACTAATAAAGATTTTCTGGTAATGTTCTCTCACTGAGTTTCTAACATATTATTCAGTAGTAGAAAAAGAAACTTGTTTTAGTTTGTCAAACTTCAAATTAAATTAATTTTATAGATTTTTTAATCACTTTATACGTATATATATACATATATGCATATGTATAAAATTCAGTACATCAGAATTAAATTTTTTTTTTCCTTTCAACTTTGCAGATATGCTGTGTTTGCTCTTGGTTCCAGCCAATATCCTGATTTTTGTAACTTTGGCAAAAATCTTGACAAATGCTTGAGTGATATGGAAGCTAAAAGAATTGCTAAACTGGAGATGGGAGATGAGATACATGGACAAGAACACACTTTTAATGCTTGGGTTCCTGAAATTTTTCAGGTGATAATAAAAAGTACTCTGTCATTTCCTGGAAAAGAGAATTGGATATGGATACGAATTTATGAATTTATATTCATTCTCCAAATTTATACTAAACTTAAATTTTATCTAAGTTAATAAAACATTTTACTGGAAATTAAAAAAACTAGCAAGCCCATGCGAAATTTTCGCACTTTACTTCTTTTCTTATTTGCCTTTAAATTTGAAACTCATAAATATTATGCCAATTTTCCCACCTAATTAAAATTTTAGTTTTCCAGAAGCCAAAGTATTATTAAAATCAGATTAATATTGTGCAATAGTGAAAGCAAAATCATCCAAAGAACGGTTTCAAAATAAAAGTCATGGTTGACGTTCCAGTTTTAATACTTCCGCAGGCAGTACAGTTTTAGTATAGGTCATTCATAACGCCTTTTAAATTTGTGTCGCTCTTTTGGCGATGGCTTTTCATTTATTTATTTTGGCACAATTTTTTGTTTAAAAAAAAACAATTTCCATTTTAATTATTCTTTTATGGTTGCGCCAATTTATGATAAGATTCATATTTTTTTAAAGTATTGCTATGTTTAAAATGACGCTTGCAAAGGTTCTGAAGATGCAACTTTTAAAAATACATTTTTCCATAAAATAATTTCACCAGACAAATGTCGTCATTTTTTCTTATTAAATCGTTGAGCTGAGTCCGCGTGCTTGAATATTGTCCATTTATAAATATTATTTTTTTATCCTCGCGTATTTTATTGATTACATCAATATCGTATCGTTTCGACAAAATATAATCGTAACTGGTCCACGTTAGAGAAATATTATATAGATTATTGAATTAATACATTATATTTAAACCTTTATTACTTATAAAAGTCAGGTAAAAGAATCTTTATGTTGAAAACATGCATTTTTATTCAGCCTTTAACTCTCGAGTTTTAAGTTTAACAATAATTATTTTAGAAATAAAATTTTACAAAGCATATCAGTAGTATATTTCTCAATATTTATTGCTGTTGACATTTTAAATTTAAAATTTAGGAAGCTCCTTATACATTGTAAATAATCAATCAAGAATTGAAATCTCTAGGTATAAGTTTTACAATTAAAAATTAACAAATAACAAACTCTGAAAGTTTATAAATAACTTTATGGCAAAAAGGTAAGGCAAAACTTAAAAATATAACTCAAACTTTAAAATAAGGTAATTTTTAAAGGATAATTTTCAGTATTGTTAGTTTATAATTTTTTAATTCAAATATTTATTTGAACACATCAACATAAAGTAAAGAGAAAGGAAATATCGACCTATATCAATACCATTGTTAAGGATGTGAAATTGTTGTATTTAAATAGTTTAATAATTAGTTGATATTTATTTAATTTCAGAAAATTTTATTTCTTTTTAGTACACGTACGCATTTTCCTTAAAATTTTCATGTTAAAAACTAAATATTGGGTTGTTCGGAAAGTCATTTCGTTTTTCTCAGCAGAGGACTTAATTGTATTTTTTTCACACCTTCTTCACATTTAAGTTGCATTGCCATTACATATTGTGACAGCTGATATAGCAAGGCTTGCTTGTGAAAAAAGTCGTTTTATTCTGCTCAATAGTTTTTGATTGGTGCCCTATTAAATAAAGAAAATCAGAAGCGACATTTTCGGCATACTTTGTTTTTGCTATCAAAAATAAGAAAATACTATTCAAACAAGGAAAAAAAGTATACGATGTGTGCACAGAAAATTTATTTAAAGAACGCTATTGTCAAAACTGGTTTACCAAATTTTGTTCTGGCAATTTTGAGTTGAATATGCATAACGTTCTAGAAAACCAGTTTGTGCTAATGAAGACAAAATAAAGTATTGATTTATGAAAAACTGCCAAATAACAACTCGTGAGATCGCTAAGAAGTCGATCAAAGTGGAGAATATATAATTCATTAAAATATTTATACAATATAAGAAAATCGTCTTTCATTTTCGAAGGAAAAAACGAAATTACTTTCCGAACAACCCAATAGTTTCTGTACATTAAGATTGTGACATTAATAGTGTCCCAATCTTAATGTTCAGCCATAATCGAATAGTAAAAATATATCATGAGTTATAAAAAATTAATAAATCTGATTCTTTTATTAAATTAGTTCATTATTTTAGACATATATTAAATAATTCTGTATGAACTATATTAGTTTGTTATAAAATACTTTAACTTCTTTTTCTAATATAATTAATTTTACTTTGAAATTATCATTTTATAAATATTACTAGCAGGCTTTGCCCGCTTCGCTGGACATTAAACTTAAATGAGTTCTCAAAATCCCATATCTTTATTAATAACCTAAGTTATTGCTGTGATTGGTAGAGGTTTTCTCGCTCGCAACGTGAGGAGTCTGGGTCCCCACTGCCTTCGGCAGCAACTTACCCACTTCTTACTTCCCTTTCCTCAGCGGGTGAGTTCGAAGTTTTGCAGAATCCCACTAATGTACGTAATGCGTACACTTAATCAATATCCACACACCAAAATTCGCCATTCTAATATAATTCAAAGCGAATTCAAACGGAAAAACATGTTTTTACACATGTTTATTGCACTCCGACTCCGAGAGGTGGGGGGGGAGGGGGGATTTCGAATTTCGCGAAATCCAATTACAATAAGTGCCGGATGCATACAAACAATTTACGCACCAAATTACGTGACCACAAAAGTTTTTAATAGAAAATATTATAAATAAATAAATACAAAAAGCACAGTTTTAGTATGGGAGCCCTTTGGAGACTTTAAATATTTTAAGCCATTTTTGCGATGAACTGAATTAGCTATCTCAATTGTGTAATTAAAGATCTTGGCGAGAAACGTCCGAGCTACTTCGGCGCCGAATTTCAAATTTTGCCAAAGGGATCCGATACTAAAGCTGTTCCATACACAAAATAAATAAATAAATAAAATAAAATAAAATAAAAACTCTTTTCTGTTATTTACAAAATAAAAATTAAAAATCTCAATAAAATCCAAATTATAATCATTTACAATTAAGGGGAGAACATAAAAGAACCTCATAAGGTACATAATAACAACAAAAAATTTTGTTTTACTGCAGGAAAGAAAAGTACTGCTTAATTAAATAAAAATATTAAACTAATGCCAAATATCACTATGAAAATATTTATCCACATACAAATTCCTGATTTCAAAAAAAAAAAAAAAAAAAAAATCACCAACTTTTATAGGTATTTTTCTCTCTAATTTTTATTATTATCCACGTGAAATTAAAAATATTTCATTTTATTTCTAGAAAATAAAAATATATGTAAATATAAAACCTTCTACCGAATCTGGGTTGAAAACGGAAAAAGGGTAAAATAAATTAGAAATATCACACCTATATTTATAAATTTGATACCAAATGAAAGGGGAGATTTTTCTGAATCCAGGGGTGCAAACAGTTTTTCGATGCGACAATTAGATTTTTAAAAAATAACTAAAATATGAAATTTAAATGGAAACGGAAAAAGAGAAATATAAATTAGAAATATCAGACCTATCGTTACAAATTTAGTACCAAAGAAAAAGGGTGGTTTTTCTGAATCCTGGGGTGTAAACAGTTTTTCGGTACGACAATTAGATTTTTTTAAATTAACTAAAGTATGGAATTTAGATAGCAACACTTCATTTCAATCTTTTCATAATTTGTAGTGCGAATCACGCGAATAAAAAAGTCTTTATCTTAAAAATTTATTTTTTTATTTTATTTTTCCATTCAAAGCGTTTTAGTGAAAAAATATTTATGGCGCGTGCGCAGGCGTTTTTTACCCACAATTTAAACACTAATCAAAATTTTGAAAATTTCTATAGATATAATTTTAAGTTGGGTGAAGACCTAAGTCTCTGCCAAGCGCTGTTAAATTCCGTCCAGCCATTCTCGAGTGATGCCCGGACAAACGTGTTTTAATCTTTCCCCCCCCCCCAGGGGGGAACGGGGGAGAATTTCTGAAAAGTTGATAGATATAATTTTAAGTCGGGTGAAGACCTAAATTTCTGCCAAGCGCCGTTGAATTCCGCCCAGCCGTTCTCGAATGATGCTTGGACAAAAAAAAGCGACATACAGACACGATGACACACACACACACAGGCAAAATTTTCTGAAGTCATTTTCGGCTTTCATGGGGTGTGAAACGTGAAGATATCGCAAAATTTTTCGATTCTGACAAATTTACAGACAAAACTCTGATTTTATTAATATAGATACTTCTTCCAAATTTAAAATTCTGGCTCATTTAGATTGGTAGATTTATTTAGTTCTTCTCTTCAAGAGGCCGCCGTTTTTAAACAAGATAATAGGTCAATTTAATTAATAAACTTCCTTGAGACATTCATATGGGCTTTGTATATATCAACTTTTAAGCAAATCTCTTCGTAAATGAGATTTTTATAGAGTTTGGAAATTTTCAAATTGAGAACCATTTTAGAATGTGACTGTGGATCAAATCAGTGATCAACTCGCCCAATGAATTTCTAACATAAGTCAAATGTCCAATTTTGGTTTTCATTAATTTAATAGTCCAGTAGTTTTCGATGACAAACTTTTCATTATACAGGGTAGCCATAAAGTAATTCCCGTTGTTTGGGGCATCTACACTGTTAAAAAAATGCAACTTTGCTGCCAGAAATTCTCTGTAATTTGAGAAAAAGTCGTAAATTACGGAAAAATTACGTTTACAAAGCGTATTTTTCTGTAATAACAGAGAATTTCTGGCAACAAAGTTGTATTTTTTTTAACAGTGTACAGTTAAATCTAATGAACCGAATGAAATAAAACTTCATCTACGCACTATATAAGACATGGAGAGACGATTTAAGCAAAGAAATAATAGTACTGAAATTTTAATATTAATTTTGGGGTAAATTTTGGCGCTGTTCTTACATATTGTATACGTAGATTTTGCAACTTTCCTAATACATGTGGGATTTTGGAGCTGTTGAAAACAAAATAAGTCAATATATCATTCATGTTTCTGCATGTGAATTTTTATTCGGACATTTATAAAACTTTACATAATCCATATCCATTTTCCGTGCATTTACTTATCCGTGCAGTAGCTGTCGATTACAAACTTTTCATTATACAGGGTAGCCATACTTTGTTTTCAACAGCTTCAAAATCACTAAGAAAGTTGCACAATCTATATCGATTGTACAAATTCAACAGTGCATACATGAGAACAGCGCCAAAATCTTCCCTGTCGACAACTTTCAGTACTACTTTTTTTTCCTCAGCTCAGATCATCTCCTCATGTCTTCCACAGTCTGTAACTGAAATTTAGTGTCATTTGGTTCATTAGTTTTTGCCGTAGATGCCTCCAAACAATAAAAGTTATTTTACAACCACCCTGTATATAGATATATAGATAGATAGGTAGATATACTGTGTCATCGCAATATGCCAACTTTTATCATAATAATATTGTTGATAAAGAAATACTTTTATTAACATTTATTGTCTCTTTTCAGTGTTCTTGTGAAGAATTCCAAATCAAATCTTCCGAAGAAATAACTCCTACGCTCAGCTTGAATACATGGAGGAATGGCTTTTTCCGTTGCGTTGTCACTCATGAGAAAAAGAGAGATACGTTAAAAGGTACTGTTTTTCTCGTAAATGTTCAGTTTAATTTTTAAGATAAAACTATCTGAAAGGCAAACATAAGTTTTGTATTTTGATTGCACAAAATCTTCTGAGTTTGGAAGATGTGTGTGTGTGTGGGGGGGGGGGGAAGCTTTTCTCTCAACATCTTTAGCTGGCTGGGTTTTACGTCGCACTGTACTGCGCAATGGGCAGTTGGCGACGTTCTGGGACTTACCCCTAAAGGTGATCCGGAGACATGCCATCCCAATTTTGATCCTCCACGGAAGGGATGGCTCTCCCACTTCGATGACCCCCAGAGAACAATTTTAGATTTTAGCCTGAATATCAATAGAGTAAAACGATAACAAAACTTACACTCTGATGCAATTCATAAAATTTTTCAGTTTCATAAGCGGAGATGAATAATTACCTTTAACCCTCTGAGCGGATAATTCAGAAATGTATATTTATAGATTCTGAGCTTGTATTAGTATATTCTAAAGATCCCACGGTGAAAACAACATTCTTTTTTTTTCTTTCTTTCTTTTTCTAATATGCCCAGCGAGTTAAGATTTTTTTTTTTCTCCAAAGGTAATGTTTCACAGTTTTAAGATTAAGTTCCTGAATCTCTGATCTCAAAATTAGGATATAAAAAATATAGGAAAATACTGTAATAATGTATTGTTTATTTATTTATTTTTAATATAAATTTAAATACATGCTGTCATTTTAAAATGATTTCATTCACACTAACAGAAGCCTGATAGTGTCAGAGCCTTAAAAATCAATTTAAAATTAGAACATTGCATTATTGAAGCTGAGTTAACAGTAGACTCAAAACTGTAGAATTTCCCAAAAAAAAAATTTTTAATTACATACTAGTTCTGTTCGCATGGTATAATTAGTTGATTATTTTTTTTCATTGATGATAGTATGATTCTTGCACTGATGGCGACATTCTTCGTCTACAATGATAATGTGCTTTTTGCACTGATGCGTGTGCTAAATCAAATTTGCAAAAATATTTAATACCCCTCTACTGTTGTTATTATTAGGGGGACCGGAAAATAATGTCGTTTTGAATTAATAAAATGAAACTGGAAATTTTTGTTTAACAGTGTTTACATGGTACTTTACAAATAACCATCTTATAAGTTATCTAAGAATATCTTAAATTTTATCCAGGATAAATTTCCGATGTCAGTATTTTAATTCAAAACGACATTATTTTCCGGTCCCCCTAATACAAGTACTAGAACTGGGCGATATATCGATTCATCTGGAAATATCGATTTAAAGTCTATATCGCTGAATCGATTTAAGCTTGATAGTTCTTTCTAACATCGATTTTATATCTATATCACTAAATCGATTAAAGTTTATGCCGATTCCAGCTAATACCGATTTTGCATCAATACTGTTAAATCGATTTAAGCTTACACTGATTTCTACTATATACATCATTGATTGGAGAAGTAGTACTATCATATGCGTCATATCGGGACCAATTGCAACTTATGGGAAAGTGGACATCGATTAAACTTGATTACCAGTGTTCTGCATGAAAGGGGTATCTAACATTTCGGTATTAATTGCAGATGTTCGGTGACATTATTGTATCGATTTTATTAGATTTCGAAATTTTAAAAGGAAGATTTATTTAAGTAATTTTTAATAAATTATTGGAATAGAAATATTTTTATTAAAATAAAAGGCTTTTAAAAAGATATTTTTCTAAAATATTTTATATTTAAACATAATATATAATATTATATGTATTAAAGTAAAAATACTTCAAAATATTAGTACAAATATAAATTTTCTAACACCTATACATCGTTAAATCGCGATATAATATTTTCAACATCGTCCGGTCCTAATAAGTACAGTTCAGTTTCAAATACGACCATATGCAATACATTCTTTTTTCTAATTTCTAAAGAAAGTTTTTTTTTTTTTTTTTTCAAGTATATAATAATTTATATTCTTCCTTTCAAAGATTGTATTTTACAGACCAGATCTTTTTCTTTTTTTAACAATGGTACAGTAATCTAAATTCTACCATTTCAAATTCTCCGAAAATAATCCTTAATTATTTAAAATAAATTATTTATTTATTTTTTTTTTTTTTTAAGAAACTCTTAATCTCAGAAAATATAACATTCTTGAGCAACATGACTAGCTACCATATACTAAGCCATATAGCGAAATTATGAAATACATATTGTCATATTTCAATGTAAGAAATAACGTTAAAATTTCATAGAAGATAAATTTTTGGTGTTAAAAACATTTAATGAATTACAATTTCAATGTGCACAATTTTTTTTTTTTAATTTTACATGTTTAAAATAGTATTTTCTTTAACAGAACTATCGAAATTGCACAACAAGTCTCTGTTTCCAATGAAAATTGTGTCAAAGAAGAAACTTCAACCATTATATTCAGAGTAAGTTATTGTTTTGAAAAATATTAGCAATAGTAATAGTAGATATTAATTACTATAGTTTCTTTTACGAGAAAAGATTTAAAATTTAAAATTTTACATTATCTCTTTCAGAGTATTGATTCCCTAAAAATTGGTACTATAGATTTAACTAAAAACATTTTATTTACAAACTGTAATCATAAAATAGTGGAACAATTTTGTCATAATTTGATGTTTTATGTGCAAGAGTTTAAATCGCATTAAACAGTTTATATATATATATAAATCTTGAACAATCTAACTGTTTCTACCTTGCATTAAGGGGATGGCCTGATGATGGCCTCGGTGTTTCTTGAGTTATTTATAATTTTCTGACTGTATTTTTTGCCTGCTTCTATTTTTAAAAATTTGCCTGCATTCTTTTTACTTCCTAATGCAAAGTATATGGCTTTACCATCATAGAGATTTCAAAATAAGCTAATGATAGAGCCCGTAATGATATTATTATGAAAGTTGGCGACATTTTTGAGTGTAGAAAGTAATTTTTAATATATAAGCAGGTTCTAGTCGACGAATGCACTTTACTTTGTTTTAGTCTTGTTTGTCATATAAAGAATTTTCAAAAAATTTAGTTTAGCGCTATAAACCAATGAATCTTTCCGGAAAACTCAAGAATTCTGTCCTTATTGACGTTAGAACTTCCAAACTTTGACAACCTTAAACTACAAATTTTTGCTAAATTCGGTCTCCAAATCGCCAAATTCGATACAAAATCTCTAAAATCGATGCCAAGACCGAACTCAGTGTTGGCTATAAACTTGGCGACTTGACGAGACTAGCGACCAAATTTGGTGGCAAATATTGTTTCAGGATAGCCAGAATTAGTAAATCCTTTCTCAAGTTTAACTGAATTAATTGTTTCGGTAAAATGTATCATTTTTCACCTCTAATTTTCGGCAAAGAAAACAAAAGTAGGTCATTTATACTCGAAGAATTTTTATTAATCTCTAAGCTATGAATTTTGCCAATGAGATTTTCCGTAATAAGCCATTCCTGAAAAATCTAGTATATTTGTTTGACGTTATATATAATCCTATTATCATGACTTTTGTGGTTAGAATAGCAGCTTTTAAGTTTCTTTCGTTTTTTTTTTTTTTTTTTTTTTTTCGTGGTTGGAACCTACCTGTTTATTTACGAATGAGTTAACTCACATAAAAATATCAATGTTTTCTAACAATATGTCTATTCCAAAAAGTGTATAAGAATATCATGCGGGGTCCACACCAGATTTTTTTAATATGTATGAATATTTCTTCATAGCTCTTTTTTTTCTTCCTGGGAAATATTTTAAAAGGGTTTAATATATATTAAAACTTTTTCAAACATATCACAGGAAGAAATAAATAAATATATATATATATATATATATATATATATATATATATATATATCATGCGCGTGTGTGTGCGTGTGTCAGATTAAATCGTGTAACAATGTAATATGTTTCTGTTTCAAGAATTTACAAGATCTCTTAGACTCCATTGGATATTTGCTATCTTTACTCGACAAGAGTATAACACTATCGAAAATAAAACTCCTCACAAGATGTAAAAATAAAGTCAACTCAACTTTAGTTAATTTTAGCTCATTTCCCTGGAAGAAACGTACCCATTCATCATAAGTTGAATTCAGTCAAATGAAATATTTAAAATATTGCACTCAATGTTGAGTTATTTGTTTCATTACAAGTTCTTAAGACGAATTCAACGTAACAGAACTTTGAGACCGTACAATAATTATCTTTACCAACAGCCAAAGCCAATATTATTCTATAAGAATTTTTTTTTTTCAGTAATTATTTATTACACAATTTATTTATTTATTTATTTTATTCTGTTTTTCTCATTCAGAAAATTCACAGACATTAAATTTATTTCTGATTTACTTTTTTTTTTATTAAATAATATTTCACTTTGAAGCTAAAACAATGAAAAAATCATACTTACTTATTTTTTGCTCAATTTACAGCTTCAAAAAGGAAGTATTTTTAAAAAATCACATTTTTTTTTTTTTTTTTTGGAAAACGAGAACAGATTTAATATTGTTAATTTTCTGAATGAGAAAATAGAAAGAAAAAAAAAGATAACAAGCGCATTAGGCAATGAACAAAAACAAAATATACAATATCTATAAACTGCATCCATAAACTACCTATATCTGTCTATAAATAAAATTCCCCTTAGAATAGCACAGGCTTTGAGTTTCGGTGAGATAAGTATTGTGTGTTTTTAACAAGGTTCTCAGCAGTCACTGTTTTGATTACCACTTTTATATAAAGCAATCTTTGTATATTATTCTTTCAAAAATATACTATAAAAGATTAATGACGATTACTATATAAAAAAGTGGTATTCAAAATAATGACTACTATGAATCCTGCTTGTAAGGATCTTAAATTTCGATTTCACTTAATATAGTTAAATTTTCTTTCTACGCAAATTTTTGTTACTTCAACTTGATCCAAGAAAAACATAGTTTGGCTTAATGGAATTTTCGGATTAATAATAGTCCAATAATTGATTATGTGCGTCCATATTTGTGTCTTCTATATGAAGTTTATTTTTATTGTAATAATGTTAAGTTTCGACTCAGCAATACCATTTTTAAATAGCAAGAAGTAGGTCCATTTCCCTCAATTTTTAAGCACATAGTATTGTAGGTACAGTCGGTAACAAAAGTCTCCGAACACTAGCAAAAATTCCTATAGAAAAAAGTACGCTTAATACAGTTTTGTTAAATAAATCCTTGTCGAATCCTGTTTTTAGACTGACTAAGAACAGGATTCGACCAGGATTTATTTAACAAAACTGTATTAAGTGTACTTTTTTTATATAGGAATTTTTGCTAGTGTTCGGAGACTTTTGTTACCGACTGTAGAGATTAATTTAAATATACACAGATTAAGTAAAGCAATTGGAAACTAAAAACCACGCCTGTGTCTGAAAGATTTTAGTAATTTAGCCCATAATAGCTATTTCTTTGTCTATAAATATAGGAAAGGGTTTCTTTTTTTTTATAAGTCATGTGCATGATTTTCCTGCCTATTGAGTTCGTACACAATTGCGTGGGTGTCTGTGGGTACATGTGCGTGCGTCGCTAGTATGTGGATGTTTGCACAACTTTAACCACCCCCGGGTGTTGACCACAAACTGAGAGCAATTGCCTTTATTAGTTTTAAAACGTATACATTTTTAATCATTATTTCTTTACATGTGAATTAAAAGAGGTTTCATGTGATATTTACAGACATCAGACACTGTTGATTCAACTCAAAACAACAGAGGCAAACCATCTGAATTATGAACCAGGAGATCATTTAGGTATTTTTCCCACTAATCCAGAAAATGTAGTTAATGACTTGCTGGAAAAATTACAAGCGTCTGGTTTCAATGTGCACGAAGTTGTCAGAACTGAGGTTTTGCAAAGTAAGTTATAATATATAATTTTAACTGCATTTTAAGTTTTTATTGAAAAATGTACTTTTATAAATGGTTTTTTTTATATGAATAGTTTTCATATTCTTTATTTAAAACATTTTGAAGAAATTAAATAAATCTAAAACATATTTGAATTTTATTTATATCAAATATTATGTACACACAATATTTTAATATAATATTTTTCATAAATGTTTCCCGTTTATGAAAAAGTTTCAGAATATTCATTTGCAAGCTGTTCTTTTACATAAAACAATGATCCATTATAATGATTTGCAATTAGAAAAACAATAATAAACATTATACTATACATTTCTTATCATTCTTACTATTCTTTAATAATTTTTCTTAAGAATTAAAAGTTATTCTTAAAACATCCATCATAATAATTTGTAAGTAGAAGTACAATAATAAACATTCTATATTTTTTTCTCATCATTCTTACTATTCTTGAAAAAGATATATGCATATATCACATATTATAACAAATAAAATTATGCTTAAAAATTACAGATCATTGAAATATTTTTACAGGCAAGACAACACAGTGATCATAAGCACATTTTTTGTTCAATCTGCTTTATTTTGTTGCTATTCTCTCAAGATTTACACGTGGCTCCATCTGTATTATAAAATGTGAATTCGAATGTGTACTTTTTTAGACTGAAAAGGAAAGAAAATTGTCTAGTACATATGAAAAAACATATTTCTCTAGCCTACATAAAGAAATTTTTAAATGATCGGCATGAAACTTTAGGTTACACTATGTATAATATACATGAAGTTTGGGAGGAAAAAATAAAAAAGAATATTTTCATGAAATACCATTAATTTCAAAATTTGTAATTTTGTAATGAAATAAATTAAACATATTAATGGTATTAACAATCAGATTAGCAAATGCATAGCTGGAGACAGATGTTATAAAGTTAAAATTAACAATATTTTCCCACGACCCATATCCAAAAAATTAAGTATTGCATTTGTTAGATATACTTTTAAAAAATTGTTACTTATTTCCTTGTTATATGTTAAAGTATTTGTCACTGCATTTTTTATTTATTCTATTTTTCCACTTTTACCCTCCTTAATTCAAATATTAAAATTTTTACATTATTTTCAATTCATTATAGATTCTGATAAATGGGTCAATTTAGACCGTCTCCCAGAAGCAAGTATCAGAACGTACCTCAGTCGATATTTAGATATAACCTCCCCACCTTCTCCTCATCTTCTGCATCTTCTTTCTACTCTGGCAACAAATCCATGGGATGCATACAGATTAGAAAGGCTGTCTAAGGTATATTTATAACGTATAATTTTTTCTTAAATCAAAAAAGTACTTAAGTAATGTCTTTATGATAAAAAAAATAACACACCGTACTACGCTGAAAACGACGTATCAAAAACGTTCGATGCTATCCATATCCATACTCGATTTTTTTTTCTTTTTCTTACCCGTATCTATATACCCGTAGAGAAAGTACTGTTTTTAGGCGTTTTGAGGCTCTCTGAATACCAAAGTCAAGTTTTTAACGGTTGATCTTTGTGTTGAATGGTGCATGTGAAAGTTACCTGATTAATTTAAAATGAACTTTTAAAATTTGATAAGAGATTTTAATTCGAAAATGTCAATACAATAATCAAAAAAAGGGTTGAGGGAGGCGGTACCCCCCCCCCCCTCTCTCTCTCTCTCACTCACGCAGAATTATTTGTCAAATGAAACTTTTCTGAAGCATAATTTGAATTGCCTTCAACGTAGGTTTATATAACAGTACTCTTTATCTTACCCCTTAATCTCCAATCTGCATTTATAGTATTAAATTTCAAGGTGGGAGGAAGTCATGTGAGTGCCACGCCTGATTATTTTTTCTTATTTTACATACCAGGAAATTGTCCTAGATTGACATTGTAAGATAATATATGATAATCTTTTTCTTCTGTAAAATAAAAGATGTTGTACAAACATACCATAAGAGTGTTTGCATTAGAAAAAGAAATTTTGCGCTCAGTAATGCGAATTTTCTTATGTATTTATGAAAAATACGTTTTAATGAAAAATAAACAAAATTTGTTGATAAGGCTATTGAAATAAACAAGAATCGAATTGTAGTTACCATTTATTTATTAATTTTTATTATTATTTTTTTTTTATGTCTAATAATCACTTTCAATAATAACGACCCATTGATTTATAATCTTCATTGTTATTTCTTCATTTTATCTCGTAAAAAAAATTATATCGATCAAATTATTTTTTGTGAAGATATAAATGACGTGTGAAATATGAATTTAACATAAGCACCTTCAAAATTTGAACGCTTATAACTTTATGAAAAAATAAGTAAAATATACAACCAATATACTTTTTGGTGTTGTCGCGATCCCAGGAATTCAAATATAAAATAAATAATTACAAGATAAAAGAGCTTTTATATACCATGTTTTTAAATTTTCTGTTGAATCATATAAACGCTACTGAAGGCAGATGGAACCCGGAGCTATTGGATAAAAGTATTAAAAAAATTCCTTGCCATCGTGTTTTGAGCTATTATAAAAGTTTCAAATGGCTATCTAGCCGGGAATTTAGTTAAAAATTGATTGCAAGCTTTGTACTGTTAACGCTGCCGAAGGCAGCAGGGTCCCGAAGCAATTGGTTAAAACTATTTTTAAAATGCATTTTCGCCGTATTCTGAACTATTCTGAAAGTTTCAAATGTCTAGCTACTCGGGAAGTTAGATAAATAAATTTTCTGTTGAATCATATAAACGCTGCCGAGTACAGTAGGGACCTGAAACAGTTGACTAAAAGTATTTAAAAAAATGTATTGTCACCGTGTTCTGAGCTATCCTGAAAGTTTCAAATATCTAACTAGTCGGGAAGTTAGGGAAAAATCGATTGCAAGCTTTGTACTGGTAACGCTGCCGAAGGCAGCAGGAACCCGAAGCAGTTGGCTAAAAGTATTTAAAAAATGTATTTTCACCCTGTTCTGAACTATTATGAAAGTTTCAAATGTCGAGCTAGTCAGGAAGGTAGTTAAATAAATTTTCTGTTGAATCATATAAACGCTGCCGAAGGCAGTAGGTACCTGAAGCAGTTGACTAAAAGTATTAAAAAAAGTATTGTCACCGTGTCCTGAACTATACTGAAAGTTTCAAATGTCTAGCTAGTCGGGAAGTTAGTGAAAAATTGATTGCAAGCTTTGTACTGGTAACGCTGTCGAAGGTAGCAGGAACCCGAAGCAGTTGGTTAAAAATATTTAAAAAATGCATTTTCGCCGTGTTCTGAACTATTCTGAAAGTTTGAAATGTCTAGCTAGTCGGAAGTTAGTTAAATAAATTGTCTGTTGAATCATATAAACGATGCCGAAGGCAGTGGTGACCTGAAACAGTTGACTAAAAGTATTAAAAAAATGTATTGTCACCGTGTTTTGAGCTAGCCTGAAAGTTTCAAATGTCTAGCTAGTCGGAAAGTTGGTGAAAAATCGATTGCAAGCTTTGCACAGATAACGCTGCCGAAGGCAGCATGAACCCGAAACAGTTGACTAAAGGTATTAAAAAATGCATTTTCACTGTGTTCTGAACTATTCTGAAAGTTTCAAATGTCTAGCTAGTCGGGAAGTTAGTTAAATAAATTTTTTGTCGAATCCTATAAGCGCTGCCTAAGACAGCGGGACCTGAAATAGTTGACTAAAATTATTAGAAAAATGTATTGTCACCGTGTTGTGAGCTGTCCTGAAAATTTCAAATATCTAGCTAGTTGGGAAGTTAGTTAAAAATAGATTGCAAGATTTGTACTGGACAAACAAACAAACAAACATACATACATACAAACAAACAAACAAACAAACAAACAAGAATCGAAGTTAATAATAACATGGTAAAATGGGGCATTACCATTGAAAAAATCAAAGTTAGTGCGTATTTTAATACGTAGACGATCCCCAATTAAAAATTTCATTTTCTGAAAGTACTTACAATTCCCCGTCGAATGATACCTATTACATTTTTGTGCATTGATTAGCAACGATGTTACATCGAGTGCTGCGGTTTTTCTTTCTTTTTTTTTTTTTTTTTTTTTTCGACTGTACATTAAGTATTTATGTGCACTCAACATACTGCTACCCGTATACCACAATATACTAATAGAAAAACTCATTAAATTCAAACAAATATTTAGATTTTTCGTAAATAAAAATCAAGAACCGAAAGGAAGAGTAGTATTCTGTATAATCGTAATTATTAGTTTTCTTGTGCATTATTTCAATTGTAATAAGTATTCATATGATATTATTTAATTAAATATTTAAATATATTTTATTCCAGGTTTCTGACGACTATGAAGAGTGGAAAAACTTCCGTTACCCTCACTTGGCAGAACTTATCAACGAGTTTCCGTCTATTCAGCTTGATCCGTCACTTTTGATATCTGAATTACCTTTACTTCAGCCTCGCTATTATAGTATCAGTTCTTCGAAAGCTGTCGCACCGGATGAAGTTGACATAACTGTCTCTTTAGTAGCATACAGAACTCAAGGTATTGAAATATTCTCGCATATCCTGTATTAAATTCTAAATCGTGAGAAAAGATTTTTTTCGATGCGTTTATTAACAAAGCAGGTAAATACAGCTTTGTCTTTTCGAATTCTTAATTATAAAGTCTTTAATCGCAAAATGAATTCATTTTACTTCCAATACCCTACTACCGTAGGTAATGGAAGTATTGTATTCGGTCCGAAAATTCGATATCGAGTTTTCACCTGCTTTACACGTTTTAAGGTCTCCTGAGTCCAAAAAAGTAGTTTTTGGCAATTGGTCAGTGTGCGTGCATGTATGTATGTGTGCACGTATGTATGTGCGGAATCGTCTGGCTATCATATCTCCGAAACCAAGAAAGATGTAACTACGAAACTTCAAAATTGAGACAGGTCTGGTGCACAGATAAATTTTCTGAATTTTGGTGAAAATTGGAAAAACGGAAGTGGGACATCGGAAGCCGGAAGTGGGATTGTAAGTCCGTATCTCAAAAACGGCTGGAACGATTTTCTTCAAAGTTGCTATATAAGCACTCTATTAGATGTCCTTTCGAATGATATAGTTGGTTAGCTCAGAAAAATCGGTAGGCGTCCTGTATAAATAGCTCAATTTCAGGTCTGACAAGTGCGTTCCTTTAAAAACGGCTGTACGAACTTTTTTCAAACTCGCAATATTAACTCCCTTTTAAATAAACTTTTGTGTCTAATTATTGTTTTCCAATCAATAACTGAATATACCAAGTTTTGGTAAGAGTTGTTATTTAAAAAACGGCTCTAATGATTTTCTTCAAAATTGTTGCATAAATCCATTTTAGATATCCTCTCTCGTGCATTACGTGGTCATAACAGAAAAATTAAAAATTTTCCTACTTAGGTAGGTCAGTTTTAGATCTCGGAAATTGGTGTTTCCAAAAATAATCCTACCAATATTTTTGTCTTATTTCTAAACTCGCTATGTAAACTTTGTTTTATGTGTCTTTATACTTGTATCAAATTTGTCCTACGGGAAAAATTTTAGATTTCTACTTCATTAGGTCAATTCTATGTTTTCTGATTACATTAATATTTCGAACTTTTTTTTTTTTTTTTCAGATAATAAAGGACCAATTCATCATGGTGTTTGTACTTCATTTTTAAATAATACTTCAGATGAAGATATTCCTTGCTTCATTAGAAGGTAAATAGATGGATATTAAATAGTTTTATATCTTATTTAATAATTAATAAAGTGTCTCGACTTTTTTTTCTATCATTCTTCCGCCACCGTATTCATATAGTAATCTTCTATAGTGTTTTCACGATTAGATTGGAAAATAATTTCTACATGAAAATAATGTTGAAAAAACCCCGTGAGAAAAAAAATAATAAACACTTTTATTAATCACATTAAACTGATCGATTTTACGTTAAATAAGTATGAAATTATTTTACAATTGTTTTAATTATATTTAAAATATAATTAGTATTAAAAACTTGCTTATTGTTTATATGCAAAAATATTTCCCATAAAAAATCTAAATTTTACTTTTTTCCATTCAAAAGAAATGGTATAGCATGAAAGATATTACAATCATCAGTAGAGACTTCCATTTTACTTTTATCAATTATCGACATTATTCGTTTGTTAAAAATTCTACAAGAATTACATAACTGACTACCCATTAAAGTAAAAGAACGAATTCTCATAAGATCGACAACAAATAAAACATTTAGAACCAAAATTAATTATTTCACCTTATAATATATTGGGCGAGTGCGAAAGTTCTACCCGTTTTTGGATATGCAAATTTGCAATGGAATTGACGTCACATATGACATTGTAATGACGCAAATCAACGGCAAATCTAACGTGTGGATGCCTCACATATAAGTGCATCGTGTCTCACAAAGTTAATAATCTCAAAAAAAAAATATTCGAGAGTGTAACATGGAAAGCGAGAAGGAGCATATAAGGCATTGTTTGTTATACGAGTTCGATAAAAATAGTACGGCAGCCGCAGCATGTCGCAATGTTTGTCAAGTTTTTGGGGAGGATGCAATAGACGAAAGCACATGTCGTCGACGGTTTCGTAAATTTTGGGAAGGAGACAGAAGCTGCCAAGATCAAGCTAGGAGTGGACGGCCATCACACGTTGCAGACGACGATATTGACCAAGCCATAAGAAACAACCCAAACCCAACCGTGCAAGAATTAGCGGAGACCTTCAACGTACACCGGACAACGGTCGAGAGACGGCTGGTTAAGTTGAGTTTTACGAGAAAGTTGAATCATTGGGTTCCACATAACCTGACAGCTAATCAATTGGATAACCGAATTGCCACCTGTGTTTCCTGCTTTTCCCGGTACAAAAATAACCCATTCTTGACACGAATTGTCACAGGTGATGAAAAGTGAGTTATGTACAGTAACGTAAAGCGTCGTAAGACTGTGTGTCGCCTTGCTGATCTTCCTGCATCGACTTTGAAAGCTGAACTTCATCCCAAGAAGGTCATATTGAGTGTGTGTGTTGGGATATGCAGGAAATAATTCGCTGGGAGGTCCTGCCACTCAACCAAACCATCAATGCTGCTACAGCTCCTTCTACTGTCTACAGTTAGAGAGGCTGCATTCAGATTTGGTAGCAAAGCGGCCAGGTCTCATCTGTGTTATCCTTCATCACGATTACGCCAGGCCACATGCTGCTGTCATCACTCGCAAAATGTTACTGGGTTTAGGTTGGGAGGTTTTACCCCGCCCTCCCTATTCTTCTGACTTGGCACCAACTGACTATCATCTATTTCGTGCATTGAACAATTCCTTCAGTCAGTAAACCTTTGTTGATCTTGATGCTGTGAAATTGCCTTCCAAGAATTTTTTGACTCGAAACTGCAGGAATTTCACCGTCGTGGGATTTATCTCCTACCATATAGATGGAAAGAGGTCATAGATAGGAATATGGACTATGCATAATAATAAGTACTGTTCATTTTGCGTTTATTTGCTCTTTTTTATGGGTAATAAAAATGGGTAGAACTTTTGCACTCACCCAATAACTGCACAACTAAACGTATTCATGAATAGCTCATATTTTGAATATATATACACATTCCCTAATAATAACTTTAGAGGAAAATTACAAAACTATATATGGATAGTCCTTCAGAATCATAACTCTAAAAAATTTGGCTTTCGAAATTAGTTTATTAAATTTATCAAATAAAAGTTTATATAAAGAAATGTTTAGCAGATAAAAACATTGTTTAAATTTTTGTTTTTTAAAAGCTTCACTATTTGAAATTAAAAATGTAGTCAAGCTGTTCTTTTTAGGAATTTAATCTTATATTAAATACAGCATAGAATTTTATAAATAAACTAGCAGGCTTTGCCCGCTTCGCTGGACATTAAACTTAAATGAAGTCTCAAAATACCATATCTTTATTAATAACCTAAGTTCTCGCTGTGATTGGTAGAGGTTTTCTCGCTCGCAAATTAAGGACTCTGGGTCTCCACTGTCTTCGGCACAACTTACTCACTTTTTACTTCCCTTCCTCAGCGGTGAGTTCGAAGTTTTGCAAAATCACACTAATGTATTGGGAGTACAAATTAATTCGGTCCGTTTTCAATAGATGGCTCTGGCTGATTTGTTTACTGAATAATGATAGATGTTTTTGGCATTGTTAGAAAGGTTTGACCTTTGTCAACCATATTCAGTCAACGAAGCTTCGAGTTTTATACAACAACATTGGTTTTTTGAGCATTCAATATGTCGAGTTTTGTGCTAAAGAAACAACATTTGCGGGAAGTTTTGATTTTCTTTTTTAATTGGAAGAAAAGTGCCGCTGAAGCGCATCGATCGCTTGTGGAAGTTTATGGTGAATCTGCGCCATCTGATAAATCATGTAGAGAGTGGTTTCGACGCTTCAAAAATGGTGATTTTAGTGTCGAAGACAATGAGCGCCCGGGCCAGCCGAAAAAGTTCGAAGACGCCGAATTGGAGGAATTGCTCGATCAAGATCCGTGCCAAACGCAACAAGAGCTTGCAGGATCGTTGGGAGTCACTCAGCAAGCAATTTCCGTGCGCTTAAAAAAAATGGGAATGGTTCAAAAGCAAGGAAATTGGGTCCCATACGAGTTGAAACCGCGCGACGTTGAAAAGCGATGTGGCAATTGTCGTTAAAAATTACTTGGAAACGTTGAAATGGGAGGTCCTACCCCACCCGCCGTATTCGCCAGACCTTGATCCTTCTGATTATTGGTTGTTCCGACGGATGCATCACGATTTGGCTGGACACCGCTTCACTTCTTTCGAAGAAATTCAAGAATGGCTAGATTCATGGTTTGCGTCCAGAGAGGACTCATTTTTCAGAGATGGAATCCGAAAATTGCCAGAAAGGTGGACAAAAGTTGTGGCTACCGATGGACAATACTTTGAATAACATGTTTTTTCATTTTGATAATAAATAAAATGTTTTTTTAACGAAAAAAAACGGACCGAATTAATTTGTACTCCCAATACATAATGCGTACACTTAATCAATATCCAGTCTGGGTCCCCACTGCCTTCGGAACACACTTCTAACTTCCCCTTCCTCAGCGGATGAGTTCAAAGTTTTGCAAAATCCCACTGATGTACATAATGCGTACACTTAATCAATATCCGCGCACAAAAGTTCGCCATTCTAAGATAATTCAAAGCGAATTCAAACGGAAAAATATGTTTTTACACATGTTTATTGGGAACAACTTCAGTATAACCCCACAACGATATTTGGCGATTTTTTTTGTTAGCGCTTATGGCTAAATCATAAATCATATATGATAAATGATAAAATCATAATCTAAATCATGAAATCATAATCTAAATCATAAGATCAAAAATCCAAAATAAACAACATATTATGCTGCATATTATATCGCAAACAGTCCAAAACGACATCGTTATCCTTCAAAACGGCGCCAAAGAAAAATCGGCAAATTCAGCTGTGGGGTTATACTAAAGTTATACCGTTTATTGCCCTCCGACTCCGAGAAGGTGTGTGTGTGTGGGGGGGGGGGGGGGAGGGGGGGGGGGAATTTCGAATTTCGTGAAATCCAGTTACAATAAGTGCCGGATGCAAACAAACAATTTACGCACCAAATTTCGTGACCACAGAAGTCTTTAATAGAAAATATTATAAATAAATAAATACAAAACGCACAGCTTTAGTATGGGAACCCTTTGGTGACTTTAAATATTTTAAGCCATTTCTGTGATGTACTGAATTGGCTATCTCAATTGTGCAATTAAAGATCTTGGCGAGAAACGTCTGAGCTACTTCGGTTCCGAATTTCAAATTTTGCCAAAGGGATCCAATACTAAAGCTGTTCCACATCGAATCTGGTTTGAAACCGGAAAAAGGGTAAAATAAATTAGAAATATCAGACCTATATTTATAAATTTGATACCGAAAGAAAGGGGAGATTTTGCTGAATCCAGGGGTGCAAACAGTTTTTCGATGCGACAATTAGATTTTTAAAAAATAACTAAAGTATGAAATTTAAGTGGCAACGAAAAAACGGAAAAAGGGAAAAATAAATTAGAAATATCAGACCTATCATTACAAATTCAGTACCAAATGAAAGAGGTGATTTTTCTGAATCCTGGGGTGTAAACAGTTTTTCGATACGACAATTAGATTTTTTTAAATTAACTAAAGTATGAAACTTAGATGGCAACACTTCATTTCAATCTTTTCATAATTTGTAGTGCGAATCACGCGAATACAAAAGTCTTTAACTTAAAAATTTATTTTTATATTTTGTTTTTCCATTCAAAGCATTTTAGTGAAAAAATATTTATGGCGCATGCGCAGGCGTTTTTTACCCACAATTTGAACACTAATCATAATTTTGAAAATTTCTATAGATATAATTTCAAGTTGGGTGAAGACCTAAGTTTCTGCCAAGCGCCGTTGAATTCCGTCCAGCCGTTCTCGAGTGATGCCCGGACAAACGTGTTTTAGTCTTTTACCCCCTAGGGGGGGGGAACGGGGGGGAAATTCTGAAAAGTTGATAGATATAATTTTAAGTTGGGTGAAGGACTAAATTCCTGCCAAGCGCCATTGAATTCCGTCCAGCCGTTCTCAAGTGATGCCCGGACAAAAAAAAGCAACATTCGGACACGATGACACACACACGCACACACACACACAGGCAAAATTTTCTGAAGTCATTTTCGGCTTTCATGGGGTGTGAAACGTGAAGATATCGCAAAATTTTTCGATTCCGACAAATTTACAGACAAAAGTCTGATTTTATTAATATAGATGTTGCTATACAATAAATTTTATAATGTGCGTTTTTATTTATTTACTAGCAGGCTTTGCCCGCTTCGCTGGACATTAAACTTAAATGAAGTCTGAAAATACCATATCTTTATTAATAACCTAAGTTCTCGCTGTGATTGGTAGAGGTTTTCTCGCTCGCAAAGTGAGGACTCTGGATCTCCACTGTCTTCGGCACAACTTACTCACTTTTTACTTCCCCTTCCTCAGCGGTGAGTTCGAAGTTTTGCAAAATCACACTAATGTACATAATGCGTACACTTAATCAATATCCAGTCTGGGTCCCCACTGCCTTCGGAACACTTCTTACTTCCCCTTCCTCAGCGGGTGAGTTCAAAGTTTTGCAAAATCCCACTAATGTACATAATGCGTACACTTAATCAATATCCGCGCACAAAAATTCGCCATTCTAAGGTAATTCAAAGCGAATTCAAACGGAAAAACATGTTTTTGCACATGTTTATTGGGAACAACTTCAGTATAACCCCACAACGATATTTGGCGATTTTTTTTGTTGGCGCTTATGGCTAAATCATAAATCTAAAAATCATAAATCATATATGATAAATGATAAAATCATAATCTAAATCATAAGATCAAAAATCCAAAATAAACAACATATTAGGCTGCCATATTATATCGCAAACAGTCCAGAACGACATCGTTATCCTTCAAAACGGCGCCAAAGAAAAATCGCCAAATTCAGCTGTGGGGTTATACTAAAGTTATACCGTTTATTGCCCTCCGACTCCGAGAAGGTGGGGGGGGGGATTTCGAATTTCATGAAATCCAGTTACAATAAGTGTCGGATGCAAACAAACAATTTACGCACCAAATTTAGAGACCACAGAAGTCTTTAATAGAAAATATTATAAATAAATACAAAACGCACAGCTTTAGTATGGGAACCCTTTGGTGACTTTAAATATTTTAAGCCATTTCTGCGATGAACTGAATTGGCTATCTCAATTGTGCAATTAAAGATCTTGGCGAGAAACGTCCGAGCTACTTCGGTTCCGAATTTCAAATTTTGCCAAAAGGATCCAATACTAAAGCTGTTCCATATCGAATCCGGGTTGAAAACGGAAAAAGGGTAAAATAAATTAGAAATATCAGACCTATATTTATAAATTTGATACCGAATGAAAGGGGCGATTTTGCTGAATACAGGGGTTCAAACAGTTTTTCGATGCGACAATTAGATTTTTAAAAAATAACTAAAGTATGAAATTTAAGTGGCAACGGAAAAACGGATAAAGGGAAAAATAAATTAGAAATATCAGACCTATTGTTACAAATTCAGTACCAAATGAAAGAGGGGATTTTTCTGAATCCTGGGGTGTAAACAGTTTTTCGATACGACAATTAGATTTTTTAAAATTAACTAAAGTATGAAAATTAGATGGCAACACTTCATTTCAATCTTTTCATAATTTGTAGTGCGAATCACGCGAATACGAAAGTCTTTAACTTAAAAAATTATTTTTATATTTTATTTTTCCATTCAAAGCATTTTAGTGAAAAAATATTTATGGCGCATGCGCAGGCGTTTTTTACCCACAATTTAAACACTAATCATAATTTTGAAAATTTCTATAGATATAATTTCAAGTTGGGTGAAGACCTAAGTCTCTGCCAAGCGCCGTTGAATTCCGCCCAGCCGTTCTCGAGTGATGCCCGGACACACGTGTTTTAGTATTTTACCCCCTAGGGGGGGAACGGGTGGGAATTTCTGAAAAGTTGATAGATATAATTTTAAGTTGGGTGAAGACATAAATTCCTGCCAAGCGCCGTTGAATTCCGTCCAGCCGTTCTCAAGTGATGCCCGGACAAAAAAAGCGACATTCGGACACGATGACACACACACACACACACACACACACACAGGCAAAATTTTCTGAAGTCATTTTCGGCTTTCATGGGGTGTAAAACGTGAAGATATCGCAAAATTTTTCGATTCCGACAAATTTACAGACAAAAGTCTGATTTTATTAATATAGATAAATTGAATGTACCTCTATTTGACGTATAACTTTCCAAGACCTTAGAAAAAGGAAAGGAAAAAGAAAATCTCAAAATCTTAAAAGAAGCCTTCGCGTAAGAAAACCTTACTTCTCTTATACATGCCCACTTGGATTCAGGTTGTTTAAACATGTCGGTCACTTAATATTATTAGTTAATTTCATATAAGACTTTTCACCATACCGTCTTAGAATGTAGAATGTTGTCATGAATTAAATGATCGTCGTTTGTTTCAAATAAAATAAGAAAATATAAAAGTCTAAAGCAATAAAAATAAAAGCGTTTAGTTCCCCCTCACCTTACTACGATTAATAGCTAACGAGCCACAAATTATAGGTTTATATGTTTATGTCATGTTCTTTATTTTATTGATATTTATTTGTATATTGATCAAATAAGATAAGTTTTACTCCTCTTAAACAGCGATGTGTAACTTATTTTTAGTTTGTAGTAACTTTGCACCTATTCGTCAATAGTAGAGGGTTATAACAACGACCTGAAATGCGTTGTGAACCTATACATGACTTAGAAAACTTATTTTTAAGTTTAAATTTAAAGACACAGTATTTAATGTTTATGATCTAACCTAGTAATTTAATCGGTTATAAGCTAAAAAATAAATAAATAAAATTGATCGCAGATTGACCTTATTGCTATGCTGACTTGCGTAGAAGTCAATAAAAATAGAGTTTAGCGCAGCATCTTTAATAAATTTTGTTCTGAACACAAGAATTCGTCATCATCAAAAAGTTATAGCAAACACACATTATCTCATCAGTCTGAAATCCCATTTAAAACCAGATGAAGTGATACAATAAATATAGTACAAATTTCACAAACTTTAAGCTTCTTGAAAGTTTTAATAATTATTATGGCAACACATTGCGCAATTAAAATGATTTCTTGATCTCTCTCTCTCTCTCGCCTTTATATATATATATATTGAAAACCTTTTCAAACATTGCATTATATGAAACCATCACATCAAGAACTATAAAAAATGAATAAAGTTAACGAAAAAAAAATAGTAATAAATAAGGAACTAGATATTGAAAAATACAAATTCGTTACTTTTTCAAGAGCATTGAATGAATGTTATATGCAAATTAGGTGATCTTTCATGCTGTATGCAAACTGCTAAAAAATTACAGCATACGATGCTCGAGGTCACCTAAGAGACTTGAAAATAATTTCAAATAATATATGGAAAAAAACCAAGAGAGAAATAAACTTATGAAGTGGAAAAAACCAAGAAAGAACTAAACTTCAAACACCAATTTTTTCATGAATTGGAAAAAACCATGAGAAAAATAAACATATTAAACTTCAAACACCAATTTTTGCATAATAAATTAACCCTAAGAAAATTTAATAAAACTAAATTTTAACTTTCTTTACTTTTGAAAAGCACTCCGAAAAAGGTACAACACTCCACAACAGCCATGATACCGAAAATAGTTACATTCACAGTTAATAAGACAGGTGGCACGCTGGCGCGCCCCATCATCGACTGTCCCAGATACGAGGGTATCCATGCAGTCCCGTTAATAAGACAGGTGACACGCAAGCGCGCCCCATCATCGACTGTCCCAGATACGAGGGTATCCATGCAGTCCCGGAAGTCCCGTTAATAAGGAAAACTAATTCATCTACTGAACGATTAAGTAAAAATAAATTTCAGTTTAAATTTTAGTTTAATTAGTTTCTTCTATTTTTTTTACAAATTAACCTTAAAGTTAAAATTTAAAATTAAAGTTAATTAATTTAATTAAATTTTAATCTATTACAGAGATTAATTTGTGTTACGTAAATTCGCAATTCATAAGTATCATGTAGAGATAGAAGTGTTTCATGAATTCAAAAGAACAAATTATAGAGGAAGGAGTTGTGAACTGTTAGAGTAAAAAAAAAAAAAAAGTAATGACCCACTTTTTTTTTTTTTTTTTTTTTTTTTTTTTTTAAATATAATTTCACAAACCCATCCAACCAAACACCACCCATCCTCTGTAATGAAGCATCTGCCCACCCAACCTCCGCCTTTTTTATTGTCTTTTTTTTTTTTTTTTTTTTTTCCTTTTTTGTTAAAATACGCAAAAGTGCACTTTTTTACTGCAAACACCGTATACCAGGATAGAATAAATTAGAAATAAGATTTAATAATTGAATTTACTAGAAATTTTTAGGATAACCATAAAGTCTAGTCTGAAAATAGATAGACTTAACGTTTTTACTTTTATATTTATCAGAACATGGATGTTTTATTTTGTAGAGGAAATTAATTAGAATAGTTTTATAAATAGTTTTATGCAAACATGATCTGTAATGAGTAAATAAATTAACTTTAAAAGAAAATTCTTTTCTCATATCAAAAATATCAAAATCTAATTTCCCATTGTCATTATATATTTTTAAATCTAAAAAGTTTTTTTTTTTTTTTTTTTTTTTTTTTCCATTTCGTTTTTATTTAATGACAGACTTTAAGGATAATTATCTATGAAGGTGTTAGTATTGCTATCATTAAAGTAAAAAACGATAATATCATCAATATACCTGTAGAACATTAAGTCATTACATAAAGAGAAGTTTATTTCATAATAATAAAGATATAAATCAGATAATAAACTTCTAGCACACCTTTTTCAATACCTTTAATGCTTTGGTATATATTGTGATTATATAGAATAAAATTATTATGCATAATGAAATTTAGTAAAGTTTTAAAGTAATGAAACGATATATACATTTTTTTTTTTTTTAATGCTATGTTTATGTTCATTTAAAAGAATTAGCATAGTGTTATGTAAGTCGTGAATGTCTATATTATTAAATAAAGATTTGATTTTGTTAATACAGCCTAGGGCTCCTTTGAAAAAAAAACACCGAGGTCTATATCCCTTATTACACAATTGACCTTAACCCCAAAACCAAGGTTTTATTTTGATCAAATCCTTATTGCAAATATATGCATACAAATTGCAGTTTATGTGATTGTTTTTTTTTTTAATGCATGCTTTTATATTTTAAACAGCGCACCCAGATTCCATTTACCTGAAGATCCAAAAACTGCAATCATTATGATTGGAGCTGGCAGCGGTATTGCCCCTTTCCGAGGATTTTGGATGGACAGGAAAAACAAATTCGAAAATTGCAAGGCGGAGAGGAACTTGAAAACAGAATTTGGACCAATGTATCTCTTTTACGGGTGTAGAAAATCAGCGGAAGATAATATTTACAAACAAGAAATTGAGTCACTTATTCAAATTGGAGTAATTTCCAGCGCATTCACAGCTTTTTCTAGAGAACCTGGTCAGCAAGAGGTAAAGTTTAAAATACTTTGAATTGAAAATAGGAAATAAAGTGCCAGTATGTTTGTTAAAAAATAAAATTACACGAAAAATAAAATCGCTTTTACTTATTTAAATAATAATAATAATAATCACATAAAATTAATATTTTACTACATTTAATTTTTTCATCGATAACTGTTGCATAATGTTATAACATAAATTATTTTCTTTTTACAATAAATTAAACTTTCTGACTTTTCTTTTTTTTTTTTTTTTAATTTTACAATTATATAATATCTTTTTCTGTTCTTTTCTTTTCTCCAAATTGTAATGTGATAAGGTATTTAAATTCTAAAATTTATCGTTCCAGCAATATGTTCAACATAAGTTAAAAGAGCAATCAAGTTTAGTTGCATCCATTTTATCTCAAAATGGACATATCTATGTTTGTGGCGATGCAAATATGGCAGCAGATGTTAAAAATACAATTGGCAATATCTTGAAGATCAACGACAGTCAAATCAGCTTAGAATCGCTTCTTGTAAGTAAATATTTTTTGTTTATTTGCAATAAATTAATGCGTAAATTATATGCAAAATTTTTAAGTAAATGTCTAAAAAAGGAGAAGAATAATTATTTAATACTAGCAGGCTACGACCGCTTAGCTGGTCACTGTATTTAAATGATTTTTCAAAAGAAAGAAGTGAATCATTGTTTATTTTTTATATTACATTATAAATAAAAACTACAAAAAAAAAAAAAAAAAAAAACTACATTGAAATCGCACTAAACCTTGCTTCGGATACCAGCTGCCTACAGCAGGTCTTTTTCCGCCTGCACTGCATCGGGTCCAGGTTTGGTCTATTCCGGGTACTTCAGTTTGGGTATTTATCGGCGAAAGATGGATTTGTTATTATTTAGGAACTACGATTTCAAAGATGACTGTATCTCAACATCTATTAAATATTTTAGGTTCATTATTCAGTAGCAAAATTTCATTATTCGCGTGAAAATATATATATTGTCGAAAGCGATGAACTGGAAAACTTTTTTGCCAACAATTAAAGTAAAAATTAACATTTAAATGGCTAATTTTCAAGCTATTATAAGGCAATTATTTTTATATTTTAATTAATTTAAAAAAAAATCAAAAATTTAACAAATATAAAAAGAATTTCGAATGTTGTTCTCGAATGTTTTTTAAAATATTTTGATTAGTTAAAATATTTCATCCATAGCCTCCTAAACTAGATGCCTGTCGCGTTGCTCGTAAACTTGGCAACAGTTCAAGCGGTAGACAGCGCCACCAGGTACAGATTACGCGACTTTTTTATTCAACAACCACCAAAAATTTTAAAAGTGAGATTTGATATACATAAAAGGCGAATAGAATCGAAGAAGCGTCGATTATATGTGTCATATATCATTTCTTAAAATTATTGGTGACAGTTGAATAAAAAAGTCGTGTAATCTGCACCAGGTGGCTCTGTCTACCGCTTGAACTGTTGCCAAGTTTACGAGCAACGCGACAGGCATCTAGTTTAGGAGGCTATGTTTCATCTCTTGCAAAAGTGAAACATCTTCATTTTTCTTTAAAATTTACTTATTGCTGACATGTTGAATTTTATAGCCATATCTCTTCAAGAATAAATATTTATTTTACAATTTTTAGGTCTGCAGTGTTTTTTTTTTTTTTTCAACTTAAGTTTTTATTTTGTGCGTTTTAGTAACAAAAAGAAAGCTTTTGAAAAATCTAATCAAATTTCTTAGGATACTGTGTAGACAATGAAATGTTTTCTTTTACAATTGACATCTTATCTATTAATTACCTGCAAAAAAAGTAACACATCTGCCTCCAAGTATCGAACCCACGACCATCGCATTCACAACTAGGCGCTTTAACCGACTGAGCCATTGACCAACATACGGAATACCTCACATTTACTTTCAAATGGAAACGTTTTGTTTTTTAGCGTGACACGGAAACACTATGGCGAAATCCAATTTCAATTTAAAAAAAAACTTCTAGTTAAAAGAAAACTTATAAAAAATTCGAAAATCGGGCTTCCAGGTGCATCAGGAGAGGTATTACGAAACGAACCTCCATGCAAATTTGTGTAGCTCTGCGATCAACCGTTTTCCTAAAATGCTCCGGATATACATACACAATGACACACACACAAACAAACAAACATCTTATTTTATTATATATATAGATGGTAACATCATAGTCTAAAATATTTCATAGCATATACACAGTTAGACGGGCTATGGAAACATCGGAGAATGAAAAGCAAAAGTTAACAGTGTCGCCTAGCCAATTTTCCCTACATAAAACAAAAGGATAGAAAACCTCAGCAAAGAATGAAAGAGAAATAAAGAGCTCATTGAAAAGACGAAATTGTGTATAAATTATTAACCGAAGAGTTATAATTTAATTTGCAGTTTTAACTGTCAATTTTATTCAAACTCTTAGGGCAAAATCTCAAAGGGGTTGAATCATAAAACTATGCTACCGTTTATTTAACAAAAAATTTAAAACCGCGATTAAACTTAAACCATTTTTTTTTTTTTTTTTTAACTACAAAAGTTTATTAAAGCATTATTAAATCAATAACAAAGAACAAGGTCAAAATTTTATACGTATATTCACAAAAACTGATGATTCAGGCATGATTCTAGCTCAAGTTATATTTTTTATGACCAAATAAGGAGTATTTCAACACTTTGCGGCGCAAGGTAATTCGGATCATTTGAATTACACTGCCACCGGAATTCACGAACAAAATTAAAATAAAAGAATTTGACGACGTTTTTCTGCTGTGTAATAAAAGTAAAACTTTCCTAAAAAAATTTCCGGGATGAGTTTTTGCAGTTGAAAATTAAAATCAGGTGATGCTGTAGTGACATCACCGCCCCTGAAAGGGTTAAGGAATGGGACATGTGACTTTTCACTGAGAATTAACAAGGCAGCTGGAAATTTTGAAAAGGAATTTTGAAATTGCGGTTAATTAAGGCTTTGGATACAAAATCAGTTCATATAATTCGAAAAAAAAAAAAATAATAATAATAATAATAATTTGCTATCTGACTACTGGATAATATTCTCTAGTTTTAAAAAGATAACTCTAAGTTCAATTCGTCTTTTAAATAATTAGCAAATGATTTGCAGCATTTTTTTTTTATATATATAAAATATATTATAACTGAATACAAACTCCAGTTTTTCAATTTCATAAATTTAAATTACAAATTCTTTTTCTACTATTGGAATTAGGCTATTTTAAAGTAAGATTATACGTGTGATGATTTAATATCACAGGTCAATTTTGTCCTTTTTCTCCTTCATACGCACTTAACATTGAGAGTTTTTTTCGTTTGCCTCCCATGCTTTTTATATGGATTTTAAGCTTTTTTTCCCTCGTTTTTTACATTCTAAAGTTTATAAAGGAGTAAGTAAATAATTAAAGGATATAAAGGAAACATAAGTATATAATTTGATTATGAAAAATAAGCCTCAACTGGTAAAAAACAATAATAATTATTATAATTTTAATTACACAAATATGAGTTTTAATTAAATGAAATGCCTTTCCTAGCAATTCATTTGCTAAAAATATAATATTATTTCTAACATTTTATTATTATTATTATTATTATTTTAGGAAAATGGACAATATCACGAGGATGTGTTCGGTGTATTGTACAGAAGAAAAAGAAGGAATTTTGGATAATCAACCAAACTGAACTTTATTTTTCGCTTTATACGTTTAATATTTAAATGTTTTGGCAAACAGTTGTTTAGTTTTGAAAGCTTTATTTGTATTCGAAACTCACCAATATTTAATATTTTTTTACGATAATATGACACAAATGCTATAACAAATATGTGTATTTAGTAAACAAACCATAAAAAAATTTATTTTATTTTATCAAATGCAGGCATACTTGCTAACATCCTAATTAAAACTCCGTAGTACCGTTAGCCCCGCCTTTTTTTTTTCACACCAGTAAATTTGAAGAGTAATATTCTCTAAATTCAATTACGATTAAATAAGAAGCAGGGCCTGATTACCCAAAAGGCTCGGGAAGCACAAGCTTCCCCTCAAAAATTTAACTGGGGGCCCCAAAATGACTAAAAACAGGGTCTTGAATTTTCTATTTTAGATTTTCACACTGAGATTGAATCTTTTCTGAAAAAGTTCACCTAAAGCAAGGTAAAATACCTATTATTTGGGGAAAATTCTATTATTTAACCTCAAAAATTTGAATGTTCTTAATTAATAAGTTATACGATTTTAAAGTTGTGGGTAGAAACCACCCAGACATATGAATGAAAATATATATATATTATATATATATAAAAACAAACACACAAAATTTTTTTATCTATAGCATTTTTATATTACAATATGTAATAGGAAAACAAGATTTCCTAAAATCAAAGGGGCCCCGAAATGATACTAAGCTTACCCTAGCTTCAAAGCTTAATCGGGCCCTGATAAGAAGAATAATACTCTGAAAGCATATTGATGTGAAATAAAAGGCGTGGATAATGCAAAGATGTATTAGAAGTTCTTTGGCTAATGATACTACTGAGTATTAATTAGGATGTTGGCAAGTATGTGCAGGGGTCGTACTCTTTGCCCTTTTTTAAGGACACTCTCGAGGATTAGATATTCCTGCCTTTATTGCTACCACAATTTTTTTCAATAAACTGCATCCTAATCTGTCACGAAACATTACTTTAAAAATACTATGAATATTTCTGCAGGACACTAGTGGTGGCAAAAAAGACGAAAATTTCTTATTCTTGACTGCATCCTGAAAAAAGGGCGGAGAGTACGTCCCCTGCTCATGTAAATATAGATTTCAATACTTATTAAACTCTTTTCAAACAGTTTACTGAAATGTTTAAGTGTTATATACAGGGTGATTCTGCGGTCATGGGACAGACTTAGGAGGGAAGTAGAGAACATCACAAGGATTCAGAATTGTATAAGAACTCATGTCCTCAAACACCAATTTAATCCTTTAACCCTTTAACGTTCACTACTTAATTTATTTTAAAAATTACTAAACTAATTTTTAAAATAGCTTTTAGACACATAGCTGATCATAAATATTTAAAAAATAAAAAATTAGCATTGTTCCTTTTCGAGAAATTTTCGGTTTGAAACATTTGTAAGTAAACCTTATTAAATTCAAATAATATTTAATTTAATAAATAAATCACTTTATAAGTAAACATTATCGACAACAAAAACTCTTAAAAGTTGCATAGATCCCAACATTTCAATTTATTCCGGAGTATTTTAACCCTTTGCGGTGCAAAGTAATTCGGATCATTTAAATTACACTGCCGCCGGAATTTACGAACATAATTAAAATAGAAGAAATTTTAAATTTTCACCTTAAAAAAAAAGGGCAATTTCTGCTATGTTATAAGTGTAAATGTTTGCTAAAAAATTTCCGGGATGAGTTTTTGCACTTGAGAATTAAAATTAGGTGTTCCATCAGCGGGAACACTGCGACTGAAAGGGTTAAGAACCGGGTGATTTTGCGTGTATATGGGCGTGTTTCTCCAATGTTGCATTTTTTTTTTTTTTTTTTTTTTTAAGGAGTTTTTACGTGCTAATGTTTACATAAAAAAAATATATATATATATTTTTATCGGTGTATTTTATCGCAATGGTTGCAATAATACGAACATTGTGTATGATTTTGTGAAGTAATGAAGCATGCAAGATTTTAAAATTTACACAGTAGCTGGAGTTAGTAGTGCGCAGTCAGTAGCCCAAAACATCCAGTTCTTAAAGGGTTAAAATGACGTCATAGATGTCGAATCGATATTGAAGAAAATTTCTCTGTAAATAAAGTGTTGCGAAATAAAGGCGGGGTTAAAAATATACCGGAATAAATTAAAATGTTGGCAACTATGTGACGTTTGGCGACATGGATTCTTATACAATTTTGAATCCTTGTAATGTTCTCTACCTCCCCTTCGAGTTTGCCCCATGACCTCGGAATAACCCTGTATAAATAATTTATTTATTTATTTATTTATTGTCAGTCAGTTCCTATTTGTTATTACTGTTATCAAAAAAATTGACAAAACAGATGTGAATTTCAAAACATTCTTTGTTTTTCGTAATGTCTGAAATTTATTATCCAAGAATTTATTAGTATTATTATTATTGTTGCTGTTATAAGATATAAAAATATCGTGTCAAGCTATATATTTATTAAATTTACATACAAGTTTGTACTGTTGAGATATATGCTTAAAAATCTGTGATATATTTTGTAATGATTCATAAAATTTATTTAATGTGCAATTTTGTTTAGTTTATTTGCTAGAAAGTTAAGACACAACTATTTATTGCTTATCATAAAGTATCTGTACTTTTAAGTGCATATATCTTGTTCAGAAATAATGAATTTGATGATACTGACATTACACATTCTCTCCCTATTATTATTTTTTTTTTATTACTTAAGTATTAAAAAAATATATTAAGAATTAAGATTTTTTTTTTTTTTTTTTTTTTTTTGTGCCAAGGGAAATATTCATCTCTCGACATACTTAAAAAAAAAAAAAAGAAAAAGAAAGGAGGGTAGAAAAAAAAGAAAATTTCATATTATTTAAAGCCTAATCTAAAATCATCAAATTACACTTGCATCTATAATGATTTTAACCAAACAAATATCCCATTTTAAATACTTTAAACATATTAAACTAGCAGTTCTACTCGATCTTTGCGTGAGGAAAGAAAAAAAAAAAAAAGTTAATTTGACACCTTAATAAGAAATTGCTTATTCTGAGTTCTGATACGGACCAAGCTCTTTTCAAATTTATTGAAAAATAAAGATTTGTAGAAAAATACCCAGAAATGTGTACCCTTTTCACACCTTTGGGAATTAAATTGCTTAACATTTTCATCTATTATCTTAATTAGGGCCTAAGAGGAGACATTTTACAAAGTTTCAAACTTATACTGCAAACCACTGCACAAAATTTTAAAGGTGTGGTGATAACGCTCGGAAACTTCGAAACGACTTTCAACCCCTTGAGGATTGCATTTTGGAAGTTCCTCATATCTTTAAAAGAAAACATTTTGTTAAATTTGAATCTTCTACAAAAAAACATTGTTTATGTACAGTAATAAGGCTACTAACTAGTTGGCATAGGTGGGGATCATATTTATGTTATCATAAATTTCTAGTGCGAGACATATTATAATCATGTTAAAAGAAATGAATTTGACCAAAGATTGATAAACTGGCAGAATGAAATCCCCGCCTAATAGGCTATACACCGTTCACTTCGATATAGTTATCTTATTCTAATCTATTAATTTATTTTATCAGGGTCGATTCTGTTGTTTAGTTTTCATGCTGCTATTTCCAATGCAATAATCCTCAAAATTCATATTTATATGAAAAATTTACAATTTCGCTATGTTCATAAAATCGTAAATTACGAATAATTTACGAAATTTTCCTATTAGAATATTTGTATTCAATCATGTTCAACCAAATATCATAAATGTAATTTTGAAGTTGTCTAATGTATTTAGGATCCTCAAAATGGAAGTTCAATTTTGCCTTATTCTGACATGTTAAGTAAATCGTAAATTCCAAATAACTTATGATTTTTTTTTTTTTAATTGGAAAAATCATAGTTTATGATATTCATGCCAGTATCCAAAATAATATTTAAAAAGTGGTTTGACATCTTTACGATGAAAATATCCCTCAAGATTGACGTTTATGTGAAATTTGGCTCTATTCTGCCATGTTAAGAAATTCGTAAGTTTCCAATAACTTACGAAATGTTTATATTGGAAAATTCATAGTCATTAATATTCATGCCAGTGTTCTAAATAATATTTCAAAAGTAGTCTGACATCTTTACGATAAAAATATCTCTCAAAATTGACGTTTATGTGAAATTTTGCCTATACTGCCATGTTAAGAAATTCGTAAATTTCCAATAACTTGCGAAATTTTCAAAGTAGCATATTTATAGTAATTGATGTTCATTCCGGCATCAAAACTGATATTTTAAAACTGATCTGACATTTTTACAGTAAAAGGTTTCCATTTAATGCACGTTTAAGTGAAATTTTGTCCTATTCTCCCACGTTAAGAAAATCGTAAGTTATGAGAAATTTACGAAGTTTTTTAATTCGAATGTTTCAAATGAATAGGGTTCTTGCCAGTGTCGAAAATAATATTTTAAAACTGATCTGACCTCTCTGCGATCATTTGTTCGTGAGATATCGTGTAAACAGACTAACAAACTAACGGACTAACACACTAACGGACTGACACACTAACAGACACCCTACAGACAGACACAATACAAATTTTGTCATTTTCGGATTCCTCACACCTAAAAACGTATAAAAAAGTCAAAAAACCGAGGTCGAAATTTTTCACGATTACCTAAGTTCCCCATACCTATAGTATGATGGGGAACTAAAAAAATTTTGATACCCTTCTTCGTCCTCTTGATGGTTAAATTTCCGAAGATCTTCAACTTTTACCTTAATTAGAGCCTAAGAGGAGACAGTTAGTTAAATTTCAAACTTATATAAGAAATCACAGCAGATATACGAAGATAAGACTCAAAAACTTTGATACCACCTTTCGGGTTAAATTTCGAAAGATTATCTTTTTTTCCTTTAATTAGTGCTCAAGAGAAGACATTTTGCTAAATTTTAAACTTGTATTGAAAACCACTGCAAAGTTATGATGCAGAAGGATAAAAAACTTCCACCTTTTCAACCTCTTGTGCAAATTTTTATTTTATTTTTTGATAAATTTAAATATTTTATCTCATAAAAAATATAAACTTAAAACTCTTAGTTTTAATCTTAGAAATAAATATTTAGATTTCCTTAAGAAAAAAATTCTCATTAAGATAAAAATTTGTATCTTCAAAGACTATAATTCAAAAAATCGAACTCGAAAAACTTCATTTTTGAATGAAATCCATACTTGCCAACATAATAATCAATATTCCGTAGTATTGTTAGCTCCGCCTTCTTTTTCACACCAGTTTCTTTTTAGAGTATTTTTCTTCTCATTTAATCGCAGTTGCGTTAGGAGAATATTATTCTAAAAATTTCTTGGTGTGAAAAAAAGGGCGGGGCTAACAACACTATGGAATATTAATTAGGATGTTGACAAGTATGGATATCTTTATAAAGCAAAGCAATAAAAATCCCATAGGATTACTGTAATTTTCGGTGTATAATCCGCATGTAAGGTATGTCATTCCCATTCTTGCCAGAGTAATATTCTCCAAATGCAATTCCGATCAAATAAAAAGAAAAATACTCTAAAAAGAAACTGGTGTCAAAAAGAAGGCGGAGCTAACAATACTGCGGAATATTAATTAGTATGTTGGCAAGTATGGTCATTCCTCCACCAGATATTTTATTTTACAAATAAACCTATTTTTCAACACTTCCCCGAAAAGACAGCTCTTAAAAAGATAACTTTATCAGTAAATTCAGATTTCTGGTGCAAAAGTTACTAGTTTGACTTACGGATTATGCACCGAAAAGTACGATATATGGGGAAGAAGAAAAGATGAATCAGATTGCTGTACACTCTTAAACTTTTACAAATAAATATACTGAACTGCACATAATTTTTTTGCATAATTTTATATTCTGCTTTATTACGACGTTTATAGTTCAGTTGAAAAGAAAGCACAAACATATTATTGACAAAACACTTTTTATTTCAATTTTCCTTTTTAAATTCGATAGTCCGAGTTTTAAGATATTTCGAGTTAGGCCCTGTCTCATTCAACTTGAATTATTGCGATTCAACTGTATAATTTTAAATTATACTTTACCACTACGTTTATAGTCCACTTGATAATAAAGCATAAACATTACTGTTGACAAATTTCGTTTTAATTATATTATTTTCTTTTCTAAATTCGATAGTCCGAGTTTTCCCATATTTCCAATTAGGCCTTGTCCCTTCAACTAGAATTATTGAGATTGAACTATATAATTTTAAATTCTACTTTACCACGACGTTTATAATTCAGTTTATATCACAGTATAAACATTATTATTGGAAATTTTGTTTTATTTAAATTTTGCTTTCTAAATTCGATAGTCCAAGTTTTTCGATATTTCAAGTTAGGTCTGGCCCATTCAACTTGAATTGTCGAGATTCTACTGTATAAGAACATTGCGAAAATGTAAATGCATATACAAGAAAGTTTTGTAGATTATTACCTCTATGGCATATTTATTAAAAAAAAATTACTTTTATCTGTCTTCTACAGAATGAGAACTTTAAAGGAAAACAAAAGTATCTTTTATTTCGAATCAAGCCTATATTACTGCCTCAAAATAATTTAAATAAATATAACTTTTAAACCAAAATTTTCCATAAATAAAATGTGGAGTTACGTCATCTCAGTCCTTGGTTTTATCTTCGTCATCGGCTTTGACTTCAGATTCCTTTGGCGTTGAATCTTTTTCTTCATCTTGTAGATATTCTGTTCGGTCTTCAATTATATCGTTTGTTCCTATATCTGCAACATTCAAATGGACTGAAGATCCTGGACTTTCTCGAGAAGAATGCTGTTCAAAAGACCCCGTATGTACGAAACTAGAGTGACTTGCTGCATTCCTATCCTGCCTATCATTTGAATTTCGAGAACTTTCCTGGACACTTTGAGAAATTCCTGGGGCATTTGGTATTCCTTTACTAGATTTACTAGATACTGTGTTTATCGTCACCGATTCTGCACTTAGGATTTCTGGGATATTACCTCGAACATGTCGTAAGAGACGGGAGGTTGGAATTGCCCCAAACTGCCCTCGATGAACTTGGTCGTAAGCTTTTTCTTTAAGATTCTGTATGATGTCGAACATTCTTTGTAACAGCGCAGGAGTAACATCTTGTGGATTTTCTGCCAATAAGTTTTTAAAATTTTCAATTTCATCCCAGTCTTCAAAGTCCTAAAAATGTTCAAACAAAAGAACTTGGATAGCAAATCAGTGAAATATAATGAATTTCTATATAACGTGAAAAATACAATCCAACTTATCCGACTGCTTAGTAAGAAATTCTTTATATAGCTAATGTATGAGCTATTGAAAAAAAAAATCCAACATTCCTCTTCTAATAACTAAGGTATCGTTATGTTATAGCCTCTTGGACTTAACGCTGATGCCTGTCGCGTGGCTCGGAAACTTAGCAACAGTTGAAACGGTAGACAGCGCCACCTGGTACAGATTGTACGACTTTTTTATTCAACAGCCACCAAAAATTTCTAAAAGTGTTATATGATATACATAAAAAGCGAATATAATCGAAGAAACGTCTATTATATATATGTCATATATCACTTCTTAAAATTATTGGTGACAGTTGAATAAAAAACTTGCTTAATCTGTATTAGGTGGCGCTATCTACCGCTTCAACTTTTGCCAATTTCCGAGCCACGCGACAGGCATCTAGTTTAGGAGACTATGGTTATGTGTACAGAAATATAAAACAATAAAGAGTAATAAATATTACTTATATTAATCTTAAATGAATTTTTTTAGTTATTAAAAGTTCACAATCACAAATTTCAAGTGAATCTGTATTGGGTTACAAATCTAAATGAGGCCATGGAAAATTATTTTGTACTTTTTAGTTAGTTGTGAAAACTAAAAACATTTTTTTTTCCTTAATTTAAATAATTATTTTTTACATTTATGAAAAAACTATTCATGAATATTTTTATATAAGCATAAAACTTTTAACCATTGTTAGGTACCTTAATTCAGAAAATATTGAAAAAATAATGCATCCATAAATTCGAAATTTTAACTATTACAGAAAGAAGTAGACTGAAAACAGTGACGCAAGATCAAATATTGGCTAAAGGGTAAGGATTTGGAGTTTTGGGGATTGTCGCTCTATGATCTTTTTTTTTTTTTTTTTTTTTTTTTTTTTTAATTTCTTCAATATTTAATAGAATTAGATTCGTAAAAATTTTCACCCTCGGGTTTTTGACGGATTTACATGTTTTGAGAGGTCTAGAACACGATTTGATCATTTTTAGAAAATGTCTGTCTGCCTATCTGTTTGTCTACACAAAATTTTGTGGCAACTGTATCTCACAAACTACTGCAGAGGATTTTAAATTTGATATGTACTTGCACCCACATAAAAATTAGTGTTTATGAACTTTTGGTGAAGATCATCCAACAGGTAGAGTAGCCATCCCACTTTTTCGAAAGTTTTAACATGATGGTGTATGACAAAATTTCATATATATGTACATAATGAGAATTATTTTTTAATATTTATTTCAACCCTGTAAATATTTATTTATAACTAGCAAACCCGTGCGAAATTTCCGCACTTTTATTATTTATTTATTTTTCTTATTTACCTTTAATATTTGAAACTCATAAATATTATACCAATTTCACCACCGAATTAAAATTTTACTTTACACTTAGCCAAATTATTATTAGAACCAAATTAACATTGCGCAACAGTGAAACCAAAATCATTCAAAGAAAGATTTAAAAATAAAATTCATGGTTGACATCCCAGTTTTCACACTGCCGCAGCAGTACAGTTTTAGTATAGGACCTCCATGACGACTTTTAAATTCATCTCGCCATGTTGGCGATAACTTTTTATTTATTTATTTTGACACAGTTCTTTGTTTAAAGATTAAAAATAATAATAATAATTCCTCTTTTGATTACACTTTTAATAATTGTGTATTTTAGTCAATTTATGATAAAAATTCATATTCTGTTTTTAAAGTACTGCTATGTTTAAAATGGCGCTTGCAAAAATTCTGAAGAGGAAACTTTTAAAAATACATTTTTCCATAAAATAATCTCATTTTCTTATTAGATCATTCAGCTGAGTCCGAGTGCTTAAATACTATCCATTTATTAATATTATTTTTTATCCTCGCATATATTTTTTTTTTTTTTTAATTATTATTACATCACTATTGTATCGTTTTAAGAAAATAAAATCAGAACTGGTCCACGTTAGAGAAACATTATATAGATAGTTATAATCAACTGGGGAAAAAAATTGTATATGTAGAAGCATTACTCCCCTCACTGGGGTTACTATTCCCCCCCCCCCCCCAATAAGGGGAGGGGAATTTTCATTATGAGTATCTTTCAAAAAAGCTAGACAGTATCTAAAAAAAGAATGGTTGAACCACACTGATCTGCGATAATTTAAAACATAGTTATCTTTTATTTTATTTTTTTAAAGATGTTATACAAAGAATAAAATTGACTTTCTTTGGATATTCTGGTGTTATACTACTTCTCTAGAACGGAAATTGTCTGCATTCATCATAGAAGATAATTTTAATCTATATATTAATTTGAAACATGTTTTTGTCTGTCTCCACTAAATTGAGAGAACAGCTAAGTGTAAAAATTTGGTTGAGGTGTCTAAAAAAAGGTCTTGGTCTGTAGATGTGTTATGAAAAGAGAAAAATAAAAAAAGTCGAACGGTTCCCCCCCCCCCCCCCCAGAAGAAATTGTACATGGGGGGACTAGACTCGAATACTAAAAAATCAATATCTCCGATTTTGGAATTTTCAATTTTAAAGGGGGGAAAAGGGGGGGAAGTAGATTTGAAGAGGGGGGGGGGGGAATTAGTTTGAGAGGGAAATCCGTTCTAGACCCACACATGTAGCAGGGCCTGATTATCGCACGGGCACTCGGGGCTCGTGCCCTGGGCACGAAATTTTTAAGGGGGCACAAAATTTTATTAAAAGTTAAGAGTATTTGAATTAAATTCTATAGATTTCCTCTAACTCAACTGTGTATCACATATGTGAATAAAATTTAAGTTAGAATTTGTTGTTTGACTAACAAGAGTAATTTTAACTATCATTGAGGATGAAAACCGAGAAAGAGTCATCTTTCATCCAAATTTTTTTTAGTTAGTCCATTTCCCTATTAAAAATTGTGTTAATATAGAAACCGATTCATGTGTGTGTGTGTGGGGGGGGGGAGTACAGTATACCTTCTTGCTCCTACCCATCCTATGCCCCAAATAGTTTTTACACTTTCATCCATTCTAAGGGGGCACGAAAAATTGAAAGTGCCCTGGGCACAAAAATTCCTTAGTCGGGCCCTGACATGTAGCACCTCATTTTAAAGGTCTTGAAATTTCATGTTGATTGGGGATGTTTGTATACAATATAGGGTGCCCCCTGATGGTGAAAAATGGAACTAGGTGATTTTGTAGTAGGCCCTATCATGTTGCACCTCATTTTAAAGGTCTTGGTATTTCCTGACCGTTGGTGGTGTTCGTACAGAACACACTGTACCCCCTGGTGGTGGAAAGTGCAACTAAAGGATTTTGCAGTTGACACCCCCCTGTGACACCTTATTTGAAAGGTCTTGGAAATTCAAGACGATTGGTGATAAAGGTCTTAAAATTTCATGTTGATTGGGGATGTTCGTATACAATATAGTGTGCCCCTGGTGGTTAAAAATGGAACTAGATGATTTTGTAGTAGACCCTCTCATGTTGCATCTTATTTTAAAGGTCTTGGTATTTCTTGGCCGTTGGTGATGTTCGTACAGAACACACTGTGCCCCCTGGCGGTGGAAAGTCCAGCTAAAGGATTTTGCAGTTGACACCACCATGTGATACCTTATTTGAAAGGTCTTGGAAATTCAAGGCGATTGGTGATGTTCGTATATAACATACTGCGCCCCCTGGTGGAGGAAAGTGGATTTTGCAGCGAGTGTGTAGCATGCCTGCTATACGGTGCCGCAGCCACAGGCAGCGGAAACACGATTCAGAAGTTCGTTCGCTTCAAGGTTAATTTTTAAGAATTTTTTTCATGTTATTAGCGGCCCGCATATACGCTGCCGAAGGCACCGGGGTCACGAGCCCGAGTTCCGTTCGGTTTGAGGTAATTTTTTTGTTACAGATAATTATTTTTTCGCGATGCTTTCATTTAAAAATAGAAATTCAAACAAAATAGAGTTAAAGATATAAAATCATACAAATTTAAAGTTCATTTAAGGTTATTATCATGGGCCCGGGCAACGCCGGTCGCGTTCGTTTGGTTCCAGGTTTTGGGAATTTTTGGGAATTTTTTCATGTTATTAGCGGCCCGTGTATGCGCTGCCGCAGGCGCCGGGGTCACAAGGCAGATTTTCATTCGGTTCAAGGTAATTTTTTTTCTTACAGCTGATTATTATTATTATTATAATTTATTTATTTATTTTTTTTTTGCGATGCTATGCTTTATTTAAAAATAGAAATTCAAACAAAATTGAGTTAAAGATATAAAATCATACAAAGTTAAGGTTCATTTGAGGTTATTATCATGGGCCCGGGCAACGCCGGTCGCGTTCGTTTGGCTCCAGGTTTTGGGAATTTTTGAGAATTTTTTTATTTTATTAGCTGGCAGGCGTATGCGCTGCCGTAGGCACCGGGGTCACAAGGCAGAGCTTCGATCGGTTCAATGTAATTTTTTTTTATACATCTGATTATTTTTTTCACGATGCTTTTATTTAAAAATAGAAATTCAAACAAAATCGAGTTTAAGATATAAAATCATACAAATTTAAGGTTCATTTAAGGTTATTATCATAGGCCCGGACAACACTGGGCGGGTCAGCTAACATGTATTAAATGAAATAGAAAATAAAAGATAGCAACGGTTTATTTGGAGTCAGTTTGACGTCACATTGACAGTACTTTGTAGAAAGTTGTGTCATATATAGTATTTCTATTTATAAGCATTTTTCCGAATTTCTTTTTTTTAAGTGAAATGTCGTAAATTATATTAGATGTTTAACTTGAAATACATTTAAATAATGATGTGACGATTTTTGAAACATTATGGTCAATAAAGTGGCCGTTGAATTCAACGGGTTCCAGCTAGTAAATAATAATTGTAATAAGTTATTTATACTGAGTAAAGTTGTATAGCGCCATACTAGTTTTTTTTTTTTTTTACATTAAAAGGCCAACGAATTATTGAAATAGAAATATAACAACAGCATTTTACAATTATTATCGAAACCATTATCTAATATTTTTCTTAAAAGTCTACACCATTTAGGGGGAAATATCAAACTTTGAATATTATAGTATTTAAAATTACTTTGAATTTGTAACTTAGACGAAATATAAATTGAAAATATTTAAAAAAAACGATCACATCATTTCTAACAAAGACAAAACAGATAAATTATTCAACGAATAAATGTACTAAGTTATTTGTTTAAGTGACAATAAATATAATCTACAAAATAACACGTAATTAATTTAAATATAAACCACTGACGTAGTCCAATAAATAAGTAAAAATTGGTAAAATATTAAATTAATTGTCTTATTATACTAACTTTGCAGTAGGAAAATCATAACTTACATCAGGTTTCCCCTTAACTAATTGCCAATTAAGTTCTTTCATCAATTCAAGCAAGACGTTAAATTTCCTCATAGCGGCTGTTCTTTCTCGGCACTTGGAATCCAAATTATCGAATGTATAAATACCCATTACGTAAGACAACATATTCACTGCCATGGTTACAAAGCCCAGGCCGAAAAACATCCAAATCAATGTCAAAATCAACATTAAAGCATATATTGCACCCTCTGAAGTACTGTCAGACACACCTGCAAATACATGAAGAACATGGAAATTGTTACGCATTTATTAGCTTTCAAATAATTACTTATCATGTAGAAAAAACTTAATGAAAACTTTATAAACACCAAAATAATTACAAAATAAACGCTACAACGTAAAACTAAAAAGTGTTCGTCCACAGCAGCGCCAATTGCCTGCAGCGGTTGAGAGGAAAACACACAGCGACAAAGAACTGCCTTATTATTAATTATATATATATATATATTGCTGCAAATTTTCAAATCTTAGGAAATATCTTCAAAATAAGCACTATCACCAGAAAATAAAGACACCTGCCATCTTACTAATCAGGCAAACTACTAATAGCGTTCTTATTTTATTTTATTTTATTTTTCAAAAATATTTCCGGCATGAAATATATATTATATCCGAAGCGTTGCTGTCATTTTCTCCCCCAAATGGTGGACATTTAAGAGAAAGCATTGCACACTGAAGTTGCTCTTCTTACTTTGTACTTGTTTTGGCTAAAGCCATAAATTTCAAATACTTTCTCACTCATTCTTTAAGATGAAAAAGTGTTGCTTAAAAAAAACTTGTGGGAGATGAACTAAATAAATGTCCTGAAAATATATAGAGGAAATTTAACTATTTTATTTAATATAAAATCGTAATCATTCTTACATTTATTCAGATATTTTGCTTTGCTGCATTTATAATGCACTCGTATCTGCTTTTTCCGCTTGATGAAGGGTCTTAATGACATTGCAATAATCTCCTTCAATAAAATATTACTGTCCATTTAATTGTAATGCTTACTTTAAAATAGATGAAAATCTGAATAGGATATTTACCATTCATATCATTCGAATAACAATGATTGGCATTCTGTTCTTTTGTAAGATATTAGGGAATATTAATTACGCTGAGCACTATCAAACATAATTAGAAAAGAATATTTCAACTAAAATTCATGTACATTGTACAACCAGATGGTAATACTATAAAAGAATCTCCATAAATGCATTCTGGAAATCCAAGGTTGTATTAAAATAAAGACAAACCGAGTTCAAATATTTAGTGACTATGACTATAGAAATATGGAGATAAAATTTTAATAATCTACAATAGTATAATTTATATGGTTTACGTTTTGTTGTACCGAGATATAAACTCTAGATCAAGAAAATAAAATTTCTTTTTATTCCAAATTCTGTTATTCGAGTTAACAATAACTGTCTACACTAAAGACGTGGGCTTAAGAGGAGATACCCACCATGTGCGGTCTTTCTAAGGGGCCCTAGACCATACTCACGCGAGTTTCGGAGAAAGAAAACAGAAAATTTCGAACTGCTAGGTGAACGAGCGCGACCTGAAATTGTACCCGGTTCCCGCCTACCCGTTGAGCGCAGAATCGCTCGGCCACTGCTGGGCAACTCCGAATTCTAATCTCTTTTCCACAGCAGAATTAAATAAAATACTATATTTAGCTGAAAAATATGGTTTTTTTTTTTTTTCCTTCCGGCTCTATGGGTAATATTGAGGAAAAATTAGGGCTAGAGCTCTTTTGAAAGACCACACATACACACACACAGAGGGCACTCCACTCAAGCCTAGCCCCAATCGGGGCTAGGTTAACTGCGTCCCAAAATGACATTTTTATCTCCCCAATAGGTCAACTGCGACCCAGGAAATCTCCCCACCTATACTAAGTGCGACCCAGGAATGTTTCCCTGAAGTTTCCCGCCAAAGAACGTTTTTCGCCAAAATCGCCAAAGACTTTTGCACATGGTTATAATTTAGTATGTGACTAGTAATTTTTAATTTATTACGTAATAAATTTTAATTTGTAGCGTAAGTTGCTTTTGTCTGTAATGGCTTTAGAAATTTACATTTCCATTTAATTTTTACTGATTTATCCTTTGGGGAAAGGATGGGGAGGCACATTAAATTATTATATAAGCATAGAGAAAAAAATTAAAAAACTTTTAACCCTTAAATGCATAGTGATGCATATTTGTATCATATATATATATATATATATATATATAAATGGGTTTTTGTAATTCCTGGTGAAGTTTCCATTACAAATTAGCATATGACACATTATACAAATTAGCATATGACACAAAAAAAAAAACTGACTTTTTTTTTTTTTTTTTCCGTTGAATTTTCTGTGCACTAAAATTATCTTACATTTGAATACAATCATTTGGAAGAAATAAAAATCATGCATTCATTTAAGGGTTAATGCAGTTACATAAATATGAAGAAATGTAATTGAAAAATGAAGCACGCATATAGTTAAAACTCTCTGTCTCTCTCTCTCTCTCTCTATATATATATATATATATATATATATATATATACAGTCGGTAATAAAAGTGTCCGAACACTAGTAAAAATTTCTATGTAAAAAAAGCACACTTAATACAGTTTTGTTAAATAAATCCTTGTCGAATTCTGTTCTTAGTCTGTCTAAGAACATGATTCGATAAGGATTTATTTAACAAAACCGTATGAAGTGAATTTTTTTCACATAGGAATTTTTGCTACCGACACTTTTGTTACCGACTGTACTCGTCGCTATTATTTAAATAGCGACGAGTACAAATAACCTTTAAACATCAATTTTAAAAAAAAGTAATAGTTTTTTTCTCTGATATTTAAAAAGTATAAATAATAATAATAATAATAATAAAAACTATTACGGAAAATATGTAAAAAGTTTAACGCTCTCAAATATTTTAGTATGATTTTTTTTTTTTTTTTTTTTTTTTACATATTGATTTTTTTGTTTGGAAAATATTGCATAAAAATCCACAGACAATGGCCAAAGAAAAATTTAACTGAAGACAAAGAAAACCAAAAGACAAAGAAAAATTTAACTGTAGATACTGACGTGAATTAATATTTTCTCTATACCAATTATGTCAGTACACAAATTACTTCAGGTATTAAGTATGTTTTTTGTATTAACATAAGTTCCATTATTATATCATTATTATACCTGTCACCGTTATCATTTTTTTTTTTTTTGCAATTAACTATTTTTTACCATTATCCATAACGTATCCGAAATATTTTGTGAATCCCTAGACGCAACCCGTCACATTAAATGCACAATTTATTTAAATCAATAAGAAATTAAATAAACAAAAGAAACATATTTATAAATTTTATTTTTAAAACGGATATATATTATAATAATAAAGATAAATATTAAAACTTTTCAATTGTTTAATTTTAAGACTATTATTAGTTTAAACAATTACCGTGATCAATCCCCAAAGGTACCAAAATCAAACTAAAGTAATTACCAAATAAATAATTAAAGTAGACTGAGAATGTTCATAAAATTAACATTATTTTTAATTGGATTTTTTAACATATGAGCATTTGTCAACATATGAGCATAAAATTTGAATGGCATGTTAGTTATCATATCATTAATCGAATTTTATATAACTTTAGCATAAGTAATAATTTTTAAACTAATAATTATTTAATTTTTCTCAAACGTAAGCTTTGGAAAAAAATTAAAAATTTTAACAATTTTAAAAAAGGAAAGAAAAAATAGTGGTAAGTCCTAACAACACACATGTCCACAATACATCCTGAAGATATCCACAGGATGTCCATAGACGTCCTTTTCGTCCATAGGACATCCTGAGGATGACATCTGAAGAACACGTGCTGTTAGGGAGGATTCATTACAGTTAGGTGAAGACGCACATGCCTTCAAATGTCAAACTTAATCCTGATTTTTTTTTCTCTTTCTTTCACTTATATATATATATATATATATATATATATATATATATATATATATAACGAACCAGTTTTCATGTTTGTATGTATATTTTTGAAAAAGTTATTCACATGCGAAAAAAAGAAGGAAAATCAGGAAGAAAAATCTGGTTTAATTCTAACACATGCATGTATATGAATCTTCACTGTGTTCATTTGTTTAAAAATTACGCGCAAAAGAAGTAAACAAATTATTGCTTTAATTTTGTACGCCCGTGTACAGTAGAAGAAATTATTAGTTATATTAATTTTTTAACCTGCAGTTTTTGGTGACATTAGCTATTTTTAGTGTTAAAGTTAAAAAAGAATAAAAATGTAACAAAAATAAGATTTTTTTGCAAATTTTTACATAGACATGCATTAAAGGTTTCAAATCTCTATAAATTTGATATAAAAGTTATTAAAATACGAGATTTATCAAGTCTTTTATGCTGAAATATTACTAATACAATTTTATTATTCTTATTTGGCGATTCGTCGCACTTGGCGAAATTTTCAGCGGACGCAGTTGACATAAGGGATTAAAAAGGTTGTCCGCAGTTGGTATAGGTGGGGGAAGAAGAAATTGAAACACCTGGTATGTCGGGTCGCAGTTGGACGACACCGGTATAATCAGTTGTCCTTAACAAACATCCACATCACCGGACAGTTTTTTTCAGTGTTTTATTTTCCACCATGAGTGTATATTATACATGTCCTGTCCATGTAAATAAATATGTGCGTCATCGTAAGTTGAGTTAATATTTAATTAAAAAATGAATTTAGAAAATACAAATCAAAACCAATAAAGAAAGTCTTTTTTTTTTAAATCACATATTAATAGTAATTATTTATCTATACCATTAACATTAATCTTATCGCTTTTTGACCTATTCTTTAACATTATAGGCAACAGTAATTACTTTACACAACAAATTTCATACTTTTGATTTTATCTGAGGTCTCACTATGGGATTATTATTTCTTACTATTTACACAATAAAAATACATAAATAAAAATTTTCCAGCACATCTCAGTTTCCAGATATAAACAAAGCTCAAAAATTAGGATTTTCTTACAAATTTAAGCATTCATTTCGACTTTTATTGAAGTTTTGAATGAAAAGGCAAAGTGTTTTTTTTTTTTTTTTTGTGTGTGTGTGTGTGCAATTTGCTTTCTTTTTGTAATGGGATCCAGGTATATCTCTGACAAGGCTCCAACAGTAGTCTGCGAGCATAGTAGGCTACCATCTTCCATGGTAACGCTTTTCCAATGTAGCGACGTCTTGATGAAAACGTTCCCCATGTTCATCGCGTACTAAACCCATATTTTCGGAGGAAAAACTCAAATGTGAATGGAAAGAATGCAATTTTAATGACGTATTACATTCCATTTTATGGTAACAGTCCAACATCGCTTTTATTTCTTCGCGAAAGTCAACCGATTTGTTGTTACCAAAGAAATTTTTTGTTACGTCAATGAAAGCGTTCCATGCTTGTATTTCAGTGTGGCTAAGGGTAGATGTAAAAGACGAATCTACTATCGACTTTCTAATGTCCGGACCTACGAATACACCCTCTTTAGGTTTTGCCTCATTAAGCTTGGGAAACTTTTGCTTGAGGAATTGAAATGCGGGACCATCTTTACTTAAGCATTTCACAAAAGCTTTTATCAGTCCCAATTTGATGTGTAAGAGCGGCAAATAAATTTTATTTGACTCGACCAAAGATTCAAATTTTGTTTTTGTTTTTTCTTTTGTCCCGGTACATGAAATTGACGTAGTGTCCAATTTTCTTTTATAAAATGTTGTGATTGCACTCGGCTATCCCACTCTCAAAGAAAGCAGCAATATTTTGTATAGCCGGACTGCAAGCCAGTTAACAAAGAAATCACTTTAAAACCTCCTCAAATCAGCCATTTATGTTCTTCGTACTTTATTTTTTCTAATACAAGTTTCATAACGCCATATGTTTCTTTTAGATTAACACTATAGATAAGCGGTAAAGATGGTAATTATTTCCAGTATGCAGTAAGACAGCTTTTAAGCTCGTTTTCGATGATTCAATAAATAAGCGCCATTCTATGGTGACATGATCATGACCAAGTTGCAAAATTAATCCATTCACATCATTGTAGAAAACTAGACCATTTTCTTTGGAAAAGTATGGAACAAGTGAACATATGTCTCTTTCGATAAAAAGTTACCATCACATCTGGCTCGCACAGATTCCATTGCTTTAATTTTAAAGTCAATAGTTCTGCTTTATCAATGGGCAGATTTAAATCTCTTATCAGGTCATTGAGTCTGGTTTGATTCACGAAAAGTGGCTTCGATGCATATTCATGTATAAATTCTGGACCATTTTCACTGTGTACTGAACTAGAGTTACTTTCTGTTGCCATTAAACATTGAACTGAGAACTCGGGAACTGGTAAATCGTCGGAATGTGGCTGAGGTTTTATTACTGATGACACATCGGCATACTTAATATAATGTATTTCGTTTAGAATTTTCGGAAAACCCCATTAATTGCGTCAGACAGAAATAACAATCCACTGCATGATTCGATGGTTCAGTCCATATCATTGGTGTACCAAATGGCATTTTTTTTTTTAACTCTTCCAGTGTACAAACCATTGAGATTCGCATAACATCTTAAACAGCACAATTTAGGAACCCAGGGTTTATCTTGACTTTTTACGTCACGGTTAAAATAAGCAAGGTAACATTGATTGTTTAATTAAGTTAGAAAGTGTTTTTTTTTTTTTTTTCGATTTTGACGTAAACTCGCCACAAATATAGCAAAATAAAACAGGACTATTGACACAGACGCGTGACATTTTAAAGATTAGAAATTAAACTAACCCATGAACTACGCTTTGTTTCAATTAAACTTTTACTTTCGAAGTAAATTCATTTTTAACGTCAAACGTATGCCAAAAAACCAAAAGTCTTTTTTCTTCGTCTCTAGATGTGATATGCAAGTGAAATGCCTATAGCTATTCATTATTAGACTACCTCATTATGAAACGATATAAACTGATTCAAATAACACTGCTCTGCAAAATAAAAAAAAAAAAAAAAAGAAAGAAAAAAAAAGAAAGAAAGAAAGAAAGAAATTCGAGATTTGATACCATTCTTGCTGATTCTTATGTAAAATAACCTCCTGAATCCGAATATGACTCCCATTTTGCCCAGACACCCACCGTTTTCTAGATACACCACCTCCTCCCTCAATTTCTTTCCCTGTTCGATAGTTTTATGACCATGAATTTGATTTGAAGAATGAAAAATAATTCATTTAACACCTGAAAACAAAAGTATATAAAGTTTAAAACATTAATAACAGATTAAAAAATATATAAGATATGTAACGCATCATTTCAGTGGCAAATCCCCCCCCCCCCCCAAAAAAAAAAAAAAAAAAAAAAAATCCCTTGTTCCAAATGTCCATGTTTTAGAACTTTCCAACTCTGTAACCCCTCAGAAGATATTTAACGGTTAAAATAATACTCCCCTCTCCTAAAAATCAAATTCATAGCCATAAAATCACCGAAAAATAATAAAAATAGGGGGCTTTTCCTAAAAAAACGGTGGGTGATAGGGCAAAATGGATGTCATATTCGGATTCAGGAGGTCATTTTACATAAGAGTTCATTTTACATTTGTCAGAGGCAATTTTCATGCCGAGCAGTGTAATTTTTTAGTGTTGAGTACTGCTATTAACCGTAACGTTTAAGTAACGGTAATCGAAAAGAAATTATTTTATATTTATTTCCATCATGTATTTGTGCACCAGCGGCTCAACGGTTCTGCGTTCAAAGCTCGTAGATGAGAAGTGCTGAGTTTGATTCCAGTTCGCGCTCATCGACCTAGCCGTTCAGAGTTTTCCATGTTTAAAAAAAAAAAAAAAAAAAAAAAAAAAAACTCGCGTAAATACGGGCTAGGACCTGTTAGAATGTCACCCACGGATACAACCAACTGGAATTTATTTAATGTGCAAACTACATAACGTAGTTGTTCCATTTTTTTAAAAATCCCACATCGGGCTCGCCTTTTTAGCTATCCAGAATTTACCGTGGTTTTTACCAAAACACTCAAGAATAAAAGCGAAAACCCCTTAAAAAAAACCTCCACGAAAGACATTCCACTCAGCCCTCGCGGAACCCTAGCCTTTTTTTTTTTTTTTTTTTTTTTTTTTTTTTTTTTGTCAGTGTACTCTACAAAATGTAGATGGCAGCACTATACTCTTTCCTGAAACAAATCTTCTTGATAATTTTTTAAACAAGTTATAATACGTTCTAGCTCAGTAGTTAGATTAAAAAAATTTTTTTTTTTTTAATTCAGAGGTTGATTTCTTGTGGACTTAAACATTCGATTTACATACGCTTAATAAAAAAAGAAAAGAAATATTAAAGTTTTAAGTGAAATTATGCTAAAAATATATTAGTAAACGTCAATATGAATTTTCATGCTTTAAATAAAACATTAAAAAAAAATATATAACATTTATCAGATCTCTAATTTTTAAAATATAACGAAAGTATAAATAATATAAAAATCACTATAATACGAAGTGTTTTGTAAAAACATGTGAACCTGGCTGTTCTTTCATAACGATTCTTTTAATTTATGATATAATTAATAGATGGCAGCACTACATTTAGTTAAATTATTTGAGAATTTAAAGAAGTAATCAAGCGGAAAAGCTGAAAAATTAATTTCGTTTGAATGTTTGAAATGCGAAAAATTAATTTTGTATTTTATCTTTTAAAAATTTCATCAACAAAAGAAAACTTAATATTAATACCTTTTAATCTACTTTACACTGCAATGAATTTTCGAATTATCTTTTAACAAGTATGGAAATACTTATTTGTTATATTAGTTTCATATTCAAATTCAATGTGTTATTTTAAAAAATGTGAGGAAAATATAAGAAAATGTCCAAACTAAGATTTTTTTTTTTTTGAAAAATTTTGAAGTTACTTCTAAACTCTGAAGACATAGAGTAATTGATAATAATGTAATTAATTTACAAATATATTCCCTCAATGAGCATTAAAGAAAAAAGGAAATTTAACTGATCGATGACATACATTAATCAATAGATTTCATCGGAAATATCTAAAAAGAATTAACTAGAAATATAAAATGAAAGTATGCTATGCATTTGTTTCAAAATGTTTTATATAGTATATTTTCGATCATCACTCCGTGGTTCTGTGGTGTAGTGGTTATCACGTCTGCTTTACACGCAGAAGGTCCCCGGTTCGATCCCGGGCAGAACCAAATATTATTTTTCTTATTTTTTGCAAAATAAAATCTATTATAAATATCTAATTTTTTTTTTTTTTTTTTTTTTTTTTAAGGCGGTTATTTTTATTGTATTCTTCCTTTTATATTTCCATCAGGTGAAAATAGACGGGTTTTTTTATGCAATTCTATTTTTTTTCAGCTGGAAATTGTATTGTTTTATCAATTATTATTTTTTTAGATTGAATTGAAATAGGATTAAAGCTGAAAATAAATAAATAAAGTAATATGCTAAACTCATTTTCATCTAAACAATCACTATTTCTCCTTATTAGTTAATAAAATATGCTGTGAAACAAAGTTATTATAATGTAATGACAAAGAATTTCTACTTGTAAAATGTTATATATCTATATCTTACATTTCCTTCTCTGTGTGTGTGTGTGTGAAAATATTACTCTAACAGAATTTTATATCTTATAAATTATATACGAATAAATAGATGCAAAAAATAAGCCATTAATTTTGGTGTAGATTACGTCTGCAGAAATTTCTTGCTGTCCTACAAAAAATGTTTCTTTCAATCTGCAGTAAAAGCGTTGTAATATTTTTAATGGGTTACCAGGAATAAAGTAAGTAAAAGAATTAAACGTTTTCCTACACTACGGGATACAGTTATACTTACAACTCATTGAAAGTGGAAACGAAAACCTAATTTAATTCTGTATATTTACAAAATAAAATAAAAATCTGGAAAGTAAATTTATGCATCACTCATAATTATGAAATTAATTTATATACTTGCAGGAAAAAAAAAATAAATAAATAGCCGTCGTGAGTGAAACTGTTAAAATCTGTAGGAGAACAGATTTCGATTTTACTTACAAACACGCATGCGCAGATGAGACGCACATTCACACGCACACACGGAAATAATGTGAATGCACATAGTAAAACCATGCATCTCTTAAAAGTTATGAAATGTTTTTCCCATATTTATAGGGAAAGTGTTCTTAAAAACACACTTATCCCCAATATCCTTGTCCCGTGGATGTCTTGTGGAGAAGTTGTGCTGTCAGGAGGGGAAAAAAACAAAAACAAATGTAGAATAAACAACTAAAGTCTGTAGGAGATAGGTTTCGATTTAATTTCCAGTTGCAATTTATTTATTTTTTATTTATTTTATTTTATTGTAAACAGGTACGTACGCATTTTTCAGAATTTTGTATTCAACTGTATTTTTTGATTCGTGTTACATTGTTCTGTTATGTTGTAACTTTGCCTGTCAGTTTAGTATTTATTTTTTCTTTCCTTGAAACCAGCTTGTATGTTCAAACTTGACCTCCAAAGCACCGGAAAAGACATGTATCAGTGCGGAAATGAAGAAACATTTTTCTCATGAAACAGAAGTCAGATATATTTCAGCTCTCTGAAAATTTCTGAGCGCAAACACGGTTATTGCTGTAGATTTAGTGTCATCGTGTTATTATATTGTCTTACAAATTGCATCTAATTTTTTATAATGACAGTGAAATGGATAAAAAGACATACAGAAACAAAGGCGGAATTAAGTAAGATGAAATATATATATATAGGGAGTGATTCCACTCGACTTTCCATACATTAAGTAATTAATAGTTGTATAAGTAAATTAAAGTACTACAAGTTGTTAAATAAATAAAAGTGAAAATTTTAATAAGGGTTAGAGTATTTTTCCCCATTGATTAATTTTACGCTATTGCACTTCAAATAATGACATAGAATTTTTCCTTATGTCCCTGTAAAAATTTATAACGACCAGATTCACCAAAATATATATTTACAATTCGTGCGACGGTGATCTATAACATGAGTATAAATTTCCGGTTCAATCGAATAAGGCGTTTAGACGCTATCGAATTTTAAAAAATTTAGTCCTTTAGGCCATAATGATAACGAATATTTCTTTGTGTCCCTGTAAAAGAAACTATAAGTGCTAGATTCACTAAAATCTATACAGTTCGTGAGACTGTGACATATAATATGTGTATGAATTTTCAGCTCAATCGAATAAGGCAATTAAACACTATCGCACTTTAAAATATTTGGGTCCACTGACCGTTATGATAAAGAATTTTTCTTTGTGTTCCTGTAAAAAAAAAACTATAAATGCTAGATTCACCAAAATCTATATATTTCGTGCGACGATGATTTATAACATGTGTATAATTTTTTAGCTCAGACGAATAAGGCGTTTAGACTTAGACGCTATCGGACATTAAATAATTTGGGCTCATAGGCTATAATGATAAAAAAAAAATTCTTTGTGTCCCTGTAAAAAAACAAAAAGTCCTAGATTCACCAAAATCAAAAGGTTTCGTGCTGTGGTACCTATATCCAGTGTGCCAACTTTCAACTCATTCGAACAAAGCGTTTAGACGCTATCGTCTTCACTCACACACACTCTCTCTCTCTCTCTCTCTCTCTCTCTCTCTCCCCCCCCCCCCCCCACACACACACACATACACACATACATACGTCATCGTAAAAATAGTAAAAAAGAACTGAGAAACCTCAAAACGTATAGAAATACCAAAATCTCAAAGTCGGATTTTTGACATGATTACAATACTTTCCTTATGTATGTATGTTCGGAAAGTAATAAATAAATAAGAGAGAGAGAGAGAGAAAGAGAACGAAAAATCATACAGTTCGAATAGATTATTACCACTTTCCAACTGTATGCTCTCGAAGCATCACTTAATCTTCAATGCGCTTTGCCTATGTGATCACTGAACGGACAGACAGACGGATAGAAAGATAGACAGACAAATTAAATTCAAAATCTCTGTTAAACAAAGTACTAAAAAACAAAGTACTAAAAAACGCTTAACACAAACAGAAATGCAATTCCACCAATTTTAAATTGTAGCCCTTTGTGTATCTGAATATTTTGAAGTTGTCCTGTAAATATCAACGCTAAACATACCATATTCTTCAGAAAACATTTATTCATTTATTTATTTATTTTTTTCTCGTATGAATAATAAATGTCAATTCCATTATAATTTGTATTATACAAAGCTATTTAAATATAATTTATAAAAGTACCTCTCATAAAACGCAATGCATTGTACGCAAACCATTTTACATAAAGAATATTTTATATTGAAACTGAATATCATACTAATTTCTGAAAATATTTAGTCACCAATTGCCCATCTGCGCAGCACTAGTGCGACGTAAAACCCAACCATCCCATCCCATCTGAAAATATTTATGTGCTCAATAAAAACGAATATGCAGTTCTAACGATTTCCAGTTACAACCCTTAATCATGTATCTGAATTTTTTCGTGTGACCATATAAATCTTAATGTTAATCATATACTATATTCTATTTAAAACAATTTTTTTTTTTTACATATGAGTAATAAATGTCAATTTCATTATAAATAGTATTAATAATTAAAGGTATTAAAACATGGTTTATAGAAATAGCTCTCATAAAAAGGAGTTTTCAAGAAATTCCATGAATATTTACGGGAGTGGAGTTAGAACACGGACAGACAGACAAATCGAAGTCTAAAACACGTTTTGACTTCACTGAAAATTGTTTGAAAGTGTAAAGAAAAAGATTAATTGTGTAACAAGCAAATATAAACTGTAAAATAATTCTGTTAAAAAACAGAAAATTTTTGTAACTTTCCTCCAAATACATTTATATATATATATATATAAATATAAAGAAAAGAAAAGAAAGAGGAAGAAAGAAAATGTTACACTGGATATGCGTTTTAAACGTTTTGACACATATATTTTGGCCCCCGACACGGTTTTCGAAGTTCTACGCTCTAAGCTGGTAAGGGGAAAATGCCGAGTTCGAATCCAAGTCGTACTCGTCAACCTAGCCATTCAGAATATTCCGTGGTTTTCTTCGAAACTCACATGAATACTGGCTAGAATCCCTTAGAAACCGTTATCATCCCCCCCCAACGACAGTATCCTACAAGGCCGAAATCCCTTTAACAGATAATTGAGCTTAATCCCAACACTCCCAACACCTCAAAACGTGCAAAAAAATCAAAAAATCGAAGTCGAAAAATGTCTCGAATGGCAATGTTTCCTGCTTATTGTATCATAGGGAACTAATAAGGATTTTTTTTTTTTTTTCTGTACTGACACGTTCCTTGGATCGATACAATTGAAAAAAGATATTTGTAATACACACGTGTGGATTAAACAGAAACAGGTTATAAATAGGATTAAATATGAATTTAGTCCTCGTATGAGAAAAGTAGGACAGTCAACTGCATAATCTTACTTAAGGTGAATGTTGTTTTGAAAATAATCACCCACGTGTTTGTTATGAAAACAACTTACTACAGGCGCCAGTTACATTTTTTCAACGTAAAATATTATGGAAGCGATACTTTTTTTTTAATAAATCATTATTTTTTTTAAGGGGGGGGGGAGAAGAAACCGAAGCCTATTTCTGTTTTCTAAGTAGTACATATCAGAATTTAATTTAGAATGACAGGACTTTTCTTTAGAGTGTTCTTCTATATAAAGGCAACTGTAACTGTGCTGCGTTCCTCAGCAATGGTTACTATATATATATATATTTAGATTTATTTCACACTTTTTTCTCAATTTTATTTTTTTAACCTAATGAATTTTTAATTGATCGAAATATGCAAAAAGCATAAATAAATAAATAAATTGAATTTTTACCTTAAAATATGACGTTGCGTTTCTTAACAACGGTTACTATTTTTAGTTCTTAATTTTTTTTAAATGTTTTCAATTTTCCTTTAATATTTATAAAACTTGTTGCCAAAGGCAAAAACATCCTGACATATTCAAGATGAAACACTACAAACGATGGCGATGCGAAATGTCTGATTGAAAAACAATAGTGCTGTCGTACCAAAAAAACATGAATAAATGAATTAAAAGTTCCTAAAAATTGATAAAACAATGTTTGAAAATGCTGCTCGTTGACGATTATAATACTCATAATTTTTCGAATACGCACACGCATATAAACATTTTCAGATATTCTGTATTCGACTATGTGGGAGATCCGATAGTGGTAGATCCGCATCGTAGGATTTCCAGAAACCTTTCGCCTTCTCTCTTTTTTTTTTTTGTAAGACGATTGACTTTCATTAAAGCCTGTAACCTTTCTTGTAGTAGATATATAGACTATTAAAATTTAAAAGTTCATACTACCTTACCCGTGGGATTAGTTTTACTTCTGGGAGCCATTGGTGTTAATTGCTTTTATCTTTGTATTTATAAAGTGTGCCCAAATGAAAAAGACACCTTAGCTGTAGCGGCGTTATATCAAATCCCAGTGAGTTAATGTGTTGGCCGATATATGGCATGATGGTATTGCTACATGCACATGCGCAGTTAACGGCTTCGCATCAATATCCTCATTGCTGGAGAGTCATTTCCGCAGTTCGTTGCATAATGGATTTCTCCAGATCAGCACAAAAGGTGTGCCCAAATGAAAAGGAGACTAAAGATGTGAAGAAATTTTAATAAAAATATTATAATTATAGTTCATGTGGTATAGTACAACTATAAATAATTGCCATTTGGTACACTGATCCCAGCGCGTAGGAAGGGAGTGGGTGGCTCAACAGATGGGTCAGACAAACATCCATTCTCTCCGTCTTCTGATTCTCTGACAGATGCTTGGGCACCCATTCTGCACAAACTTTGCCATAACCAATCGTTTTGTGGATTATGTGATGCGCAGTTCCTTTGTTTATCGACAGTTCAACAGCAATTTCACGTGTGGTGATCCGGTGATTCTGCCGTATGAGCTCATCCACAGCCGATCTTTTTGTGCTGATTTGGAGGAATCCATCACGCAACGAACTGCGAAAATGACTCTCTAGCAATGAGGACATTAATGCGAAGCCGTTAACTGCGCATGTGCAAGTAGTAATACCACCATGCCATATATCGGCCAACACATTAACTCACTGGGATTTGGTATAACGCCGCTGCAGCTAAGGTCTCCTTTTCATTTGGGCACACCTTATATTTGCCATATGCATACTTTTTTCTTCTTTACACATTTCCCACAAAGAAGAGTCGTTGGCCAACCAACAAATATTGTTCGTGCGGTTAGCACTTGCACTGTTTAAAAAATGCAACTTTGCTGCCAGAAATTTTCTTTAATTTGATAAAATAGTCGTAAATTACGGAAAAATATTTTTCTGTCATTACAGAGAATTTATGTCAGCAAAGTTGCATTTTTTAACAGTGTGATTAGTTGGGATAGTTGTAGTTGTCCCAACGCCTATTTTTTATCTCCTCCATTGACATCCTATTTGTTGGGGTAGCTGTGATTAGCCCCACCATAACGAAAAACTTTATGAGTCCTACAATAATGGATGTGTTAAATTTGCATATAACAGCTCATTTCTAACCATTGCGTAACTTCAAAGAAAATGTTTAATTTTATTACATGCTTTAAAATATCGTGAAGTATATTAATTATTCGCAAGAAAATATAATAAATACTAAAATGTATTGCTAAAGTAAACTAGTATGCTGTGGCCACCATATCACTTTCTTCTATATTTTCCTATACAAATTCACTCAGTAAAAATAATTTCTTAAAATTATCATTTAAAAAAATTATTTCGAAAAAGTAGCTTTTCACGCCATTAAAAAAACTTCCCCAATTAAAAATTGATGATTTTGGTGGTAAGTATACCTACCACGGCCCATTAACCCCTTGAAGAGCGGTGATGCCATATATGCATCACCTAATTTTAATTCCCAACTGCAAAAACTCATCCTGATAATTTCCTTTATAATTTCACTTTTACAACTTAGCGGGGGAAAAATGTTTATTACTTTTGTTCTAATCTTGTTCGTATATTATGGTGGTTTTTGATTTAAACGAGCAGAATTACCTTGTCCCTTAAAGGGCTTTTTTTAAAAAAAAGTATGATGATAAACAAGATATAATTGTCTAAAATGAATTTTTAAAAATACGTATACTCACTGGCCACGTAGTCACCAAGTCCTATTGTGGTTAAGGACACATAACTGAAATAAAAAGCATGATGGTAGTCCCATTTTTCTTTGATCATAATAAGAAACGCTGGAATAACTAGAAAAATGGCAGTCCAAAACAGATAAAACAGAATGGCCATAATAGCAAGAATTATTCGGGAGCGAGGGAAAACTTTCAGACCAATTTTAAAAGTTTCCTTGAGTCCACCTCGAAATTTGACGCTGAGCAACCTCATCATTATCTCGTGGAGAGGTAATCCAATCATAGAATAAACCACACAAAGAATCTTGCCATACGAAGATTTGGGCACAACATTGCCATATCCTGAAAAAAATATTAGATTTTACACTGTGATTAAGAACGTCTGAATATATTACAATAGCATACTTGCCAACCATCTCATAATTAACCGTACCGTTAACGCCCCCTGAAAAAACGGCCCTTTTCTCACACGACTACATTTTTTGAGTAATTCTCTCCAAATGTAGTTACGATTAAATAAGACAAAAATTACTCTAAAAAATTATTGGTGTGAAAAAAAAGGCGGGTACTAAAAATTGTACGGTTCATAATGAGATGGTTGGCAAGTATGCAATAGCTAAACTTTTACTTTTGATTAAAAATTTTTTAATAATACGAAGCAAGTAGAAATTCAGACATTATTATATTTTTAAAACATAAAGACACACAACCTTCTTCTGTTTTTGATAATTACTACAATTTAATTTAATAATGCTAGTGTTACAGAAATATGACATATAATCTGTTTCTGTTGCATGAATGACTAATTCAGACTACATGCTTTTAAATCTGGTGATCCCCGCTTTAAATTAGAGATTCGAGTGATATAAACAGACCATATCCCAGATTCTCATAACAATAAAATTATAAATTCAAACTATTATAATTATATTTAATTCATTATCTTTATGAAAGGGGAGTTTACTAATATGCTTCATTTTAAAGTCTATGAATAATGTACATTTCCGGCCGAATATGCGTTCCTATTGTGACACATAAATCAATTAACACTTAAAGCCTGTTGTTGTCATTATCGAATCGCAAGTAAACTGTTGAGAACTTTTTATACAGCCAGAAATGTTTATGTAAATTTCAAATTACTCTAAATTTTGACTGTATTTATGCTTTAATATTAAAGTAACGTCTGTATTTCGGCTTGCTTTTCATTTTGTAAAATACTTGAATACCTTTAGGAATTATATTCATCAACCTTGAAAATTCATTTCTGATAGATTGGAGTGGAAGGCTCATTTTTATCAACTATGTGAGAAATACCAGGGCCGGTAACCGAAACCGGGCCTTCCGCTTAACGCGGTTAAAGCATCCGCGCGTTAAGTGGAAGTTCCAGGTTCAATTCCCGGCTCTGGTATTTTTCACATAGTTGGTAAAAATCAGCCTTCCACTCCAATCTATCAGAACTTCAATATCTCTTCATTTTTTAACTCCGGCTAATATATATATATAAATAATATGAATTTTATATATTTTATTTTTTGCCATCTCAAGACTAATACAATTAATTTGTACATGTAGTGAAAAGTAACTAGTTGTAGTTTGTCATTTTTTTTTTTTTTTTATTATTAAAGACTTTATTTTAGCTTACATTCTCTGTCATAAACCTTCTGCCTGCCGAATCCGAAATAAAAACAAAAGAACGGGAAAAGGGGAAAATAAATTAGAAATATCAGTCCTATCGTTACAAATTCGGTACCAAATGAAAGGAGCGATATTTCTGCATCCAGAGATGAAACAGTCTTTTCAACACGACATTTAGATTTTTTTAAATTAACTAAAGTATGAAATTTATGTGACAACACTTCATTTTAATTCCTTTCAATAATTTTAAAAAGTACGCGGCTTGTTACAAATTCGGTACCAAATGAAATGAGATATTTTTCTGAATCCAGGGGTGCAAACAGTTTTTCCACACGACAATTAGATTTGTTAAAATTAACTAAAGCATGAAATTTAGGTGGCCACACTTCAATTTAAACTTTTCATATATTTTAGTGCGAATAAAGCTAATAGAAAAAGTCTTTAATTATTATTATTATTTTTTTTTTTTTTTTTTTTACATTTTATTATAACACTAGCAACTTTACCCGCTTCGCTGGTCATTATAATGAAACGAATTCTCAAAATACCATATCATTAATAATAAAAAAAAATTAAAAATCACTGAAATCAGTCAAAATCTAAGTAAAAGTTCTCGCTACCTTCGGTAGCGGTTTCTACATTCGCCACACTTAACAAAATCACTTTAAAGTGCATGTTGCATACGCATACCTAACCAACGCATTAAAAAATCGGGATCCTGAGATTATTTGAAGCAGAGTTATGTTTTAAGACGTGTTTTTAGCCCCCCCCCCGCTCTTAAAGGAAAGAAGGAGGAGGACATTTCGCCAAATATCTTTATATTATGAATTAGATATATATAACTGACTCACAGATCGAAAATATCCTTCCTAAGATAATTTGCTGCAGAGTTGCGCATGAATACATGCCCCCCCCCCCCCCCCCCATAAGCAGTCCACACATCAAAAATTTCCATTCTAAGATAATTTGGAACAGAGTTACGCATGGAAACATGTTTTTTACCCACACGGAATTTCAAGCAATCCTTTTGTAATTTGTGTGTGTTGAGTACGCATAATCAATCGACATACCAAAATATCGCTTTCCTGAGAGAATTTCGAGCAGAGTTACTCTTTAAAACGTGTGTCCCCCCCACCCACCATTAAGGGGGGGAAAGGGAAATTTTACAAAATCCTTTTATAGTGCGAGTTGGGAACGCATAACCAACACGCACATAAAAAATCGTCTAAGGTAGTTTGGAGCAGATTTGCGCATGGAAACATGATTTTGCCCCCCCCCCCAAGGGAGATAAGGTGGAATACAAAATTCCTTTGTGGTGTGTGTCTTGAGTACGCATATCCAATCAATATATCAAAAAATCACTATTCTGAGATAATTTGGAGCTTACTCTTAAAAGCGTTTTCTTGTCCCCCCCCGTCCTTACAAGCGGGGGGGGGGGTCGTAAAATCCCTTTATAGTGCACGTTCACATAAACAACCCACACGTAAAAATTAATCTTGCTGAGATAATTTGTAGCAAAGTTATGCTTGGAAACGGGTTTATTGCCCCCCACCCCAAGGGGCGAAGGGGGAGGACTTTCGCAAAATCTCATTGCAATGGGTGGACACACGTAAGTAAGCCACACACTAAAATTTGTGACCTCAGCTCTTATAGATTTCCAAAGGACGAATTTAGCGCTAAAAGAGGGACTCGAATTTGCCCCCTCGTAACTATATAACCCCCCCCCCCCAAAAAAAAAAAAAAAAAAAAAAAAAAAAAACGAAAATTTTTTAAAAACAAAAATAAGTTTTTGGAAATATCTTGAAGAATTTTCTATATCTTTGTCTATGGTAGAGTTTTACTCGAAAATCCGTATTTTGTTAATTTGCCTCCGAAAATCATTTTTACCTCTCTCCCCCCCTTAAAAAACCCAAAATTCCAAAATTGCAGGAAATGGTTTTTTTTTACACAAGTCTAGTCTCTCCCTCTGCAATTTCTTCAACGTGAAGCAATTTGGAGCAGAGTTATCCTTATAAAAGTGTTTTTGCCTTCTGCCGCCCCCAGAGGGGAACGGGGAGGTATTTCGGAAAATCCCGTCTTAATGGGCGTCAGGATCCTAAAACCAACGTGCTCACCAAAATTTGTGTCTCTATCTCCAGTAGAATCACCACGGCTGTGTTGAGTCAGTGAATCAGTGAATTTACTCTTTTATATGCATTGTCTTAAAATGGTAATAAATAAACTTATTTAAATATTTTATTTTAGTTAAGTAGTAATCGAATAGGCTTAGGTGAGTTATTGTGGCAAATTAATCATTTATTTTGTTTTCCGTTAAAATTCTTATTGTTAACATATACATATATTCATATAAAATTTAGTTTGTGGATGACCAAGCTATCATTCAGAAATGTGAAGACGATCTACAGAGATCGACGTATAGACTTCACAAAAATTGCCAAGATTAGGGAATGAAAATCGCGACAAAACAAAAACAAATCCATGGCTTTCAAAGATAAAGAACCTATTCGCACAAAAATTGTCGTTGAAAATGAAGTCATAGAACAAGTATCACACTTTACCTACCTAGGATGTGATCTTACTTATGAATATGAGAACGAAACACAAAAGAAATTGCACAAATTCCAACACATCTGCGGAACCTTGAGTAAAACCCTCAAAAGGAGAACACGAAAAGAAACCCAACTAAAGCTTTATAAAGTCATGGCTACACCTGTCCTCTGCGGCTCAGAGACCTGAACCTTGAGGAGCCAGGATCTGAGTAGAATTCAAGCAACAGAAATGAGACATCTAAGATCAGTGAAGGGCTGCACAATCCCCGACAAGATCCGAAATGAAGACATCAGGAATGAATAGAAAATACTCAACTTATGAGATAGAGTACAAGAATATCGTGCTAAATGGAAAGACCATGTACAACGCATGCCAGTGACGAGATTCCCCACAGCTGCCTTTGACTACACCCGAAAGGCAGAAGATATCGAGGACGTCCGAGAAAGCAGTGGATTGGACAATGAAGCCGAACAGGCACTTTGCCTACTCCTTGAAGTTGATGATGATGATGATGATAAAATTTAGCTCTAATTCTATTAAAATAAAAAGATTTATAAAATCATTTTGTGAAAAAGATCAAAGTACATATCGTTATTGCAAACCTTTTTTTTTTTTTTATTAAAAAAAAAAAAAAAAATCACATAACTAAAATATAAATTTATAAATATTTAAAAACTACAATCATTTATCTATGAAACTTACCTATTGTTGAAATAAGTATGAAAGCAAAAAATGCTTTATCTCCAAACGTGTGGTACCAGGCTAAATCTGCAGGTCTAACTGACCTTATCATTTTATCGTGCTGCATACGAAATGCTTTACGTATATCTTCATCACTGTAATTTGCACCTCTAAGTTTCTTGACCATGGCTGAAATATCAAATACAATTAGTATATCCGGTACATTGTAACGAAACATTATTAAATGATCATTTATTTATTTTTACAGGATTATAAGTAATTTAAGTAACTAGGAGCTCTGCTTGCTACACTCACCAATCCACATGGCATCATATACCTAGCAGACTTTGCTCGTTTCGCTGGTTACAATCTATATAATATTTCTCTAACGTGGACCAGTTTCAATTATTTTTTGTCGAAACGATACGATAGTTGTGTAATTAATAAAATATACGCGAGGATAAAAAATAATATTTATACATGGACAATAATTATGCACGCGGACTTAGCCCAATGAACTAATAAGAAAAAATGACGACATTTATCTGAGGAGATTATTTTACGGGAAAATGTATTTTTAACAGTTGCTTCTTCAGAATCTTTGCAAACGTCATTTTAAACCTAGCAATATTTTAAAGATATATACAGAATATGAATTTTTGTGCCATAAATTGACAAAAAACTCAATCACAAAAAATATAATCAAAATAGGAATTATTATTATTTTAAAATTTAAAAGGCGTCGTGGGAGTCCTACATTAAAACTGTACTGCCAGTGGAAGTATGAAAATTGGGTCGTGAACCATGAATTTTATTTGGAAACCTTTCTTTGAATTATTTTAGTTTTACTATTGTACAATATTAATTTGGTTTTAATAATAATTTGGCTTCTGGTAAATTAAAGTTTTAATTAGGTGGTGAAATTGGTATAACATTTATGAGTTTCAAATTTTAAAGGTGAATAAGAAAGAAAATAAAGTGCGAAAAATTCGCACGGGTTTGCTAGTATTTAAATGAACTTTTAAAATCTTAGTAAAGAAATACAAATTTGTTAGAGTTACAAGCCCAAAAGGGTTTTTTATAATTGAATCTTCAAATTAAATCCGTACAGTTGGCAGCAAAATCATTGAAGCACACATCTACACTTTTCATATATATTTCTTTAGTTTGATCACTAATTTTTATCATCAACTTACTTTTTCATAAACAGCATAAGCCTAAGATCATGATACGACAAATATTTACTCAACAAAACAATATTAGGTGCCCAAATTTTAAATAGAAATTATTGCTAGCGCTTCAATAATTTTGCTGCCGACTGTAACATATGCGAAAAACCCCTTATGAAATTTCAATTCTGAAAAATACTTAGCTCGCTCTCTTGCCGATAATTTACTTAATTTTTATTCTGTTCAAACACACTTTGGCGTAAGTTGCCCAATATATCTCGATTTTAACGTAAAACATTTTCTAACTTTCACGCATGCGCAGTAAAAAAATACTTACTACAAATGTTCATATCTCAGCGAATATTATATGTGAGAATTTTATGTTTCAGAATAATGTTTCTCTAATGTCTTGAAAATTTGTTTACAAGTTTTGTGAAATGTTGTTGAAATCCACTCGTTTTATAAGCAAAATATTTTTTTAAAAAAATTAATAACATTTAATATATATATATATATATATATATATATATATGCCTAAATAATCGTGCTATTCCCACATACAAATATTGTACATAGTAAATGAAACAATGTGTTCACGTTACAAGTCATTCGTACCATTTTATGATACAGGGTGACCCAAAGTATATATGATTTTCTTCAGTTTGTGGTTGGACCCCAAATGCATTCGTGACTAAACTGATAGTGAAAAGTGTGAGTTTATAAATATTCTTTACGTGTCTAAAGTTCAAAGCCATTACGTCTAGAATCATAGAATAATAATAAAGGAAGAAGGAGCATAAGTGTTTCTAATAAGCTGTTGTGTTGCCACAACAAACAGCGATATTATTATTTTTCTATGGCCCTACTTTAAGGTTTTGAGTAGCAAAAGTAGCTTTCGCTGGCATTTCACTAGAAGGGGTTTGTAAGCAATAAGAGTATTGCCATGCTCCTTCTTCTTATTATTATTCTATGTCTAGAATTTTTATAGAAAATAGAAAAAATGCCAAAATTAAAAAATAATAATAATAAAATTAATTTTAATTTTTTTTTAATCTAGTAATTTGATCACCCACCATATATATGTGTATATGTGTGTGTGCGTGTGTGTGAGAGAGTGTGTTAGAATTGTTATTTTCTGCATTACATCTAAATTTGCATAAAATTCAAATAAGCAGTGACAAAATAATATCGTTTTTCACTTGGCCTTAACATTTTTTTCCAGTGCTACAGTATATTGCATTATAACATTGAAAATTCGTTATAACTATAATTCTTGTCTAAATAAGATTAAAAAAAAAAAAAAAAAAAAAAAAATCTAGCTGATTTGGAAAGATAACGGCACGAGATTATATTACTAGGCTGTGCTTATCCGCCTAGCAGTTGATGTTTTCAAATCAACCGTTTTTCAACTTTGACATTTTCTCCAAATCAAAAACGGTGACTAAATGTCGTGAAAAATAGTCAATAATGAAAAAAAAAATTATTACACGGGTCTTAAGAGTAGGCTTAAGAGATTTCCTTTGACTTTGGCTCCTAATTTTCATACTTTAGACAATTTTAAAAAATGTAATTGTCTGATCGATAAGCTGTTTAAATACACGTATTCAAAAAAATTGCGCCTTTCATTTGGTACATTATTTGTAACGAATATATAATTACATTTTAAAAAATTAATTAAAATATGAAAATAAAAGCTTAAAATACATTTTAAAATTTTAATTGTTGCCATTTTTTTTTTTTTTTTTTTTTTCAGCATAAAATGAAATATGCTTTCCCGTAAAAAATAAAAATAAATTAAAAATAAAAATAAATTGGCTCATGCATATGAAAAAAATGACGTCTATAAAATGATAATTTTAAAGATAACGAAGAGATAAACAAAGTCAGAAAATTTCGCACGGGCTTGCTAGCAAATGAATTTTTTAATGTGAGAGTGAGAAATAAATAAAATAAAACGATTATTTTTCAACGGACGCCTTAGTCGCCCTACAACAAACTAGTCTATATAATATTTATCTAACGTGGACCAGATGCTATTAAATTTTGTCGAAACAATACGATAGTGACGTAAGGTGTTATCTGATTGGTCAAACGAAACCCAAAGCAAAAATTCGGCTGCTAGAGACAAAGCGATTACAAGCGGTTTTGCTAAAGATTTCAGCTACAGAAGTTAAATCTATACACTTGAAATGCTCCTTTTCGATACAACTTCCAGGTTGGTCCACAACCCTATTTGGCAATTTTCTTTTGGCGTCGTTTTGAACGATAACAATGTCGTTCTGGATTCTTTGTATCATAACAATTGTTTACGTTTGGAACCCATGACACCCATTTCCAAAAATCGCGTTTGATCAGAATCACCGAAAAAAAAAAAAAAATTACCAAATAGAATTGAGGACCAACCTACGGGTTGTTCCACATTTTCTTAAAGAAATTAAAAAATAAAAATAAAAATAAATAAATAAATATATTAACTGTATGTTCTGAAAAATATGCTCAAAATCTCATATTTACAAGTATATTTTGAAGAATTTAAAGCTGGTTAGGCCTCGCATTTAATGGTGGCTGTTCGATAGAATGGTGGTGGTGCCACTTTTTTTTTTTTTTTTTTTTTTTTCATTCATTAAAAATAGAATGAACGTTATTTTTTTTTTTATTCTGCAGATACATTTATTAACTATGGAATTTCTATTATGTATGGTGATATAGTAATTTAATTCCATCAAATTTTAGGAAAAAAATTGATTTTTAATATAACAATAATTTAATTCTAAGGATTTTTGGTAGATTCCTTATAGGAAATCTACCTACTGCAATTGTTCTCATGACACAACCTCTGGAAAATTTCTTCATATCTTCACCGATTACGACCCCTAGAATCCAAAACCACCTACCGTTCAAAAGTTTATATATATATAGTTATATATCAGAGACCGAAATTTCAACTTAGATTACACTCGCTGAAAAAAAAAAGTTACTCGCCACAATATATGATTAACTTACTCTATTTTTTACGTATAAGGTGACCAGAATTTTTTATTGAAAAAAGAGGAGACATTAAGCAATGTCTTTTATTTTATAAGAAAATAGAAGACATTCAATTTTGAAAAAAGTTCATTTTAGAGGACGAAAAATTTAATGAAAATGATTATAAAAACCGATTCAAAAGGTACTTTACACAAGTGGTGGAAGCATTTTTATCTCAAATGATGAATTTAGATCAGTCCACCTTAATTTAAATTAATAATATACGGATACGAGAAGAAAAGTCCCTAATTTTTATAGGTGTCACTGGAAAAAATAGCTATTTTTTTTTTTTTTTTTTAATTATTAATTTTTGCTATAGACAAAAACTTTTTTTTTTTTTTTTTTTTTTTTTTTTTTTTTTGTGGTACTTTCATGCAGTTACATAAAAAAAGTTTGTAGACTTTTTTTTTATTATTAAAATCATAATCTTAAAAGAAAAAAAAAAATTAGCAAATGAAAAAATAAAATTAATATTCGGCAGATGAATGTTTTAACGAACAGTAATTCTTTATCAATATTTTATAAAAGTTCTCACAAGTATAAACCTAAATTAGTCTTAGTAGTTAATAAGTTTTTAAAGTATATAAAGGGGGTGTTTTTCACATGTCTACATTTTATTCATTGAAGAAAACTGTCGCTTTGTGGAGGCGTTTTTGCCAGGAGGACATATAAAATGAATTCAACTAACTTTTGCATATTTTTGTGAGGTGGTGGTAGTGGTATCATTAAGGTATCACTAGAGCTCTAGGCCTGAGTAGAATAGTCCTCCATGGGGTCTTTCTAAGAGGTCCTAGCCCGTATTTACGGTAGTTTCGGAGAAAATCAAGGAAAACTCCTAACGACTAAGTTAACGAACGCGACCGGGTATCGAACCCAGCGACTCACGTATACCACCTTCGAGGACAGAACCTCTCGGTCATAGGTGAGCATTTTTTATGAGAAATATTATTCATTCAAAAGTGAGAACACACGTCAACCCACCGCTTATCAACCGGAGCACCACCTTCTTAATAATTTCATTACAATTTCAATAGTGATTCCTTGTTCTGGATCAAAGAACGGTACAAATATAGGTAATATTTTTATTTCTTTGTGATTCGAAGAATCTGAATAGGCATAAACCATAATATGCTTTGGCAAGTTTATTAGAAAGTTGTTCTTTTGCATACCTAACGCAGAAAAAAGTTAGTGGTCACTGTTCGGTACAGCCAACAGCCGATTAAGCTTTCCAGTTTTGCGAAATTTTTGAAATTAAGGACTAAATAATTTTCATTTGAAAAAGAGGACAGAAGACGAAAAACATAAAAAAGAGGACTTTTTAGTCCTGTAATGTTTTTTTCGTTTAAGAAGGCAGAGCATTGAAAAAGAAGACTGTCCTCTTAGAAAGAGGATGTCTGGTCACTTTACCTAAGATTAGCATGATTTTATGTTTTTAAATCGCTATTTTTTTTTTTTTTTTTTTTTTTTTTTTTTTTTTTGTAGCACCGTATATTATGAGAATTCTATATACATTTAGACCGAAATTTTACTCGCCACAGTAAAATTTCCACTCGCCAATGGCAAGCTGGCGAGCGGCTATTTCGCGCCATGTTATATCTGTATATATATATAAATTACGTGTCACGATGTTTGTCCGGGGTAAACTCCTAAACTACGGAACCGATTTTAATGAAATTTTGCACACTGTGTGCAGTTTGGTCCAACTTGAAAGATAGGATAGTTTTTATCTCAATTTATTGTCACAATATTGTTTTATTGCAATTATTTGTTAATTATAGACCTTTATTAAAGTTGCTCCAAAATATCTGTGAGTTCCATTAATTTAATTGTTGCCAAAAAAAAAAAAAAAAAAAAAAAAAAAATACGAGTTCATTTTCTTTCGACATAAAAATAAATACATTTAATCAAACGTGAACGTTAAAAAATTATAAAAAGTTAAATTATGCATCTCACGAAAATTGACGTCATAATCAATTTAAAGATTTTATACACATTGATAAAGTGCTAATGTAGTTCTATCATAGATATAGTAATATATATAGATCTCTCATCCCCATGTTATCGTACAAAGATTTTTGATGCCGAAAAAAAAAAAAAAAAAAAAAAAAAATAGAAGCTTTGGAAACAGCCATTAAGTGGTATTAAAAAAAAAAAGAAAAGAAAAGAACAGAAAGAAAGAAATATGAATTTGAAACTGTATCTGGAGTCTTTCATTCCCCTTTAGCAAATAAATTAGTCATAAATTTTATTTGCTAAAATATTAGTATGTATTCCCGTGTGTATTCACTCGGGGAAAGACGGCCATATTTTTGGTAAAAACGTCGTCTTTTCCCAAATGAAAAGGAATAAATTTTTTCTCCCCAATGATCACTCTATTCTATATATGCTATACTATATCTATGAGTTCTATACGCAAGCGAAGTGTGACTCACTGACCGTCTGTGCAGCCAAGAAAAAGATTTCCTATGTTAATTGCCCACTGGATTTTTTGTAAGAAATTATTAAAAATAGAGGAAATTTATTTCCCGATTTTAATCCTTATATTTGGGTATAGATATGTATTAGTTATCGCGGGTGTTAGATTGAATTATTTTGCTGACAAATTGACAAAATTTTAATTTTAAATTTCAAAACTCTGTCGCCCTTGGCTTTTTTTATTATTATTATTATTATTTGGCGATCAAAAGCGTAACACGAAAATATACATGCCAGATGTATGCATTATACGAAATGTAATATGTATTATTCATTGTACGTATGTATGACATGTAATATGTATTGTACGAAATATTGTTTCATATTATTCATTACTCTTTTAATATAAGTTGTTAAAATAACCATGATTTTTGAAAGGAATTAAATATTTTCGCCAGATAATTTGGCGATATTCTTTTTTTTTCGCCAAGGATGACAGAAATGAAATCTATTCCGCTGAAAATATTAGTATCTTACATCAGATATTTTATTTAGACATTTGAAAACAAATTTGACTTCAAACTATGATAGAATATTTATCATTTTCCTTTTAATTAGTATATTATTAGTATATTAAAATTTAAAAGCATGGTATATAAAAAGGTTTTTTTTTTTTTTTTTTTATAATTATTCTTATCTTAATCCTCAATGTTTCCCATCTTTATTAACTTGAATTTACTATTAAAATTTTAACATACTCAAAAACTTCTCATCACTTCGTTAAAATACACTAAACTTTTCCAAAATCTTTTTCTATTTAAAATGATACATGTATTTACTTTAAATGTCCAATATTTTATAAGGTTTCCAATTTTAAAGTTTTAAAATATTTATCAAATTTACTTATTTTTCTGGTTTAGCCTTATTGTTTTCCTTTTTATAACTACAGCTGTTGCCCTCTTTAAAATATTTAAAATGATGAGGTCATTTTATAGTAAAATTATCCATTATAGCATATATTATATTTCACTCCTCCATAAAAATTGATTTTAAAATCGTCTGTTTCTTTAATACTTTTATTTTAATAGAATTTTAATAGAATTTAATTTATATATTAGTCATTTTAGCAATTTTATCCAAAGTAGCATTAGAAATAATATATATCTCTTCTCCATTAAAATTTATAGGACCCTACAATAAAATTAATTTGTGCTTAATATCAACACTACGAAAATTTTTATCAATCGCTTCCAAATTTTGACCTAAGTTTCAAATCTCAGAACCTGTGGGTTTTTACATCGGCTACAACGTTTTCGTCTTTGTTCGTAAATAATAATTTGACTGTACTAAATAGTTTACAGCCGTATAATTCAACGTATAACTTAGTCACAGCAACGCGTGGCCGGGTCTGCTAGTTTATATATATATATATATGTGTGTGTGTATGTATTTTTATAACGCTTTTTCCCATGTTAAGTTGTGAACATGAAAACTGGAGAAATTTTTATTTAAATTTAACCAGCTCGGGATATGTTGTCAGGACAGTAAAAATCTCGGTCGAGTTCGTAGATGGGATATCCAGCTCAAAGGGGGTGGAAATAGTGGGGGTGGAAATTTTCATTTGCCCATAATTTCTTTAATATTGAAAATAGGAAAATACTTCAAATTAGACGAATTACCGCCTTTCCCTAAAGAAAAATTTTTGTATTTAAACTTTTTCAATAGCTTCAGTTGCTTAAAAGTTACAAGTTAAAAAGTGATTTTTCGTCAGTTGTGATGAAGCCGACTTTTTCTAGAGCTTTAATTGCTTAAATTTATAATCTGATGCTTACGTCATGTGCAAACGATAATAAAAAAAATCACTGAAAATATAAAAACCATGGTAAAAGCTTTAATTAATCATTTAAAAATATAAAATTAAAATAATACGTTGGTCTCAGTAAAAATATCGTTTGTGATGAAAGTTTAGAATGCCGGTTTAGGCAAGAATTTAAAACTGACGATTGAAATTGAGAGTAACACGTCACAACTTCCTTTGACTTTTTAACTTGTGGAAGCAAGATATTGGTCTAGAAGAGCAATGAGATTTTCGCGTGGGAAGAAAATATAATGACGCCAAAGCTGTTATTCTCCATCGTCAAGCTCGCCAAATTTTGTCATCAAATAACGAATTTCATCGCCAAGTCAAAAATTTCGTCGTCAACTATCAAATTTTGCCGTCGAATCACAAATTTCATTGCTAAGTCGCAATTTTTGTCACCAAATTGTATATGTTTATGGCTTCTATTTGTTGAATGATTATGAGCTTGGATTTAAAAAAATTTGAAACATTTACTGGCCAATAAATCTAGCCTAAAAATTTAAATAGAATTAATGAAAACCTTTTGTAGTTGAAAATTAAATTTCTTGAAAACAGAATAGCGACGTAAATAATGCTATGTGTGGAGCAAAGCCATTGGCTAAGTATGTGTTAATGCATGTGTAATATTTCTTTACTTTTGTAACACTAATGTAAAGTAATCTACCTTTGCCTTTAAGGTTGCCGAAAAGGGATTTTTTAACTAATCAGCAGAAAAAATTATTTTCTAAAATAGAAATTTTAATGCAAATGTCAAAAATTTAAACTTCCTTTATTATTTTAAGAAAAAGAGGGGGGGGGGGGGGAGGTTGGATGAAATTTTCCAATGATTTTATTAATGAGATTTTTCTGAAAATTATATTAGGTATGTTGATATTATTGCGCAGTTATACTGCGCGGGAAACGCCAGTTTATTTTTATTAGGACGGAGGACTATTAGTTTCAATCTTTTTTTTTTTTTTTTTTTTGTAGACCAGTTTTGTGTAACACCAAAATAAATTAGAAATATCAGTCCTATCGTTACAAATTCTGTACCAAAGGAAAGGGGCAGTTTCTATTAATCCAGGGGTGCAAAGAGTTTTTCGATACGATAATTAGATTTTTAAAATTAACTAAAGTATGAAAAATTTTTGGCAACACTTCATTTTAATTCATTTCAGTCATTTTAAAAAATACGTGGCTCGTTATAAATTTGGTACCAAATGAAAGGGGCGATTTTTCCGTATCCAGGCGTGCAAACCGTATAGTAATATATATAAATCTATCATCCCCATTTTATCGTGCAAAGATGATTTTTTTTATGCCGAAAAAAAGCTTTGGAATCAGCCATTAAGTGGTATTGAAAAAAGGGGAAAAAAATGAATTTGAAACTTTATCTGCAGTTTTTCATTCACCTTTAGCAAATAAATTATTCATAAATTTTATTTGATAAAATATTCGTGTGTATTCCCGTGTGTATTCCCGTGTGTATTCATTCGGGGAAATTTTGGTAAAATCGCTGTCTTTTCCCAAGTGAAAAGGAAGCGCATTTTTCTCCCCAATGATCAATCTTTATATTATTACTATATCTATGGTGCAAACAGTTTTTAGACACGACAATCAGACTTTTTAAAATTAACTAAAGTATGACATTTAGGTGGCAAAATTCATTTCAGTCATTTTAAAAAGTATGTGGCCCAGTTTTACGGTCAAAAAATGAGATTAAAAATAAATTAAAAAATAAGATTAAAAAAATAAAAAATAAAAATAAAAATTTTGCATATTGAAATTAATAGTCCTCCGTACTAAACTAAATTCGGTCTTTCACAGAATTTTTAATTTTTTTATTATTATTATCATTTATTTATTTTGCTTTGTTGCAATTGTAACGCTTTTCTTTTTCTAAATCATTCTTTTTGATTACTTCATTCATTCCTCGAAACCAAGACTAAAAGTTTATTACTTTCTTCTATATGTATATACAGAGAAAGTATTAGATTCGTGAAAATTTTCGAATTCAAGTTTTCGATGGATTTACACGTTTTGGGATGTCCTGAACACGATTTGATTGTTTTTAGAAAATGTCTGTCTATCTGTGTGTCTGTGTGTGTATATCACAAATATTGTGGACGCTGTATCTCACGAACCAATGAACGAAATTTAACCAAACTTGGTATTTAGTTGGACCTTGACATAAACTGGTGCTGATTAGATTTGTGGAACAATTACTCAGCAGGTGGCGCTGTTATTGCATTTTTTTTCTAAATTTTTAACATGGCAGTATAGGAAAAAATTTCGTAAAAATGTACATAATGAGAGTTATTTTAATCGTGTGTTTGTAAAATTCATATGAACTATTGATAATAGTAGTAGTTAACTAGGAAAAAAAATTGAGCATGTAGAAGCATCGCTTCCCTCCCTGGGGGAGTAAATTTTCAATATGGTTATCTTTCGTAAGATCTCGTCAATACCTTTGAAACGAATGGTTGAACTATAGATATGTGATAATTTAAAACAAAGTTATCGATTTTTTTTTTTTTTTATCTTTTAACGAAAAAAACTTGAAAAATAATCATTTCTTCTGATTTGCAAAAAATTGACATCTTTCGGCTTTAGCGATAGTATAATTCTGTCAGATAAAAATTGTCTGCATTTATAATGGAAAATAATTTGATACTTATTAAATAATTTGTATTGAATAAATTTTGTGTAAAATTGTATAAAAGAAAGTCATGTGGTATCCACATCATACTAGTTTTTTTTTTTTTTTTTTTTCTTTTTTCAACAAATCGTTTTAGCAATAGCACCAGTTTAGAGCGTTGCTTTTCAGAAACTTGGCCTTTTATTATTAAGAAGATAATTTAAAAATTTATATTTCGACGAAAAATCAGCTTTTCGTTGTATTCACAAACGTTAATCTTATTTGACTCTGAAAACATTTGTAGCATTGCTAATTACCTTGGGTTTTTCGAATTGACTGGAGAGATATATTTCGACTTTCTAATTCCTTAGTAGACTCTAGTACAACAAAACACAATGATCCAAGCAGCAAATAAACCATGTAGACCACAAAAAGAGTAAATATTGGTCTTGTAAAACCTAAAAAGAATAATAATAAAAACAAATAAAAAAACAAAATACATAGTTCTATGATGTTCTGTGATGTCCCTGTACACAAATCAGTTGTACAGAACCTATTAATGTCATTTTAAATAGGGAATATTCTATAGTAAACTTGAATAACGTAAATCTTTTTTTTTTTTTTTTTCTGAAAACATTTATGGTCGCTGGTGGTAGACAGACGGGGAAATAGACAGATGGACATCCAGACAGACAGATACACAAATTGAAATCATATCGTTCATTATAATATTTTTAAAAATATGTTTTTGGCATTAGTTTTGTCGCCAAAAAAGTATCGTCACAACAGTGTTGCCAGATTTGGGGACTTTTTTATTCAACCCCCGCCGCTAAATTTTAATTGTAACGGTTGCCTAAGCACTTCGAAAGATAAACGTCTATTATGTATAGCAAATATCACTTCTCAAAATTATTGGTGTGAGTTGAATAAAAAAGTCCCCAAATCTGGCAACACTGCGTCACAAAGATATTAACCAAGCTTGTCTAGAATAGCGGTCGTCAATCGGTGGTCCATGGACCAATAGTGGTCCGCGACAAAATGTTGGTGGCCCGCAGAAAAATCTTGAAATCATTTGTAGTTTTAAATGTTTTATGAGAAATTACACTGATATTAATTTATAACTTAAGGATTTTCTAAATCTATCTCGACATTACTCACATTACTGAAACTACTCACAACGTTATACTTCAGAATTTTCTGGATAAGCGAGAGGATAAAAAGAATAAACTTTAATCAAAAATTTGAATGGTAATTGCATGATTATTGCTATGAATTTCTGATCTGCATTTGATACTTAACTAGGAATTGCTGTAAATTTATTAGAATACTAGCAGGCTACGCCCGCTTCGCTGGTCGCTGTTTCTAAATGAATCACTATAATTAATGAATTCTCAAAATTGCATTAAATTTTATCATGGGAATTTTACAAATTCGAAAATATCCGCAATCGATTTCTAGTTATCGAAAACCTCTATGTACCAATTTTGAACGATTTAACTCTATTTTTATTTTTCCGCCCCTCCTAATAACTGTACACTTTCATCCCCATTTGACTTGCAGGCCTCTAAAACCTATCTGTAACAATTTTGAACGGCCTAACTGTATTTCTATTTGTCTTTGCCCCATAGCCCCCCTTCCCGCCCTTCCTAATAAATTTACGAAATCGAAAATATCCGAAATCGATTTGTAGGTATCGGAAACCTCTATGTACCAATTTTGAACGATTTAACTCTATTTTTATTTTTCCCCCTCTCTCCCCCCCTGCCTTCTAGTCCCTCCTAATAACTTTACACTTTTGAAAATAGTCCCATTCGACTTGCAGGCCTTTAAAACCTATCTATACCAATTTTGAACGACCTAACTGTATTTCTGTTTGTTTTTGCCCCATAGCCCTCTTCCCTTACCGCCCCACCTCGGGGCTCAATTTCTAAAATTCCAGAAACTGGTTTTTAGATATTTGTATTAGCTATATTTTAGAGCAAAAATTTCACATATATCTGTTTGTTTGTTTTTTTTTTTTTTTTTTTTTTTTTGAGATATATAGAACAATGTGAAATCACGTTTTGCCCCTTTCCCTCTCCTTGGGGACCGAATTTCTAAAATTCCAGAAATTGGTTTTTAGACATTTGTGTTAGCTATATTTTAAAGCAAAAATTTTACGCATATCTGTTTTTTTTTGTTCGAGATATGAAGGATTTTGTGAAATCACCTTTTGCCCCCCTCACCCTTGGGGGGCTAATTTTGTAAAATCACTTCTTAGTGGATGCCTATGTCATAGAGGGAACATTGTCACAAAATTTCATGCTTCTATGTCCAGGAGTTTGGTCTGGGCGATGATGAATCACCCCCTTACTTACTTACTTACTTACTTACTCACTCACTCAGGACGAACGATTTTATACAGTCCCTGGCCAAATTATTAGACGTACTATAGTTTTTTAATAATTACATGTTTTGCAGCTCTGAGAATGGTTTCCAAATGGATAACCGCATTCATTTTTATGCAAGATGGAGCTCCCTGCATCACAGAACGGCCTGTTAAAGATTGTTTGGAAGTGCCAAAAATCCCTTGTTGGATTGGCCGGGTAATAGCCCAGATGTGAAACCTACTGAAAACGTGAGGGAGCTGATGACGAGAGAAGTGGCTAAAGGTGTGATCATAAACAAAACGCAACTCTTAGAAAAGGTCATTCATGTGTGAAATCACTATCCTCAGATGCAAAATTGAAGCTCGCATAGCTGCTAAAGGTGGCTCAACAAAATATTAACATTTAATTGCATTAATTTCAAATTTTTTCAAGAGTTAATAAATACATATTTTTTCTATAACTATAGTATTTTATTTGTGTTAAAAAACAGGTAATAAGGTGGATAATAAAAAAAAAAGATACATTGTATCTAGTAAAAACAATAAAGCTGTATAGTATCACCTGATAATTAAGATTTTACATAGAATCTTACAGTGCGTCTAATAATTTGGCCAGGGACTGTATATGTAAATTCCAATTCTTGAAAGATTTTATATTTGCATCCAAAATATAATTTCCGATTGAATGTTAATAATTTAGCAATTTAATATTACATATTATTGGGTAATTCTGTGTAATTGTATATTGTTAGTTGCGTACAGGGATGTTCATGCTTCTACCAGCATTTTCTAAGAGTAATCATCAGTTTATGTAATCACAAAATAAAATAAAATTATGTAATGATACGATAAAAAATTTTACATGGTAATAATGAAAAAAAATCTGATCTTTCTGTGTGATTGACATTACTTTCTGCCATAGAATTACCCTATTAGATTTAATAAGTACATTTTTATAGATGGAAATAGCGATTTATCACTATATTTAAAACTTTCGTCTGCGTTTCTTATAATATGGGAGCGTTAAAAATGTGTTGACGTTCTTCCTCTAAAACTGTTTTATCACAACCAAAGAACCTTTAAGCATCTCTCTTATGATTAAATAAATATTTACTTTTCTCTTATAGTAAAATAAGCATTTGCAATCAGAGCCCGATCAAGCCAAAAGTGGGCCGAGGGACGAATGCGCATTCGGGTTCCCCATCCGCCCCCCTTTTTCCCCATGGATTTTATTACTCTTTGAAAAAAAAAAAAAGTCCTGAAAAGGCATTTATATTTTTTTTTTTTTTTTTTTTTTTTTTTTTGGGGGGGGGGGGGGTGTCCTTGTACACAGATCAGTTGTACAGAAACTATTAATGCAATTTTAAATGGGGAATATTCTATAGTGAACTTGAATAACATAAATCACTTTTTAAAAAATTCTGAAAACATTTATGTTCGCTGGTGGTGGGTAGACGGACAGATAGACAGGTGGACATTCGGACAGACAGACACACAAATTGAAATTATATTCACATGTAAAAACTGTTAGAATGTGTTAAAATCGCTTAATGTGAACGAAAATGCAATTCCAGCAAATTTCCAATAAAAACCCTTAATATAACTGAATATTTTTGTATGGCAATGGCCCTGTAAATCTAATGATAATTATACTGTATCTATAGAAAAAATTCTTTTGTACATATTAATAACATATTTTAATTTCATTAATATTTGTATGAAGTAAAGTTATTGAAATTTGGTTTATAGAAATACCTCTCGCAGAACGCAATGCTTTGAAATACTTTCGTGTGTCCCTGTACACAATTCAGTGGTGGTATTTACTCCATTTTCGATAGAAAACATTCGATAGTGAACTTGAAAAACATATTTCTATTTCATTAAGATTTCTGTAAAGTAAAGGTATTAAAATATGGTTTTTAGAAATATTACTCATAGAACACAATGCTTTGGAATACTTTCGGGTGTCCCTGCACACAAACCAGTAGAGGTATTCACTGCATTTTCAAAAGAGGACATCCAATTGTACACTTGAATAATATATACCAATTTCAATAAATTTTGTGAATATTTACGGGAGTTTTTTGCGCAGACAGACAGATAGACAAACAAACCAAAGTCGTTAACACTTTTTGACCTTGTTGGAAAGTGTTAAAAATAGTGAAAAGGGGGAAATCAGCTTTTTACATTATCATTGTTTCATCGTCATTGTTTAGAAATCCAATGTAAGACAAATGAAAAAAAAATGAAATCTTTATGTAAAATAATTATAAGATAAAAAAAACTTTTTATAAACCATGTTTTTAAATTTTCTGTTGAATCATAGCTATAGAACTAATTACATTAGCACTTTATCAATGCGCATTGTTACGAAATTGTAAATAATTATATTTATTTTTGTATAAATTCTTTCAAAGAGGCTTAGTAAGTTGATAAAATGTCAATTTTCTGCATTTCCAGTTCTTCTTTGCGTTAAAATAGCTTCATTTTCCCTTTAAAACGCATTAAAAAGCTCCAATAACCAGGTAATGGATTTGGCGCCAAATTTGGCGACTTTATGCCCTTGGCGACATTTTTGGCGAGAAAATCCTTATTATCGATATTCCAAAGATGGACGTTCTAATGTGATTGGTTAAAGAGTTACGGGAAATTTCTCTATATATTAAAAAAAGTAACTGTCCCTGGCGTCAATTTTTTTTTGTCTGCGACAGCATCTTCTCGCGGATGGCAAAGTGCTCTGCATAATGAGAGGTATCAGTGTATTCCGACTGTTTCAAGGAAGGCATTTCAGCTGCTTAGAAGTTTCTATCATTTTAATTACCGAAGTTAGTAACAAAAACGTAGGATTTATAAAAGTACTCTATTTGCCACCGGAGAAAAAGTTTCTCTTATGACGTTTTTTTCTGTGTTGCTGACGTCACTTTCCTCAGGAAAATTAAAATGTGATCAATAGTGTAAATAAGAAAAATTGAAAAATTGGCATCTTTGAGATGCTCGAGAGAAGAAAAAAATTATTTAGAATAGCAAAATGGTTACGTGCTAACTCCGACGTGCCATCTCCGGACATAGTCAAAGTCCCTCTTTGTAAGGGATTAAAGTGTTGAAAAATTCCCATTTGCGCGACCAGAAATTGCAAGACAGGGCTTGCAGGGGATTTCGTCCTTTTTGACTTGATAATCTGAGAACGCCTTTAAGTCTGTTCCGCGGCAATCCCTACCACGGACGTAAAAAGAAAAAGAAAAAATAAACACTGGACACCCCTGCGATCGCTGTGCATGAATCTGAGAACGCCCGTAACTCGATTTTGCAGCAATCAGTATCACGCACGTATGTTCGCTTCGCTCACATGAAAACCAAAAAAAACATCACTGGACACCCCTGCCTCGCTGTGCATGAATCTGAGAACGCATGTAACTCGTTTTTGCAGCAATCAGTATCACGCACGTATGTTCGCTTCGCTCACATGAAAACCAAAAAAAACATCACTGGACACCCCTGCCTCGCTGTGCATGAATCTGAAAACGCATGTAACTCGTTTTTGCAGCAATCAGTATCACGCACGTATGTTCGCTTCGCTCACATGAAAACCAAAAAAAAAAACATCACTGGACACACCTGCCTCGCTGTGCATGAATCTGAGAACGCATGTAACTCGTTTTTGCAACAATCAGTATCACGCACGTATGTTCGCTTCGCTCACATGAAAACCAAAAAAAAACATCACTGGACACCCCTGCCTCGCTGTGCATGAATCTGAGAACGCATGTAACTCGTTTTCGAAGCCATCACTATCACGCACGTATGTTCGCTTCGCTCACATAAAAACCAAACAAAAAAAAAAAAAAAAAAATCACTGGACACTTCTACCAAGCTGTGTATGAATCTGAGAACGCATGTAACTCGTACTATTCTTGTATTTTTACTTTATTCGCGCAAATGGGAATTTTTCAAATTACTTAAAACTAGTAAATTTATCGCCAAAATTCAACTTAGCTACATTTCCGGTCAATAGACTTTAGGGAGTGGGCCAAGTATAAAATAATCCTTTTAAGACACATTCCTTCAACACTTTAATCCCTTACAAAGAGGGACTTTGACTATGTCCGGAGATGGCACGTCGGAGTTAGCACGCCACCAGCAAATGAAAATATGAAAATAACCGATATTTAAAAAATATTAAGTAAAAATCTAATAAAAATGAAATGAAAATTAGTTTATATTTTTATTTTAGTTTACATTATTATTTTATAGTATTAGCTAGGTTTGTATTATTAGTTTTTATTTTAACGTTAGGCGAAAAAGATTTACTAATGAATATAATCATTATGTTAAACAACGATTGGTATACGCAAGCGAAGTGATGACTTCACTGGCCGTTCGTGGATGCAAGAAAAATATTTCCTATGTTAAAAACACCCATTGGATTTTTTGCAAAAAATTATTAAAAATCGAGGAAAATTATTTCCCGATTTTAATCCCCATATTTAGATATAGGTATGTATTAGTTATCATGTGCATGCGTTAGATTAAGTGGTTTTTGTTGCAAATTGATAAAATTTGAATTTCAAATTTCAAAACTCTAATAGTCTAAGATCCCGCTGCAAAATTGCTACATTCATCGAGTATGTAATCATAATCAGATTTTTATATTCAATTATAAAAGGGACAATATGTTTTGGCCGGGTTGCCTAATAAAATGTGGCCGCTAATATTTTTAATTAAATTAATATTAATTGACTTTTTGGAGAGAAATTTCATTCATTTGTTATTGAAATAAACTATACTCCACATCACAGACATATACATAGTGAACTTGAAAAGTAATGGTTGCCGTTGCGCGTTTGGCCGCTACCTCTTCGCAGCCAGGTGCAAACAGGTAGTTTTTTGGGGCGTTTATACGTTCATGGCGTATGTTCATCATTTATATATCAAATTAAAGCTAATTCTTTTCTGCATATGGTAAACTTCGTCTGCCAATGTAAAAGTGGCCGCAAGTAGGGGTTGCCAGCTGTTAAAGATTTCTTAGAATGAAAATTAGCGCGCTACATCGTTCGTCATACAAGGATGGCGATAGCCAATTGTACGCGTTTTTGAAGCTTTTGCGCATGCGTCTATTGATAGTGTTCGCAACTATTCAGCTGCATTTTCATCAGTGTTGCCAGACTTGAGGATTTTTCTCGATTTCGGGGATTTCTGAAGCTTCGGGGAAAATGTTTGGGGGCAGAGATTTCGTTGTGCGCAGTTTGGGGAAATGAATTTTTTTTTCCTTAGGAGGAGGGGGATATTGGGTTTTCTTTAAAATTGGCAATTACTTTTACTTAAAATCCGCACCGAAAAAAAAATGTGTATCAGATGATAATGCATTGATTCTGGATTCTATTTCTGAAATAGGAAAGTAATGTGTTGAAAGATTTTTTTTTTTTTTTTTTTTTCGAAAAATAGTTTTATTTGGGGAAAAAAATGTGAGCTTAAATTTTCTAAATATTCTTTAATTTCTTTTTTATAGTCACTTACGATTTAGCAATAGCCAAATTGGTTATGCAAATTCAAAATACTAAAAAATCTGAATTCGATAATGTATTTATTAATTTAGGCGCATTTCATATGCAAATGGCATACTTCAAAGCCATAGGTAAATATATTGACTCCAGTGGGTTAATAGAGATTTTGGTAGAAGCTGAGGCACTAGCGGGAGGATCAATGAATAGTTTCTTGGATAGCAAACACTTTAATCGGTGTAAACGGCTACATCCTTTGGCTTCTGGTGCCTTGCAAGTTCTTCATTTTGAATTTTTTTTTATCAGAAATTGAAAGTGATTTTGAAACATTAAATGAAGATTTAGAAGCGGTAAGAAATACTTCATGTGAAATTAATGAAAGCATTGTTTTAACTGACTCCCTGCAAAAAATACTAGAGGATTACAAACAGTTTCGCGAAGTCACACTGCAGGGTGGCCATGGAAAGACTGCTCAATATTATTTGCAATACACAGAACTCGTCAACATATATCTTCGATTTTCTAGAAGTATTCGTTGCAGTAATTTTGAGCTTTACCTTGATTCTCTCTTCGAGATGTGTGATTACTTCTTTGCGTTCAATCTACCAAATTACTCCAAATGGGCTGCTATGTATTTAAATAATTTAATCAAGCTGAAAATTGAGAACTCAACTCTGGTTATGGAATTTCGTGAAGGCGCCTTTGGTATTAGGCGCACAAAATCATGCTTAAGTAGATCGCCTGTGGACCTGACTTTAGAACAGACGATTAATGCTGATGCTGGTAATACCTTGACTGGTGTTGGACATTTTACAAACTCTATATCTGCACGACAAAGATGGGCTCTTAGCCACAGCATGAGGGCTAAAATCTTATCAGTAGTAAAAACAGAAATAGGGTTATCACAGGCTGATGATACATCACATTCCCTACAAAAGAGTCGAATTGAAAAAGATAACAAAACTTTGGACAGCATTATTGAAACCATAAAGAAAACAATGAATCCTTTTTCTGAAAACCTGAACAAAAATATTTTGTTCAATCTTTCAAGTAGTAAGGCGGCATCTTTAGATGTTGCAAATTGTTTACTGAACAGCAAGTCATTGGGTCAAGAACAAAAGTTGAAATTTTTTTCAGAATGTTTTGCAGATCCTACAGGATTTGTGAAATCAATTAGACGTAATAAAAAACATAATTTTGCATCTGATTGTGTAAAAAAAGGATCAAGAGTAACACCGGAGACAACAAAGCTTTAATTAAAATGGAACGAGACATTTTTGGACGGCTGTTGGCAATAGCTATAGATAACAAGATTGACATTGAGTACTGTTTGTCATGTCCTCTTGCACCAATACCGCCTGCACTATTCCATTGTTCAGGCTGCATGCTCAAAACGGACAAGTCTGCTTTAAATAAACAATTAACATCACAGATTGTATCAGCCAATCCCGAACAAATTGATATAGAAATTATTGATGGTTTCTACTATTTGTATCAGATTGGCTCTACTTTGCCGCAAACATTTGGAAAGCTAGCTGAATCGATATTGGTGAAGCTTTGTTCAAAAAGCGCTCGCGAACTACATATCATATTTGATAGATATTTAACGCCTTCAATCAAAGATTGTGAAAGACAAGATCGACAGGAAATTGATATTCCATATACAATCAATGGTCCGTTACAAACGAGACCCAGTGATTTTACAAAAAGCTTAAAGAATTTTCGTTTTAAAGAAGCTCTAGTTAAATTTTTAGCTTCTCACTGGGATAACAACTCTTTTGTTTCAGTATTAGGAAACAAAAAAATTTTATTTCTGTTGGAGAACAATGTTTTTCATATTGCTCTTCTGGAAATTGCGTTGTGAAACAAGAGGAAACTGAATTAGAATGCCAACATGAGGAAGCAGATACGAGAACAGTATTTCATATAAGCAAAGTAGGTAAAGAGTCTAAAATATTGGTGAAAGCAAGTGACACTGATATTTTAATAATTCTACTAGGTAATCTGCACAAATTTCCTCATTTACAAATTTGGTTGGCAAATAGTACATCCAAAAAAAAAAAAAAAAAAGAATAGTAAAGACGAAATATGTATAAATTGTACGCAATTGTCAAAAAAATTGAGCCCAACTTTATGTATTGCGTTGCCAGCGTTTCACGCATTCACAGGTTGTGACTATACGACTGCATTCTTCAATAAAGGGAAAGTAAGGCCCTATAACATTTTTGTTAAACACCCGAGAATTCAACAAGTTTTTGCATCTTTGACTGACCCTAATGACATTTTTGACGAAAGTAAAACTGCTGTAGTCTAAGAGTTTACGTGCCTTATGTATGGTATCGTTGATTGCCAAAATGTTAATACTGGAAGATTCATTTTGTTCAATAAGACGTATGCTACAAAAAAAAAAAAAAAAAGAAAGAAAAGTTTTTGAAAAAACTTAATGGCTTCAACTCAACTCATATTCTACGTTGCTGGAAATCTTTAAAGCAAAAATTGTTGCGGACGATCTTTGTTAATTCGATGTGGCTAAATGCTACTGAGCCGAATTGTATTGAGTTTAACGCAAAAAATAATGGGTGGATGCTAGATGGTTTTCTCAAACCAACATGGTTCTTAGGAGATTCAGCGCCAATGCAAGTTAAAAGTGAGCTATATAATTCTATTATCATTCGTACTGATAATGAAGAGGATTTTGATATTCGTGACGATGAAAGTGATGGCTGCAATGAAAGTGAGAGTAGCGATGATTCAGATTTTGAATAAATTATATAAAAATGTAATATAGGTTTCAATAAATATTTAATCATTTTTTCAATGTTCCGTTTAATTTGTATACCTCAAGTAATTTGTCCTATTTACTGAATATTTAATTAATATGCAATCTATAATAAAAAAAATAAATAAAATCGAATATTTCCTAAAACATTACAGGTATAATATAATCTTCGTCTACATGAATAACCAGGGTTATTATTTTTCACAAATATTTATTATATGTTCTAATTATATAGAGAAAAGACAATTTGATTATTTATTGAGAAATAAATGTTTTATATTTATAGGGAATTTTAAATGTAACCACACAAAAATTTAGTAATTATATATTTCTTTTGGAGTTCTGAAATTATTTTCTACAACTGTTTGTGCCATTGGTTGAGAACACTATCAATAGACGCATGCGCAAAAGCTTCAAAAACGCGTACAATTGGCTATCGCCATCCTTGTCTGACGAACGATGTAGCGCGCTAATTTTCATTCTAAGAAATCTTTAACAGCTGGCAACCCCTACTTGCGGCCACTTTTACATTGGCAGACGAAGTTTACCATGTGCAGAAAAGAATTAGCTTTAATTTGATATATAAATGATGAACATACGCCATGAACGTATAAACGCCCCAAAAAACTACCTGTTTGCACCTGGCTGCGAAGAGGTAGCGGCCAAACGCGCAACGGCAACCATTACTTTTCAAGTTCACTATGTATATGTGTATGATGTGGAGTATAGTTTATTTCAATAACAAATGAATGAAATTTCTCTCCAAAAAGTCAATTAATATTAATTTAATTAAAAATACTAGCGGCCACATTTTATTAGGCAACCCGGCCAAAACATATTGTCCCTTTTATAATTGAATATAAAAATCTGATTTTGATTACATACTCGATGAATGTAGCAATTTTGCAGCCGGATCTCAGACTATAAGGGAAAAAAATGGCAAACTTCCATATTCGACAGAAAACATAAACATTTCATTTCAAAGGATGATATTTACACAATAAATATCCAACTAATATACTAATTAAAAGGAAAATTATAAATATTCTATCATAATTTGAAGTCAAATTTGTTTTCAAATGTCTAAATAAAGTATCGGATATAAGATACTAATATGTTGCAGCGGAATAGATTTGATATCGGTCATCCTTGACAGAAAAAAAAAAATATCGCCAAATTATCTGACGAACATAATTTAATTCCTTTCAAAAATCATGGTTATTTTAACAACTTATATTAAGAGAGTAATGAATAATATGAAATAATATTTCGTACAATACATATTACGAAAGTATACTGAATTTAACACATGCACATGATAACTAATACATATATACACCCAAATATGGGGATTAAAATCTGGAAATAATTTTCCTCGATTTTCAATAATTTTTTACAAAAAATCCAATGGGCGATTAACATAGGAAATCATTTTCTTGCATCCACGGACGGTCAGTGTCATCACACTTCGCTTGCGTATAGAATTAGAGGTTAAGCCCAGAAATTTTGAAAATGAAATTTACGAGAAGACAACATAGATTAGTTTATATAAAAATTTAGCTTTTTTAACTCAAAACATATTTAAAATGATGGATGTTTACTATGACCAATTTAGAGATTTTTAAAATTTAGAAATGAAGAAGCTCGTATGTTTTTCGCCAAGGAATTCATTTACGCAACCACAATAGCCATTTTAACTCTAGCCATGCCTTAAATATAGAGAAAAATTATAAAATAGTGCAATAATAATAATAATAATAAAATTGGCAACCTATTTTTGTTTTTTAAGCATTGATGTAAAACTTTGCAGAAAACAGAATTTAATTTAATACAACAGGACTTTTTTTTTGTCTATTTTTCCATGCAATGGAATGAAGCAACTGCATTCCTAAAATATTTTAGTTACACCTAATACAGGACCTCACTGGCAGATTTCAAAATTTTCATTTATTTTGACGATGATTTAAATTATCTATCTCAGCTATGCATGTCAAGATTTTTGCGAGAAAAGTTAAATTTCGCCAAGAGGTTAAACTGTACCATTGCTTTTGCACATTTTTTTTTTTTTTTTTTGTTTGAATTTTATTTTAAATATTTTTGAACTTAATTCAAGAGGGGAAAAAAAGAAGAACATTTTTTATTTGGTCTAAATGTACAAAATATCTCCAGGTAAAATATTATCCGTATTATTAGAAAGAAAATAGCTAAAGTAGTTTTCCCTGTATCATTGATGTCTCTATAAATTAAATTAAATTAAATTATCCAATATCATAATATTTCATTCTCCACACGCATTTTTTATTTTCTAAATTCAATATTACATAATATATATGTAAACAAATCGAGGTGTAATCAATATATATCCATAAGATGTAGCCAACAAATATTCAGAAGCCATCATTAACACAAGTTTAGGAGATATCGGCAGCAACTATGATCAATATATACCAGTAGATATCGCCAACAATAATAATTATTTAGAAGATGTCGCCAACAAGTATTCTGGAGCCATCATGAATATTTATTCAGAAAATATTGTCAACAAATATTCTAAAGCCATCCAATTTATGAATGGTGAGGGTCTATCTCGAATACTTCAAACCGGCAATTCGTTTTTACAATATAATCAAGCATGAATTTTTCACTTATCAGAAGGCTTCAAAAAATGTGATTTTTTTCTCTCTGTCTCTCTCTTTTTTTTTTTTTTTCCATTTTAACTTAGTATTTAATATAGTTTAAGAAATGGTAAAATCAGATATTCACGGGCATCTTGGAAAATTCATGGCGACAATGCAAAATCGCTATCAGAAAGAAATTGTCCTGTTGTACTACTACTAATGATATGTTTAAAATAATTGCATTAATTACATAAGATATTTGTTTTCAATGGATCTGACTAAATCATATTCTAGAAAAAATGCACTTTAAAAAGTTGCATCTTTACTGTTGTAAGCATCATTTTAAACCTTGCTGCACACTGGGAATAAATGCAGAGTGTTACATATTGCCCTAAATTAACAAAAAATTCAATAGTAAAAAATATAGGCATTAGAAAAAATAAATTCATAATTTCTTTAATCAAGCAATAATACCCGAAAAATTCATCGTCAAATAGTGACAAAAATTTAACAAGTGGATCGTATACTAAAGCTGTAACGCTAAATCGTTTAGATGTTAAGAATTTCTCTCGGTTCTAAACAGTTAGTGCTATCGTTCTTTATTTTGTGTGTCTAGCTTTCTAATATATGTTTTCTCTCAAAATAATAGCAAATTGTTTTTTAATTGTCGGACGTTAAAACAGATTTTTCACGTATTATAAACGATATAATATTAAATATTGTGTATTTCAATGTGATACCAAATATAGTGGATTTCTGTAATATTGTTCAACTTTTCTCTTGTGTTATGTATTATTAATATTCCAATTCAATGAAAGGCAAAGTTGCGAATAGTCGGGTAGAATCCAGCATGGGTTAATGAGCGAAGCAAGTCGGGGTGAGGGAAAGCCTTCCTCGGGGGTTGGTGAACGGAGCGAGCAGGGGGCAGAGCCCCCTAGTGAATTTAAAAAAATGTTTGTTTTAAAAATAAAATATTAATCCTTTCAGAACAACATATATTTGCATCATAAACTACATTAGCATTTCATCAATGTGTAGAAAATCTTTAAACTGATAATGCCTTCAATTTTTCCAGATGCATAATTTAACTTTTTACAATTTTTTATCTCTCACGTTTTGGCAACAATTAAATTATAGCTAATATTTTAATGACTATTTTTATAGCTATTAGGAGCTTATTATTTTCATATTTTAAATTATTAAAAGAAAACTATTCGAAAATTCGAAAATCTGACTTCGAAGTATTGTGTTGTCATGGGGTTCTATCTGTGCTACTGTGAAAGTTTCAGATGTCTAGCTAGTAGGGAAGTTAGTTAAAAATAGATTGCAAGATTTGTACCGGACAAACAAACAAACAAACAAGAATAGAAGTTAATAAAAACATGGTAATAAAAATAGAATTGACTCCAAAAAGTAACTATTATTCTAAGAACTAAAAATAAAATGAAAATTCAAATTGGCATAAAATAAAATTGTAAAATGCGTCTAAAAGTATAAAATATATTCCTTCACCAAATAACATAAGCATTACTAGTAATCAAAACCTTTGAATTCGAAGAAAAATTAAATAAAATTTCATTTTTTACAGATTTGTTTTTAGACCGATAGATGCAAATGCTTTCGTCTCGAATGACCCATTCTTTATTTTAGTTTCCTTTATTATTTTATCACTGTATGCAGTTGGTCCATTAATAATATCTACATGGAACAGTGAACATCTTTCGCAATTATTTATGTTTCTACAGAGTAAATAGAGTTTTCTTTGGAAACCTTTCCACCTTACGAAATCCTAATTGTTTGTTTGAATCAAGTTTCCGGCGGCTGTGTTTGGCAGTTGCCAAATATAGGTGTATATTTTGAATAGAATTTGATTTTTATATATAAAAATACCATTATTTAATTTTGCGCTGACTTTTGAAGTTATAAAATTAACTAGAAAAGCCCCGGTTCGGGAACGAACCAAATTCCAAAAGCGGGAAAAATTTCAAACTCGGCCTGATGCTGTGTGCATGCCAATATATCGAAGTTTGTTAACCAAACCATTTTTAAATTCGTGAAATCAATAAAGGTAGTGAATCAACGAAGGGTTTGCCCGCTTCGCTGGTCACTATATTTAAAGGAAACTCTTTTCTATATAGCTTTCTATATACATATATATATATATATATACATATATAATCATGAAATTGCTCTAAAGCCCACTTTGGTTCTTCGTTGTCTTCGGCAGCGACCCACTCATTCGCAAACTCTCGGGTGCCTGTCCCTATTGCCTGTGACAATGCTGAGTTAGCTTTCATGCCAAGCGCGATTCATCCTTACCAAAAACATACTGTTTAAACAAAACAAAAAAGAAAAAAATCCAAAATTGAGGTATATTAAAAAAAGTTCTGGTTGATTTTTTACTTCATTTTCATATTTTCATTTTTTCATATGCATGAGCAAATTTAATATTTTATAACTTTTTATATTTCGCGTAAAAGCATATTTCATTTCATGATTAAAATAATAATAATAATAATAATAATAACCCATTTTTATTTCCCCATAATATATGGGTTATTATAATAATAATAACCCATTTTATTTTTATAGGTATGGGGAACTTAGGTAATCGTGAAAACTTTCGACCTCGGTTTTTTTACTTTTTTATACGTTTTCAGGTGTGAGTAATCCGAAAATGACAAAATTTCTATGGTGTCTGTCTGTAGGGTGTCTGTTAGTGTGTTAGTATGTTAATCCGTTAGTTTGTTAATCTGTTTCCAGGATATCTCACGAACAAATGATCGGAGAAGTCAGATCAGTTTTAAAATATTATTTTCGATACTGGCAAGAACCCTATTCATTTGCAACATTCGAATTAAAAAACTTCGTAAGTTATTAGAAATTTACGATTTTCTTAACATGGGAGAATAGGACAAAAATTCACTTAAACGTGCATTAAATGGAAACTTTTTACTGTAAAAATGTCAGACCAGTTTTAAAATATCAGTTTTGATACCGGAATGAACATCAATAACTATAAATATGCAAAACTCAAAATTTCGCAAGTTATTGGAAATTTACGAATTTTTTAACATGGCAGTATAGGGCAAACTTTCCCATAAACATCAATTTTGAGAGATATTTTCATCGTAAAGATGTCAGACTAATTTTGAAATATTATTTAGGAGCCTAGCATGAATATTAATGACCATGAATTTTCCAATATAAAAATTTCGTAAGTTATTGGAAATTTACGAATTTCTTAACTTGGCAGGATAGAGCAAAATTTCACATAAACGTCAATCTTGAGGAATATTTTCATCGTAAAGAGGTCAAACCACTTTCGAAATATTATTATGATACTGGCATGAATATCATAGACTATGATTTTTCCAATTTAAAAAATTCGTAATTTATTTGGAATTTACGATTTACTTAACATGTCAGAATAAGGCAAAATTAAGCATAAACTTCCATTTTGAGGATCATAAATACATTAGACAACTTCAAAATTACATTCATGATATTTGTTTGAACATGATTGAATGCAAATATTGTAATAGAAAAATTTCGTAAATTATTCGTAATTTACGATTTTATCAACATAGTGAAATTGTAAATTTTTCATATAAATATGAATTTTGAGGATTATTGCATTGGAAATAGTAGCATGAAAACTAAACAAAGGAATTGTCCCTGATAAAATTAATTAATAGATTAGAATAAGATAAATATATCGAAGTGAACGGTGCATAGCCTAGTAGGAGGGGATTTCATTCTGTCACTGTATCAAGCTTTGGTCAAATTCGTTTCTTTTAACATGATTATAATATGTCTCGCACTAGAAATTTATGAGAACATAAATATGATGGGGAACTGAGCAGAGTCCACCTATGCCAACAAGTTTTTTTTTTTTTTTTTTTTTTTTTTTGCAACAGTGAAAAATTTAAATGTCCAGTTTTAAAGCAATTATACCAGTTCATTATTTTCATATTTTAATTAATTTTTAAAAATCTAATCAAAACTTTGTTACAAATAAGGTACCAAATGAAGGTACTATTTTTCTAAATCCGTCGGCTTAAACAGCCTATCGATCGGACAACTAAATTTTTTTAAATTAACTAAAGTATGAAAATTTGGTGGCAACTGCTTCAACACACAGACAGAGTCCAAGGAAATCTCTTAGTCATTTATATATAGAGAGATTGTAGTGCTTATGTTGTTTAGCAAAGGAATTTATTTTATACTTTTAGGCGCATTTTACAATTGTATTTTGTGCCAGTTTTCATTTTATTTTTAATTGTTAGAATAATAACTGCTTTTTGTAGTCGGCTCTATTTTTTTACAAAGAGATTTTTTTTTTTCAGTGAAAATTTATTCATATAGAAGAACATCAGAAGACGTTCGATAGCGGTTTACATATCACAACTCAAAAAATGGCGATTCCGAGTTTATGTCACTGAAAAATGTGTGAAGCACCCATTGTGGACAAAAAAGGTTACATCTCGAAAATTATCCCCTCGAGAGGCAGTTGTGTCAGTTTTATGCTAGTCAATGCTGTATCAAGTTGTTTTTTCTCAAATATTGCGTTTTGGAGTTGTGACACTTTTCTTGCCTTTATGCGTTATGATAAAAAAAAAAAAAAAAAAAAAAAAACTATTGAATCCACATATATTAAATTAAAAAGACTTTAGAAATGTAAAGAACGGATGTGTTTCATTCGTAACCAAAAATCCTGTTAGGTGTATAGCATAAAAGTGTCTAGTATCAATACTTGCACGCTGTCGAACAGAAATATTTGATTAATTCAAATTAATATTTAAATAAATAAATAAAAATATGTTTAATGGGAAATATATATAACCATAAAAAGATTAGTTGTCTAAAATACGGCAGAAATAGCACTCATAGCATATTGTTACAAGGGATTAAGTGTTATTGTTTCAAGGGATTAAATCTAAAATGGTGACAAAAATTCAAAAGTCGCCAAAGAGAACTATATTAAGGCGTACTATGATCAGGTTTACAAACCATGAATTATATATAACCACAAATAATTAATTGTCTCATGCGACAGATGTAGCCGGTCATAGCATATTATAATATTTAGCGTGAAATTGTTATCATTTTTATGGTTGATCGGATAAACAAAATAAACATAGGAAATAACGTGAAAGCAAATATTATGTGCGCCACGTATAGTGTCGTTCACATGTGACTGGGATTCAAATATAAAAGTGATACTTCAATTTTTTCGATACTATCTATTTCGAAACTGTTATCTAATAAGCACCTAAATGCAAGCCTGTTGGTAAACCCCTGTCGCAGGCAATAGGGACAGGCGCCCGAGTTGAGGTGGATGACCAAATCGCTGCCGAAGGCAGTAGGGACCTGAAGCGAGCTTTTGAGCAATTTCAGTATTTTATTTTATGTTTATAAAGATATACTAGCAGGCTTTGCCCGCTTCGCTGGACATTAAACTTTAATGAGTTGTCAAAATGCCATATCTTTGTTAATAACCTAAGTTCTCGCTGTGATTGGTAGAGGTTTTCTCGCTCCCAATGTGAGGAGTCTGGGCCCCCACTGTCTTCGGCACAACTTACCCACTTCTTACTTCCCCACCCTCAGCGGGTGAGTTCGAAGTTTTGCAAAATCCCACTAATGTACATAATGCGTAGACTTAATCAATATCCACACACCAAAATTCGCCATTCTAAGATAATTCAAAGCGATTTCAAACGGAAAAACCTGTTTTTACACATGTTTATTGCCCTCCGACTCCGAGAAGGGGGGGGGAGGATTTCGAATTTCGTGAAATGCAGTTACAATAAGTGCCGGATGCATACAAACAATTTACACACCAAATTTCGTGAGCACAGAAGTCTTTAATAGACAGTATTATAATTAAATAAATACAAAAAGCACGGCTTAAGTATCGGAACCCTTTGGTGACTTTAAATATTTTAAGCCATTTTTGCGATGAACTGAATTGGCTATCTCAATTGTGCAATTAAAGATCTTGGCGAGAAACGTCCGAGCTACTTCGGTGCCGAATTTCAAATTTTGCCAAAGGGATCCAATACTAAAGCTGTTCCATATCGAATCTGGGTTGAAAACAGAAAAAGGGTAAAATAAATTAGAAATATCAGACCTATATTTATAAATTTGATACCGAATGAAAAGGGCGATTTTGCTGAATCCAGGGGTTCAAACAGTTTTTCGATGCGACAATTAGATTTTTAAAAAATAACTAAAGTATGAAATTTAAGTGGCAATGGAAAAACGGATAAAGGGAAAAATAAATTAGAAATATCAGACCTATCAATACAAATTCAGTACCAAATGAAAGATGTGATTTTTCTGAATCCTGGGGTGTAAACAGTTTTTCGATACGACAATTAGATTTTTTAAAATTAACTAAAGTATGAAACTTAGATGGCAACACTTCATTTCAATCTTTTCATAATTTGTAGTGCGAATCACGCGAATACAAAAGTCTTTAACTTAAAAAATTATTTTTATATTTTATTTTTCCATTCAGAGCATTTTAGTGAAAAACTATTTATGGCGCATGCGCAGGCGTTTTTTACCCACAATTTAAACACTAATCATAATTTTGAAAATTTCTATAGATATAATTTCAAGTTGGGTGAAGACCTAAATTTCTGCCAAGCGCCGTTGAATTCCGTCCAGCCGTTCTCAAGTGATGCCCGGACAAAAAAAGGGACATTCGGACACGATGACACACACACACACACACACACACACAGGCAAAATTTTCTGAAGTCATTTTCGGCTTTCAAGGGGTGTAAAACGTGAAGATATCGCAAAATTTTTTGATTCCAACAAATTTACAGACAAAAGTCTGATTTTATTAATATAGATAGAAAAGTTTCCTTTAAATTTAGTGACCAGCAAAGCGGGCAAAGCCTGCTAGTATATGAAATATAAACTTTCAAAAGAGAAGCAGCTTGAAAAGAATCGATTGTTATTCATATTAGGCTGTCAAATGAGACTCTAGAGAAAAAATTACAGCTTGCATCTTTAATAAATTAAAGCAGATATATAAACGTTATAACGATACCATCAACTCCAATGCACATCTGGACTCTGAGAGCATGCGTGTCACCAGCTACACTGAAATGTATGCAGTGTGAAATTCAAACAAAGATCCAAATACGCATTGCAGCTGACGGACTGAAGTTTAAACATCGAAAAGAAGGTCTTTTTGATTTCTAAGATAGCGCCAGCACGTTACAGTGCAGGAAAATGCGAACAAACAGATGCACGTTTTAAAAGTTCTGTTTTTAACTTTCATGGCTAGAAGGTGTCTTTTTGAACAAAATGGATGGTTCTCTACAATTTTGTAATTCACTTTTTCCCCTACAGTCGTCTGCAAAATTATTGAAGCGCTAGCAATAATTTGTATTTAAAAGATGTACACCTAATACGGTTTTGTTTAGTAAATATTTGTCGAGTCATGATCTTAGTCTTATGCTGTTTATAAAAAAGTAAGTTGTTGATAAAAATTAGCGATCAAACTAAAAAAAAAAAGAAAAGAAGAATGTGGATGTGTGCTTCAATAATTTTGCTGCCGACTGTAACCCGGAATGTTTCCAACTCCGCTATTTTCCACTAGGTAACGCTGTAAGCAGTCGCATCTCGTAGCGCATGACCTCTTTACTGCACTTATATACTGCTTTCACCAGCGTAGCTGCAACCGTTCAACAGTTAAGAGTGAGAACAGACTTTTGTGGACACCCTGTAACTTCTTTAGCTCTTAATGAAATCATAATGGGACATATTTCATGCCGAGATTTTTACAACAAAAAAAGTATTAAAATCGGAGCGTCTGTTACAAAGTTTCAAGCTAACAAGCATCAACAAAAATAAAAAAATGATACAGACAGACAGACAGACATTTTTTAAAAACTATCAATTCGTGTTCAGGACATCCCAAAACGTGTAGATTCGTCAAAAAACGGAGGTCGAAAATTTTCGCGAATCCAATACTTTCTCTATATTACATATAGAAGGAAGTAAAAATAGATATATGTGAGATTTTTGTTTCAAAATATAGCTAACAGAAATACCTAAAAACCAATTTCAGGAATTTAGAAATTCGGCCCCTAATGGGGGGCAGGAGGCAAAACGTGATTTCCCAAAAAACTTTATATCTCAAAGTAAAAAACAGATATCCGTAAAATTTTTCTTTAAAATATAGCTAACACAAATACCTAAAAACCAATTTTTGGAATTTTAGAAATTCAGTCCCCAAGGAGAGGGGGAGGAAGCAAAACAATATCTGTATTTATCTTCTATGTATAATATAGATAGATATTTCTTTTAAAATAACGTTTTAAAAATAATATTATAGTTTAAAAAAATTAAAGAACACGCTTTTATAGAAATGTGAACTAAAAAAGCACAAAATATCTATCTTAGTATTAAAATGCAGGGTAAGAGAAAATCGTGTGAGTGACACACCATAATATTTACATACATTTAAATCTTTAAAATAACTTAGAATTAAACAAAAAACATTTAAAAAAAAAATCTCCCCTGACTGGGATCGAACGCTGGACCTTTAGGTTCGTAGCGCGGAGCCACACCTCAAAGCCACGTAGGGAATGTATTTTTTTACAATATAAAATTTTTGTTCGCTCCCAGAGCAGTTACAAACATACATACATACAGGTGAAGCTAATAAAAGCGTGTTAATCACGGAGTAAAAAGGTGTTAATAATTATTTTAATTTTTAATTGTTGCCAAAAAAAAAAAAAAAAAAAAAATACGAGTTGATTTATTTTACGACATATAATAAAATATATTTTCACGCGAATAGTAAAAGAAATATTAAATAATAAATTTTCTTAGGCTGTGACAAAATGACGTCACTATCAAAACTAAATAATAATAATGAAAATCCAACATATTTCGCAAATTTTGCTTCATAATCTTTTTTAACATACCTCAATTCTAGATTTCTTTTTAATAGAGTTTTTATTTATTCATTTATTTATTAACACGTAAAATACGTTTGGCACGAAAGCTAATTTAGCATTATATTCAGATTTACTTATTCATAATACAGGGTAATTTTTTTAAAATTTTGATGCTGAATTAGATACGACATTTTTCGCCAAGAAGTCTACTTTCGTGATAGCCACTTTAAGCCAAGTAGCCCATAAAGCACATGAACAAATAAATTATAAAATATTGAGAAAAAAATTGATAGGTAAAAAGAAAGAAACAGAAACAATAATCTCATAAATTATGTATTTTTGCTTAAAATTTTGACAAAAATTCAAAAGTCACCAAGGGGAGCTATAATAAAACTGTACGATAAGGTTAAACATTTATTTATTTTTCTATTTTCCAACCACTGTTAACTAACTATGAAATACATATAGTCACAAAAAGTTAGTTGTCTCACAGTATATTGTATTATTATATTTGACGTGAAATTGCTGTCATTTTATGGTCGACCGGAAAAATCGAATAAATATAGGAAATAACGTAAAAGTAAATATTATGTACAGTACGTTACAGTGTTGTTCATATGTAATTAAAATTCAAATATAAATGGGCTACTTGAATTTTTTCGATACTGTCTGTTTCGAAATTGTCATTTGATAAGCACAAAAGTGGAAGCCCACAGTATGGCATTACGCATGCACTAGCGACACATACCGGAAAAGAGCTTTTGAGCAATTCCAATTTTTTTTTTTTTTCTATACTAGGGGGCTCTGCCCCCTGCTCGCTCCGCTCACCAACCCCCAAGGAAGGCTTTCCCTCACCCCGACTTGCTTCTCTCATTAACCCCTGCTGGATTCTACCCGACTATTCTCAACTTTGCCTTTCATTGAATTGGAATATTAATAATACATAATACAAAAGAAAAGTTACAATAAAGAGAACAATATTATAGAAATCCACCATATTTGGTATCACATTGAAATACACAATATTTAATATTATATCGTTTCTAGTATGTGAAAAATCTGTCTTAACGTTCGACAGTTTAATAACAATTTGCCATTATTTTGGGAGAAAACATATGTTAGACAGCTAGACACACAAAATAAGCAACGATAGCACTAACTGTTTAGAACAGAGAGAAATTCTTAACATCTAAATGATTTAGCGTTACAGCTTTAGTATACGATCCACTTGTAAATTTTTGTCACTGTTTGACGATGAATTTTTCGGGTATTATTGCTTGATTAAAGAAATTATGAACTTATTTTTTCTAATGCCTATATTTTTTACTATTGAATTTTTTTAGTTAATTTAGGGCAATATGTAACACTCTGCATTTATTTCCAATGTACAGCAAGGTTTAAAATGGTGCTTACAACAGTAAAGATGCAACATTTAAAGTGCATCTTTCCTAGAATATGATTTAGTCGGATCCATTGAAAATAATTATCTTATGTGATTATTGCAATTATTTTAAACATTTCATTAGTAGTAGTACGACAGGACAATTTTTTTCAGATAGCAATTTTGCATTGTCGCCATGAATTTGCCAAGATGCCCGTCAATATCTGATTTTACCACTTCTTAAACTATATTAAATACTAAGTTAAATCGGGGGGGAAAAAATCACATTTCTCGAAACCTACTGATAAGTGAAAAATTCATCCTTGATTATATTCTAATAACGAATTGCCGGTTTGGAGTATTCGAGATAGACCATCACCATTCATAAATTGGATGGCTTTTGAATATTTGTTGACAATTTGAATAAATATTCATGATGGCTCCTGAATACTTGTTGGCGATATCTTCTGAATAATTATTATTGTTGGCGATATCTACTGGCATATATTGATCATGACATCTTAATAGTTGTTGGCGATATCTCGCGAACTTGTGTTAATGATGGCTTCTGAATATTTGTTGGCTACATCTTCTGGATATGTACTGATTACACCTTAATTTTTTACATATATATTATATAATATTGAATTTAGAAAATAAAAAATGCGTGTGGAGAATGAAATCTAATGATATTGGATAATTTAATTTATAGAGACATCATTGGTACAGGAAAAACTACTTTAGCCATTTTCTTTCTAATAATACGGATAATATTTTACCTGGAGATATTTTGTACATTTAGACCAAATAAAAAATGTTGTTCTTTTTTTCTCACTTGAATTAAGTTAAAAAAATATTTAAAATAAAATTGAAAAAAAAAATTGTGCTAAAGCAATGGTACAGTTTAACCTCTTGGCGAAATTTTAAATTTGGCACTGAAGTAGCTTAGACTTTTCTCGCAAAAATCTTGACATGCATAACTGAGATAGATAATTCAAGTCATCGTCAAAATAAATGAAAAATTTAAAATTTGCCAGTGTGGTCCTGTATTATGTGTAACTAAAATATTTTAGCAATGCAGTTACTTCATTCCATTACATGGAAAAATAGACAAAAAAAAAAGTCCTGTTGTATTAAATAAAATTCTGTTTTCTGCAAAGTTTTACATCATTTCTTAAAAAAACAAAAATAGGTTGCGAATTTTGTTATTATTATTATTATTATTATTATTATTATTATTATTGCTCTATTTTATATATTTTTTTTTTTTTTTGTACTTACGTATTAACGCCACAGCAGCAGAAGTTGCGCTAATGCGCCAATAAAGAGCAATCTTGTTGTTCGCACACAAGAGACATAGGGGGTCAGCGAGACATCTTTTGGAATCTTATTTATCAGAGTTCATATGGCGACAGCATCAGGTGAAAGATAATAGAGACAGTTTTGAATCTATGTTAAACTCTATATCGGCCCATTTTCCACCGAATCAGATTGACTACTTTGTTTTAAATAAAGTGAATTTTGAAAGTGTTTTGATTTTAAATAAAGTGTTTTATTTTATGATTTGTCGCAAAAATTTTAGGTGTAGATTGACGGCGCTTAATCTGTAGCCGCGGTGGCGTTAATACGTAAGTATCTTTGGAACAACTTCAGTATAACGCCACAACGATATTTGGCGATTTTTTGTTGGATTTTTTTTTGCGATTATGGCTAAATCATAAATCTAAAAATCATAAATGATAAATGATAAAATCATAATCGAAATCATAAATCATAAAACATAAAATCATGAATCCAAAATAAACAACATATAGGCTGCCATATTATATCGCAAACAGTCCAGAACCACATCGTTATCGTTCAAAACGGCGCCAAAGAAAAATCGCCAAATTCAGCTGTGGGGTTATACTGAAGTTATACCAATTTCTGGGTTTAACCTCTAATTCTATACCAATCGTTGTTTAACATAATAATTATATTCATTACTAAATCTTTTTCGTCTAACGTTAAAATAAAAACTAATAATATAAACTAAACTAATAGTATAAACTTAACTAATAATATAAAAGAATAATATAAACTAAATTAAAAATATAAACTAACTTTCATTTCATTTTTATTAAATTTTTACTCAATATTTTTTAAATATCGGTTATTTTCATGTTTTGCTATTCTAAATAATTTTTTTCTTCTCTCGAGCATCTCAAAGATGCCAATTTTTCAATTTTTCTTATTTACACCATTGATCTCATTTTAATTTTCCTGAGGAAAGTGACGTCAGAAACACAGAAAAAAAACGGCATAAGAGAAACTTTTCACTCCGGTGGCAAAAAGAATACCTTTATAAACCCGACGTTTTTAGTTATAACTTCATTAATTAAAATGATAGAAATTTCTAAGCAGCTGAAATGCCTTCCTTGAAGCAGTCGGAATGTCGGAATACACTGATACCTCTCATGATGCAGAGCACTTTGCCCTCCGCGAGAAGATGCTGTCGCAGACAAAAAAAATTGACGCCAGCGACAGTTACTTTTTTTTTTATATATAGAGAAAACGATATAGAAAAGAATTTTCGTTAAATATAGTGACTAGCCAAGCGGGTAAAATTTGTCCGAAGAAATTCATAGGAGCTGAGGCCACAATATTTAGTGTGTGGCTTATTTACGTCTATCCAACACCCATTGCAACGGGATTTTGAGAATTTCCCCATTTTCCCCCTTAAGGAAGGGAGAACAATAAAGACGTTTCCAAGCATAACTTTTCTTAAAATTATCACAGTAGGATTAATTTTTATGTGTGGTTTGGTTATACGTTCTCAACACGTGCTATCAAGGAATTTTACGAAATTTTCCTCGGCCTACTTCCTTTTGGAGTGGAGACAAAAATACACTTTTAAGAGTAACTCTATTCCAAAGTACATCAGGAAAGCGATTTTTTTATATGTCGGTTGGTTACGCGTACTCAACACACACACTACAAAGAGGTTTTGGAGAAATTCTACCCTATCGTTCTTGGGAGGTGGGGACAAAAATTTTTATTCATGTGTAACTCTTCACTAAATTACGAAGGAGATTTTTGATGTGTGGGTCGGTAAAATGTATCTGACTCGTAGTATAAAGAGATTATGCAAAATTCTCTCCCCTGTCCCTTCTTTATGAGCTGGGGGGGGGGGGGGTAAAAAACACATTTTAAAACATAATTTTGCTTCAAATAATCTCAGGATCTCGATTTTTTTTCCATGTCTGGTTAGGTATGTGTATGCAAGTTGCACTATAAAGGGATTTCGCGAAATTATCCCGCCTTCCTCTTCTGGGCTGGCGGGGCAAAAAACACGTTTTCAAGCTTAAATATATTCCAGATTACCTTATAATGATGAATTTTGATGACTGGGTGTTGATTAAGTGTACGGAATATGCACTTTGATGGGAGGAAATTTTGCAAAACTTTTTACATTATCCGTATGGAAAGGGGAGTAAAGGCATTGGGGCTCGAGATTCGAAAAGTGTGGGGAGCAGAAAAACCGCTACTGAAGGTAGCGGGAACTTTAACTTACATTGTGACTGATTTCTTTCTTTCTTTCTTTCTTTTTTCCGTTTATTTTTATTTTTATTATTATTAATGATATGAAATAGTGAGAATTCATTTCGATATAATGACCAGCAAAGCGGGCAAAACCTGCTAGTACTCCTAATACTTGACTACCCTAGGTAATGAAAATATTGCACTAGGTCAAAAATTTCTATATTCAGTTTTCACTTATTCGCATATTTTAAAGTCTACTGATTACAAAAATGGAATTTTTGGAAACTAATAAATGCGTATGTGCCTTGGAAATCTTCTGACTATTGAAAAAATAAATAAATAAATAAATAGGGTATATAGAGCGTACATTAGGATAGTGGAGTCGAAAATTTGTTTATATATTTCAAAGGATGCGCTCAAAGGTTATGCAAAGAAAATTTTAAAAAGAAAATTTTTTTTTAATTTACACTCTGAGGTGACATACATAAAATGCAAACAAGCATTGCAGTCAAAATGCTTGAAGAGTTATGTAAAGAGTAATAAAGAGTAAAAATACAAGCGTTTTATATAATTGTGCTTCGCCAGCTAAAATAGTATAGAATAATGAATAATTAAAGTTATCTTTATAATTAATTGCAATGCTGGTTGCCATGGTAATAAAAAATAAACAGAACGCTGGTTTCTATGGGTACCAAAAATAAACAGCAAGCAGGTTGCCATATCATACTGCAAAGAATCCAGAACGACATCGTAATCGTTCTAAACGGCGCCAATGAAAATTCGCCAAATCCAGTTGTGGACCAACCTGCAATTTGAACAGAAGTTTATTTTCCAAAGTACTTATCAACACAATTTTAATATGTATCCCCCTTACAGAAATTTTAAATTTGGCACCGAAGTAGCCCGGGCGTTTTTCACCGCTTTTTACTTACCCAATTTCGCTAGCCGTTTCAATTCATCGCCATACGCAAAGATATTGAATGTCGCCAAGATATTTTGTTTAATTAGTTTTTCTCATTTCTTTGGAAAAGTCTTTAATTTTAATTAAAAGTTTCTAATTTTTCGGTTAGTAATAAGCGATCAGTAATAAGCATGCATGTATGCTTCGCGTGAATAAAAAAAAGAAAAGGAAAACGCTAACTCATCGCGCTTGAATTTGAAAATGCATGAAATTCTATACAGATTCAATCACAGAATATAACACTTTTTCTTCCAAAAATAAGCTTATTATTCGTTACAACCATTCTAACTTTACCTTTCCACTAACACTTATATTTTTCAACAATCATTTTTCACTGAATCACTACTACTAGAAGTCATACTTACACAAAGTCAATAATACACAATGGGAAAAACAAAATGAAATAATAATAAAATGGAAAAATACAAAACGATTTATAGCACAGAATATTTAAATGACTATCAAGTTATCATTATCAAAAATAAGCGGCAAGCGGGTTGCCATACCAGGTTGCCAAAGAATCCGGAATGACCTTATTATCGCTAAAAACGGCGGAAAAGGGAAAGAAAAGCGCACAAAAAATTTTGGATTAATATCCCAGTTGTACCTATTTTTTCGTATATTTTTCTTTTAATAACTGCATCTAAATAATTTGGCGATGATTTTTTTTTTTTTTTTTACGCCAATCTGACAAACTAGCAATGTTTGAATATAGCCCTGTAACAGAAAAATAAATATTATATATAGCAGTTACTCAGGATGACAAGTCTTAAATTGAAATATTCTAAGATGGAAATACAAAAAAAAAAAAAAAAAAAAAAAAGAAAGAAAGAAAGAAATTTTTTTTTTACCAATTGCTAAGAAATCTATCTTTTTACAAAATGAGAGCATTTCTTGAACGATTACTTTTTAAAGGTTCAAAAATAATTCCCTGACCTAAATTTTACCTTTATACTCTATGTAATATTTGTTCCATAATGCAACTTATTATTTTTTTTTTTTTTTTTGAACTGATGCGAGTTGAACTGTCGCAAGATTCTGCAAAAATCATGGGCAATATGCAAATAGATACCTTCAATCAAAAATTGGAATAATACGCAAGCGAAGTGATGACGCCACTGACCGCCGGTGGATGCAAGAAAAATATTTCCTATGTTAATCGCCCATTGGATTTTTTGTAAAAATTATTAAAAATCGAGAAAAATTATTTGCCGATTTTAATCCCCATATTTGGTCATAGATATATATTAGTTATCGTATGCTTGTGTTAGAATGAGTTATGTTTCTGTCAAATTGACAAAATTTTAAATTTAAATTTCAAAACTCTGTCTCCTTGGCGTTTTTTGTATTTGGCGATCAAAAACTTAAGACGAAAATATACATGCCCGATGTATATTTTCGTAATATGTATTGTACGAAATATTGTTTCATATTATTCATTACTCTCTTAATATCTTATATATAAAAAAAAAATTATGAAAACTAAAGTCAGTCCGTCTGGCCGTTCAATCCGGCCGATTTCCTTCATTTTTTTTTTTTTTTTAAATGAAAGGTATTTAGACACAGATATGTCATCAATCATTGAAATTTACTCAACCTCCACCTTACTCAAGTTATACTCAAACTCGATTCTTCCCTGTACATTTCTTATGGGACACATTGACTCAAGCAATTCGACTGCTCATAGCTCCTTTTCTAATGAATGGATCTTGATTGTTTCACTTTCAGAACACTCAGTGGATCAAGCTCTTTCTTTTGAGCTATTAACTGCTTAAATTCGTTGAGATTGAGTAAAGTTATGCTAGCACAATCAACTTTACATTCAATTTTTTCAAGATTTTCCTTCACTCAAACCTCTATAACTAGAGTTCTAATTAACGTAGGCTGTTGACACAAGTCTAAGAACACTCAACGGATCACGTTCTTTCTTTTGAGCTATTAACTGCTTAAATTCGTCGAGTTTGAGAAAAGTTATGCGTGCAGAATCAACTTTACATTCAATTTTTTCAAGATTTTTTCAAGATTTTCCTTCACTCAAACCTCTATAACTAGAGTTCTAATTAACGTAGGCTGTTGACACAAGTCTAAGAACACTTAGTGGATCAAGCTCTTTCTTTTGAGCTATTAACTGCTTAAATTCGTTGAGTTTGAGGAAAGTTATGCTTGCAGAATGAACTTTACATTCAATTTTTTCAAGATTTTTCTTCACTCAAACCTCTGTAACTAGGTGTAAAAACTTGGTTGAGGTGTCTAAAAAAGGTCTCGGTCTGTAGATATGTTATGAAAAGATAAAAATAAAAAAAGTCGAACGGTCCCCCCCCTGGGGGGGCAGGGGTTAAAAACACGTTTACGAGCTTAACTCAGCTCCAAATTACTTTACAGTGAAGAAATTGTACATATAGGGACTAGAGTCAAATACTAAAAAATCACTTTCTGCGAATTTGGAATTTTCGATTTTAAAGGTGGGAAAAGGGGGAAAAATAGATTTAGAGGTGGGGGGAAAGGGGGAAATTAGTTTGAGAGGAAAACCCGTTCCAGACCCACACATGTAACCCCTCATTTTAAAGGTCTTGAAATTTCATGTCGACTGGGGGTGTTTGTATACAATATAGTGCGCCCCCTGGTGGGGAAAAATGGAACTAGGCGATTTTGATGTTGAGCCTATCATGTTACACCTTATTTTAAAGGTATTGGTATTTCCTGACCGTTGGTGATTTTGTACAGAACACGCTGCACCCCTGGCGGTGGAAAGTGCAACTAAATGATATTTTGCAGTTGACACCACCGCGTGACACCTTATTTCAAAGGTCTTGAAAATTCAAGGCGATTGTTGATAAAGGTCTTGAAATTTCATGTTGATTGGGGATGTTTGTATACAATATAGCGCGCCCCCTGGTGGTTAAAAATGGAACTAGGTGATTTTGCAGTAGATCCTATCATGTTACAACTTATTTTAAAGGTCTTGATATTTCCTGACCGTTGGTGTTGTTCGTATAGAACACGCTGTGCCCCCTGGTGGTGGAAAGTGTAATTAAAGGATTTTGCAGTTGACACCACCATGTGACACCTTATTTGAAAATCCTTGGAAATTCAAGGAGATTGGCGATATTCGTATACAACATACTGCGCTCCCTGGTGGAGGAAAGTGGATTTTGCAGTGCGTGCGTAGCATGCCTGCTATACGGTGCTGCAGCCACAGGCAGCGGTAACACGAGTCAGAGGCTCGTTCGGCTCAAGGTTAAATTGTGAGAATTTTTTCTTGTTATTAGCGGCCTGCATATACGTGCCGCAGGAACTGGGTCACAAACCCGAGTTCCGTTCGGTCTGAAAAAAATTTTTTTGTTACAAATGTTTTTTTTTTTTTTTTTTTTTTTTTTTTTTTGTGATGTTTTCATTTAAAGATAGAAATTTAAACAAAATCGAGTTAAAAATACAAAACCATACAAATTTAAGGTGCATTTAAGGCTATTATCATGGGCCCGAGCAATGCTGGGCGGGTTCGTTTCGTTCCAGGTTAATTTTTTGGAATTTTTTCATGGTATTAGCGGCTCGCGTATGCGATGCCGGGGCACCGGCATCACAAGGCAGAGTTTCGTTCGGTTCGAGGTAATTTTTTTTTTTTTTGCTACAGCTGATTATTATTTTTTTTTTTTTTCGCAATGCTTTTATTCAAAAATAGAAATTCAAACAAAATCGAGTTAAAGATGTAAAATCATACAAATTTAAGGTTCGTTTAAGGTTATTATCACGGGCCCGTGCATTGCCGGGTGGGTTCGTTCGGTTCCAGGTTATTCTTTGGGAATTTTTTATGTTGTTAGCGGCCCGTGTATGCACTGCGCAAGCACCGGGGTCACAAGGCAGTGTTTCGTTCGGTTCAAGGCAATTGTTTTGTTACAGATAATTATTTCTTTCGTGATGCTTTCATTTAAAAACAGAAATTCAAACAAAATCCAGTTAAAGGTATAAAATAAAACAAATTTAAGGTTCATTTAAGGTATCATGGGCCAGGGAAACGCCGAACGGGTCAGCTAACATATAGTCTTAGTATTAAACGAAATAGAAAATGAAAGATAGCATCTGTTTATTTGGAGTACTTTGTAGAAAGTGATGTCATATATAGTATTTCTATTTATAAGCATTTTTCAGATTTTCTTTTAAGCGAAATGTAGTAAATTATATTAGATGTTTTAACTTGAAGTACATTTAAATAATGATGCGAGGATTTTTGAAACATTACGGGCAATAAAGTGTCCGTCGAATTCGACGGGTTCCAGCTAGTAAGTTGTTAAAATAACCATGATTTCTGAAAAAGTTAAATATGTTCGCCAGATAATTTGGCGATTTTTTTTCCGCCAAGAATGACAGATATGAAATCTATTCCCCTGCAACATATTAGTATCTTATATTAGATACTTTATTTAACCATTTGAAATGAAATTTGACTTCAAATTATGATAGAATATTTATCATTTTCCTTTTAATTAGTATATTAGTTGGATTTTTATTGCGTAAATATCATCTTTTGGAATGAAATGCTTATATTTTCAAGTGAATATGGAAGTTTGCTATTTTTTTTTTTTTTTTTCTACAGTTTTGAAATTCAAATTTTATCAATTTTATAGCAAAAAGAGCTTAATCTAACGCATTCACACGATAACTAATACATATCTATACCAAAATATGGGGATTAAAATCGGGAAATAATTTCTCTCGATATTTAATAATTTTTTACAAAAAATTCAATGGCCCATTAACATAGGAAATATTTTTCTTGCATCCGCAGACAGTGAGTGTCGTCATACTTCGCTTGCGTATTAAGGCATATATTTTGATTTTATTGTTTAAATAGTGTATGTTTGTGAAAGTAAAATTTTTACTTAAATTTAGATTTTTAGATAAATTTTTCCGCCAAAATTGTATATTACAAAGGTCAAACATGGTCATGAAAAAAAAAACACTATCTAAGATAGTCAAAATTTTTGCTACTTACCATTTTTCATTAATTTATTTCAAATACATAGTCATCTACGGTCGGCAGCAAAAGTATCCGAGCACTAGCAATAATCCCTGTCTAAAAACAGTACACTTAATACTGCTTTGTTAAATAAATCTTTGTCGAGAGATGTTCTTAGTCAGTCTAAGACATGATTCGCCAAGGATTTTTTTAACAAAATAGTATTAAGTGTACTATTCTGACATCGAAATTATTGGCTAGTGCTCGGATACTTTTGCAGCCGACTGTAAAATGTTTAGAAAATACATGTCCAATATAAAGAAATCATGTTGTATTAGTTGAATATGTATATTTACGTACAATTTTCAAAAACACAACAGCTAGAGCCCCTTAAATAAAATATATAGAAGCTTTAACAACAGCACATACTTCGAGTCTAGTTAAGAATGAACAACGACTTCGGAGCAATTTCAAACTTCAACGATGTCATTGACTGCCTCCTAGATAGAGGAAAAGCTCCCGTCGAGCATGCGTAGAAGAAGACTTCCTTAACGTCACTTTATTTGGTCATTAATTGCTCTTTTGGCGCTATTTATTAATTAGGAAAGAGCATGTTTGTTTCCAAATTATTCCGACTAGGCGTTGGCGGGCCTCCAAACTCTCTTCTAGGGCCAATTTAGTGTGAATCTTATATATTAAAAAAATTTATGAAAACTAAAGTCAGTCCGTCTGGCCATTCTATCAGGCCGATTTCCTTCATTTTTTTTTAAATGAAAGGTATTTAGACACAGATATGTCATCAATCATTGAAATTTACTCAACTTCCACCTTACTCAAGTTATACTCAAACTCGATTCTTCCCTGTACATTTCTTATGGGACACATAGACTCAAGCAATTCGAATGCTCATAGCTCCTCTTCTAATGAATGGATCTTGATCGTTTCACTCTCAGAATACTCAGTGGATCAAGCTCTTTCTTTTGAGTTATTAACTGCTTAAATTCGTTGAGATTGAGGAAAGTTATGCTTGCACAATCAACTTTACATTCAATTTTTTCAAGATTTTCCTTCACTCAAACCTCTATAACTAGAGTTCTAATTAACGTAGGCTGTTGACACAAGTCTAAGAACACTCCGTGGATCACGTTCTTTCTTTTGAGCTATTAACTGCTTAAATTCGTCGAGTTTGAGGAAAGTTATGCGTGCAGAATCAACTTTACATTCAATTTTTTCAAGATTTTTTCAAGATTTTCCTTCACTCAAACTGTTGATTCATGGGAAGCGGTAAAGGCGACAGCCGATCAGAAGTAGACAGTCATGTGACCAGAAAGAGAAACAAAACTCATTCTTTTTCTTTTTTTATTATTAATTCTGGTTTTCTCTCTGAACTATTCGAAAAACGGAAGTAACTTTATTCTTGAATTGACATTCTAATATTCAGGCTGAATTCGTACAGCCAAGTAATCCATTAATTGTTATATTATTAAAACAATAAGTATTATTCTGTTTATTCTTTATAATTCATTCAAGGCATAAAAAAAATGCCTTTATACGTATTCTGAATGTTTAAACCTGTGCTAAAATTTGTGAAAGATTCTGTTTTTATTCATAAAATTCTGAAAGAAAATCTCTGATTAAAGTCAACTATAGTAAGCAATCGGATTTCATATTTATTGACTTGTATGGCCTAAAATGTTTTCTCAAGCGACCAGAGGAAATGCAGGAGAGAGGTGAGTTAGCTTTCCTTAATATTATGCATGCTAAAACTTAGTTTCGTTTTAATAAAATGTTTTTTGATGCAGGTCAATTCTTTATGCATGAGTCTAGTTATAATTAATCAACATGTTTTTGGTCCGTCTTAGAGCCATGAGCTATCGATGATTTATATATATATATATATATAAAAAAAACTATATATATTTAATATGTATTTGATATTCTTATTCTTATTCGTAATCATTTATTCTTAAAATGATTTATTTTTGTTCTTGAATGTTTGTTCTGTAATTCGAAGGCCTATAGTTATGTGTATTTAAACTTATATATTCTAAAATGCCGAAATTATCTAAGCAAGTTTTATTATTTGAAAATTTATGTAAGGAAATCGATAGTTTTAGCGATGGAGTAAAGGGGTGTAGTAAAGATGAACAATCTAAAGTTAAATTATTAAAAACCAAAGTTCAATCGTATGATCATGAAATCGCGGAAATATTTAAAAATTTATCCGCTAAAGAGAATGAGGATTGTATGGATATGTATTTGAGATATAAGGGAGTGGTTTTTGATTTACTGGTAGAGTTAGAGGACAAAACAGAAGTAAACGCGTGCAATTCAGATACTCACGCGGAAAATAAAGATGAGAAAAATGGAAAATCGTCTCTTATTAAATTACCGAAATTTGATCTTCCGCGATTTTTTGGTGAAACCGAAAATTGGATTTCTTTTAAAGAAATTTTTAATTCGACAATTCTACAGAATAATCAATTATCCAAAATTGAAAAACTGCAATATTTACATTCTTCAGTGCGCGGAAACGCAGCTAAATTAATTCGAGGATTCGCTCTAAAAGAGGAAAATTTAGATCAATGTTGGGAAATATTAAATGAAAGATATGAAAATAAAAGACAATTAGCATTGAGTCAAATTAACAAAATATTTTCTATGAAAATTGTAAAAGCAAACAATGCTAAAACTTTACTTGAGTTATTAGATACTTGTAACGAAGCCGTCAGAAACTTAAAAACTTTGGGTTTAGATTCTAATGCGTTAAGCGACTTAATTATAATAAAATTCATGATGGGGAAATTGGATGAATCGTTAAAACAGAGATGGGAATTAATGTTGGATAGTGATAAATTGCCTGATCTTGATCTTTTTAGGAAATTCGTTGAGCGCGAAGCGCGCGGTGTTGAAGAGATAAAATGTAAACAAGACGTAAAATTCACTAATTCGAAGAAATCAAACGTATTGAGTACAATTGTGAAAAAGGAAAATACGTGCATTCTTTGTAATGAGCGTCACGCGCTATTTAAATGTCCGACATTTAATTCAAAACCGGTTAAAGAAAGATGGAAATTTGTTGAATTAAATAAGTTATGTCAAAATTGCTTACGCCAAAATCATAGGCTGGAGAATTGTAGGATAGACATTAATTGTAAAAATTGTGCAGAAAAACATCATACGCTATTGCATGTTTATGGTAGAAATTCAAATTCTGAAAGGGCGAATCATGTATCGCCAGATATATCAGTTTCAAATAGTGCTCAGTTTTATTCTAGTAATGTTTTGTTATCTACAGCACTAATTAAGGTTAAATCAAATAAAGGCAAAATTATGCATTGTAAATCTTTGATAGATAATGCTAGTCAAAATTCATTAATTACTAAGGAATGTGCTAAGCGACTAAATTTGCCCTTACGGAGCACGTCGCATAGTATAATAGGGATTAATTGCGTTTTAGCAGAAACTGCTCTCAACGAAAAAGAATTTAAATTCACTCCGCATTTTTCGTCGGAGTCATTTTCAGTCAGCGCTTTTATAGTTGATAGGGTTACCTCACCTCTCCCTAATTTCCAACTACCGCAACATGATTGGCCACACATAAAGGGTTTACAACTAGCTGATCCGAATTATGACGTTAGTGGTCCAATCGATATTCTTCTTGGGGCAGAAATAGTCTCCTCAATCTGCAATGGCAGTCCAATTCAAGGGCCAGCAGGAACTCCTACAGCATTCCCCACAAAGCTGGGTTACCTCCTTTCAGGACGAATAAACAGTTTTCAATGTACAAATATCAGTTTAACTTGTCATATGACTGTTGATGATGATATCAACAACACTTTAAAACAATTTTTTGATACAGAATCAATTCCAAATGTAGAATCAAAAAAGATAGAAAATGATCCTGTGGAAAATATTTATTTAACCACAACTAAAAGAAATAGTCAGGGAAGATATGTCGTTCATCTACCCTTTAAGCCAGATAAGGCACTAGGTGACAGTAAGTCAGGTGCTATTTCAAGATTTCTTTCCATTGAAAATAAACTTAAAAAGAACCCACAATTAAAGAGGGAGTATTCGAATTTCATGAACGAATATATTTCTTTGGGGCATATGACAAAATTAAATCCAGCTGAAATTAATGAAACGCCACATTATTATTTACCGCATCATGCGGTGGTAAATGAAAACTCTGAAACAACAAAATTACGTGTAGTATTTGACACCTCGTTTAAAACAACAAATAACAAATCTTTAAATGACATTCTATATATTGGTCCTAAACTGCAGTCAAATATTTTTGACAATTTAGTAAAATTTCGAGCCAACCCTGTAGCGTTCAGTGCAGACATTGCTAAAATGTATCGTCAAATTTTAATTGATAGAAAAGATAGAATATACCAGAGAATTGTTTGGAGAGAATCTCCCAATGACCAATTATCCTTTTACGAATTGAATACTGTCACCTACGGAACAGCTTGTGCACCCTATTTAGCGTTACGCACCCTTAAGCAATTATGTGAGGATGAGAGACAAAATTTTCCATTGGCAACAGAAATTGCCAAGGAGAATTTTTATATCGACGACTTATTGTCAGGGGCACAATCCCTTCAATTCGCAAAAGATAGAATAATGGAGCTGCAGGCTCTAATGCAAGCTGGAGGGTTTAAACTTAGGAAATGGGCTTGTAGCCATCCAGAAGCGCTCTCTGATATTCCAGAGGAAGAGAAGGCTAATTCGGTCATTCATTTTTTTGAGGATAAAGAAAAAATAAATCAAAGAGTACTAGGAATGTTCTGGGATTTAAGTGAAGATACTCTTCAAGTTAGAACCTTAGCTGATCAACAAATTAATACAAAAAGACAGTTGCTGTCCGTAATTGCGCAAATTTATGATCCCCTCGGAATTATTTCGCCATCTACTATTATCTTAAAAATCATTCTACAAAAATTGTGGAAGTTGCAATCAACGTGGGATGAGCCTATACCTCCAGATATTTTGCAAGAATGGAAAACTTTTTATAATGAAATTAATGAGTTTAAATCTATGTCCATTCCACGCTATGTAGGTTCAAATACTAAAGATTGTACAGTTGAACTGCATGGCTTTTGTGATGCCTCTCCGAGGGCGTATGCGGCAGTCGCATATTTAAAGATCATAACGAACACGATTCAGGTATATTTAATTGCTGCTAAAACTAGAGTCGCACCCACAAAAGAACTCACTTTACCGAAATTGGAATTGTGTGGGGCTGTACTCGTAGCTGAGTTAATTTGCAACATTCAAAAATCCCTTAAATTTACTCATTCGACATACTGGTACACTGACTCTTCTATTGTATTAAACTGGATAAATAACCCTTCAAACAAAGGAAATAGTTTCGTGGCCCATAGAGCTACCAAAATCAGAACTCTTACGCAATTACAATCCTGGAGACATATCCCAGGAAAAAAAAACCCGGCCGATTGTGCCACACGCGGATTGTCCCCGGCTAAGTTGAAAGCTAGAACTGAGTGGTGGGAAGGGCCAAAATGGCTCCATAGTTTTGAGCTACCACCAATGTGCACATTACATTCAGTTTCCGTTCAGAAACAAACTCATCAACATTCGACAGATTCAAGTTCTAAGCCTACACTTTCTAATAACACTTTCATATCACATATCACGAAATACTCTAACTATCTAAAACTTTTAAGAATTCTAGCTTATGTTCGGAGATTTATCAATAAAATTAAAACCAAATCAATGGAAAGTGGTCCTTTAAAGGCCATAGAGCTAAATCAAGCGGAAATGGGTCTTGTAAAAATTATTCAAAATGCAGAATTTAGTGATGAAATTGCCTTACTAAGGAAAGGCAAACTTTTAAAACCTTCACACCATCTATTCTGTCTTGATCCTTTTCTGGATGAAGCAGGCATTCTTCGTGTTGGAGGACGCCTGCGGAACCACCCATCCTTACGATTTCAAGAAAAACACCCCATATTACTTCCCAAAGCAAATCACGTTACTTCCTTGATAATAACGTATTATCATAACTTAAGCTCCCATGCTGGTCCCAATTTAGTACTTTCACTCCTTAGAAACAAATTTTGGATTCCCCACGGACGCTCCACCGTAAAATCAGTATTAAGACAGTGTATACTCTGTTTTCGACTGTCAGCTAAGCCAATAATTCCAAAGATGGGGGATCTACCCTCAGAAAGAATCACACCCATTCGGCCCTTTTCGAAGGTTGGTGTCGATTTCGCGGGACCAGTAATGACAAAATGTCAACATAAACGAAAAGCGACAACCTTTAAATCATATATCGCCCTTTTCATCTGTATGGCGACAAAGGCAGTGCATCTTGAATGTGTTTCAAATCTTTCTACAGATGCATTTCTCGCAGCCTTGAAACGCTTCATAGGTAGGCGTGGCTACCCCTCTGACATATTTTCGGACAATGGCAGAAATTTTGTCGGAGCCCATTCTTACCTAAAACAGCTATTTTCTTTATTCAAAGAAGAAAAATTACAAAATTTTGCTTCCCAACACCAAATAACCTGGCACTTTATTCCCCCGTATGCTCCAAATTTTGGGGGACTTTGGGAAGCGTCGATAAAATTAGCCAAACATCATTTGGTAAAAATCACACAAGGAGCAATATTAACTTTCGAGGAACTTTCCACCCTTCTATGTCAAATAGAGGCTGTTATAAATTCGCGGCCTCTAACACCATTGTCCAATGCTCCTAATGATTGCGCAGCTTTAACACCAGGACATTTCTTGATTGGAACTGCATTATTAGAATTGCCAGAACTATCGTTAATAAATAATTCTCTTAGTCTTTCTTCTAGGTATAAGCTCTTATTGCAGATGAAGGAAACGTTTTGGAAGAGGTGGAAAGCACAATACCTACCAACCTTGCTGCATCGATCCAAAAGAACCAACAACCACCGTCACAACTTTTCTCCAGGGGAACTCGTCATCCTGAAAAATAAAGTATCACCTCCACTCCACTGGGATCTAGCAAGAATCATCAAGTTGATTCCCGGACCTGACGGAATCGCCAGGGTCCTCCAACTTAAGACCTCTTCTGCTGGAACTCTTATTCGACCGGTTTCGCAGGTGATCCCTTTTCCAAGTATTTCGACTCCAGGGGCCCTACAACGTATATGCCGAGAAGTTTCCGTGCAGGAAACTTCCCGGTACCGAATTTCCAAGATCCCGGCACTCACGTTTTCGAGACTCATACTTAGCCCTACAACGAACGTATTGGAAGCCGGTAACGGAAGCCCAGTGCGGAGATATAAAACTTTATCGGTACCGGATACTTTTGACCAATCAGTGAGTAGGTGGTCAAAAGCGAATATATCCAACGTTGTCAGCCATTTTTAAATAAGAACTGGTGAAACAAAAAAGCAAAAAATATGCTTCAAAGTTATACTTTTTGAAAAGAACTTTCAAAACTATTAATTTTTTGTGTGGACACTATATTCATATAAACATTATTTTTAAAGATATTCGATTAGAAAGTTCACGAGTGACAAGAGGAAGAGGAATATCGCTTTGTCAACTGCATTTTTAAGCGAAAGAAACTGTCTAAAATTAAAGGCTAAAGAATAATTTTCTGAAAAATAATCAATTTTGGAGTATTCAGAGCTATAAATTCTAAGCTAAACCATGTAAAATTCATAGTTTATAATGAAAGAATTGTGAAGATTCTATTTAAGAGTTGTAAAATATAACTCAAGACTGATGGAAGAACTTCTGCAGGTAGCCAGTGGCGCTGTGGCAGAGTAACTTTCTGTTGTCTGAGAGTTCCTCGGTTCGATCCTCGTTTAATCCGCTTTTTTTTTTTTTTTTCTCCGTTTTAGAATATTTGCTTAAAATAAATAATTTGTCATCAAAATCCAAATGTTTATTACTTTTTATTTCACTGAAAAATAAATAAATAAAAGAAGTTGAGTTAAATTTAATGAATTATGAAACAGAAAATAATTACTAAATTAAATCAGGGATTACACAGATATTCAGTGCCAAGGAATACAAAATAAATAAGTAATAAATAATTTATTTACATAGAAGATAAATCTTTAAGGTTAAGAGTTTAATCTTTGATTAATAATGATTTTTTATTTAAAAGCAAAAGAATGATCAAGCATTTGTAAAATAATTTATTTCGAGTGAAATTGTTATTTTTTGTAGGGGTGGGTAGTTAAATTTATTTCATAATTTACCATAAAATAATTTAGCATCAACTCGAAATATATATATATATGTGTGTGTTTATAATATTTTCGTTATAATGATTTAGCAAAATATTATAAAAAAATCTGATGTGGGCACCACATGACTTCCTTATACACTTTTAGAAATATACATAATGTTAAAAAACATTGGCACTGGACCCGAAACAGTTGGCTAAAAATATTTAAAAAAAAAAATGAATTATCACCGTGTTCTGAGGTTTTCTGAAAGTTAGTTAAAAACCGATTGCAAGATTTGTACTGGTAACGCTGACGAAGGCAGCAGGGACCCGAAAAGATTGGCTAAAAGTATTAAAAAAAGGCATTTTCACCATGTTCTGAACTATTCTGAAATTTCAAATGTCTAGCTAGTCGGGAAGTTAGTTAAATAAATTTTCTGTTGAACCATATAAACGCTGCCGAAGGCAGCAGGGACCTGAAACAGTTGGCTAAAAGTATTAAACCGATGCATATCCACCGTGTTCTGAACTATTCTGAAAGTTTCAAGTGTCTAGCTAGTCGGGAAGTTAGTTAAATAAATTTTCTGTTGAACCATATAAACGCTGCCGTAGGCAGCAGTGACCCGAAACAATTGGCTAAAAATATTTTAAAAATGCATTGTCACAGTGTTTTGAGCTTTTCCGGAAGTTTTAAATGTCTAGCTACTCTTGAAGTTAGTTAAAAATCGATTCCAAGATTTGCACTGGTAACGCTGCCGAAGGCACCAAGGAAAGTATTGGTGCAGTACAGTTAGCTAAAGTATAATACACAGCTAATAGCTAATACACAGTTGGCTAAAAGTATTAAAAAAAAAAAATATTTTCACCGTGTTCTGATCTAGTCTGAAAGTTTCAAATGTCTAGCTAGTCGGGAAGTTAGTTAAATAAATTTTCTGTCGAATCATATAAGCGCTGCCGAAGGCAGCGGGACTTGAAATAGTTGACTAAAATTATTAGAAAAATGTATTGTCACCGTGTTGTGAGCTGTCCTGAAAATTTCAAATATCTAGCTAGTCGGGAAGTTAGTTAAAGTCGATTGCAAGATTTGTCTATACCGTTTTTTGATACATTATGGCCAAAACCTATGCATTTTTGTCATTATGAACCTAATTTTCCTAAATATCTCCAAAACGGAAAATCATAGAAAGTCCAAAAAGGGAGGTGCACAACTAGATGTTATAACAAACCTATGTACCAATTCGCAACTTTCTACGTCCAACCGTTTTTGAGTTATGCGACATACACACACACACACAGACACACACACATACAGACGTCACGAAAAATCGTGTAAAATCCCTTATATCTCTAAAACGAGAGCTCGTGTTAAGACGACACTTGCAGGTGTGTAACTAGACATCATGATAATCACATGTATAAATTGGCAACATTCAGCGATCATTCGTTTTCGAGCAATTTGAAATACAAAATCCATTTCGCAAATCGGGATTACTATACTTCCTTATACTTTGTATAAGGAAGTAAAAAATTAAGAAATTGTATTTTTGAAGTTAAAAAGTTGCAATATGCAATAAAAGTTGATTAATAATGACTGTAGAAGTAGAGATATTATTGAAGTGAAAGCATTTCATTTCTTAAATATTTTATAATAATAATAATAATAATAAATTCTTAGCTATTTTTTCTAATTATTAAATTAATTATTCATGTTCTCCTTGTTAGTAATACTTAAAATAAATAAATAAAATAATTAAAATTAAATAAAATAGAAAGAAAATCAGGAAGTGTTACACATATATTCAAAGGATATATTTTTAGGGCATACTATGTTTAAAAAATATATATATTAAGAAAAATAAAATTGAAATATGCTTTTGCGAGCTTTGACTATTTTATTTCAACTGAAAATAACTTTTTTTTCTTTTTGTGTTTGTGTTGAATTTAATTAATAATTTATGAGAAAATAATTATTAAAACAAATTAAGATCTATGCACTCGTCAACAAAGAATAAAAATGGAAAATAATTTGTTTAATTAATGTAATTTATTTATTTCTCATTAGTAATGATTGCAATCAGAAGTAAAATAAAATTATCAAACACTTTATTTTGAAATTGTTGTTTTGCAATTGAAATTTATATTTATATACATATTTATATATTTTATAATTAATAAATTAAATATTTATACTTCCCTTCTTAGTAATATATATATATATATATATATATATATATATTAATTAGAAAGATTTTAATATTTGCAGTACTCTTCTTAAAAAAAAAAGAAAAGAAAAAATTATTTTAAATATTTGTTTGCCTTAAAAAAAAAAAAAAAAAGAAGTCATAAAAAACTTAGAATATTTGCTTAAAATAAATAATTTTTCATCAAAATGTTTACTTTTAAAACATTTAATTTATTTTGTAAATACTTTTTATTTAACTAAAAAAAAAAAAAGAAAGAAAAAAGTTAAATTTATTTAATTATGAAATAGAAAATAACTACTAAATTAAATCAGGAATTACACAAATATTCAGCAAGGAATAAAAAATAAATTATTAAATAATAAATTATTTATATAGAAGAAAAATTTTTAAGGTTGTTAAAAGTTTAATCTTTGATTAATAATGATTTTTTATTTAAAAACAGAAGAATAATCAAGTATTTATAAAATAATTTATTTTGACTGGAATTTTTATTTTTTCTAGGGGAGTGTGGTTAAATTTAATTAATAATTTACCAGAAAATAATTTAGCATGAACTCGAAATACCTATGTGTGTGTATGTATTTATAATATTTTCTTTGTAATATTTTAACAAATTACAAAGAAATTTAAGAAATTGTATTTTCAAAATTAAAACGCTACAATTTTTTTTCTGATTAATAATGACTATAAAAGTAGAAATATTATCGAAGGGTAAGTATCTCATATTTTAAATATTTTATTACAATTTGAAAAAAAAAAAAAAAAAAAGAGGGGGTGTTTTTATTTATTTTTTCTAATTAAATTAATTATTCTTATCCTATTTGTTAGTAATACTAAAAAAAGGAATGGGGGGGGGGAGGAGAAAGAAAATTAGGAAGTGATACATATATGTTCAATATTGTGTTTAAATATATATATAAAATCTATGCCTTTGTAAGCTTTGACTATTTAATTTCAGATGAAAAGAAGCTCTTTTTTCTTTTTTTGTGTGTGTTAAATTTAATTAATAACTTATGAGAAAATAATTATTAAAACAAATTAGAATTATATGCACTCATCAGCAAAGAATAAAAACGAAAAATAATTTATTTATTTCTGATTAGTAATGATAACAATCAGCAGTAAAATAAAACGATCAAGCAGTTTATTTTTAAATTATTTTTTTGCAGTTGAAAAAAAAAAAATAAATATATATATATATATATATATATACATATTTATTTATTTTATAATTAATAAATTAAGTATTCATACTTCCCTTGTTAGTAATATACATATATTAGGAAAATCCTAATATTTAAAGTACTCTTCTTATTAAAATAAATAAATAAATAAATAAAAGAAAAGAAAAAGAAAAAAAATATTTAAATTAATTGTTTGCCCCCCCCCCCCCTTTAAAAAAAAAAAAAAATATTATTATTATTAAAAAAAAAAACTGAAGCGCCCGCGGATCGAACCCGAGCACTTTGGGTCAGCAATCAAATACGCTGCGATCGAGCTACTGACGGAATAGGTTCTGGTAGCTAATTTATTATGATATACTATCATTAAATTAGCATCGTATTTCATTATGAATGATGAATTTGCATAATTTAGCTTCCAATTCATAGCTTTGAGGACTTAAAAACTAATTAAATTTAGAAAGTTATTCTTTAGTCTTCAATATTCGATTGTTTCTGTTAATAGTGTACTTGACAAAAGGGATACATCTCTTGTCACTCGTGAACTTTCTAATCGAATATCTTTAAAAGTAATAATTATACGAATATAGTGTTCACACAAAAAATTAATAGTTTTGAAAGTTCTTTCTAAAAAATATAACATATGTACACGTTTTTTACTTTTTAATTCATCATTTTTTATTTTTTTAAAATGGCGGACACATTACATATATTTCGGTGCCGAAAACTCGTTCCCACAAGCTCTACGCTTGGTGATATTTTTTCGATAAATCTCGGCAGGAGTTTCCGAGACCGAAAACCAAGAGAGAGCTTCCGTGAGCTTCGTTGTAGCACATTTTTTGACACTCTCGGAACATGACGTCACAGCCAAGAATTGCCGGGAGTGAGACGGTCTCGGTAGTTTCGTTGTAGCACCCCTGCTCCGGTGCCTTCCCGCCCCGCCCAGCCTGTTGATTCATGGGAAGCGGTAAAGGCGACAGCCGATCAGAAGTAGACAGTCATGTGACCAGAAAGAGAAACAAAACTCATTCTTTTTCTTTTTTTATTATTAATTCTGGTTTTCTCTCTGAACTATTCGAAAAACGGAAGTAACTTTATTCTTGAATTGACATTCTAATATTCAGGCTGAATTCGTACAGCCAAGTAATCCATTAATTGTTATATTATTAAAACAATAAGTATTATTCTGTTTATTCTTTATAATTCATTCAAGGCATAAAAAAAATGCCTTTATACGTATTCTGAATGTTTAAACCTGTGCTAAAATTTGTGAAAGATTCTGTTTTTATTCATAAAATTCTGAAAGAAAATCTCTGATTAAAGTCAACTATAGTAAGCAATCGGATTTCATATTTATTGACTTGTATGGCCTAAAATGTTTTCTCAAGCGACCAGAGGAAATGCAGGAGAGAGGTGAGTTAGCTTTCCTTAATATTATGCATGCTAAAACTTAGTTTCGTTTTAATAAAATGTTTTTTGATGCAGGTCAATTCTTTATGCATGAGTCTAGTTATAATTAATCAACACAAACCTCTATAACTAGAGTTCTAATTAACGTAGGCTGTTGACACAAGTCTAAGAACACTCAGTGGATCAAGCTCTTTCTTTTGAGCTATTAACTGCTTAAATTCGTTGAGTTTGAGGAAAGTTATGCGTGCAGAATGAACTTTACATTCAATTTTTTCAAGATTTTTCTTCACTCAAACCTCTATAACTAGGTGTAAAAACTTGGTTGAGGTGTCTAAAAAAGGTCTCGGTCTGTAGATATGTTATGAAAAGATAAAAATAAAAAAAGTCGAACGGTCCCCCCCCCTGGGGGGGCAGGGGTTAAAAACACGTTTACGAGCTTAACTCAGCTCCAAATTACTTTACAGTGAAGAAATTGTACATATAGGGACTAGAGTCAAATACTAAAAAATCCCTTTCTGCGAATTTGGAATTTTCGATTTTGAAGGTGGGAAAAGGGGGAAAAATAGATTTATAGATTATTTTATTTTTTAAGGGGGAAATTAGTTTGAGAGGAAAACCCGTTCCAGACCCACACATGTAGCCCCTCATTTTAAAGGTCTTGAAATTTCATGTCGATTGGGGGTGTTTGTATACAATATAGTGCGCCCCCTGGTGGGGAAAAATGGAACTAGGTGATTTTGTTGTTGAGCCTATCATGTTACACCTTATTTTAAAGGTATTGGTATTTCCTGACCGTTGGTGATTTTGTACAGAACACGCTGCACCCCCTGGCGGTGGAAAGTGCAACTAAATGATTTTGCAGTTGACACCACCGCGTGACACCTTATTTGAAAGGTCTTGGAAATTCAAGGCGATTGTTGATAAAGGTCTTGAAATTTCATGTTGATTGCGGTTGCGGATGTTTGTATACAATATAGTGCGCCCCACTGGTGGTTAAAAATGGAACTAGGTGATTTTGCAGTAGACCCTATCATGTTACAACTTATTTTAAAGGTCTTGATATTTCCTGACCGTTGGTGTTGTTCGTATAGAACACGCTGTGCCCCCTGGTGGTGGAAAGTGTAATTAAAGGATTTTGCAGTTGACACCACCATGTGACACCTTATTTGAAAGGCCTTGGAAATTGAAGGAGATTGGTGATATTCGTATACAACATACTGCGCTCCCTGGTGGAGGAAAGTGGATTTTGCAGTGCGTGCGTAGCATGCCTGCTACACGGTGCTGCAGCCACAGGCAGCGGTAAGACGAGTCAGAGGTTCGTTCGATTCAAGGTTAATTTTTGAGAATTTTTTCATGTTATTAGCGGCCTGCATATACGTGCTGCAGGAACTGGGTCACAAACCCGAGTTCCGTTCGGTCTGAAATAATTTTTTTTGTTACAAATGATTTTTTTTTTTTTTTTTTTTTTTTTTTTTTTTTTTTTGTGTGTGTGTGCGTGATGTTTTCATTTAAAAATAGAAATTCAAACAAAATCGAGTTAAAAATACAAAACCATACAAATTTAAGGTGCATTTAAGTCTATTATCATGGGCCCGGGCAATGCTGGGCGGGTTCGTTTCGTTCCAGGTTAATTTTTTGGAATTTTTTCATGGTATTAGCGGCTCGCGTATGCGATGCCGGGGCACCGGCATCACAAGGCAGAGTTTCGTTCGGTTCGAGGTAATTTTTATTTGCTACAGCTGATTATTTTTTTTCGCAATGCTTTTATTCAAAAATAGAAATTCAAACAAAATCGAGTTAAAGATATAAAATCATACAAATTTAAGGTTCGTTTAAGGTTATTATCGCGGGCCCGTGCATTGCCGGGTGGGTTCGTTCGGTTCCAGGTTATTCTTTGGGAATTTTTTTATGTTGTTAGCGTCCCGTGTATGCGCTGCGCAAGCACCGGGGTCACAAGGCAGAGTTTCGTTCAGTTCAAGGTAATTGTTTTGTTACAGATGATTCTTTCTTTCGTGATGCTTTCATTTAAAAACAGAAATTCTAACAAAATCCAGTTAAAGGTATAAAATAATACAAATTTAAGGTTCATTTAAGGTATCATGGGCCAGGGAAATGCCGGACGGGTCAGCTAACATATAGTCTTAGCATTAAACGAAATAGAAAATGAAAGATAGCATCTGTTTATTTGGAGTACTTTGTAGAAAGTGATGTCATATATAGTATTTCTATTTATAAGCATTTTTCAGATTTTCTTTTAAGCGAAATGTAGTAAATTATATTAGATGTTTTAACTTGAAGTACATTTAAATAATGATGCGAGGATTTTTGAAACTTTACGGACAATAAAGTGTCCGTGGAATTCGACGGGTTCCAGCTAGTTTTATTGAAATGAAAGGATATTTAATCAGTGTTGACTTTTTATTGAAGGGGATTTAGAAACGTTTATGTTTATTTAAGTATGAAGAGTATTAGAGCTAAGTTTTCTTATACGTAAGTTTTTTTTTTTTTTTTTTTTTTTTTAATACGTACGTTTGACGCTCCCCTTACATGAAAACTAAAGAAAAAATCACAGAATACTCATATCTCAAACTGTATGAATCTCAAACATGTATCAAATTATATACTGCAGCAATTAGTAATGCGCATGTCTGTACGCTTTGCGTACATAAAAACAAAAACAAAAAATCACAGAATACCCCTATCTCAAAATGCATAAATCTCAAATAAGCATGAAATTGCATATTGCAGCAATTAGTAATATGCACGTATGTACGCTTCGTGCGCATGGAAACCAAAAAAAGAACATCACAGAATACCCTATCTCAAAATGCATGAATCTCAAAAATGCATGAAATTACATAATGCAGCAATTAGTAATACCCACGTCTGTACGCTGCGCGTACATGAAAACCAAAAAAAAATCACACAATACTCCTATCTCAAAATGCATGAAATTACATATTGCAGCAATCAGTAATACGCACGTCTGTATACTTCGCGTACATGAAAACGAAGTGAAACATCACAGAATACGCTATCTCAAAATGCATGAATCTCAAAAATACATGAAATTACATATTGCAGCAATTAGTAATTCCTTCATGATAAGTTATCGCGTCATTGTGCCAATAATATCAATAAGTGTGATAAATTATCAATAGGAAGCATAATGAAATAAGAATTTTCTTAATACTTTTTTTTTTATTGTTTTAGTTTAAAGATATTCCACACAGACTTTGTTTTTACATCTTTCAGATAAGTCCAGCCCATTTTTTCTCTGAGACTCAGACTTTTAATTAGAACCATACAGTCGGCGTTCTTTTAGACACACTTATATCATTTAATCCATTTTTGTTGAACATGTAAACAAATCATCTGTCTTCATTCAAGTTCTGTGGATGTAAGTAATACATGTGACAGAGACTTATAGTCTCCAAGTCTCCGTGATAGGATAACGATATGTCACCCCAGAGGAAAGAATTCGTTGCCATCGGTCGAATACAGTGCAACAGATCTCGTTATATTACAATGACTGCGAAATTACGTTTTTTTTTTTTTTAATCTTGATATGGGACAAAGTCTGGTTGAAAAAAACAACCCGTAAATATGCAAATATGTATTGAAAACACCTGCGTGACTTGAAAAAATTAGTCTCCTTTTGTGAATTTTGTGTTTCTTCAAGTAAGAGAACACCAGATATGTTCGAGTACGTATAACAGGTGCTAGCCCAAGATCCCTGATTGCCGTTAATATTGAGGATGGGGAAAATCAAGCATAATAAACAGTTCAGCGTTGTCACGATGCATGATAGTCTGAGAGCATATATCTTACAAGAGGGCGCATCTGTTACTTATTGGTCAAATCTAAAACCTGTAGATGGCGCTGCACGCCGATATTAATGTTTTGTTTCCTTCTTTTCTCTTCAGTGTGTTCTTCGTGTTCGTCTTTGTAGTAGTAAATAAATGTATGTCACAGTAATTGAAATCCTATTATTTCCGAATTATGTGCTCAATCAACACCAATGAATTGGAATGAAGTAACAGTGGCCGGCAGTCCCCACGACTCTGGACCGATAAGGTAAGCCATTTACCTTATTTCAATTTAAAATTCTTAAAATGACTATTAATGACTATTTATACAAAGTTATATCTAAATAACGTCGCCAAAGTAGCGACATGGTTTTGAATGATATTTTTTATAACGTCGTTAAAAGTTTAACGACAGCATCCTCATCGAAGCAAGTAGCCAGAATTGAAATCACGTAATGAGAACTTTTTCAGTTTTCATCCTAAAAGATCACTTGGTCACTACCCTCCTCTTCTATTCAAACAAGGAATGTCAAAGATACTTCACTGTGTTATCATTTGGTAAGAGAAAAAGTGAGAGGGAAAATGTTTTGCAATAGCGATAATAAGCCAAGTATGGAAGCAAAAAGTTGGCAACGAGCCAAGTGTGGCAAACCAAACAAATCTGGCCGTTTCACTCGTCACGTGATCGACGAAAATCACCTCCAATGTTGGTTACTCCAATGAATAAGAACCTTAATACTAAATACGTAAGATATATGCTCTAAGGTGACAGCCATTTTGCGAATGATTTCTAAAAATGCTATTTTTGTAAGCTGATAAACTTTATATAAAGGATACTAGAAGGATAAAGTAGCTATAGGAAAGTATTTTGAAAACTGACAAAAGGTAGTTTGTACTTTACAAACTATTGTGTTTGTATTTTATGAAAACTAATAAAAGTATAATTTTATGTTTTATTTTATTTATTTATTTATTTTGTCTTACGGTAGCATTTATCGAAGTCGTGAACTCACTGGTGTATTATTTCCCAATTACATCTCTAAAATTTAAAATTCACGACATTGAACCAAAGGTAATAAAAAAACAATTTTTATTTTATAGTTTCCATTAAAAGAGGACTTATAAATTTCATATATTCTAAATACACTAAATTTAAAATTGAACGAATTTGGTTAATAAATATTTATGAGGATTAATTGTACAAACATACATAAATCCATGAACAATAAGTGCTCTTGGATTATGATTCAGCACGGAGAAATTATTATTATATATATTTTTTTTTTTAAATCTAAATACATACCATGAATCAAATTACGAGATAAGCTCACAAAAAATTTCCTTATTATTCAATAAGTTGTTGTCCAACAGAAGTATCGTAAGCAAAAGAAAAAAAAAAGTTCTGACAAAACGTTTTAGAATTCGAATGGAATTTTAAGTAATGTTGTTTTCAGTTCTGTCCTCTAATGTATCTGTTGGATTCTTTCTTACAGGGAATGAATCCTTTGGCATTTTTTTGACCGGAAAAGCGTCCTGCAAAACCCCTGAAGTTTTTCCGGATACAGTTCCCATTTCTTCTTCGTCATAGGTTCCGAATAAGTCTATGAGTTCTCCTTGGATTCTTTCGGAAAGAGAAGCCAGATTGACCATATGATTAGCTCTAAAGCCAACTGCTTGTCGCATACCTTCTCGAACAGCCCACATACTGTATTCTGGCTTGACGGCCTATAGTAATGAAAAATATAAAAGAAATCAATGAATTAAAATAGAGATCAAAATAAAGAAGAAAAAAATAAGAAAAAAAAGTAAAAATTCTGTCAAAGACAGAATTTAGTTTAGTATAGAGGACTATTAATTTCAATCTGTAAAATTTTTATTTTTATTTTTATTTTTCAATTTTTATTATTTATTTATTTTTATAACCATGTTTTTATTAACTTCCATTCTTGTTTGTTTGTGTGTTTGTTTGTTTGGTAGTCCGTTACAAATCTTGCAATCTTTTTTTAACACGCTTATATTAGCTTCACCTGTATGTATGTATGTTTGTAACTTCTCTGGGAGCAAAACGTGATTGCACAAAATCCTTCATATCTCAAACAAAAAACCATTGTGTATGGTTTCCAGAGCTTTTTAAGAAAACGGCTGATGGCTGAGCTACAAAAATTTGCATGGTGGTTCGTAATGACCTCTCCTGATGCACCTCGAAGCCCGATTTTCGAATTTTGTTTTAGTTTTCTTTTAATTAATTAAAATGTTAAAATAAAAACCTTCTAATTACTGATAAATTGGCCATTTAATTTCAATCCTTAATTTAATTGTTGCCAAAAAAAATTATCATTATTTTTTGGACAGAAAAAAAAAAAAAAAAATGTGAACAATAAAAATTACATTTATTTAAAATATTTAATATTATTCCTTAATTTAATTGTTGCCAAAAAAATTATCATTATTTTTTCGACAGAAAAAAAAAAAAAAAAAAAAAAAAAACGTGAACAATAAAAATTACATTTATTTAAAATAAGGAAAGTAAATTAAAGCGTGTTCTTTAATTTTTTAAAACTATAATATTATTAACTAACTTCCCTACCAGCTAGACATTTGAAACTTTCACAGTAGCTCAGAACCCGGTGACAACACAATACTTCGAAGTCAGATTTTCGAATTTTCGAATAGTTTTCCTTTAATTAATTAAAATATGAAAATAATAAGCTCCTAATAGCAATAAAAATAGTCATTAAAATATTAGCTATAATTTAATTGTTGCCAAAAAAATTTACGAGTTCATTTTCTTTCGACAGAGAATTAAACGTGGGCGTTAAAAAATTGTAAAAAGTTAAATTATGTATCTGGCAAAAATTGACGTCATTATCACTTTAAAGATTTTCTACACATTGATAAAATGTTAATGTAGTTCATGATGCAAATATATATGTTGTTCCGAAAGGATTAATATTTTATTTTTAAAACCAGCTTTTTTTTTTAATTCAAATTTCCCGTAACTCTTTAACCAATCACATTGGAACGTCCATCTTTGGAATATCGATAATAAGGATTTTCTGGTCGAAAGTCGCCAAGGGCAAAAGTCGCCATATTTGGCGCCAAATTCATTACCTGCCTATTGGAGCGTTTTAATGCGTTTTAAAGGGAAAATTAAGCTATTTTAACACAAAAAAGAGCTGGAAATGCAGAAAATTGACATTTTATCAACTTGTTAAGCCTCTTTGAAAGAATTTATACAAAAATAAATACAATTATTTACAATTTCGTACAATACGCATTGATAAAGTGCTAATGTAGTTGGTTCTATAGCTATGATTCAACAGAAAATTTAAAAACATGGTTTATAAAAAGTTTTTTATCTTATAGTTATTTTTTATTTATTTTTATCTCATCTTTTTACCCTAAAACTGGTCCACGTACTTTTTAAAATGACCGAAATGAATTAAAACTGAAGTGTTACCACCTAAATTTCATACTTTAGTTAATTTTAAAAAATCTAATTGTCGTTTTGAAAAACAATTTGCACCCCTGGATTCAGGACAATAGCCCCTTTCATTTGGTACTGAATTTGTAACGTTAGGACTGATATTTTTAATTTATTTTGGTGTTACACAAAACTGGTCGACAAAAACTGGCGATGACGTTTTTAACCAGATTGAAACTAATAGTCGTTCTAGTCCCAATAAATAAATAAATAATCATAAAAATTAGAATTAGAGAGACTAATCGTGTTGGGGAAAATGTCCAATCTCGTGTTAACCTAAAGGAGAAATACTGCCACTTCTAGCTTACACAAATTTTCAAATTTTAAACAAAATTATTTATTCAGTTTGTTGACACAAAAATTCTGTATACGATTCCAGTTTTAAGGCGTTTGAGAGACAATTTAAAATGTGAAAATGTGTGTAAAGTAATTTTAAATCATTTTCAAATGTGTGTTGAAGTTTGGAAATATATAAAAACCTTTCATTATTTGCTTATTGTTCTGACTCCTTATGGGTCATTCGGAAGAATAAGTTTATTTCTTTTTCTTTTTTCAAATGGTTTTATTTTGAAATACGATAGCGGATAAAGCTCATCAATGAATATAGTTCAGACATTGATATACAGAGAGATTATAATTAAAGTTACAATTTCAAAACACTATAATTTTAAAACTACCCATCAGAGCGATTTGATATTTTACCAGAGCAATCGTGAGGCAATGAAATTTTGTTTGGCAAAAGAAAAAAAATAGTTCCAAAGTGTGCCGTTAATTATCCGTAACGTATTTGTTTCATGAAACTCCTCTTTTTCTCTTTTCACTATGACTGTTTCCGCTTTAAACGCGTATTCTTGTCTTTTTGCTAAAAAAAATTGTAGTAAACCCTTGAAGTCTATTGTTTCCTGCTATGTCATTGTGTTGCTAACAACATTCCTGTGTTTAACGAGTCCATTTAGGCGTTTCCCTGACATTTCCCTGACAGCGCCATCTATAGGAACATGTTGGAACTACTTTTTTCCTGAACCAAACAAAATTTCATGCCTCACGATTGCTCTGATAAAATATCAAATCGCTCTTATGAATAGTTTTAAAATTATAGCGTTTTGAAATCGTAACTTTAATTAAAATCACCCTGTACATACCTAGGGGCGATTCGTAGGTGACGTTTTAGAAGCACTGCATCTAAACGTCTCAAAATTGTACATTCGAATGATTTTGAATGGAATATTTATCTTTTATTGGTTTTGATTTGCTTATTTTGAAAAATAATATAGGTATGGTGTCATTTCAACGGTCAATCCAGTGGATAAATTCTGTATGAAAACGGACTGTTTCTATTCACCTCGGGTGGCTAAAAACAGGCCGTTATCATAAAACGATCATTCTTCTGATTGACTGCTTAAATGTCATTATACGTTCTTTCCCGAAATATGCAAATCATTCAATAAGAAATAAATATTCCATATAAATATATACTTTTTATAGGCGTTTAGATGCAGTGTCCTTAAAACCTCATTCACGGGAAGTACGTACTAAGTTTTGTGCAAATCAGTTCATAAATACTTTTTACTTTCTTCTATATTCAATAGAAGAAAGTATTGGATTCGTAAAAATTTTCCACCTCGGCTTTTTGATGGATTTACACGTTTTGAGAGCTGTAGACCACGTTTTGAGAGCTGTAGAACACGATTTGACCATTTTTAGAAAATATCTGTCTGTCTGTCTGTTTGTCAGTCTGTCCGTGTGTGTGTGTGTGTGTGACAAAATTTTCTGGCAACTGTATCTCAGGAACTACTGCATCGAATTTCATACAAGTTGGTATGTAGTTGCACCTTGACATAAATTAGTGCCTATCAGCTTTTGGTAAAAATTGTCTTACAGGTTGCGTTGCCATCCCGCTTTTTCTAAATTTTTAACATGGTCATATAGGACAAAATTTTGTATAAATGTGCTTAAAGAGAATTATCTTTTAGTAATCATTATGAAATTTACAAGAATTAATTATAATAGCGATAGTCAACTGGAAAAAATTTTTTGTATGTGTAGGAGCCTCGCCCCCCCGTGGGGGGAAGTACCCCCCAGGGGGAGGGGGGTAAATTTTCAAGATGGGTATCTTTCGAAAGGTCTCGTCAATGCCTTTAAAACGAATGGTTGAACTATAAATCTGTAGTTATTTAAAACAAAGTTATCAATTTTTTTTTACTTTCAACAAAAAAAAAAAACTTAGAAAAGAAATCTTTTTTTTTTTTTTTTTAATTGAAATTTAACCAAACTTGGTATTTAGTTGGCCCCTGACATAAACTGGTGCTGATTAGATTTGGGGATCAACAGGTGGCGCTGTCATCGTATTTTTTCTAAATTTTTAACATGGCAGTATAGGACAAAATTCCGCATAAATGTACATAATGAGAGTTATTCTTAACCTGTGATTGTAAAATTAATATGAATTATTGATAATAGTAGAAGTTAATTAGTAAAAAATGTGTGCATTTGGGAGAATCGCTTCCCCCCCCCCCTGGGGGGTACTTCCCCCCAGGGGGAGGGGGTAAATTTTCAAGATGGGTATCTTTCGAAAGGTCTCATCAATACCTTTAAAACGAATGGCTGAACTATAAATCTGTGATAATTTAAAACAAAGTTATCGATTTTTTTTACTTTTAACGAAAAAAACTTTGAAGAAAATCGTTTTTTTTTTTTTTTTTTTTTTTTTTGCGTGTGTGTTATTGAGTGAATTTGTATAGGAAAATATAGAAGAAAGTCTTGTGGTGGCCACAACATACTAGTTTTAATGCGAATTTGAAATTTTTAGTGATGAATATATGCATCTGCAGAATTTAACCCTTTAAGCGTTAAGCCCGTCTTTTTCTGTCATGCATAGTCAAATTAAAAGGCTGGAGTGGCTAAATTTTGAAATATATGTTGCTTTATTTGACAAAATAAAATTAATAAATATGTGCAGCATATAATATTAAATTCTCATATTTGCACTGTGCATAGTATTAATTTTATGAATCATTAAACAGATATACCGAAAAACGGCTAACGCTGAAATTATTAACGTCCATTCGTTTTTAATTATCTTCAATTCTGACAGGTTACAAAATATTTTAAAATAACATCAAAAATAAGAATAATTGCTAAATTACATTTGGAAAAGAAATATCAAACCTATAAAATAAAAACATTCCCAGAAATCGCAGTTTTAATTGAGATTTAAAGAACATTATTTTCACATTCAGAAAAAAGAATTCAATAATTATTCAGTAATTTCCGTCTCAATTTAGATTTTGTCATTAAATTTTGTATTACAGATTGCTTTTCAATAGGAAAACAGTATAATGATTCATGTTGTTACACTATAACCATTCATGTTGTTACGTGTGGGTAACGTGGGTAACTGCATTAAAGCTCCTTGAAATGGAAGCTAAGCACTCTGTTAAAATATGCGAAATTTTGACTATTATTTTTCTTTTCATAACTCATTTTTGTTTTGCAAAAATTTCTTTTTTTTTTTTTTTTTAATTTTTCAAATTCATTTTGCAGTTGTAAAATATAAAGTATTAAAAGTTTAATAAATTAAATAAACTAAATTCTTTGAAAAAATTAATTTATTAATTTGAGTTTTTTTTTTTTTTTTTTTTTAATGTGAAAACGGAATTAAAAAAAAAAAAAATGTAATAATAATAATGGGCTAAATTTCCCCATAAACTAAACTGGTGTTTGGCTCCCGTAATGTTTTCTGGTTGGAATCTCTAAGCGTTAATTTTTTAACAAAATAACAACTATTAAGTACACCTATTTAGATGCGAGTTTGATTTTTGAAACTTCCTTCAATCGCAACTAAATTACAAAACTATTATATAGCTATTATTTATATAACAAGAAATAGTGTTAATAAAGTGAAATACAGTACCGCACAAATTAATAGAATCATTGTCATGTTTTGCGTTTGTACAGTCGGTAACAAAATTGTCCGAACACTAGCAAAAATTCCTATGTAAAAAAAGTACACTTCATAAGGTTTAGTTAAATAAATCCTTGTGGAATCCTGTTCTTAGTCAGTGTAAGAACATGATTCGATAAGGATTTATTTAACAAAACCGTATGAAGTGTACTTTTTTTACATAGGAATTTTTGCTAGTGTTCGGACATTTTTGTTACCGACATTTGTTACATATTACAACAGTGTAATGCCACTTGAAATCTGTCAAATTGTTAAAAATTTAACCTACAATTCTCTCCTCTTGTTATAAATTATCATTTGGAAATTTCATACAAATTTTTTTATGTTTTATCATTCAAAACTCTATATTCAGTAATCAGTATGTCCCTGATACATATCACGCCCAGGAAGCGTAAAAATATTGTCACGTTGAATGAATGGACTTCTATATCCCAGACAGACATTGCGAGAGAGTGTAGCATGAGTCAGGCCAAGATTTTGAAGCGTAAAAAGACATAGAATCAGCTGAAGAGAAGTGATTGGGCAAGTGTGGAAGAAAAAAAAGGAGAACACCAAGAGATGATTGTTTTATGCGTCGAAATAGCACATTGAACTGAAGAAAAACCTACAACAAGACTTAGCAGCATCAGCCGTAGCAATATATGATTCAACTGTCCGTAAAAGACTGGTAAGAGGGCTATTTGATCAAAATAATAATAATAATGATAACCGCATGAAAAAACAGAGACTGTTCTATGCCGGAAAATTTTCTAACTGGACTACAGAAGACTAGATGGTTGGTTGATTGGGTTTTACGTCGCACTAGTTCTGCATAATGGGCAATTGGCGACGGCCTGGGGCTCATCCCTAGGGGTGGTCCGGAGACATGCCATCACAATACTGTTCCAACACGGAGAGGATGGCTCCCCCACTCCGGTAATCCTCCGAGGTATAATTTTGATGGGAACATGGAGGACATTGCGGCCACGACAGATTTTACGTGCACCAGCCACCATTTGTGTACACGACGGTGTTTGGCCCGCTCGAGTACCGAATCAACAATCTTCCAATTACGAGCCCGGCTCTCTACCGACTGGGCTACCACGGCCCACAGAAGATTAGAAAAATGTCTTATTTATAGATGAAATTAACGGACAATTTACTCCACAGCTCATATTGACCGAACTGTACAATATCCAGTCAAACAAATGAACATTTTTCCTACATAGGGATTGGATCTCTGGTGCTAATCGATGGCATGATGAACAGACAAAAATACAAATCGATGTCGGAACAGCATTTGAACAAAGAACATGAAAGTGCCAAACCTAACGGCTGTATCACACGAGAGATTTTCGCTCAACTTTTTACTAAACACAACATTATAACCAACACACTCAGCCTGAACTTGTTCAAGGACAGCAGATTTTTGGATGATCAACTTTTCCAAAGATCTTACGAAAGAGTTGACTGTGTTCAGCGTCCTCATAAAAATTGACCAAAAGGGGGGAAGGACACGACTTTTTCCTCGAATACCCTTAGAGAAGAGAATACCTCGCGCTATTAGTTCTGGGTAACCCTACGGACAGCTGATCGGTTTTCTCGTTCGTTCAGCTTCCCCAACTTCGAACGACGCTGAGTGAACATGTTGAATATAATGTTGTGTTGAGTATATAAATGCTCCCATGTGATATGGCCATAGGAGGAGCAATGGACATTATTCGTGTTACGTCATAAAACCCCTGACATGTGACCACTACAGGGAAAACTGGAACATTATAATGTTTTTATTTGTATGATATGGGGAAATTTTGTATTCTATAGGGAATTGTTTGTATTCTGTGGAGAATTTCATAGAGAAATGAAGAATCAGAAATCACATGATGGGTATGTTTTAGCCTCGAACCCATAAAACGGATATTATCCATTCTACAACAGGACACAGCTCCCAGTCACAAGCCGGTGGAAATATTGAAATATTTCCAAGATAAAGAGATAACTGTACTAGACTGGTAAGGAAATTCATCCGATCTGAACCCTATTGAGAATTTATAAGCCATTTGCAAAGCTAGATTGGACAAAATCGACTGCACTACAAAAACAAAGATGACAGAAGCAGTCATTCAGGTATGTTATAGGGAGGAGAAGATCTCTAATAACTGCAAAAAACTAGTGGAGTCCACGCTAAAACGAGTAAACGCTGTTATTAAAGTTCAAAGGAGGACATATTTACAACTAATTAGCGTAATTGTAGTTGTATAATTTTGTAAAAATATTATTTTCCAAGCAATAAACGGTTTTACCACAACATTTGTCTATGAATCCATTAATTTGCAGAATACTGTAGCTTTAAAGTCACTTGAATGTAGTGAATAAAACTTAAATTCTTAATATTAATAACATTTACCTCTGCTCTTATAAGTTTGAAATGTACGTCCATTTTTTCGATATCTACATAAATTCGCTCTAGCTTGCAACTACACCTTCTCCATGAGCATCTGAAAGAATACAACAGATTCATCTGGAATAGATGAGTCGCAAAATCTATAACCACTGAAGTAAAGGCCAGACCATATATCATCCAGGCTAAGATAATCAATTTATATATTGTATAGGCAAACTCGCTCGTTACTTTACTACCTAATGAAATACAAAGTAAAAAAAAATTTTATAATTTAAATTAGGAAAATTATATTCCGAATATCAAGTAAAGCAAAAGTAAACAATTTTACAAAAAAAAAAAAAATCAAATTTATAATTGGTACGAAATTAAATTCATTTTAAATTTAATTTTCTGACTAATGAATAGAGAAATACACTGCTTCTATAGAAAGGTTAACAATGAATTTATATTGTTTATTAAAAAATTAAATATATTTTATAAAATAGTTCTTTTAATAAATATATGACAATAAATTTTACATACTTGAACTACAAAATGAGCAATTCTGGTAAAAAAAAAAAAAAAAAAAAGAACTTTTGTTTAGAAAAATAACTAGTTGGCATAGGGGGACTCTGCTCAGTTCCCCATCATATTTATGTTCTCATAAATTTCTAGTGCGAGACATATTATAATCGTGTTAAAAGAAATGAATTTGACGAAAGCTTGATACAGTAACAGAATGAAATCCCCGCCTAATAGGCTATCCACCGTTCACTTCGATATATTTATCTTATTTTAATCTATTAATTTATTTTATCAGGGTCAGTTCCGTTGTTTAGTTTTCATGCTACTATTTCCAATGCAATAATCCTCAAAATTCATATTTATATGAAAAATTTACAATTTCGCTATGTTGATAAAATCGTAAATTACGAATAATTTACGAAATTTTCCTATTAGAATATTTGTATTCAATCATCTTCAAACAAATATCATAAATGTAATTTTGAAGTTGTCTAATGTATTTATGATCCTCAAAATGGAAGTTTATGCTCAATTTCGCCTTATTCTGACATGTTAAGTAAATCGTAAATTCCAAATAACTTACGATTTTTTTTAATTGGAAAAACCATAGTCTATGATATTCATGCCTGTATCCTAAATAATATTTAGAAAGTGGTTTGACATCTTTACGATGAAAATATCCCTCAAGATTGACGTTTATGTGAAATTTTGCTCTATTCTGCCATGTTAAGAAATTCGTAAATTTCCAATAACTTACGAAATTTTTATATTGGAAAATTCATAGTCATTAATATTCATGCCAGTGTCCTAAATAATATTTCAAAAGTAGTCTGCCATCTTTACGATGAATATATCTCTCAAAATTGACGTTTATGTGAAATTTTGCCCTATACTGCCATGTTAAGGAATTCGTAAATTTCCAATAATTTGCGAAATTTTCAAAGTAGCATACTTATAGTTACTGATGTTCATTCCGGCATCAAAACTGATATTTTAAAACTGGTCTGACATTTTTACAGTAAAAAGTTTCCATTTAATGCACGTTTAAGTGAATTTTTGTCCTATTCTCCCATGTTAAAAAATTGGTAAATTTCTAATAACTTACAAAGTTTTTTAATTCGAATGTTGCAAATGAATAGGGTTCTTGCCAGTTTCGAAAGTAATATTTTAAAACTGATTTGACCTCTCTGCGACAATTTGTTCTTGAGATATCGTGTACACAGACTATAAAACTAACGGACAGACACCATACAAATTTTGTCATTTTCGGATTCCTCATACCTGAAAACGTATAAAAAAGTCAAAAAACCGAGGTCGAAATTTTTCGCGATTGCTTAAGTTCCCCATACCTATAATATGATGGGGAACTAAAAAAAGAAGAAGAAAAAATCATTTTAACAAGTACGCTAAGAGACAAAAAAAAAAAAAAAAAATCCGCACTTTGATACTTTTATTTTTCCTTTCAAAAACCACCAAAATTATCACTTAACTGTAGGATGTAACAGATAGCGATTTTGCCGGATATCGATTGTCCGGAACTCTGTTGCTTGCTGGATACGGATATGCGATATTCGCCAAAATCATAATCCGTTTCATTCTTCTTTTTTTTTATGATTAATTTGGCCACTTTTTAAAGGAAAAATAAAATTATTCAAGGGCGGCTTCTTTTTTTTTTTTTTTTTTTTTTTTTTGTTCTGTCCCTCAGTGTATAATGTCTTTAAAGTGATACAAAGTGATGTCTTTAAAGTGATATAAAGTGATGTCTTTATTGAAAATTTTCTTAACTCTTGACCAAAAAAAGAAACGTGTTATACGGATCAAGCCTTTTCTTGTGGTACTGTAGCTTCCAAACAAACAGACCGATTTATTTTATTTATTTTATTTTTTTTTTTTCTTATTAGAATGTTGGTTCATCGGGATCGTTCATAGCTATGTTTAAAGAAAATTTGTTCTTTTTTTTTTTTTTTTTTTTTTTTTTTACTTTTATTAAATGTATTCTTTCAGGACATTTTGCATTAATATTTTAAAACGTGTGAGCTGGCAGTTTTCTAACATCCAAATTATGTAAGATTACATGTCACGTATTGTTTTTGATTGGAAATATGCTTTTAAAAGAAATCTCTAATTTTAAACTGATTTCAACAAAAGTTAAAAATTAGCTATAAATAGTGATTGTGAGTTCACAGTCTAAAAATCTCTGAATTCAGTTGTAAATTATCGATTGTATAGAAATTTTATTTAAAAATTTTTTAGGCAATTTTGCGTTAACATCTTAAAATTTGAAAGCTGTCGATCTTGGAATGTCCAATTCATATTAGATAAGCCTTTTTTTTTTTTTTTTTTTTTTTTTTTAGAATATCAAAGTTTTTCTTTAAAAACGCTAATTTTTAACCGATTTTGACAAAGTTTAAAAAATTGGTTAAATATGCTGAGTATGAGTTCACAGTTCAAAAAATCGTAAATTAGATTGAAAATTAAATATTTTGAAGAAAAATAACAATTAATTAAATTCAAAGCTAGCCCTGCGTTGACAATTTGTAATTTGCGTGCTAGCGTTCTTTCAAATGTGAATTAAGATTTTATTTAAAAAATAAAATTTAATTAAATTCAAGATTGGTGTTTTTTATGAAGCTTTGCATGAAAACTTTTTTTTTCCAACTTAAAAATATTATTTGTTATTTAAAATAGGGATCATTTCAATATAAATTTAATAAAAACTCCTTTTTATCACCAATCTTTATTAGTGCAAAGGCAGACCAGTCAAATAGGGAAATGCTAAAGTTATACGGGGGCTGCAGTGCCTGAATATTCTGTTAAAAAAATTCCTGTTAAAATTAAGAATACTAAGAAAATAAATTATTTATTACCTGCCTCGTAATCTCCAAGACCTATTGTTGATAATGTAATAAAGCTGTAATAAATACCATCAGTGAAGTTCCAACTTTCCATGAACATGAAAACAATCGACGGCAGAACAAAAAATACAATAGTCCATGGAAGAAAAAATGCTAGATTACCCAGTCTTTCTTTATTAGGAGAATCGTCATCTCCTTTGATTCTTGACATGATATCTTGATAACTTAGAGCAAATGATTCTCCAAGAATCTTGAAAAATAACAGATGAAGTGGTATACCAATTAAGGCATACAACATGGCAGTTATTTGCCCCCAAGCTGTAGTAGGAGCTACGTTGCCGTAACCTTAAATAAAGTTTATAAAAATCAGTTAAAATCGGATATTGTTATTTTAATTAATTATGAAAAAATTTTGGACTGTAATATCAGTTTAAAAATCAAACAAATTTAAACAAATAATATACATCGCAAAGAAACAAATGAACATTGATATCTGCATATATATATATATCTACAATATCTATTTTTTAAATAAAATTTTATCTGCATATCTTCATGTATACCATTTATAAATACAGAAACTATATTTTTATACCACAGTCATTTTCAGCTCTGTACATCTATGCATCTATTCATGTAGTATCAGTACATGCATTTACTTTTAAAGTACCTATTTCTGCAAATATATAACATACTTTTACAGTAAGGAATCATCCATTATCGGAATGTAGTCTACAGTTTTTCACAGAAAAAACATTTTTCCTTTACAGAAGGTTTGGGAAATTTTCGCCTCTAAATTCAAAACCACCTTCCATTCAAAATGTGCCTTTTTTATGTATATACAATGTTTCTGAGAACTGTTCGACACTTTACGAAACAAAATTTAAAAAACTATAGAAACTATAGTAATAAAATGAAACCTTTAACTTGATGCATAACTACAAATGATAATAGATATCAGTATGAAATACTTTGAGGGCTCATAGTACATCTAAGTGATACTCGATTTTACCCTGTGTATTTGAAAACAACTGAAGGGGTATTAAATGAACAGTGGCTATGATTTAGTACATTAAATTATTTTATAACATTTATTGCATTAATTCCTCTACATCAGGTCAAATAAAGAACGATTATTTAAAGCGAGCACATTTACTCGCCTTACCAAAATTTTGAAAATTCTCACTGGATCTTTAATGGACGCTTCTCCTTCATTGGCACTGATGTGGGAGAAAGGTGAGACAATACAGTCGGTAACAAAAGTGTCCGAACACTAGCAAAAATTCCTATGTAAAAATAGTACACTTCATACGGTTTTGTTGCATAAATCCTTGTCGAATACTGTTCTTAGTCAGGGTAAGAACATGATTCGATAAGGATTTATTTAACAAAACCGTATGAAGTGCACTTTTTTCACATAGGAATTTTTGCTAGTGTTCGGACACTTTTGTTACCGACTGTACATACTTGACTGGAGTTAAAATACCATCTGACGGAATATTGCGACTGGGGACACATGGGGATGTATGGAGACATAGGGACATATCCCCTATGGCCAACTAGTCCCAGTCTACCCTATCTCAAAGTATTTGTGTAATTTTTGCGTAAAAGCATCGATTTATGTATTCAGTAAACTGTGTTCACTCGTATATTTTCGTCAACTATTTTATATTTTTGAACAGATAAATCATAATCTTGGGGGATCTGTTTGGACCACTAGATTTACATTGCTGACAGGAACCGTATAAACAATTCAGTAATAAATAATTATAAGATAAAAAAAAAAAAAATTATATACCATGTTTTTAAATAGCTTAAACTTCTCTTTAAAACGCATTAAAAAGCTCCAATAGGCAGGTAATGGATTTGGCGCCAAATTTGACAACTTTTTGCCCTTGGCGACTTTTTTGGCGACTTTTGGCGAGAAAATTCTTATTATCGATATTCCAAAGATGGACGTTCTAATGTGATTGGTTAAAGAGTTACCGGAAATTTGAATTAAAAAAAAAAAAAGTTGGTTTTAAAAATAAAATATTAATCCTTTCCGAACAACATATATTTGCATCATGAACTACATTAGCACTTTATCATTGTGTAGAAAATCTTTAAAATGATAACGACGTCAATTTTTGCCAAATGCATAATTTAACTTTTAACAATTTTTTAACGCTCACGTTTAATTAAATGTATTTATTTTTAGGTCGAAAGAAAATGAACTCGTAAATTTTTTTTGGCAACAATTAAATTGTAGTTAATATTTTAATGGCTATTTTTATTGCTATTAGGAGCTTATCATTTTCACATTTTAATTAATTAAAAGAAAACTATTCGAAAATTCGAAAATCTGACTTCGAAGTATTGTGTTGTCACCGGGTTCTAAGCTACTGTGAAAGTTTCAAATGTCTAGCTAGTCGGGAAGTTAGTTAAAAATCGATTGCAAGATTTGTCCCTGACAAACACACAAGAATCGAAGTTAATAAAAACATGGTAAAAATAATAATAATAATAAATTGTTACAGGATATTACGTAATTAGGCTACAAAAATATTTTAATGTAAGATATAAATAATAATGAAGATGAGTGAAAATGAAAATCGAAAAAATAACTCAATAAAATTATCTACACTAGCAGAAATTTCCGATGCATTACGTTGAATGAGAGGTAATTTTTAAGGCATATTTTGTTATCTGTACACACAACCTAATCTAATTTATATGTATTATTAAGATACATAAAACCAATTTTCTTGTAAAATAAGGTAAGATTAGAGTAATTGATTGACTTACAGGGCCCTACAAAAATGTTTTGATACATTATGGGAAATTAGAGAAAAAAAATCAACGTAAATTTTTATTATTATAGTACGTACAGTCGGTAACAAAAGTGTCCGAACACTAGCAAAAATTCCTATGTAAAAAAAGTGCACTTCATACGGTTTTGTTAAATAAATCCTTATAGAATCATGTTCTTACACTGATTAAGAACTGGATTCGACAAGGATTTATGCAACAAAACCGTATGAAGTGTACTTATTTTACATAGGAATTTTTGCTAGTGTTCGGACACTTTTGTATCGGACACTGTATGCAAAGTTTAGACGATATACAAGGATATTGAAAAACAACCATTTTAATACTTTATCTTTCGAAATAAAGCTATAAAGATACGAGTTTATGAGACTGTTTACTGCATAATTAGAAACAAAATATAATTTTGTAGCCTTGATATTTTCAGACAGCGTACAGAGCTGCACAAAAGCAACCTAATATGTGACTTTTCCTTAAAATAAAGAAAAAAATGTAAAAATAACTTTCAAGAGATTTCTTCTTCCTTCCTAATTGAAAAAAAAAGTGTTTTGAGATGTCATAATATAGGCAAAATATATTAAAGGCTAAACAACGTATGTGAAGTTGGAAAGTGTCTAGTATATATGCAAAACGCTTCATTTTTCTTTCTTGTTTCCACTTTCTTTTAGGACAATACAAAATTCCAACCGTCAACATTTTGAATTCATCACAGAAATTTGAATATAAGTTTCGAATATTGGTTAAACTGCAAAACAAAATTGTAACATTTTCGGACCATTCGTATCCGTTTAAAGTTGCAACTGCTTTTATTCTCGGACCAATAAATATAATTAAAGTTCCAATTACTTTTATTCTCGAACCAATAAACATAAAATACGCGCATGCATATATAGTCCCACAACTGACCGAAAAACACACTGACCGCACATGTGATTAAACATTATGTTTATTATGAAACATAAAGCTTCAGACAAAACTTATAAACATTTATAACTATGAGTCATCTCCCTTGTATTTTTTTCTTCCTCTGTGAAAGTATTTTCAAAATCTACCTTTTACATATTTATCAACAATTCAGCCTTGAGCAAGTCATAAAAAAAGACAGCTTAAAAATAATATGATAATGCTTGCTGAGACTGAAAAAAATTTAAACTTAGAATGATGGAAATATCAGAAAAAAAATTAACCTTTCATCATGTGGTAATTTCAAATGTTTATAAATTAGAAAATTTTTATTCTAAACAAGGAACACCGGCTGATTAATAAAACTTTAATTTATAAATCTCACGAAAATATTCAACAACTAATGTAAGAAAAATATAGTTTCTTTTTAAAGAAGATATTTTATTTCGAAACTTATTTAACAGAATAAGTATCTTCTATATATATTTTTTATTATTATTATTATTATTATTGATACAATTATAAAAAATTTGGAGTGACTCCACTCGACTTTCCAAACATTAGGTAGTTAATGGTTGCATAAATAAATTAAAGAAAGAGAAGTCGTTGAATAAACAAAGGAGAAAATTATAATCGGATGTTTGAGTATTTTTCTCTATTTAGTATGTTGCTTATTTAACGCTATTGCCCTTCAAATAATTTGAGCCCATAGATCATAATGATATAAATTTTCATTGCGTCCCTATAAAACTCTATAACTGCTAGACTCACCAAAATCTATACGGTCCGTGCGATGGTGACCTATAAAGTATGAATAAATTTTCAGCTCAATCGAATAAGGCGTTTAGATGCTATCGTATTTTTAAATATTTTAAGCTCATAAGCCACATTAATAAAGAATTTTTATTTATGTCCCTGTAAAAAAGAACAACTATAAGTGCTAGATTTACCGAAATCTATGCAGTTTGTGCAACGATGATCTATAACATGGGTATAAATTTTCAGCTTATTCGAATAAGGCGTTGAGACACTATAGCACTTTAAATTTTTGAGCCCATGGGCCATAATGAAAAGGAATTTTCCTCTCTGTCCCTGTAAAAAAAATTATAAGTGCTAGATTCATCAAAATCTATAGAGTTCGTGCGACAGTCACTTATAACGTGTGTATAAATTTTCAACTCAATCGAATAAGGCATTTAGACATTATCGCACTTTTAAAAAGTTTGTGCACATAGGCCATAATGATAAAGAATTTTTCTTTGTTTCCCTGTAAAAAAAACTATGAGTGCTCGATTAACCAAAATTAATACGGTTCGTAATACGACGACCTTTAACATACGTACCAACTTTTAGCTCATTCGAACAAAGCGTTTAGACGCTATTCGTGTTCATTCACATACATACATAACCGTAAAAGAAAAAACGAACTCGGAGGACCTCAAAACGTGTAGAAACATCAAAATCTCAAATTTCGGAATTTTGAAATGACAGCAATTTTGTAATAATTTATTCACAGTATTGTTCTCTGATTCTTATTAACTAAACAGGTTGCGGCCGCCTAGGTGGTTGGCGGATCTGAGACCCTGCTGCCTTCGGCAGCACTGATGTATTACTATAACAAGTAACCGATTCTAAAAATTCAATAGAAAAAAAATATATAATGATAAATACAAAAGTATAAAATCGATAACAAAAAATATCTAGTCGTCTCCATAAATAAATAAATATATATATATATATATATATATATATATATATATATATATATATATCTGGTATGTGATAATCACATGACTTCCATTACCCACTACTACACACATTATAAATTCCTCTTTGGGGGGATATAGTATGATGGTCAGTAAACATAAAATTGACCTAACCAGTCGAATAACAATTTTACGAGACATTTATAAATCATAATTAAAATGGAGATTGATTCCAAGATATGGGGATCATGATCGATGAAAATATGTTGACAATTTTTAAAATGAATTTACTCCTTTTCTCACTTTTTGTTAAAATAACTACCTACTCCTTAAAAAATCGTAAGGCATTAAAACACATATAAAACATAACATAAAAGAATAGTAAAATATGATAAATATACCAATTGTAGAGCACAAATGAAAGGCAAAAAAGAAGGAATTTGAATAAGTCCAACGAAGATCTTCAAGTTCAACATTTTCCGTGGAAAAGTAATTTTTAACCATTTCTCTCTTCCAGTCAATAACAACACTATCAATGTCGCTTTGCGAGAAATTTTCCAAAAGTGTAGATTCCATATCTAAACGAAATAATAACTTTTATAATAATTTATTTTTAAAAAATCATGCAAAATAAATTTGGAAATTTGGAAATTCGGCTGCGAGATGCGTACGGAGACATTACAGACTTGCCAAATTTCACGTCTATAAGTGTAGTAGAATTTTCTGGATAAAGCTAACAAAGGGAAAGACAGACGCCATTTAACTTTTATTAAGAAGTTGCTTAGGATCCGGACAAAATATCGCCGGACAAAGTATCGAATCAAAAAAATAATACGATCTATTTAAAATTTTTAATTTGTGTTACGTGTGATCTCTGGAGGGGGACACAGGGCCTTATAAAAATAAATTAATTAATTAAAATAAGTAAATACATATATATACATCATAGAGTGGAATTTCATTATTTTACCTATACTTAAGTTATTTTGTCATTTGCTTTTCACCATTCAAAATACATACTTTAAAAATATTGTACATCACTTTTGACATCAAAGCTAAATACTGTTCACAAATCTAAATTAAAAATTTTAAAACTGATAAGCAGGAAGTTGGAAATTGTTAAAAAAAAACTTAATAAGCATTCACATTAGGGAACAGCTTTAGAATAGGACCTCTTTGGCGAAATTTGAAATTTGAAAAATAGCTCGGACATTTCTCGCCACGGTCTTTATTTACGCATTGCGACAGCCATTTTTATTCTTCACCAAAATCGCAATAAACGTTAAAAGTTGCCACGGGGATCCTAAAGCTATACCGACGATTACTTTGCGAACGATAAAAAAGACATATAAGACTATTTGATGAATTGAAATCAGCATTTTAAATATAAATAAAGATAAAGATTTTTAAAATGTTATAGGTTCAGTTTTTTCAAAAATTTCTGATAATGCATGCTTAAATTTCCAATTTTATTATTATTATTATTATTCACATGTAAAGAATGTTTCTTTTTATATTAAAAAAATAAATAAAATAAAATTTTATATAAAATTTTACTTTATTGGCATCTCCCTGAAACTAGAACTGAGAGAAAAATGTCAGGAAATTTAATAGATTAATATATTATAATTAATAACATTCTTCCTAATTAAAAATTTGAAAATTCGACTTCGAGATGCACTTGGAGACATTCCAGACTATGTGTATGCTAAATTTCACTTCTGTAAGTGCGCTAGAATTTTCTAGAAAAGAAGCTGATAGAGAGAAAGACAGACGCCATTTGGGTTTTATTAATAAGATTTACTATTAATCGTTTTATTACGCAATTTATATCTCACAAAAAACAGTAATTTAGATCATGTGTTTAACAGAAAAATTTAAGAAAAACAAAAACTTTGATTCAAAAAGTTAGCAGTTATTTGGAATTAAGTAATGGTCTAAATGAATGTCGTTAAAAGTTAAATGTGACTTTTTGTTGTTGGTTTTCGCGCCCTTCTAAAAAGAATATCGAAAATTTAACAGTACAATTTAAATATATATATATATATATATATACGTATATATTTATATTCTGGAAGTTGGTAGTCATTTGAAATGGCAATGGTGCAAGTAATGGTGTAAGTGACTGACGTCTAAAATAAAACTTTTCGTTGCTGTTGTTGCAACCATAAAATTCAAACTTTTTCAGAATGTAACTTGAAGCCTCCCTGAAAATATTTGAAGATATGCGTTTATTGGAAGCGGAACTAGGTGACTGACTGTGGAGCTCTTTTCTACCTCCGCAGAATTTGGGAGGGGGGGGAGGGGCGAATTATTTAAAATCTCGTTTCAGCATGCACCTCTGTGATGTGTACTAATTTCGAATTAGTAGCTCCAGTTCATTTTGCTGTACGTTGATGAGTCAATAAGTAAGTGAGTTATGGGAAGTACGCATTTATTTATAGCGATAAATATTTGATAGAATTTAGCAGCCTATCGTGGAAAAGCAATCGTGAAAATATAACACCCATAAATCGTATGCAAAAGCTTAAACTTGGCGATATTTTTGACGCTGTTTTGGTGATTAGACTGTAAAAATGAGGAAATATCATTTCATCTTAGAATTTTCCATGGTACTTTAATTTGTGCCCTTCGCGATAATTTGTTAATGATTGTTGCAAAACATTGCAAAACTGCCAGCAGTTAAAGGTATAACACACATATTTTAAATTTTAATGGGTCTAGTTAAGAATAAGCGACGGTTGCCAACGGTGGTCTTTTTCTCGCCAAATCGCACACGAAGAATACAACACGATGTCCTGCTGGCATCGTTGAAATATGAAATTGCTTTCACATCATTACCCACATTTTAATAATATATGAAATAGGTATAACTTTAGTATATCCCCACAGCTAAATTTGGCGATTTTTCTTTGGCGCCGTTTTGAACGATAACGATGTCGTTCTGGACTGTTTGCGATATAATATGGCAGCCTATATGTTGTTTATTTTGTATTTATGATTTTATGTTTGATGATTTATGATTTAGATTATGATTTTTTCATTTATCATTTATGATTTTTAGATTTATGATTTAGCCATAATCGCCAACAAAAAATCGCCAAATATCGTTGTGGGAATATACTAAAGTTGTTCCATGAAATATTTAAAAATATATAGAAAAATATTATTATTATTTTTTTTTTTTCACATTACCGCTAAAGTTAGACAATATGTTTCTGTTAACGCACAAGTACAACTGTTTCTTTGCAATTATTTTTTAATTTTCAATTTGATTCTGTTAGTCAAAATTTTTTATTTTATAATCTTTTTAAGGGGGGGGGGGGAATAGCATTTTAAATGACAAATTGCTTCGTGTTCTCAGTTTCGAAAAATTTAGGAGAACTTCAATAATGCTTTTGTCATTTTATTGGAACAACTATAGTATCTCCCCACAACTGGATTTGGCGATTTATTTTTGGCTAAATCATAAATCTAAAAATCATAAATCATAAATGATAAAATCATAAGCTAAATGCCTAAATCCTAAAATCTAAAATAAACAGCATGCAGGCTGTCATAGTATATTGCAAAGAATCCAGAACGACATCGTTATCGTTCAAAACGACGCCAAAGAAAAATCGCCAAATCCAGTTGTGAGGAGATACTAGTTATACCAAGAAATCAAGTAGAAGCTAAATAAATAATCACAATAACTAATGTCGTAATAAGAAAGCTTAAAAACAAAATTTTTGCCAACGAATATTATGTGGGAAATGCCGTGCTGGTTATCAGCCAGGGTATCTCAGTGGCAGAGCATCCGCGCGTTAAGCGGTTGGGTACGGGTTCAATTTCCGGCTCTGGTATTTTTCACATAGTTGGTATAAAAAATCAGTATTCCCCTCCAATTTATCTGAAATGAACTTAAAAACAGTTTAACAAAATTTGGCGAACTTTTGGCCTGGTTTCGATAATATTACCCAAATAAATCCCAGCGAAAAATTACCAACACTGAAGATGGCACTTACGTATTAAATGTGTGCCAGTCGCCAGTGATTATACGCTGGCATGAGATTAATACGAAATGTATATTTTGTGTGTATTTCATTATTTACATCTATGTATATGTATTATCTCATATATTTATGTATATAAATATCCCGTCAGGCATGCACTCAATATGTAAATACCCACAATATCAATATTTCCTAAGTAAAAATAATTGCTTTTATCATCTGATGACTAAATAAATATTCAAATAATTTATAAAAACTCAAACTGTTGATTTAAAGTTATTATTAACAATTTATAAACAATAAAAACAATCTTCATGCTTTTAAATAGAGTAAATAAATACCTGCGAACACAGTTGTAGTATTCGTATTTAAAACAATCTTCACTCCCAGAGCATCGAGCTGTTCTAAAAGCATAAAACTAAGCCCACCAATTACGATATAAAATATATATACAATTCCAATAATTAACACTACATTCCACATTTCCCATTAAATGTTTAATTTCTATTTCGTCCATTGAAATAGAAATAAAATAAGAAACATATCTGTAACGTTTCTTTGAAAATTTTTGCTCTGTGCAAATGTTCAGATAAATCCACTAATAATGCACACATGACAACCAAGTTATAAGATTATAAACTATAATTTTATATCAATAAAGATTTGAAAACAGAAAAAAATTAAAACTTTAAAATTTACCACGAGTGATATAAAAAAGCAGAGAAAATTGCATCATTTTTTGCATGACCATGGTTTCTCGGTAAATATTTATGAATAATATTTTTTATCGGGAAAAACATCGCCCGTCAAAACATCGCTTGTCAAAACGTCGCCATGACAATAACATCGCCCGGCAAAAACATAGCGAAGCAAACGTTTTTATACTGATTTGACTTGACATTGGAATAGATATTTTCTAAACTCTTTTTTTACTTTCTTCTATATGTAATATAGAGAAAGTATTGGATTCGTGAAAATTTTCGACCTCCGTTTTTTGATGGATTTACACGTTTTGGGATGTCCAGAACACGAATTGATAGTTTTTAGAAAATGTCTGTCTGTCTGTATCACTTTTTTGTGGACGCTGTATCTCACGAACTAATGAAGGAAATTTAACCAAACTTGGTATTTAGTTGCACCCTGACATTAAACTGGTTCTGATTAGATTTGGGGATCAATCGCTCAACAGGTAGCGCTGTGATCGCATTTTATGCAAACTTTTAACATGGCAGTATAGGACAAAATTTCGTATAAATGTACATAATGAGAGTTATTTTTAACTTGTGATTGTAAAATTAATATGAATTATTGATAATAGTAGTAGTTAACTAGGAAGAACATTTTGTGCATGTGGGGGCATTGGTTCCCCCCCCCCCTGGGGGGTAAATTTTCAAGATGGGTATCTTTCGAAAGGTCTCGTCAATACCTTTAAAACGAATGGATGAACTATAAATCTGTGATAATTTAAAACAAAATTATCGATTTTTTTTTTTACTTTTAACAAAAGAAAAGCAAAAAAAAAACTTTTTTTTTTTTTTAAATATTGTTACTGAGTTAATTTGCATAGGAAAATATAGAAGAAAGTCTTGTGATGGCCACAACATACTAGTTTTATTTATTTGTGTTTTTTTTTTTTTTTTTTTTTTTTTTTTCCAGCATGGATCTAAAGGTTGAAAATTAATGTGTGATGATTTGATGTCATGCCAAAACTATTTCTAACATATTTTTCATTAGTTATTTCCGTGCGCTAAAAAAAGAAAATATTGTATTTGTGAAAATTTTCGATGTTCATTTTACAATGGATTTATACGTTTTTAGATATCCTGAACATGTTATGACCATTTTAAAAAATGTATGTGTGTCTGTGTGTGTGTTACCAAAAATTTTATAGGCGCTGTATCGTACGAACTACTGGACGGAATTTAAGTAAACTTGATATTTAGTAAAACCCTTGTCTTAAACTGACACTGATTAGCTTTTAGGGTATATCGCCCAAAAGGTGGCGCTGTTAAGTTATGATTTCCTTACTTTAAAAAATGTGTATTTCAGCTTATATAGCATATAAATGCATTAAATTTGACATGTGGTATGGGTGCTGTGTAAAACAATACAAATTAAATTTGAATACATATTGGCCGATAAGTGGCGCTTCTGTGTTGTAACTTAATACCTTTTACGAGAAGGCAGTATCTAAACTTTTATTATGTATAAATGCACCAAACTTGGTATGTGAGATGTACAGTCGGTAACAAAAGTGTCCGAACACTAACAAAAATTCCTATATTAAAAAAAAGTACGCTTAATATAGTTTTTCTAAATAAATCTTTGTCGAATTCTGTTCTTAGACTGACTAAGAACAGGATTCGACAAGGATTTATTTAGCAAAACCGTATGAAGTCAATTTTTTTTTTTTTTTTTTTTTACATAGGAATTTTTGCTAGAGTTCGGACACTTTTGTTACCGACTGTAGCTACACGTTAAGCCTTTATATATATATATAACACAAAACATATTATTGAACTACAGTCGGCAGCAAAATTATTGAAGCACTAGCAATAATTCCTACTTAAAAGATGGACACCTAATACTGTTTTGTGAAGTAAATATTTGTCGAGTCATGATCTCAATCTTATACTGTTTATAAAAAAGTAAATTGATGATAAAAATTATCGATCAAACTAAAAAAAAAAATGTATATAAAATAATTGCTGATTTTTAGCATATTATTTCATTTAAAATAATAATAATAATAATAATAATAATAATAATGTGGTATTAAATATTATTCATTTCAATTTGACATTGACTATGGGGATTTTTATATCTTTTTTCTGCTTTTGTCTTGTGTTATGCACTATTAATATTCCTACTTAGTGAAAGGTAAATCAGCGAATAGGAGAGCAGAGCCCCGCAGTGATTAAGCGAGTCGAGGGATAGGCAAAGCCTCCCTCGGGAGGTTGGTGAGCGGAGCGATCAGAGGCCGGAGCCCCCTAGTATGATTTTTAAAAAATCAAAATTATCCATAACCACTGCTATTCAATTTGAAAATGAATTTAATTGGAGTTTCGCACAAAACATTTTAAAATATCGTCCTTACAACCAACTCTACTAAAAAAAAAAAAAAAAAATCAAAGCAGTCTTTGGGGACTGCCGATAGAAGTGAAAACTAAGTAACTTGTGAATTGTATCGTCGAGCTATTAGATTATTATTTTCGAATTATTTTTGGTTTGTAAAGAAGTGTTTATGATCTGTGTTATATGATTCGGCACAATATTTGTAGCTACCCATATTAAATGAACTAAGCCTTATATTAGGTAAAAATATTGATTACTTATGAAATTATTTTAATTAGTAACTGAGATACATGTATAAATATTATTTTTTTACGTATTGTATCGTTTCGACAAAAAATAATTGAAACTGGTCCACGTTAGAGAAATATTATATAGATAATTAAATTGTTGCCAAAAAAAAAAAAATTGCGAGTTCATTTTCTTTCGACATAAAAATAAATACATTTAATTAAACGTGAACATTAAAAAATTATAAAAAGTTAAATTATGCATCTCACAAAAATTGACGTCATTATCACTTTAAAAATTTTATGAACATTGATAAGAGCTCTATGATTCATCAGAAAATTTAAAACATGGTATATATATCTATATATATATATATATCTTGTAATTATTTTTATTTCATTTTTCCAGCGCGCTTTTTATTTCCTAATTCAAAATTGAAAAAAAAAAAAAAAAAAAAACTTTTTCGATAGTGTTTGTAAGTAGGAATTGACTTTAAAAAATTTTCTTTTTTATTACTTGTTAAAAGAGAGAAAGAGCATGTATTATAGACAATAGTGTTTCTCGTACAAACGAAGAAACTTTAACATTAAGATTAGGTCATGCATATTTAACATAACAAAAACTTTCCTTAAACTTACAAATTTTTATCGAAATTAAATTTAAAAAAAAAAAAAAGATTAATTTAACTCAAAATATTGATATTATTTGTATAAATTTGAGGTAAAACCAGTTATTTACATTTATACAGGCACTAACTGACTGCTACAAAATACGCTACCAGACACTTCAGTCTGAAGAAACTTTACACCAGAAAATTTAATAAAACATTTGTTTTTCCCACTGCAGTATGATAAGACATTTTGTTTTAAAACACCCTACACCCAAAAAGCATTTGCAGTATCAGATCAAAGTTCGGTGCGATAAAAAAAATTTATCCCGTCATTAACATAACAGTATTGTGTTACAGTTCTTTTCCACTTAAAAACTATCACATAATAATTAGGATGTGACGCTGTGTAAAATAGAGTAGTGTGTCGTATTAAAAATGTATAAGTATGCTATGCTGTAATGCTAATTACGAAAACTTCTCTGAATTAATAGTTCTGACGATAGAGTTCAGTAGTCAGAGCAGTGATGCCAGATTCGGGATTTTGTCCCCATTTTGGGAATTTTTTGGGCTTCTGGGAACTTTTTTGGGGACTGAATATTTGTGGGGAATTAATTGTGTGGAGATTTTTGAAGTTTTTGGGGAGAAACCTGGGGAATTTTTCACCTTTTTTTTTTTTGTCTTAACGGCTTTCTTCACTTACCGTCGCCGGAAGCCCGAGCCTATGTTATTCTATGGGGAAATTTTCTTTACAAATAACTTAGTAACTAATACATATTTTTAAATTCTGTTTCCACATTCAGAAAATTCCCAACTGTTAAATTGACGGACCTTTTTTATAAATGTATTTTTTTAATTTTTAATATTTTATTTTGAAATTGCAAAATGAAAAAATTTCACATATTGAAAATTCGTATTTTGCAGCTTCAAAATAAAATATAAAAAATTAAAAAAATATATTTTTTTAAAAGGTCCGTCAATTTAACAGCTGGGAATTTCCATAAAGTGAAAACAGAATTTTAAAATATGTATTAGTTAATAAGTTATTTGTAAAGAAAAATTTCCCATAGAATAACATTAGCTTCGGCTTCCGGCGGCGGTGAGTGAAGAGGGCCCTTAAATTGGTCTACCTGATTAGTTCACGTTCACTGTTGTGTAGGGATTTGTCCTTACGCGTACGGACTTTCAGTAGTTTTCTTTAGCATGTAGAGATTTTTTTTTTTAGGTGCCATTTTTCCTAAGGACATCTTCAGAATATCCTGAGGATGAAAAGACATCCTACGAATATCCTCAGCGCCCGTTGTTATACACATACGGAATTTATTCAAATACAATTGATTAGAGGGTCTAATAATACATCTTCACGAATACACCAGGGAGAGAGCTAGGGAAAAGATTTAAAAATTTTCGATAACTAATATGTATAAAAAGTAAATTAGTGTAAAATTAATTAATTAAAAATAAATTAACACGTGCAAAATTAATTAAAAGTTAATTAACTAGTCTTATTTATACTAGTGATGCACTAGTTATTATTATAATAAAGTTAATTAATAAAATTAATAACTAGTGTGTATAAAAGTTATTCGTGTATTTGGGGATTTTTTTCAAAAATGAGCTTCATTTGGGGAAAAAATTGAACTTAAATCTGCTAATTATTTCGATTTTTTTTTTTTTTTTTTTATGGAGAAAAACCCCTGATTTGGAGAAATTTGAAAGCCTGTTTGGGGAAATTGACTGTCGACCATCTGGCAACACCCCTAACAGCACAGTTAGGCTTAACTTATCCACAGTACATCTTAAGGACGTTTGTGGGATGCCTTTTCATCCAGAAGACATCTTGAGGACATCCTGGGGACGCGATGTGTTGTCTGGGACTGTAAGAGGTTTCTTCAGTAATTCTGAAAGTAAATCAAATAATTTAGCTTCGAAATGTTTTGTATTTTCTGTTGCCATTTTTTTTTTTTTTTTTTTTTTTTTTTTTTTTTTTTTTACCACATTACGAAATTAATATGCTAGAGTCATCACGAAACTTTCTTCTATATCATCCTCTTGATAATATCCAAGATCTCTTGGTAAGTCCAAGTTTCCAGAAACTAACGTCATAGCTAAAACTATGTATTGGAATAAATGTAAAACTTTATTCATGGTTTCCATGAGGGCATTTTCATGTGTACTGAATAAAATGAATAAAAAGGAAAGTTTAACGAAAAAATTACATCACAATCACAACAATGTGTTGAGATAAAGAAAATAATATTTTATTCATGGTTTGCATGGTTATGGAAAATTAGTTCATTGATTCTCAATCAATAAAACTACTCAATTTCTGTTTTTATAATCAACTCTTTTCGTTGTTATGCGGAATTTTAATACGTCAGGAAAAATAATAATAATAAATTAAATATTTAGGATTCAACTAAACCACGAGAAATTAATAATATAAAAAAATAAATAGATATATGGTTGTAAAATTTAAATTAAAGGTCATTATGTCATTTTTAATTTTGTGGAGACGTTTGGACTTGAAAACATCTAAATAACACGATGTAAAATAAAGATGAAGCCATTTGTTTTAAATATCATGTAAACCAATGTTTAATAATTTGAACTGGCAAGGAGAAATAAATCTGGAAACACATGTGTAAAAATAAAGCGCTAGACGGGTGCAAACTGACTAGTTCTGTATAATACGAGGGTTGTTATTTATATTTCTGGCCTTGGCAACAATAAGTGTTGCTAGGCGACCGCAGACGATTTTAATCAAAAGTTTGATATTTTTAAACGTAAATTCAGCAGACGATTTACCATTATAGCTTTATTTGTGTTGTTAACAGTAAATAGAAAAGTTCTTCTCTTTCAAAAAATGGAATTGAATCGTGAAAATTTTCGTGCGATTATTTTTCATAACTTTCGACGTGGATTGTCAAGACAAGAGTGCTTCGATGAACTTAATTCTTTATACAGCGATAAAGCGCCATCCTACAGCACTGTAAAAAATTGGTATAACGAATTTAATCGTGGTCGATGTTCGATCCAGGACGAATCCCGTGCAGGTCGTCCAAAATCCGTTGTTGTGCCAGAAAAGATCGATGCTGTGCGTGAACTGATAAAGCAAGATCGTCATGTGACATACCGTGAGATTGAGGCGTCTTTGGACATTAGTATGACTAGCATCAATAAAATATTGCATGAACATTTGAGCGTAAAAAAATTTTGTTCGCGTTGGATCCCGCATAATCTGACAAACGCTCAAAAAAAGGCTCGTGTCGATTGGTGCAAGGAAATGTTGGAAAAATACGTTCAAGGTACATCAAAGGCTGTGTATAACATCTACACAGGTGACGAATCATGGATTTATGCATATGAGCCGGAAACAAAACAGCAATCAACTGTATGGGTCTTCCAAGGCGAGGCAAAACCAACAAAAGTTGTTCGAGGAAGAAGCACATCGAAACAAATGATTGCCTGTTTCTTCGGCATTAACGGTCATGTGGCAACAGTGGCGTTAGCGCAACGCAGGACGGTCAATTCTGAATGGTACACGACCATTTGTTTGCCAGAAGTCATCGGAGAAATTCGAAAAAAGCAGAAGAACAGGCGAATCATTCTTCATCATGACAATGCGAGCTCTCAGACATCGACTCAAACAAATGCATTTCTGACTGAGCGAAAGATCGAACTGATGGGTCATCCGCCGTACAGCCCTGATTTGGCACCCAATGACTTCTTCTTATTCCCACACATCAAAAATAAATTACGTGGACAACGATTTTCGACCCCCGAAGAAGCGGTTGATGCATTCAAAACGCATGTTTTGGAGTTACCTCAATCGGACTGGAAAAAGTGCTTTGAAAATTGGTTCAAACGCATGCAAAAGTGTATTGATCATCATGGAGAATATTTTGAAAAACAATAAAACCAATTTCGATCCTACATATTTGTTTTTTCATTATTAGGCCAGAAATATAAATAGCAACCCTCGTAGCATCAACTATGGGTTAGCGTACATAAAAATTTAATTAAAATAACTTCTCACAATAAAGATTTTAAATATACAATTTCGTGCAATTTTAAGCAATAGATGTTGATATATATCCCTCTGAAAATTCGAAAATCGTTATTAACAGCAGCGCCACTTGACGCACCAAATTAAATATATATATTTTAAAAAAATTACTGTCGCTGGTGTCTTTTTTTTTTTTTTTTTTTTTTTTTTCTGCTGCGACCGTATCTCCCCTCGGAGGGCAGGATTCTCCGCGTTATGAGAGGTATCAATGTGTTCCGAATACTCTAACGAAGACATTTCAGTCAGTTAGAAATTTCTATCATCTTAATTAACAAAGTTATTAATTAAAAACGTCGGGTTTATAAAAGTACGCTACTTGCCACCTTGAAAAAAAGTTTCTCTTACGACGCTGTTTTTCTGTCATTGTATCATTTTCCACAGGAAAATTAAAATGTGACCCATAGTCTACAAAATAATAAAATAAATGTCAATGTTGCTATTAAGAAAATTAATTTTCTTACTGGCAATTTCTTGTGTTGTTTATTAATTTTTGTATGTTCTTTTCTGAAGAATAATAATCCCCATTATCCATTATAGCTAAGCCATATAACTTGCTGATATATATATATATATATATATATTTTATATTTACATTTGTATTACATCAAGTTTCGGTATCCGAGACTATCACCATTCATAAATTGGTTGGCTTCTGAATATTTGTTGGCAATACAAGTATTGATGTTGGCTTCTGAATAATTGTTGGCGATATCTTCTGGATATATATTGACGAACACTTCTTAATTTTTCGTTGGCGATGTCTTTTGAATATGTATTAATGTTGTTTTCTGAATATTTGTTGTCTATTTCTTTTGGATATGTATTGATGATTGCTTCTGAATATTTGGCTGCATCTTCTGAATATAACCAACAAATAATCAAAATTTGAAATTTGCCACCGAAATAGCTCTATCGTTTCTCACCAAGTTGTTTACTTATGCAATTGCGATACTCATATTAATTCAATACCAAAATGGTAAAATAAATAAATGAATAAATAAAAGTAAAATATATAAAAACCTTCAAGATGCTTCTATGCTATAGCTATACCAAAATATTTTTTAAAAATGAATATAGTAACAGATGCTAGGTAGTGAAATACAGTTACTACATGTCTTTATATGAAAGAATAGATTAAAATGAGGTCTATCGTACTAAATTAAATTATGTTCACAAAAAGTGTAAGTAGAATTTTATTTATTTTTAACAAGCAATTAGGCAAAAATATTCATTGCCAAATAGTGACAAAAATTTAAAATTCGCCTAGGGGATCATATACTAAAGCTGTAACGCAAAATGGTCTAGATATTACGAACTTCTTTCTATTCTAAAAAAACTACTGATTTTAAGCATAATATTTCATTTTTAAAAATGTGGTATGAAATATTATATATTTCAATTTGACATTTAATATGGGGATTTCTATAAAATTTTTCTATTTTTGTCTTGTGTTATGCATTATTAATATTCCTATACCTTTCCGACCCAGGCCGTACGATCGTGCGGGTTAGACATACATTTACATTTTCGCATCTGGAACAGTCGTATGTAATAAAATCAGGAAAGGAACGATCGAGCTAATTAGCAGAAAGTGTAAAGTACAATTTTCAATCAACAAATGTCGGTTATAGTCCATATTTTTCTTTCAGTTTGCAAAAGCAGAAGAATGCAATGTTTTAAGGTAAAAACGTTTCGGGTTGGAAAGAGTTAATCCAAAGCAGCTAATAAGCAGGCAGAGCCTCGCAGGGGTTAATAAGTGAAGTGAGCCGGGGTTGGTGAGTGGAGCGAGAAGGGGGCAGAGCCCCCTAGTATATGTATATATAATTTATTTCACATACTGAAACTGAGATATAATCTTCCCATAAATAGATATATTTTGACGCGTCAGTGCTATCTGCCGTTCGAAATGCACACAAATTTATTCAGCATAGCTTATCATAATATCTATCTGACATACCAAATCTGGTACATATATCATAGAAACTAAGGTATTGCCTTCTTGTAAACGGAGGTAAATTGCAGCACAACAGTTACACCTCGTCCGATATGCACCCAAATTCAATGTATATAGTTTTTGATTGTGGTCCTCATATATATCAAATTTTGATCATTTATACTCTATAGAAACTGTGATATAGCCTTTCCTTAAAAGGAGGATTGCAGCATAATAACTCAATCTGTTGAATGATATATCCCAAAAGCTAACCAGTCCTAATTTAAGTCAAAGTCCAACTAAATATCAAATTCGTTTAAATTCTGTCCATTAGTTCGTGAGATACGGCGTCCAAAAATTTTTGTTAATACGCACACACACATAGAGAGAGAGAATGTGAGAGAATGAGACATAATAAAGAGAGGCATCATAAGTAGAAACAGTACGATTCAATTATTTCCTACAGCCATGACTTAAATTTGATAAAAATGAACAGAGAGCAATTCGAAACACTTAATTAAGGTTTCACAACTTCTGTTACTCATGACATTTTCTAGGTTTCCCAGTTGAATGAAAAATAAGACCGAAGCATCTCTTTTAAGTTCATTGCTCGCGACTATTGTGACAATAAGTATTGATTCGATACCGATCACATCTTGCTTCATGATATATTACAATGCAAATCCCAAAAATCTGAAGCATTAAACCAATAGAATAAAAAGATAATTTCCTTACACCTCATCATGAGCAATATTTTTTTTTTCCCCCTTTCTTCAAAGATTTTTTTTTTTTTAATGGGGTGTACTGTAAGAGTTTGTTAAAGCCAACTTTCAACGCTAGGGAGATAAGCCTGGGTGGGATTCCTTGCATGGGAGATCTTTCTAAAGGGTGATAGCCCGTATTTACGATAGATTCGGAGAAAGCCACAAAAAATTTCGAACACTACGAACGTGATCTAGGTACGAACGGTTTATCAACTTCCGTTTATCAACTTAGAAGGCAAAACATTTCGGTTACTCGTGGCCTTTTTTTACTTTCTCTTACTCAGATAATGGCAGAGAAAGTGTTGTTTTGGGTCAAATTTTCGATTTTGCATTATTTACACGTTTTGAGGTCTCCTACATACGAAAATCATGTTTTTAGCGGTTGGTGTGTGCATCTGTTGTTAACATATCTCATGAACAAATAGTACTAACAAGTCAAAAAACTCAGTATTCTAAACTTTTATCATCACTATCAGGCTGTACCAGCGCTTTGCTGGTGAATGAATTTTCAAATAATAATAATAATAATAATAAATCACTATTTTTTACATAATATTCGTCTTCTTTATTGAATAAAAATAGTACAAGTGCTGTACTAAATTTTAACAACTCCAGGTAAACTGCGGCGTAATAATTACTTTTTTTATATTCTATGGTAAACAAAGTACTAGGGTGGATTTCAAATTACAATGCTTATTTTTTATTAGGATTACGCGTTTTCAGATCCCTTGAATAAGAAAATGAAGCTTTTTTGCGATTTATTTGTGTGTATGCTTATTACCAGTATAACTTTCAAAAATAAATAAATAAAATAAAAAATAAAAAATCGCACGAAATTCAAATTAGATATTTTGAAGATATAAAGGTTTGCCATTTGAATAATTTGATCAAAATTGGTAAGTTCAAATCATGTGGGTGAATTTTCTCTAAATAGTTTAGAGTAACCTTTTAAATTTAATAACAGCCTTATTTATTTACTTATTCTGATTGTATGTACTATGTTCAATTTTGGGATTGTGTGAAGAGGTAGCCCCTCCCCCCCACACACACACACGCATAGAAATATGTGTCTAATAAAACTGGTTCTAAAACTATTTTCAATTGCTTTTACAGTACGCTTATGTATAGCAATTGTTACTTGTTATTTTACGCCTTTATTTAATCTGTCTTTATAGTATTCAAATGCAGGTAAGAGAAAATGGTGTCAGTGACACGCCAGACTATTTTTAATGAAAAAAAAAATCATTTTTGGTCTTCCTTCCCTTCAAAATATTTATGATGTGTAAGAAAATTTTAATATTTTTAAATAATCATACAGATTAAGTTTTTGTTCATAGCTCATAAATTTTTAGATCAAAGCACAATAAACAAGCACACATCTTATTGGGTTCAAAGAATACTCTAAAGAATAATCGCCTCAACTGCTGAATAAAATTATTCAGAGTATGACGTGATGTAAAGAATGTTGCATCACATATCACGAGGCACATTTCACGATGGACTTATGCTGTCTTCACAAGCGTTGACTACGGGAGGGAACTGAGGCACGTGCCCCCTTTTAAAATATTCAGGAGGGGAAACGTCACGTTTCCAAAATTCTCTCTCTCTCTTTTTTTTTTTTTTTTTTTTTAGTTCCCCATCATACTATAGGTATGGGGAACTTAGGTAATCGTGAAATTTTTCGACCTCGGTTTTTTGACATTTTTATACGTTTTCAGGTGTGAGTAATCCGAAAATGACAAAATTTCTATGGTGTCTGTCTGTAGGGTGTCTGTTAGTCTGTTAGTGTGTAAGTCTGTTAGTGGGTTAGTGTGTTAGTCCGTTAGTTTGTTAGTCTGTGTACACGATATCTCAAGAACAAATTATCGCAGAGAGGTCAGATCAGTTTTAAAATATTACTTTCAACACTGGCAAGAACCCTATTCATTTGCAACATTCGAATTTAAAAACTTCGTAAGTTATTCGAAATTTACGATTTTCTTAACATGGGAGAATAGGACAAAAATTCACTTAAACGTGCATTAAATGGAAACCTTTTACTGTAAAAATGTCAGACCAGTTTTAGAATATAGGTTTTGATGCCAGAATGAACATCAGTAACTATAAATATGCTACTCTGAAAATTTCGCAAGTTATTGGAAATTTACGAATTTCTTAACATGGCAGTATAGGGCAAAATTTCACATAAACGTCAATTTTTAGAGATATTTTCATCGTAAAGATGTCAGACTACTTTTGAAATATTATTTAGGACACTGGTATTAATATTTATGACTATGAATTTTCCAATATAAAAATTTCGTAAGTTATTGGAAATTTACGAATTTCTTAACATGGCAGATAGAGCAAAATTTCACATAAACGTCAATCTTGAGGGATGTTTTCATCGTAAAGATGTCAAAGCACTTTCGAAATATTATTTAGGATACTGGCATGAATATCATAGACTATGATTTTTTTCAATTTAAAAAATTCGTAAGTTATTTGGAATTTATGATTTACTTAACATGTCAGAATATAAGGCAAAATTGAGCATAAACTTCCATTTTGAGGATCATAAATACATTAGAAAACTTCAAAATTACATTTATAATATTTGTTTGAACATGATTGAATACAAATATTCTAATAGGAAAATTTCGTAAATTATTCCTAATTTACGATTTTATCATCATAGCGAAATTGTAAATTTTTCATATAAATATGAATTTTGAGGATTATTCCATTGGAAATAGTAGCATGAAAACTAAACAACGGAATTGACCCTGATAAAATAAATTAATAGGTTAGAATAAGATAAATATATCGAAGGGAACGGTGGATACCCTATTAGGCGGGGATTTCATTCTGTCACTGTATCGAGCTTTGGTCAAATTCATTTCTTTTAGCATGATTATAATATGTCTCGCCCTAGAAATTTACGAGAACATAAATATGATGGGGAACTGAGCAGAGTCCACCTATGCCAACTAGTTCATTTATATAAATAAAACTTCAAAAAATTTCACAGAAGAAAATTTCTATGTATACTTATGGGTGGTGGGGGGTGGAAATTTTCATTTGCCCATAATTTCTTTAATATTGAAAATAGGAAAATACTTCAAATCAGGCGAATTACCGCCTTACCCTAAAGAACAACTTTTGTATTTAAACTTTTTCGATAACTTCAATTGCTTAAAAGTTACAAGGTAAAAAGTGATTTTTCTTGTGATGAAGCCGACATTTTCTATAGCTTTCATTGCAAAAATTTATAATCTGATGCTTATGTCACGTGCAAATGATAATAAAAAAGATCATTGAAAATATAATAAAATTTTAATCATGTTTTTAAACTGTTATCATGTTAATAATCTGATTGAGAAAAAAAATAAAAGTTTAATTTAACAGAAAATATGACGTCACAATTACAACAATGTACTGAGAAAAATGAAATGAAATTTTATCCATGTTTAAACAAATAAAATAAAAGTTAATAAAAAAATAAGTAAATAAACTCAACATATCTTAAGGCTAAGCAGATCACGTGAAGCAGATTTAGACTTAGCTTTATGACTTTGATGCTATAATGTAAAAGATAAATGTTATCGTTAAAAAAAAAAAAAAAAAAAAAAAAAAAAATCTTGTAAATCGATGCTAAACGAATTAAACTGGCATGGTAGAAAAGGTAATAAATTTGGAGACATTTAGGTATCCCTTTAACAAATGAACTAGGGACGATTTTAATGAATTTTCCGTTGAAGTTTATTTTCATGAAAATTTAAATTTAAATTAAAGTATTTCATTACTCGAATTCCCTTATTTTGATAAATAAAATTATACCATTTAAAAAAAAATAAAGAACACTCTTTTATTAAAAAATGAACGAATAAATGTTTTAGAAATCTATTACATACTTTTAAATCTTTATTAAAAAAAAATTAATTGTTGCCACTCGACATTATACAAATACATCCAAATCCTGTGTCACATACGATAGTTTTGTATAAGTAGAGATTTTTTGTTTGCCCTTGGAACCTGCCCCTGATGGGAAAAGTGCCTGGAAACACTTGTATCTAGTATTGTCATTGATTATGAAGTCGTATGCGAAATTTCAGGTCCTTTGGACGACAAGAAGTTGCCGAAAATTGAATTGCAAAATTCCGTTATATACATTAATAGTTGCATCATATCAAGTTAATAAAAGTGTGTTAATTAAAAACCTTGTTAAACGCTTTAATTAATCATTTAAAAATATAAAATTAAAATAATACGTCAATCTTAATACAAATATTGTTTGTGGTGAATAGTTTAGAATGTCAGTTTAGGCAAGAATTTAAAATTTATGACTGAGAGTAATACATAACAGCTTTCTTTGACTTTTTATCTTGTCGAAACAAGATATTGGTCTGTGAAGAGATATGAGGTTTTCGCGTGGAAAGAAAATATAATGACGCCAAAGCTGCCTTTCTCCATCTCCAAGCTCGCCAAATTTTGTCGCCAAGTCAAAAATTTCGTCGTCAACTATCAACTTTTGCCGCCAAATCACAAATTTCATTGCTAAGTCGCAAGTTTTGTCACCAAAATCTCGCCAAATCATACAATTTACTAAATTCATAACAATTAACATTGAAATTCAGCGGTGAAAATTGGTCAAATGTTAACTAATGTTAATGTTAATGTTCCAGCTTATGTGAACCAAAACAGTTTCACTTTACAATTTTTACTCATCTGACAATAAGAATCACAAAAACACAATACAAAACTTTCAATAATTCAATAAAAATTACAATGAAATAACTATCCAAAAACCGCTACCACTTATCTGTATTTGACTTGACCATAACAACGCCAGGCTTACCAGAACCAGTAAGATTACAAGTGCATTTTCACGTTTCTATTACTTTTTCTTTTAAAAGAAAGATATTGAACAACAGTTATGTGGATTTTAAATAAAAAATATAATTTTGATTAAGCTTGGGTGGGGAGGGGGGTGTAGCCCAATAGCCCCCTCCGGGATTCACCATTGCTGGGATTGTACATCTTTAAGGCTTTTATTTGTTGAATGATTATGAGCTTGAATTTTAAAAAATTGAAACATTTACAAACCAATAAATTTAGCCTAAAATTTTAAGTAGAATGAATAAAACCCTTTTGTAGTTGAAAATTAAATTTCTTGAAAACAGAATAGCGACGTAAATAATGCAATGTGTGAGAACAAAGCCACTGGCTAGGTATTAATGCATATGTAAAATTTCTTTACAATTGTAACATTAACGTAAAGGAATCTACCTTTGCCTTTAAGCTTGCCGAAAAGGGTTTTTTTTTTTTTTTAAATAGTGTACATCAAGTACACACAAGTATTGCAAAGCTGAACACTGTTCACAAACCTGAATTAAAAATTTTATAATAGATATACACGTTTGAATTCATTATGACTAATCTTAACAAAGTTTATAAATATAGTTTTTAAAGTCTTTTAAGCAAAATTTATAACAATTTTTGTGGTGGGTTTGTCTGTATGTCAGTGCTTTGACAAGGTATGTGTTGCAATGAAATTTGATACAACATTATTAGTAATTACCAACTCCTTTTTGCTTTTAATTCATTTATGCAGGCGATATTTGTACTCGCGAGATTTTGTCTCCAACCCACTTTCGTGGTTTTTAAAATGAAAGCTGATTTTTTACACATTCTAACACAATTAAAAAGTAATAGCAGGAGACTTGGCGTTGGAATATTAAAACAGGAATAAACTGCTACGTCAGAAACGCCAAAGAAAAATTATTGAGGTGCATACAGCTGTTTCGGTAGCCTAAAGCGTACCGTCTTCAGTGCAAAAAGAAATATGCACTGAAGAAAATATGCACTTTCTTTTTGCACTGAAGACGGTACGCTTTAGGCTACCGAAACAGCTGTATGCACCTCAATAATTTTTCTTTGGCGTTTCTGACGTAGTAGTTTATTCCTGTTTTAAAATTACAATTAAAAAGTATTTATCAGTTCGATTTTTCTGGCTGTCTTCGCACATGCTTTTGTTTGTAAATATGTAGGATTTTCGCCACTCGCATTTTATCCACCACTATTTTTTTAAGGATTTTTAAGCTATTGTATAGCTTTTATCGCGGGCTTTGAGCGCGGCGACCGAATCAGAAAATTCCGTAACGAAAAAAAAAACCTAACACAGTTCGGCAGACTTCGGTAGACTTCGGCTGTACGAAGCTCGCACGAATCGAGACGAGCTGCTCCGAAATCGGACGAATACGTAAGCAGCTGTTTGTGAGAAGGTGTATAGGTATCTATCATTTATGTGCAACAGTGAATAGCTGTACGCGTACAATTTGTGTATAAAGTGTCTTTAATATGAATAAACAAAGTGCATTTATTTGTGTATAAAGTGTTTTTAATATGAATAAACAAAGTGCATTTATTAATGAAGAAAGTGATGAAAAAATAGTGAAAGAAAATGAGTGAGTACTCTATATACATACATTTTATTATTATCACAAATGCAGTATTTTTTAACACGCTTTTATTAGCTTCACCTGTATGAATGTATGTATGTATGTATGTTTGTTTGTTTGTTTGTTTGTAACTTCTCTGGGAGCAAACAAAAAAATTATATTGTGAAATAAAATCTTTTTGTAAAAAAATAGAACCGACTCCAAAAAGCAACTACTATTAAAAAAAAATTGTATGAAATGAAACTAAATTGCGCCAAAAAGTATAAAATAATTTCCTTCGCCAAACAACCTATAACACTACAATTAATCATAACTTTTGAAGTCGGCGCAAAATTAAATAAAATTTAATTAGTTTTTAAAGGTTTGTTTGTAGATCGGTAGCAACAAATGCTGTCGTCTCGAATGATCCATTTTCATGTTTCCTTTATTATTGTATTCACTGTATACAATTGGTCCATTGGTAGCATCTACACAGAACAGTGGACATTTTTCACAATGCAGAATTTATGTTTCTACGAAGTTAGAGTTTTCTTTGCAAATTTGGTATAACTTTGATAACTTATCATCCTTGGTGGCTTTTGGATTTGGCGTTGAAAACGTATTGCAAAAATATACACGCAAGATGTATATTTTCATAATACATTTTGTACGAAGTATTGTTTCATATTCTTGATTACTCTCTTAATATACCTTATCAAATTAATCATGATATCCCAAAGAAATTAAATATGTTTGCCAGATAATTTTGCGATTTTTCTTTCACCAAGGACGTCAGATACCAGCATCTTCGCCAACTTTTGCTGCTTACAAAATCTTATTTGTTTTCTTGAATCAAAATAGTTTTCGGCTGCGTTTTGCAGGTGACAATGTGAGATGTGTAGTTTGAATAGGATTCGATTTTTGTATTGAATAAAGGTATCAATTTTTATTTAATTTTGCGCCAATTTCAAAAGTTATGATTAATTGTAGTGTTATAGGTTGTTTGGCGAAGGAAATTATTTTATACTTTTTGGCGCAATTTAGTTTCATTTCATACAATTTTTTGAAGTCGGTTAAAAAAAATACTTCCCCTTCGTGAACGATATGGCGTAGAAGTAAGGCGCCGCGCTACGAACCTAAAGGTCCAGTGTTCGATCCCCGTCAGGGGAAATTTTTTAAAAATGGTTTTTGTTAATTCTAAGTTATTTTAATTAAAGATTTAAATGTATGTAAATATTACGGTGTATCACTCACACGATTTTCTCTTACCCTGAATCTTAATACTAAGATAGATATTTTGTGCTTTTTAGTTCACATTTCTATAAAAGCGTGTTCTTTAATTTTTTAAAACTATAATATGTATATATATATATATATATATATATATATATATATATATATATATATTTAAGCTATTGCATAGCTTTTATCGCGGGCTTTGAGCGCGGCGACCGAATCAAGAAATTTCGTAACGAAAATAAACCTAACACAGTTCGGCAGACTTCGGCACGGTGTTTCTGTGCGTGCGACTAGACGTATGCGTGTAGACTAGCTGCTAACTGTTCATAACTGATTCTATCTCTTTTAGACACAATGCTAGTGAGACAGCGTGCTTTTTGGCCGCGTCCACGAATGAGTTCGAGCCCGCGACTAGTTGAACCTTAACGTGTATGTATATCGTACGACTGTACGAAGCTCGCACGGATCCAGACGAGCTGCTCCGAAATCGGACGAATACGTAAGCAGCTGTTTGTGAGAAATTATATAGGTATATAGGTATCTATCATCTATGTACAACAGTGAATAGCTGTACGCGTAAAATTTGTGTATAAAGTGTTTTAAATATGAATAAACAAAGTGCATTTATTAAAATCCCCCCCAAGGCACAACTTTAACATGAGAGGCACAACTATGACATGTTCCCTCCCCAAGGCACAACTTTGACATGAGTCCCCCAAAAGGCACAACTTTGACATGAGTCTTCCCAAGGCACAACTTTGACATCAGTCCCCCCGAAGGCACAACATTGACATGAGTCCCCCCCAGGCCCAACTTTGACATGAGTCCCCCCAAGGCACAACTTTGACATGAGTCCCCCCCCCCAAGGTACAACTTTGACATGAGTCCCCCCAAGGCACAACTTTGACATGAGTCCCCCCCAAGGCACAACTTTGACATGAGTCCCCCAAAAGGCACAACTTTGACATGAGTCCTCCCAAGGCACAACTTTGACATCAGTCCCCCCAAGGCACAACTTTGGCATGAGTCCCCCCCACAAGGCACAACTTTGACATGAGTGCCCTCAAGGCACAACTTTGACATGAGTCCCCTCCCCCGGAACTTGAATTAATATCAAAGAAAAAAAAATACTGCATAAATAAAATAAATAAATAATTATAATTGCATAAGTTGATAAAAAATGCTATGCAATAGCTTTACCGCGGCAGTCCCCGAGTGCCACACGTTTTTTTTTCTTTTTTTATTCTTATAAACGTATTAGAAAATTACTGCTATTCATTAATAGCGGCGAAAAAAAGTATGGGCATTGGCAATTCTGAGTATAATCGAAACGTCCTGAAATTGTAATGAAGGTTCACAACACAACCCTCAAATAGTTGGGTTTTGTAGTAAATCAGTAGAATAGTATACATAACATAATCATACATATCATTTGCAATTCTTTTATAGTGCCACATACGTAAATTAACTTAACGATCTGCATTCAATAAATCTTTGAATTAGACCTTAATAAACTCAAACTGTTGCAAACAGAAAGAAATTAATGCATGTTAGTTTCTCAACCTTACTCTTTTAATATAACGTGGAAAAAATATATACACCAATAATATATATATATTTAACTGAACCATAAAAGAAAATTTCATAGTGGTATGAACTAATATTCCTAATATGAACTACGAAATTTAAATTTTTTTGGTTTTGTAAATAATATTTTTATTTTTTAAATTTTTATAAGTAGCTACATATATACTATTCACTATTTTTTTTAACCTTTTTTTTAACAAGCACAAATAAGTATTGAAAAACAAAATTACGAAAAGGATTTTCTATCTAGCACAGCGCAAAAAAGCATGGTCATATGTTGCAAATTTATATTTGTGATTGCTATACCATCCAGTTGTACACCTCCAATTTGAGTCTTAATACGATCTTAGAATCTAGATTTCATTGCGAATTTAGAAATTCGAAAAGAATTGACAATTTAAAATTATTTGTAAGGTTTCTGCGTGACGCCTCATAATAACTCTTAAACAGTTGGACGCAGAACGTTGCAAAATTGTTTGTAGGTTTGTTATAACATCAAGTTGTAAACAAAACCTTTTTTTTTTTTTTTTTTTTTTTTTCCTGTTCTGAATATTTCCGAAAATTATATCCATAATGACGAAATACGTCAAATATTTTTTATCATTATACGTGTCGGGAATTCCCGCTCATTCTTCTGCTTTGAGAACAAAATGACTTTCCAGACAGACGAGCGCCTCTTTTTCGAGAAAGGTGCTTTTTTAGAATCAGAAGCAGAACAGAAAGGACCTCGAACTGAGATGGGGCTACGTTAAGATCTTTGTGTTTACAGACGCCCCGGTCCTAAAACAGAACTATTACATTTAACAGAACAAATTAAGACTTTTAAAGAAGTAGAATTAATATTTTGAACTATTAGAACATACAATTTTAATGTTAAGAAAAACTTTAATATTTAACTGTAAATAGTTTTTGTTCTGTTTTCGTTTTTACATGTATGCTAACAAAGCATTAAAAATTCTGTTTTCATCTAAGAAGTGCTACATTCATCGAGTTTAGTTTCTTTAATGGATGATAGTTGCCCCATCCACATCCGGACCTTTGGATTAGAAGTTTTCAGGTGAGACCCATCCATATTTTATTATTTAGAAGAATAAATATTTTATCAGAAAATTTAAGTAGTAACTGTAAGAAAAGAGTTAAGATTTGAAATATGCTGTATCGGGTCAGTAAGAAGAATAAGTTTTAGATCAGAAATCTGGTACAGCCATATTTTGTGGCATCCCAGACACGGGATGTGGGCAGCTATACAGATATCCATTATTTACAATTGAAAAGATAGATAATATTATAAAATTTTAAATTTTGTATTTATCATGGCTAATTTAGTTATAGCTAAAAAAGAGAGAGCTGTCATAAGAGACAGTGTTCATAAATTTATAAATAAATTACAAACTTTATGCGACGATATAGATCCAGATGCTGTAGATTTAGAAGAAACTATAGAATTATTGAATGAAACTACTATAGATCTAAAAAGCAAAGATGTAGAGATAAAAACATTAACTCAAGAAAATCAATTAGAAGCCGAATTAGAAACAGCAAATGAATTCCGAGAGAAAATACTTACTTGGCGATGTCGAGCCAACAGAAAATTAAAAGAACTAAAGAAAAGTGAAACAAGTGTTTCATCAATAGAAAGACCTATTTCAAAAGAAGCAATGCACATCAAATTACCACAGCTAGATCCAGTTAAATTTAACGGGAATGCAGCCGAATGGCTGACTTTTTGGTCGTCATTCGAAACGGCTATTCATAATAATGAAAATTTAGATCCTGTAGATAAATTTAATTATTTGAAATCATTTTTACCACCTGACCCCTTAAAATGTATAGAAGGATTCTCTGTTACAGCGAGTAATTACATAAAAGTAGTAGCTATTTTAAAAGAAAGATATGGCAAACAAGACCTCTTAGTGAATGTACATTTGAATAAATTATTAAATATTGCCCCACTAAAACATTCAAGTGACATTAAATCGCTCAGGAAAATTTACGATGAAATCCAAACTAACATTAGAAGTTTAGAATCATTAGATGTTTCTTTGGATAGCTACGGCAGTTTGTTGTCACCGATATTACTAAAAATATTACCTAAAGATTTAGCATTACAATTTAAAATGGAATTTCACGGTGTTAACTATGGCGTGAAAGATATATTATCTTTCTTAAATAAACAACTCGTATCGCGAGAATGCTTAATAACTACCAGACAAGATGACAGCAGCGCTGGCGCCAGTCATTTCTCCCCCCGAGCTCAAAGATTAGATAATCAAAATCGTAGAGATGTTTTCCCCCCCGCGTTAATAAATTTGATACTCAGAATCGGAAATTGCCTACTGCTTGTGATTTATTAAATGAGAATAGAAGTGATAAGTGTAATTTTTGCTCAGAATCGCATTTAAATAACAAATGTGTCAAAACTCGTAATTTACCATTTGATGAAAGAGTTAATCTATTGCGTAAGAAAGGATTGTGTTATTTATGCCTTCAACCTTCACATTTAGCTAGACACTGTGTATCAAAAACTTTATGCAAGTTATGTAATCGTAGACATTCAGAAATAATGTGTAATGGAAATAAAGATTTGAAACAGGAAATAAGTAATTACGAAAGAAATGATCAATCTAAATTGGCGTTATCGAGTCATAATTTACAAGCGAATGTTTATTTGCAGACGTTAATAGTAGCAATTTCTAACAGAGATGATAGTAAATCATCGTATATTCGGTTAATTATTGACTCCGGATCTCATAATAGTTACATCAGTAAGTTTGCAGCTGATAAGTTAAAATTAAAAAGAATGAATAAAGAAACAATCAGACATAGTCTTTTTGGGGGCATGGAAATGTCAGCTGAACATAATCGTTATGAATTTACGATCGGGAGTTTAGATAATAAGTTTAAGTGTAAAATACAAGCACTAGATCAAGAAAAAATATGCACAGGCGTGAATTTATGTCGCGATGATAAATTAGTAAAACTCTTAGAAAAGGAAGGTGTATATTTATCAGATGTCCCTAGAAATAATAAATCTTGTTTATACCAGAAAAATCCAGACGAAGTACATATAATTTTGGGAGCTGATATGTCCACTAAACTGTTCACAGATGACATAAAATATTTTCCAAAATTGGGATTAACTACATTTAGAACTAAATTGGGTTGGACCATTTTGGGCAAGACAGAGGGTCACAAGAGTGAGCAGGACAATTCTTTGGCAGGTCTATCGTTGTCATTACACGTGTCAAACGCCAGTTTATCAGATTTATGGCGCCTTGACACTCTAGGAATTACTAATGAAGATAATAAATCGAAACAGGATTTAGAACAAGAAACCAAGAATTATTTTCTAGAAACTGTTAAACGAGATAAAAGCGGTCGATATGAAGTCAATTTACCATGGACAGTTGACCATTCGATTTTATCAGATAATTACTCGTTGGCAGAAAAGTGCCTGTACAGGACGGAAAATAAATTAATCAAATCTGATGGGAAAAAGGAATATGGGGAAATTTTTGATTTCTGGGAAAACAATCAGATTATAGAAGAGGTATTGGACCAGAAAAGGGACAAGGTACGTTATTTAGCACACAGACCTGTGGTTAAAGAATCTAGTGGAACCACTAAAATTCGTCCAGTATTCAATGCCTCAGCACACACTAGAAACAGTCCCTCCCTTAATGATTGTTTAACAAAAGGACCAAATCTTGTAGAAATTATACCTAGCATTTTGAATAGATTTCGTAAATACAAGATAGGAATTTCGTCCGATATAGAGAAAGCATTCCTGCAAATTAAAATAACAGAGAAAGATCGCGACTTTTTGAGATTTTTTTGATTTAATAGCGAAAATAAATTGAAAATTTAGACATTGTCGTGTGGTTTTCGGCCTAACTTCAAGCCCTTTTTTGCTTATGGCAATATTAAATCACCTTTTAGAAAATGTTCCCGAACAATGGCGAGAGACAGCTAGGCTCTTAAGAGATTCCTTCTATTTAGATAATTCCCTCATCAGCCTGAATTCAATTCAAGAAACAGAAAAATTCATATCAGAATCTCAAGGAATTTTGGCTTCGGCACATTTCAATTTGAGATGTTGGCGATCGAATTGGCCCCAGGCTATGATCGACAAAACTGAAGATGAACCGAGGTTTGCTCCCGTGTTAGGATTACTCTGGGATTTGAAAAATGACAGTTTAGTTTGTAAAATTGAAGAACCCCTAAAGATAAGTGAACCCCTTACAAAAAGAAAACTTTTATCAGTTACCCAAAGAATTTTTGATCCTGTGGGATTCACAGCACCTGTCAGTTTAGTTCCCAGACTAATCCTTCAAGAAACGTGGATTCAGAAGGTGAAGTGGGACGATGAGCTCCCTGAAACTTTAAAACAACAATCTTCTAATTGGCTGAAAGGAATAAATTGTTTATCCCAAATTAAAATACCTCGGTGGCTTAACATTTGCCCAGAGAAAGAAAAGAAAACATCATTACATGTTTTTTCTGATGCAAGCAAGCGAGCATATGCCACTTGCGTATTCATAAGAGTAGAGACCTCAGAAGGAATCAAGATCCAGTTAATCAATGCTAAAAGTCGAGTTGCACCTATTAAGGAATTGACCATACTCCGCCTTGAACTGTTATCTTATTGGCGCTAGGTTGGCCAAAAATGTACAAAACGATTTAAATTTACATGTAAATACCCTGTTTTGGTCAGATTCAACCACTGCTTTAGGTTGGATTAGAAGAAAACAAGAATGGGGTACATTTGTACAAAACAGAGTATTAGAAATCCGAAATCTGACCGAAGTTTGCAATTGGAGACATGTACCCGGACATTTGAATCCTGCGGACCTCCCGTCTAGAGGATGTTCCTTTGAACAACTACAGAAATCGAGATGGTGGGAGGGTCCGAGTTGGCTTTATTTACATGAAAATGAATGGCCTCAAATACAGGGCCCGACTTAGACTACCTGCAGCCCCGGGGCAAGCCTATTCTGGGGGCCCCCTTGCAGTGGCATAAGAGGCCTTTAGGTTGCAGAATTTCTGTATTCGTCTGTAGGGGGCCCCTTCCAGAAGGGGGGCCCAGGGCATTTGCCCTGTATGCCCTGCCGTAAGTCGGGGCCTGCTCAAATAGAAGAAGACCCAAACGAAGAACTCATAAACAGTGAAAAAAGGAAGACAATCCTAAATCTTTTAAATAAAAAAGAAGATAATTTCAATCGATTTTATCAGTATTTTTCCTCTTACAAGAAAACAGTTAGAACCATTGCCTGGATATATAGATTTTATCATAATTCGAAGACTGCTGAGAAAATATCCGAATTAGATATTTCAGTTGAAGAATTTTCAAAAGCAGAAAATGTACTTCTACGATTAGTACAACAAGAATCTTTTTCAGGGAGAACAGATCCAAAATTAAGAAATTTAAGGCCTGTCGAAGATAAAGCTGGTCTCTTAAGAGTAAAGACCAATATAATTCAAAGAAACGACAGTGAAAACTTCAGATATCCTGTAATCTTACCTTACAAGCATCCCGTCGTCCAAAGATTGGTATTCGAGAAGCATTTAGAAAATCAGCACGCTGGAGTCAGCACTCTAATGACACTACTTAGAGAAAATTTCTGGATAATGAAGTCTAGAAAATCCATTAGAAATTCAATAAGAAAATGCGTGATTTGCAGAAAACTTCAGACTTCCAAAATAGATGTTGAACCTGGAGTACCACCCGAAGATAGAGTACGAGAAGCAGCCATCTTTGAAGTGGTGGGCGTAGATCTAGCCGGTCCTCTTCATCTTTCTGATGGATCAAAAGCGTGGATAGCCTTATTTACTTGCGCTGTCTACCGAGCCATACATCTTGAAGTCATTACGTCTCTGTCTACAGAAAGTTTTATCCAGTCTCTGAGAAGGTTCATAGCAAGGAGAGGCAGACCCTACATCATCTATTCAGACAACGGGAAGAACTTCCTTGGAACCAGCAATGCTCTCTCGAGTGTAGATTGGGAAACCATCTGCAAGGTAGCTTCCACCCAGAAGATCAGATGGAAATTCAACCCTCCTGCAGCACCGTGGTAAGGAGGCTGGTGGTAGAGGCTTGTTGGAATGGTTAAAGGAATCCTGAAAAGAAACTTAGGTCGTGCATCTTTGAATTACGAAGAACTTTGCACCATACTGTGTGACTGTGAACAAGTGATTAATTCACGGCCTATAACCTATGTTTCCGAAGATAACACAGATCCCTTACCTTTAACCCCAATGATGTTCCTAAGAGAACTGCCAACATCAGGAGTACCTGACCTAGATGCTTTGGATTCTAAAGATCTTAACCGCAGAGCCAGATATAGGCAAATAATCAGAGAAAACCTAAGAAACAGATTCAGAGCTGAATATTTAGGACAATTACGACAACATGCATCTAAGACCAAAAGATTCAAACAATTGAAAGTCGGCGATGTTGTCCTATTAGAAGATTTCAATAAGAAACGTGTTCACTGGTCTTTGGCAAGAGTGATAGAAATTTACCCAGGCAAAGATAATGTCATACGCCTAGCTAAGGTGAAGACCGAAAATGGACTTTTTCTGCGTCCATTGCAAAGATTGTTCCCTTTAGAAATTGACAGTACCGACTTAAGAATCACCCCACTTTACATAAATATGTTCAAGAAAATTTAAGTCCTTCGACTTCCGAAAACAAGAACCTCTCACAGAAACTGATACTCAACCCCAGAGAAAAAGAACCTGTGAAAGACCCTTCAGAATCTACCAGTTCCAGAACCCATGATCCCACTTCCAATTCCCCGGTGGTCTCCCGAACTGGCCGTGTGGTGAAACCCCCTCAACGACTTCAACTTGGATTGTTGAGTTCCTCCGATTAGTCGCAACTCAAGGTGGGAGGATGTCGGGAATTCCCGCTCATTCTTCTGCTTTGAGAAGAAAATGACTTTCCAGACAGACGGGCGCCTCTTTTTCGAGAAAGGTGCTTTTTTAGAATCAGAAGCAGAACAGAAAGGACCTCGAACTGAGATGGGGCTACGTTAAGATCGTTGTGTTTACAGACGCCCCGGTCCTAAAACAGAACTATTAAATTTAACAGAACAATTAAGGCTTTTAAAGAAGTAGAATTAATATTTTGAACTATTAGAAAATACAATTTTAATGTTAAGAAAAACTTTAATATTTAACTGTAAATAGTTTTTGTTCTGTTTTCGTTTTTACATGTATGCTAACAAAGCATTAAAAATTCTGTTTTCATCTAAGAAGTGCTACAGTGCTACATTCATCGAGTTTAGTTTCTTTAATAGATGATAGTTGCTCCATCCACATCCGGACCTTTGGATTAGAAGTTTTCAGGTGAGACCCATCCATATTTTATTATTTAGAAGAATAAATATTTTATCAGAAAATTTAAGTAGTAACTGTAAGAAAAGATTCAAGATTTGAAATATGCTGTATCGGGTCAGTAAGAAGAATAAGTTTTAGATCAGAAATCTGGTACAGCCATAATACGAACTACTCTTATAAATATTTCAACGGAACCTAATGATAAGAGTCCGTAATAAAATTTTACGAAAATCGTCGACTTTCTTTCGTGTAAAAAGTAATTCTTAAAGAAATAGACAGGTTCTAGTCGGCCAATGCCCTTTATTTAACGAATATACTCGAAACAGTCCAATAAAACTGTTACTCGTACCACAGAAGTCAATATCCAACGAATACTCTCCAAACAGTCAGTTGTATTGTAAAAGTCAAGTAAACAGCATTAAATACACCGCAGAAATTTTGTTTAAAAAGAATAATCAGCCACTTAACACACAGTCTCTCAGAGACGACCGCTCAATTCGAAGTTTGAACACAAACGAAACTCTTCGTTAGTGAGTCTTCTTTTAATACAACCCCTGGCAAAAAGTATCCGATCACTGAAAGATGTGTCTAAGATACGTTACTATAAAAGGCTATTTTTCTAAAAATTTATTACATTTTTTAAAATAAAGTTTTTTATTACAAAAGTATCTTACTTTGTGACATGATAAAAAATAATACCATAAATTGCAATTAATTTTTACAATACAGAGGAAAATTAATATAAAGTATTCAAAGAAAAAAATGTCCGATCATCACATAACCGGGAAAAAAATATTCGATAAATTTCAATTTAAAACTTGGTTGGTCCTCCTTTTGCTCTAATAACTGCCTTTAAACGGCGGGGCATGGATTCAACAACCTTTTCACATAAATGTGATGGAATTTCCTTCCAGCTTTCCTTGATGGCTAGACGAAGTGCATTCATATTGGTCGGTCTTCTCTTTTCTATATTATTTTTCCAAACATTCCAAATATTTTCGATCGGATTAAGATCAGGACTATTTGCAGGCCAGTTCAGAGTCTTTATTGGAGAATTTCCGTTTTTATTTAAGAAATCCTTGACCCGTTTACCTCTATGGCAGGACGCATTATCATCTTGAAATAGGAAATCGGAGGAGTCACCAAACGCTTCCTCGATGCTAGGTATCAAATAATGCTCTAAAATGTTAACATATACTTCTGAATTGATTGTTTGCAACACTATACACAATTTACCAACTCCTTGAGATGTCATGCAACTCCACACCATAAATGAAGGCTGATATTTAGCTTTAGTTTTTAGGCAATCTTCTTTGAACTTTTCATCAGCTCTCCTCCACACAAACATTCCAGGGTTATCCCCAGTTCCTAGACAAACACGAGATTCGTCACTGAAAATAACCTTCTTCCAATCATCAGAAGACCAGCATTTGTATTTCTTGCACCATTGAAGACGATTTTTCTTGTGTTTCTTAGTCATATATGGCTTGGTTTTGGCTTTGCAGAAGTGATATCCTTTATTATTTAAACGATTTCGCACTGTACGTGCACATACCTTTACTCCATACTTTGACCACTCGGCATTCAGTTGTTTAGACGTACACCTTCGCATAGATTTGGCAAGATCAACTAATTTCCTGTCTTGTCTACTTGATGTTACTCGTGGTCGACCGCTTCGAGGCAGATTTCTTACATCATTTCTTAAGCGATATTTCTTCCAAATTTCGCAAACAGTACTTTGAGCACATCCAAATGTCTTAGCAACCTTTCTTTGGGAAATTCCGCTTTTTAAGCGTTTAACAATCAAAAGTTTTACATCATTAGATAATTCTCTCTTTCGAGCCATACTTCAGCAGATGCGAAACTAACTTGTAACTTTCAAACTACAATTTGACCTTTTATACCGTCTTCTTCGAACTTGAACGCATGCGCCGAGTAAAAAAAATTTGCATATATCATTTAACTGTGTTGCTTTTGTTTGCGATCAAATACTTTTTTCTCCACACAATGATGATCGGAAATATTTTTCCTTTGTGATTCAACGTATTTTCTCGTGTAAACTCTTAACTGATATTGTAATTTCTATTACTATTTAATAGAATTTGACAAAATTAGTCATATTTCACAAAAGCATACTCATAGGTTTGAAAAAAGTTTGAATTTGTGAAAAAATAACCTTATGTTTTAACGTATCATAAGCACTGTTTTCGGTGATCGGATACTTTTTGCCAGGGGTTGTAGTAGTCTTCACATATTAGGCTGATATTTATCAGTTTTCTAGGTTCTTACAGTTAATTTTTTTTTTTTAATATGTTCTAAGAGATTTGCATTTTGAAAAAAAAAAAAAACAGTGTGCTTCATATTTTTTATCTAACACCTATACATAACCAATAACTTACTTTTCTAATTAACTAACCTCACGTTTTTTTTTTCCCCTCATACAAATTACCTCAAGATTCAATGTTTACAAATAATTTTATACCTGTCAACATTCAAGGAATAAAATAAGGGAGATACTCTTATAAGTGGCATTTTCAGGCATAGACAACATTGAATTGTTTAACATATGCCAGTTTTTAGTAGTTTAATCTATGGTTTAAATTATCAAAAATCCATATGCTTAAGTTGCATTTAATTAATAAATAAAAATCTAGTAATTATTAATTTAAAACAGTGCAATTTACATTGCGATGCAAGAGAATATTTTTTTCAGCAAAAGCAAAAATCTTGCTTGAAAAATTAAAAAAAATTGTTGATGTTTTTGATAGTTTATAACTTTTAAATGTTCCAAAAAAAGAGGGAGAAATGTATGAGAATATGGGATGGAAGACAGTTCCAAACCAGTTTTTTCCCATGTTCTGGATTAAAAAAAAAAAAAAAAAAAAAAAAACTGGTTTGTATTAATGATGACTTGCTTAATTTTATGCAGTTTAAACTGGTCTGCATTACTCTCAATTTTACTTTAAAAAAAAAAACTTTGTTTTTATAATTACATCACATATTCTTTTTATTGTTCATTATTTACATACCTAGGTAAAATTTAAAATTAAATAAGTAAAATTTAACTCAAGTAAACAACTTCTAGTTCTTCATATTTATACTCAACATGACTCTTTGTTGACAGAATTCATACTTATAGTGCAATTTTACCATCAAAACTTTAAAAAATGTATAATATTATGCTTGTGCCATTTTAAATATACTCTGAATTATATCATATTAGAAATATATTAATTTTTCTTTTACAAAATTTCTTTTACTTATTTTTCGTTGAAAATAGATAAAAACACACAACACAGGACATTGTTTAATGATTTCTGATAAGCATGGGAAAAAGTAACATGTGCATGTAATGCTGTCATACAAAGGCAAAGGAATGTGAACTAAAATGTTCAACTAAGTATCTTTACCAAAACAAAAATATATAAATGATTTTTATTAAATTTACTTATTAGTATAATATTAATTAAATAAATAAAACAAAAAATTTCATTGATTATTCCTTCCTTCCCCCTTTTTTTTATTTTATTTATTTTTGTGTGTGTGTGTTCTTCTCTGATTGGTCCTGCATGATGCTTCCTATTGGTTGTTTGTGTTGCTACTCCCCCTCTGGATTTTGCCCTGCTTTCAGTCCTGCTTTTGAGTAGCACGTGTTCTTTTGGACTTGATGAAGAAAGGCTACGTCCTTTCGAAACCGGTTGTGCTGGCTTAAAATTTATGGTGTGTAAAGAAGTTTCAAAATCTATGTAAGTATCTTTAGCCCTTAATAGCCTGATTATTTTTAAATCAATTTAAAAAGTTTTACTTCTTTCCTCTCTTAAATAAATCCCAGAAAAAATACTTTAAAAATTCATACTTTATTTTAACTTAAGTTTACCGCTAAAAAGCAACTTGTTGTCAATCAGAAAACATGAGGCATTAGAACTTCAATATTATTCTAATACTTTAGAAGACAAAATTGGGTATGTTGTCAAAAGCAAGGCAACACTCGGCATTTAACCCCTTAACGCGCGGCGTCCTCGCTGCGAGGACGCAAAATTTAAGATCCAGTTGCAAAAATTCATCCCGGAAATTTTTTAGCAAAAATTTACGTTTATAACATATCAGAAAAGGCTGGTTTTTTCAATCTTAAAATTTAAAATTTCTTTTAGTTTAATTTAGTTCATGAATTCCGGTGGCAGTATAATTTAAATGACCCGAATTGTCTTGCGCCGCAAAGGGATAAGGGCTGATGAAATTATTTTCGAGATGACACTGTTTAACTCTTTTATGTTAATTGGTTTTTACACTGAAATCAAACATCTTATTATTTTTTTATTAAACAATTTTTCAAAAAAAAATTTCTTGATTTAGTTGATTTTTACACTTTTATTCCTTCTCATTTGATAGACAGCAACACTACTACAGAATTTAACAAATGGTGTTTTTTAGAGGGCACAAATTTACCTTGCTGCTTTGATAATACACTCATGCCTAGTTTTTTCAATTGATGAAGAGCCCTCATGCCCATTGGGGCATTCAATCCCTGTCCCTTTTAGTAAATTTGTGAAAATTTTTCAAGTTATACACCACTTTTAACACTAAATATTATGTACTAAAGCTTGAAGAAGCCTCTATAAAAAAAAAAAATTCTGACTATGGCCCTGAGAGCCATGCTATTTTTTTGCCCTGACATTGTTGTTGCAAGTTTTTTACAATTTATAATGTTTACTTACAAATTCGTTTATTTATTAAATTATTATCTGAATTCAACTAGGTTCATACAAAAATTACAAGTGCTGTTTTTTCTTCTTTTTACATATTGATGATCAGCTATGTGTCTAGTAGCCATCTTTTAAAGTAGTTTAGCAATTTTCAAACTAAACTATGTAGTGAACATTAAAGGTTTAAAAGGACTTGACACCTTTAAAGGTTTCATATAAAAGCTTATATTTCCATTTAATATTTAAAAACAGTTAATTCAATAAAATATATATTCCGGCAACAATTCTTATGGTTCTTGATATAATTTTTACAGATCTAAAATCTTTAAATTGCATTTTCTCAGTTTGCATTTTTTCATAAATTCATGATCTTTAAAATGCTAAAACTTCTAGATTTTTAAGAAAATAATTAATAATTTGTTTTGGATATTTAATAGAACTTACATGAAAGAATTAGGGATAGCTTTTGAAATTTATTAATTAGTTTTTGGTTTAAAAAAATATAATTAAAAAGTTCATGTCTATGTAAAAATTTGTGAAACAAAAAACATTATTTTTGTCATATTTTCTTTTAAAGATATAGCAAAATCCATCCCTAATTCTTTTAAATAAGTTCTATTAAACATCCAAAAAACATTAAGTCTTGTAGGGGTGGGAACTCAATAAAGCAGGTTTAGTGTAACAAAATTTATTATACATTACACACATGACAAACAAATAAATATATACAGGGGCAATAAGCCGAAATGGATTAGATTCAAATTAGTTCCACCACCTACAAAGTTTGATTTTGTGGCTGTAAGCTATTGCGGCAAAGCTTCGACCACACTTATCTATAGTCTCTCTTCTTAGATGCTTTTGGTTCTTGGCAACAGGACCACTAAGGGGTGCTTGAGTTGTAGCACTGGAGTGCTACAGTCTTTTCTTAAATATCTGTAGAAGTTTTAGAATGTTGTGGCCACCACAAGACTTTCTTCTATATTTTCCTATATACGTATTCAATCAGTAACAATATTTAAAAAAAAAAAAAAATAAAATAAAAAAAAAAATACGATTTTTTTGTTGTTGTTGTTGAAAGTAATACATATTCAACCAGTAACAATATTTAAAAATAAATAAATACAAAAATAAAAAAAATATTATTTTTTTTTTTTTTTTTTGTTAAAAGTAAAAAAAAAAATCTATAACTTTGTTTTAAATAATCACAGATTTATAGTTCAACCATTCGTTTTAAAGGTATTGACGAGATCTTTCGAAAGATACCCATCTTGATTTACCCCCCAGGGGGGGGGGGGAAGCGATGCCCCCACATGCACAGAATTTTTTTCCTAGTTAACTATTACTATTATCAATAACTCATATTAATTTTACAGTCACAAGTTAAAAATAACTCTCATTATGTACATTTATACAAATTTTGTCCTATACTCTGTTAAAAATTTAGAAAAAATGCGATCACAGCGCCACCTGTTGAGCTATTAATCCCCAAATGTAATCAGCACCAGTTTATGTCGGAGACCAACTAAATACCAAGTTTGGTTAAGTTTCGTTTAAAAAAAAAAAAAAAAAAAAAAAAAAAAATTACGTTTTTTTTCCTAAGTTTTTTTTCGTTAAAAGTAAAAAAATCGATAACTTTGTTTCAAATTGTCACAGATTTATAGTTCAACCCTTCGTTTTAAAGGTATTGACGAGATCTTTCGAAAGATACCCATCTTGAAAATTTACCCCCCCCCCCCCCGGGGGGTACTTCCCCCCCCCAGGGGTGGGAACCGGTGCCCCCACATGCACAAAATTTTTTTCGTAGTTAACTACTACTATTATCAATAATTCATATTAATTTTACAATCACAAGTTTAAAATAACGCTCATTATGTACATTTATACGAAATTTTGTCCTATGCTGCCATGTTAAAAGTTTACATAAAATGCGATCACAGCGCCATCTGCTGGGCGATTGATCCCAAAATCTAATCAGACCATTTCCATGTCAGGGTCCAACTATACACCAAGTTTGGTTCAATTTCATTCATCGGTTCGTGAGATACGGTGAAACATACGAAATTTTGCGATCACAGCGCCACCTACTGGACGATTGATCTCCAAATCTAATCAGCACAATGCCCCGCCAGGGTCCAACTATATACCAAGTTTGGTTGAATTTCATTCATTGGTTCGTGAGATACGGTGAAAACACTAAACCACAGACAGACAGACACACAGACAGACATTTTTTTAAAACTATCAATTCGTGTTCAGGACATCCCAAAACGTGTAGATCCGTCAAAAAACGGAGGTCGAAAATTTTCGCGCATCCAATACTTTCTCTATATTACATATAGAAGAAAGTAAAGAAAATGCAAACTGAGAAAACTTAATTTAAAGATTCCAAATCTGTAAAAAAAAAAAAAACTATCAAAACCCATAAGAATTGTTGCCTGAATATATATTTTATTGAACAAATCTAATACAGTTCAATTTATAAATATTAAATGGAAATATAAACTTTTATATGAAACCTTCAAGTCAAAAGTGCCAAGTCTCCTACAGAGAGAAAAAAAATTCTATCAAGGCTAATCACACAAGTAGACTAAAAGAAATAATGACAAACATAATTGTTGTAACAAGAACATTTATTTTAATAAATACTTTCCAGATCCAATTTCAACAATACTAAAGAACATTGTAACTATATTGTAACAGGATTTAATCGGAATGACTCGCATTCTACAGAGCCAGCATAAACACAACAAAAAATTGAGCACTTGAGTAAATTTTCTGAGGTTATTAAGGTACAAAAATTAAACATGGTAAACTCAAATTCAGATGTAGGTGGTTTGTACTGGTCATGTTTGAAGTTGTAATCAAAATATAGAGAAATAATAAAAATAAATATCTATGATATTTATTTTTATTATGGTAGTATATCATGATAACTTTCCTGTTTTAACTTTAAAAAATATTGGGTTGTTAGGAAAATAATTTCGTTTTCTCCTTTGAAAATGAAAGACGATTTTCTTATATTATATAAATATTTTATTGAATTATATATTCTCCACTTTAATCAGTTTCTTAGCGATCTCACGAGTTGTTATTTGGCAGTTTTCATAAATAATCAATACTTTATTTTGTCTTCATAAGCCTAAACTGGTTTTCCAGAATGTAATGCATCTTCAACGTCAAAATTGCCAGAACAGAATTTGGTAAACCAGTTTTGACACTGGCGTACTTCAAATAATTTTTTTGTATACACATCGTATACTTTTTTCCTTGTTTTAACAATATTTCCACCTTTTTGATAGCAAAAACAAAATATGCCGAAAATGTTACTTCCGATTTTCTTTATTTGATAGGGCACCAATCAAAACCTATTGAGCAGAATAACACAAACTTTTTCACAAGCAAGCCTTGCTATATCAGCTGTCACAATATATAATGGTAATGCAGCTTAATTGTGAAGATGGTGTGAAAAAAATACAATTAAGTCCTCTGATGAGAAAAACGAAATTACTTTCAAAATAACCAATAATATAGATTACTGAATGAGGGATTACAAAATACACAACAACAGTAATTACAGTTTTCTAAAATTACTATGCAACATTTCCAAACAGAGAAAAAGATAAATGAAAAGCAATAAAAATAATAGCAAAAAATCTTATTTCTTTAAAAAAAAAAAAAAAAAAAAAAAAAACTTATAATGAGATAGAGCTTTACGTATAAACAGAAAAATTAGAAAATTGTTAGATTTTGGGTTTATTTATTTTTGACAGAGAATGTTAATAAGATAATTTGTTTTTAAGATATAAAGAAATGTTATGAATTAAAAATAATTTCTTGAATCTGCAAGCCAGTCAGATTCACCTTTATTTACTTTCTATATCATCCTATGTGAATTATGTTGATATATAAGAATAATCCATAATTGCCAACATTTATGCTTTTAAGCTACCAGAGAGCTCTAATAGAATTTTTTTATTATCTTTTTTTTATTTTATTTAATCAGTGAAAACAGTTACAGAAATGTATACAAAATTTCCATTCATATTTTCCTGCAGTCAAAAAGCAGGAAATTTGAAGGTATGATAATCTCAATCAAAAATGAATTTTTTTTTTTTTTTTTTTTCCTGCTTTATGACGTCCACTCTTTGAACTTTATCTTACTGACCAGGAAACCATCCCAATAGTGTAAAAATAGAAATCAATTAAATTATGTTCACTTGAGAGGGTATAGTCTAACGTGATTTTTGACGTATAAAGTGTTAGCCCTCGTAAGCCTGTTCTCGAGAAATCTATATTTAAGTTTGAATAAAAATGTAGTAACGAGAAAGGAGTGGGAGGAATTCCATTAAAACCTGCCAGAATCATGACTTTTATAAATTTTTAGATTCTATTTTAGCAAATCTTTCGACATTATATCTCGATTGAATATATCTCTAAGCTTAAATAGGCAACTGATTATTGCATCAAAGAACACGTTTATGTTCTTTCGATTTTTGCTTGTTTTGGATTTCATTCATTATTTAAGTAAGGCGTGCTGTTATCGATTCAGGCATGGGTGCACCGATTATTAGCAAACTTTCAGAATTTATAATTCGAAAATGAGCTGACGAGGACTATTGTTTTATGTGTCAAAAACATATTTATATATGATCTTTCGATTAATGCTTGTTTGGATTTTTTTTATGATTACAGTATAGGATGGTTTCCTGATGAGTAATTTTTTTTTTTTTTTTTTAATAAATTTACATATTTCATTTCATTAAGTAAACTCCATGCTCTTAATTTTAATCTTGAAAAGAAATATTTAAATTAATTTTATTTTTAATTGCTCAGTAAGATAAAAGACGACATGATCAAAAAGTGTATTCAAAAAACAGAATTTCAAAAACTTCCTTATAATATGAAAGATTATGAAAATGAGGTATCCAAAAATATGAAACAACAAAAATTCCATACGATTACATGGGATGGAAGAAAGTGTGAATCTGATTGGTATGCAGCCCAAGAGGGTGGAAGTATTAATTTTCTGGATACCGGTGTCAGAAATAACAATTGACTGAGCTGATGTCTTTATTATAATACACTTACAATTTAAAATTATACAATTATGGAGTTTTAGCTTATTTTTAAGAGTAAAGGTCATTTATAATAGTCATGAGAATTATCATTAATTGCATAGTTGTATTTTTAATCTCAAGGTGAAATAATTCTGATTTTAGTGTGCTATGAAAACTGTACTGTGAAAAAAAAATACAATGCCGCACTTTTAAAATGGTCAAAAGATTAATAATTTAAAAAAAAAAAAAAAACATTATGCTGGTGTGCTGATGCATAAATACAAATTTGAAAAATAAAAATTATTTAAAATATCAAAGTAATATGTTTTCAGAAAACAGATGTTAAGAAGAACAAATATTGCAGAAAATATTTATAATATGAACAGCAGTTGAATAAATTAACCCTTTGCACTCGAGAGGTGATTCTCGGACACCACTTGATTTGATACGGTAATGTTTGATGTGCTTCACAAATGTCCTTTTCTGAAGTGTAAAGTTACATAAAATGGTGAAATAAAAAAGTTTTAAACATTAAATTGCGTATGAAATCATTTTATGTTAATAGTAAGTAATTCGTGAAATATGCGGAAAATCGTCTCAAGTGCTGGTTCATCGGAGGGAAAAAAGCCTCAAGTGCAAAGGGTTAAATGAAGAAAAGTATGAATTTGTAAAATAATAATAACTTCTATTGTCTATACATATATATAAACCACCTACTCACATTAAAATTTCAGTAATTCAAAACCTAACAAAATACTACGACATCAAAAAAAGAAGAAAAAATTAAAATAGATTGCACATACACGATAACTACACAGATGTAATAAAGTCCAATAAATGAATAATTTTCTTAAATGATTTCAGATATCGAAAAATGACTGAATATGACAGCACAATAAACATAAAATATATACAGAAAAACCTATTTCTAACAGTAGTTTGAATGCCATTTAATTAGAATGTTTAAATAAGTACAAAAAAAAAAAAATACGAAAATGTTTTTGTTCCATAAGAAAAGAGGGGGGAAGAATATTTGACATATCATTTGCTTAATACACCATTATGAAACAGAATATGAAAGATATTTTAAAATGTAAAATTAAGTTAATTATAATAAGAAAAAACCTTTTACATACTTCATCTGGTAATTCTAGAATTACCACAATCACAGTTATGTTGCATACCACGAAGCTGTAGAGATTATTTATTCCAGTAATTCTTGAAATGGCAATGATGTGGCGCGGCTTGATGACCAGTGGAGAGGCATTCTTAAAAAAAACAGTAAACAGAAACTGCAAGTGAAAGGCTTCTGACACTGCAAATGCTGGTGAGCAAGCCGGGGTACCGGAGAAAACACGTTACAGCTTATCATGAAGTATGTAAAAGGTTTTTTCTTATTATAATTAATTTAAATCTTCATGTAAAACAAAAAATTTATGGTAAAATTAATGTTTTTATAAATGTTGGTTAATAAAAAAACAAATCCAACAATACTGCTAACAAAGTTGATTCATTTAAAGAAGGAAAAAAAAAAAAGCATAAAACTATTTAAAATGATAAACACCTGTTCTTGAATAACTTATTAAAGAAAAAGGAAATATAGCCGAATTGATTTAGGTATTTTCTACAATATTTCTACCAGTAATAATGATAAAAAATATTATTATATGCAACGAAGATTTACCTACCTATATACTATTAAACTACTTTAAAACATAATAAAGTTATATCTTGTTTATCATGGACAACTCTATTGGAAAAAATTGTATTTGTATTTTTTAATCAAAATAGCATATTATTCAATAATATATCATCGATAGTACATCACCAGGCAACTTTTGTTTTTCTTAAATTTTTAATCCTGATGTTGAAAAATAAAACTTTCAGTTTTTTAATATCTTCTTTCACTATTTATGTTGCTAATAAACAAACAATATAAAAAAGCAACATCAAAATTTTTAACAACCGAAAGGTACAGTCGGTAACAAAAGTCTCCGAACACTAGCAAAAATTCCTATGTAAAAAAGGTACACTTAATACAGTATTGTTAAATAAATCCTTGTCGAATCCTGTTCTTAGTCAGTCTAAAAACAGGATTCTACAAGGATTTATTTAACAAGACTGTACTAAGTGTACCTTTTTTAGATAGGAATTTTCGCTAGTGTTCGGAGACTTTTGTTACCGACTGTAAGATGAACTATTTTTTATATTTAAAGGAGTTCTTTAACACACATAATACAATAGTCAATAAAATATTACACAAATTTCAATAAATTTACTGAATCTTTTTTTTTTTTTTTTTTAATTGTTAGATAATTTTAATCATGTATCTACAAAGCAGGCTAAAATTTTTATGTTTGTAAATTTTTATTTTTCTTTTTTTTTTTTTTTTCTTTTTAATAATTAAAATGTGATATTTTTTGGTATATTTAAAAAGAATTTTCTTAGTTTCATTTTTATCTTATAATTTTTTGTTTAAGAATATAGTACAACCAGTCATAAGCACCAACCACTGTGGACGATGCTAAAGGCTTGGAAGGGTGTCAAATTTACCGAAAAGTTGAAATTTGGTAATACAACCAGTCATTTGGCATTATCTTATCACTTATTTTCTCTCAACCATAAGGATTATTACCTCTAATTTAACAATAGACTTGTTGAATTAGTGCAAGTACAGAGGCTCTCGTGGTCTCAAGAGACGCGGTTGTCGAATATGTGATTTTAAATAGCAAATAAGCAAAAACATTCTATTATTTTAATAATATTTTATTACTAAAATAATTAAATATTTTATAAAATATAAAATAATTAAAAAGAAAAGCAACTGCAGTCGACCCTCATTAACATGAAACACACTTAATGTTATACAGAGGTGATTGTGACTCAAAGGTAAAAACCCTGAAAATTAGATCCTCAAATTAGAAAAAATCCAAAATATCAAATAATACTCAAACTATTTAGGCCAGAAGCCCTCAATCCTTTTACATTTCATTCACATATCACCTGGATAACAAATGAACAACCAATGAAAGCAAAAAATAACTTTATAGGAAATATGAAAATATAGATGGGTTAAAATAAAAACCCTGAACACAAACACTCCTGTGGGTTAATTACTTTTACATGAACTGTTTCCACAACCCCGTCAAAATAACGATTAGTTTCTGAGTTACTGACAGCATGAACTACTGATTACATGAACAAATTTTTTATTCCCCTTGAGATTCACATTAACAAGATTCGACTGTATAAAGAAATGCACAGGATAAAAATTTTCGAGATATTTCATGATATTTCATACTTCTTTTTCTTGTTTTCATCAGGGACTTTTTTTGCATTACATAAAAACTTATGATTAAATAATTATAATTAATAGGAACATTTATGAATAGGCAATATTCAAAGAGAAATAAACTTTAAAATACTAAAAAATGTTTCTTTATAATTCAGGGTTTACATTAGAGGGCAGAAATGTGAGAAACTCACTATTTAATTAAAAAAAAAAAAAAAAAAAAAAAAAAACACTCAAAATATATCACAAGTGGGCTACCTCCAATTTTTTTCACATTGTTCACCGAGTATTTCATCATTTTTTTATTATTATTATTATTATTATTATTAGTTATTGATTTGGGTAGTATAATAAATGCTTTGAAGATTATGATCCTCTGTTTTTAGCTTCTTTAGAATTTCTTGAGCCCCCCAAAAAAGGTGAAAAAATTAGGTAATTATTTCAAAACACTATTTAATTCTAAACATTTTTTACTAACAGCCCAGCTACAAAGTTTGAAAAAAAAAAAAAAAAAAAAAAAAAACTGAAGGTTGCAATTATAACCTAAAGGTTGCAATTATAAATGAAAGAATTTTAATTATTCCAGTTATTACAATTCTACCTAGTACTCTGCTTAAAATCAAATTAAATATAAATTTTCAAACAAATTAGGAGCTAAGAATTTCAGCAAATCTATCCATATTTCTAATGAAAATTTACATTCTGAATGTTTTGATTTTGTAGGAGCAGCATCAGTCCTTAATCATAAAACGGAAAAAAAATATTATTAACCATCTATTTAAAAAAAATAATAATAATAAATAAAAAAGTATTATTTATTTATTTTTACAATTATTTGATTTGCATATTTGTAATTCTCGGTGAGGAAAAAAAAAATCTGCAAAATGTAAAATATGTAATGTAATAATAATCTAAAATGTAATTACTCACTTAAATTTGAAAAAAATCCCACTTAATATTTTTAAATTAGAGTGAGGAAATCTGACTCAATATTTTTTTTTTCTAGTGTGAACCCTGTCATGGGAAAAAATAAATTCTATTAAGGAATATTTTTGAAAAAAGAGTGGGGATGGGAAAAATTTGGAGAAATTTGATAATAAATTTTGTCATATTCAATTTAGATTAGGAAATTAGTCTACATTTTATTGTATAAACAATGTTATTAATTAAAGCAGACCTGAAAGTTACAAATATATTTTGAAGTTAAATATTTTGAGAGTAAATATATAAAAGTAAACAGGAAGATAAATTACAAAAACATTCATCACAAACAAATAAAACCAAACCAACAAATGCAAAATATTATAATATAAAAGCATTTTTAAAAAAAATCACAGTATAACATAATACAGTTGAAAATCTCTGTAACACAATGATTTATAAAACAGATAATTTATTAAATATAAACACTGAAATTTTCATTTACGAAACTCCTTCGTTTCACACTGATGAAATATATATTTAACTTTCTCTACTAAATTAAGTTTGAGACAATCTTTCATCTTCATATTTGCAATATAAAGCTTCTGAATGCATAAAAATAATAATAAGCAATTATTATAGCAGGTAATACAAGAAGTGATTTAAAAGTTCTCAGCCTAACCCTGAAATATTTTTCTTGGCCAAATTTTATTCCTACTATATCTTTACAAGGTTCCTTGCCAAATTTCCTACTGATCCTAATTTTTTCTTTCAGTTCCTAAGATTGAATGGGAAAAGAATAGCAGTTTTTCAAAAATAAAGCAAGCAAAAACAGGAGGTGATTCAATAAAAGGAATGTAAACACAGGAAATACACAAGGACATGATCGATACATTAGGAGATGATGCTCCCTGTTATTCCACTGTTAAAAAGTGGGTGGTGGAATTTAAGAGAGAAAGCAGCTTAGTCTAAGATGTCTCTCGTAAAGGAAGGCCACCAACTACCTGCACGGAGGAAAACATCACAGCAATCCAGGATCTTGTGATGGCAGACAGGCGTAATGTTTTATCGCAGACAATAAAAAGATTGATCACCAGACTTACTTTTACTGACAGGCCGAGAAATCTTTAGTCACCCCTTGTAAAATTGTTAAACAAATGCATTATGCAAACACACACAAAAAAAAAGTTATGCAAAAAACATGTTGGAAGTATTTTTAACAAAAGATGAGGAACTTGAAATTTTTAATGTGTAAGATTTTTTTCAATTTTATTTATTTATTTTTTTATCAAAAGTCCAGTAGCAGAATTTTTTTCTATTTATTTGCAACAAAACAAAATTTATCTGCAATCCAAGAATGCTGGAGCATTCTGGCATCAAAAGAAATAATAACAATTCATTAATATAAAATTTGCACCTATCCCCCCCCAAAAAAAAAAAAAAAAAAAGAAAGAAAAGAAAAGAAAAGAAGATGCACAATAATCTAGTCACATAATGCAAATTGATTCTATCAATATTTTTAAGCCTAGCATTTCTTTTTGAACTGTTAAATCATTCTGTTGAACCTAAAACAATTTGCAGTGCTTACTACCATGCTGCGCTGTTTCTGCTACTGGAATCAAAAGAAAAACATTCCCAAATCAGATTAAGATGCAAGAAAAAAATAATATTTGAAGAATCTTTCTAATACATAAACTATTTTAAATTTTTATAAAAAATAGGAACTTGCGAAAAGATCAATAATTTTTTACTATTATCAGAATTTAATTAAATTGTGGAAACAAATGATTTAGAAAACAATTTTAAGTATAGTGTATAGGTACTCATTATTAATTATTTAGATAATCATTTCTGTAAAACAATGGAACCTTGCATAGCCTTCATGTTATAAAAAGACTTGTAGTTAGAAATTTTCTCAAGTTATTAGAATAATTACACATTTGGCCATGTTTAATAATATGTAAAAGGATCTCCTTAATGTAAAACCCTATAAAACATATTTTTGGTCCCAATACATGTATTATCTTCTACTGCATACAAAAACTAAACTCTAGCAAATAAAAAAATCCAGCCAAATCTCTGAAATTATTATCCATTATTCTCTATAATCAGCTGTGAGTTTTAGAATGAAAATAGTGAAAATGAGAAAACTTAACAGAGAGGTCGCTTGGACACAGCAGGGGTTCCCCTTATCAAGATTTCTTTCAAGTTTATATTTTGAATTTTTTTTAATTGATTTTTTTTTTTTTTTTTTTTTTTTTTTTCAATTTTATCCATTGACATTTTTCTTTCGGTGTCTTAAATTTATTCACTCAATTCCATTATCTGTGTATATTAAATTTTAAATTTAATTAAGATTTATAAGAATTAAGCTTATGCATAATTTTTATAAACAGTAATAAAATTATAAATTTATTGTACTTTTATTTTATTATTGTTGTTACAAAGCAAGAGCTAGAAAAACTGTATTACCAGGTCTCGCTAATACATAGAGCTAAAACTAAAATGTTTAATAGATATTGAAATATAGCCATCTGTAAAATTGTAGCTCTTAAATAATAGCAATGCCACGTGTCATCCAGTAAACACCTAAATTGAAGTGGCTGGATAAACCATTGTCGCAGGCAATGGGTACCTGAAGTGAGGTTCAAAGCAATTTCTAAAGATTTTTTTATTTATTTATTTATACAATAATATAAATTAGTAGTTTAATTTTTATGAAAATTTATTGGAGTATAGTGACCAGCGAAGCAGGCAAAGCCTGTTAGTATAAAATACATAAAAGCAATTTAAATGACGACAGTTGACAACCCCCCCCCCCCCCCCCCCCGCAACATACACACACAGAATCAAAATTGTTTTTTTTTTTTTTCAAAAAAAGAGTACCAGTAGAAGATATTCGTGACAAACTAGGAAAAAAAATAATAAATAAAAAATAAAAAAATAAAATTCTTACTGTTTACATTTAATCAAAATGTTCTTTAATCACTTTGTTTTAGAATTTAACTCAACTAATTAAAATGATTATGTAACAAAATACTTTTAGAAAACTTTGTTTCTTGAAATTCTGGTAATTTTGCCATTCCCTTGTTTAATTTTATTTGTTCATTTATATTTTCTAAGGGATCACACTTGTGACCGTGTAAAAGACCTATTATTGTTATTCCAAGTTCATTTCAGGTCTCACTTAATTTTCAAAATCTCACATATTTTTTAAGTCTTTTTTTTTTTTTTTTTTTTTTTTAAGGAAGGGTGAGAAATGTTCACTTAATTTTTTCCTCTAATGAGAACCCGGATTAAATAATCTATGGTAGGAAAAAATATACTCATAATAATACCTACCTACTTTATAGTTATCTAGAAAGAAAAAAAAAAATCTCCATTCATAAAAATTACATGCAATAACCCAAAGTTCATTTTAAAGTAGCATTATAAATTATATTATAAAGCTACTTTGCAATAAGCATACAATTTTGCTACATAACAAACTTACTGTGTGAATGAACTACTTATTTATATTTGTGCAATATCTTTGCAACATTTATAAAAAAAAAAAGGAAAAAAAAAAAAAACACTTTTGAATCTTCTAAAGATAAATATTTGTCTACTGTAAAATAAATTTTCATTCTAAGAAATATATCATTCACGAAATCCGATAATAACTTCATTACTAAATCCACAATTTAATAATTCAGAATGAAAAGAAATATATATATATCTAAACTACATAAATTGAAAAATTTGTAATTCATATAAAAAAAATTATCATCATGTAAAAAATAGTGGATAGTAACCATAGAGTGCATAGTTTTCAGGTTTAAAAATGCATAGGCTCAACTGGTAAGAAAAAAAAAATAACAATAACAAGAAAATGCATAGTGTGATAATTTAAGGCATATAATGTAAAAACAAACTTGCTACAGGGTTCTCATCAGAGGGGAGAAAAAGTGAGATAATCTCTAATTGTTTTTCACAAACAAAGAAGACAAGAAGTATAATATTTAAACTTTAATAAGATACCTTTCAGTTCATTTCACTGTAAGACTTTTCGATCAACCATTGAAATATTTTGAAGAAGAAAAAACAGCAGCCAGAAGCAATGTTGCCTCCTGAGGGAGATCAGGTGCTAGATCGAAAAGTCTTTGAGTAAAATGAACTAAGAAGTATTTTATTAAGATTAAAATGCTAACTATGTTTGTTTTAAATAGCAACTATATAAAAGAAGTATATTTTGAAAAAATATATATATATTTTGAATTATTATAAATTGTAAATAATGTCTGTTTCAAAACTCATTGACAAAATTTACATTTAATCATATTTAATCAATAAGATATCACTTTTTGATTGCCTCAATGAAATGGGCAATTATTCTGCCACAAATTGATTAAATTCATAATTTTTGCAAAGCTGATTCCTAAGATATGTGATTGCTCAAAATTGGCATATTTCTTGCTTTTTGCGTTGTCTTGCTTTTTGTTACTTAATTGTTGAAATATACTCCTACTGTTGTTACTGATTACTAAAATATGCAATTTACATATGCATTTTTTTTTTTTTTTTTTTTTTTTTAACTTTTTAAAGTGTCTAACTTTTGTAAAGAGTTCATTTTAATATTTCAAGAGTCTGATTGTGAGCTTCTCATCATCTCGTGCTCTGGTGGGAACCCTGGTGAGACATGAATATTCTTTTCTGAAAATTTTATCCATTACACATACCTACTTAAAGTTATTCAATGTGTTCACCAATGTTCATGCACAAAATTTTTCCGTAATCAAAATATTGCTAACTACAGCTAAAAATATTTATAGAATAGATCCATATTAAACAGATTATTAGTAATTCACAGACAATAATGGACAGAGTATGATACACTTTTATCTTGTTCATTAAGCGTACAAAGCAATTATTATACTAATAAGGCAGAAGGGAGAAAAATATCTACTTTTACATAACTGTGCATTAGGGTGGAGTGAAAAAGATCGAAATTTTAAAAATGTTATCCAATTAAATAGCACTAGCCGCCAAAAGTTGTGTATTGATCCATATATAATGTGATACTTTTTTTTAGAAATTTCCTAATTCATCTTCATTTGTCGCACGGGCCTTGAAGTTTGGGCTTCACATTATATACGGATCAATACACAAATTTTGGCAGCTAGTGCTATTTAATTGGATAACATTTTTAAAATTTTAATCTTTTTCACTCCACCCTATTGGGCATTGAAATTGTAAGACAGCTAATGATATACATGGCAGGTTAAGCAGGGCTTAATTAACACAGTGTCCACAGGGCACATGCCCCAGGCCTTGAATAGAAGAGGATCCTAAAATTGATCCTCAAAATGTTATTTGTTTTTTTTACCCCTAAGAATGGCATCATATAATGCAAAATTCTGTCATTATTTTAGTCCCATACATATGTACCTTTGCTGAATGGAGCACAGTGCGAGAGAGGGGGGTGGGGACGCGGGGCCCAGGAAAGCATGTGTGTTCTGGGGCTAACATGAAGTTAATCAAGTCCTGAGGTTAAGTCAGATAATTCAAAGACCAGAATAGAATTTGTGAAAAATATAAAATTTATAATAATTTGCCTCTATAAATATAATCATTGCAAAAAGCTTTAACTATATATATTTTTTGTTTTATAAAAATGTTTCAGCAAGAAGACTGTTAAAGTTAATGAAACCAAAAGACAGCTAAAGAAGAATGTTATTATCAAGATATTTATGGATTCATTTTTTCAAAAATATTAATTTTTAATGTATTCTAAATTGGCACCACAGGACAGAATTTGTTTTATGAGTTTATTATATACAAGATGGAATTACGACACTAAGATACGACAATAAAATAAGGTTCAACATATGCATTCTAACTGTAAATGTTAATTATAAGATAGATTAGTGCTCATCTATCATTTAAAATTAAAAAAAAGAAAAAAAAAAGTGTAATTGAATCTACAAATTTCATTTAAAATTTGTGTCAAGTGAAACAGCTAGAATCATGAATTTGCGATCATTACATTCTAAAATATATGTGTGAAAAAAATAATTATACACAAATCACATAAATTATGCACTAAAAAATTAATGTACTTATAAGAGAATAAATTTTTACACATATGAAAAGATCGCAATAAAAATTACCTAAAAATTAGTGTTCTACAATTAAACTTTCTTGCAGAAAATTTGCTGTATATTTGTCTTATATTTAAAATTACATACAAACCTTCGATGGCTCACACCCAATTCTCTCCCCTTTCGACAAAAAAAAAAAAAAAAAAAGTACTTTCAATTTATAACATTTACAGATAAATAAATAAATGAAAAAAGCTAAGCACAGATATATATACATTTGAAATTAACAACAATTTTTTGTTTAAATTTAAATATATCTTTAAATACTAAAATAAAATTTCCCCCTCTTACATAGAATTGATGTTGCAAAATTGTCTTTCTTATGACCAATAATAATGAAGTCCATTTCCCTAAATCAAAAATTCAATATGTCTGCATAAAATCTAGCATTATATTACACCGGGAAGTATTCATTCCACTCAACAAATATTATTCATCAAAGCATACATATCAAATTGATAACAAACAACAATAATATCACTTCAATGTCCAATGTGCTCTAATTATTATTATATATATTTTTTTTAATCGATATAAATTTTTATAACATAAGAACAAAGAAGATGAATAAATAATTTCAACATTTTTTTTAATCGATATAAATTTTTATAACATAAGAACAAAGAAGATGAATAAATAATCTCAAAATTTTTTTTTAACTCAAAAGAATATTAAGAAAGAAAAATTTAAGCCTTTAATTTAAAAAATAAAAGTCAAAAGAGTAAAAAAAAAAAAAAAAAAAGAGTAACCAAATGGCTTATATGGATAAAGAAATATAAAGCCGTACTAAAATATATTTAAAGCAAAATACTGTTCCATCAAACATGATACTTCAGTTTACATAATTACAAAGATATTTAAAATAACAAGAAAAAGAGAAAATTTAAGCCTAGGGAGTAAACAGTTAACATTATTTATAACATATTTTCCCTTATGCATTAAATTATTTTATTAATGAACAGCAAAGAATTTTCCAATATGATAACACTGATAAATTTACATTAGATACTCACAATAAACAAAGTGTAAACATTTGAACTTAATTAACCATTATTGCATCAAAAATGGATATGTATGAATAAACTTGGTATAAATAAAAAATTTACATTTAACTCACTTATAAAAACAATTATAAGAGTAAGGATCAGTAACAAGTTATATATATATAGAAAGTAAATATTTTTATGGACAAAAGTTTGGCACAATATTCTATCTATAATCATACTTAACCCTCACTGCTATGTTTATTTCGAATGGACGAAATGGGCATTCATTTTTCAATGTACCAAATTAAGTCCAAATAGACCCAATCTTTTAATTTTCTATTTTTAAATTAAACTTAGGAAAAAATTTCGATTTATTTTTTACAGAAAGTACTCTACTTTTAAGTAGAATACTTTGACTTTTCTACTGAAACAAATAGAAAAAACAAATAGAAATTGATGAAATTTGAATATTACGAATTTTCATGCATGTTAATTTCGGGTCAAAACAAACGCAAACAATGCAGCAAGGTAAAAAAATATATATATATTAAACAAAATGTTATTTTATTAAATAATCAAAATAAACCATTAGTAAAAGCAATTCAAATTTTATAAATAAAACAAATATTTAATTGGAATAATACAAATATTTAACAGCTCAGAAAAATTACTGTAAAAATATTTAAGTTAACTAGGAAACTTTTTCAAGTGGTAATTTCTGATTGGCTTGAAAAAACTTATAGAAACTTGTTTACATTGTACTTAATTCATTAGAAAAAATTTAGCTGCCGAGTTGTAACAGAAAAACTTAAAAAAAGAAACAATCTTAAATCTTATGTTTTAAATGCCAAATATGAAAAAGTCAAAGTCAATTTACTTTACATTAACACTCATTTATTAATGCAAAGAAACTTATAAATGGAACTGTTTTAATTCTAAAAATGTAACGTCATGTCTTTATATTAGAATATCTAAAATTTTCATTTAAGTAATTTCAGTATTATATAGATTTAAAACAATGCAAATTAAATTTTAGATTTACTTTTAAATTATAGTTTGGGTCATTTTAAAATTTTACTTAAATACTGCCCCAGAGGACAAAACAGAAATTTAAGCATAAATTAATATTAAAAGTTTAAATATAATAGTCTTTATTTAATGCACAGTTGAAATTAAAGTTCCTAGCATTAAAAATTTATATATACATATACATATAAGAATGCAAATAATGCTTTTTCCTCATTCCAATTTCCAATAATTCATTTCGATTTTACTTTATTTCTTTTTTCGTGTGATTTGGGTAGTCTTCGCTTATGATCCGAATAATTGTTTTAATACTGAAATTAAATCATCTTTAAATTTCAAATTTTTGCACAGATAATATTGTATTACTATATATATATATATTTTTTTTTTTAAGTGATGTTTTAAAAATGATGTTAGGTAAAAATGCCTGTCCCTTTCTTATTTTATGCAATTAAATTTAACATCCTTGCTTCATAACCAAACAAATTTTTTTAATAAAAATGTTGAATTATATTAAATAAACCATTTGTGTGTTATATTAATGATAAAAATTAATTAATTTTCTGAACTTTTTTCTTTAAAAAAAAAAAAAAAAAATCAAATAAAAAAAAAAATTATTTTGTTGAGTAACAGATTTTATTTTTAAAATCAAACCAAATAAAAATAAATTAGAAAATAATTATAGTTTGGAACTTTGTTCAATATTTATCTAATAAATAATATTTGAATGTATCATTTTAATACAAAATATTATGATAATGGACTTGACACAAAGTGAGGGACAAATATTGTTAGCAAAATTTGAAAATGGCCCTTTTACATTATGATAAATTTTTTCAATGGGTATATTTACATTAGTTTTCAGATGATATAAATAAAATCGTAATGAAATGTTTGATTAACTGAAATTAACACTCAAATAAATAAATTGAAATAGAATATATTTACATTAGTTTGCAGATGATATAAATAAAATAAAATCATAATGTAATGTTTGATTAATTGAAATTAACACTCATAAATAAATTAAAATAGATCACCTTACAAACCGCAGATGAAAATCACAATCATAAGAATCGCCAAGTCGAGAACTTATTTGGTGATATTGCAGGCATGAATCTATTTTTAATATATATATAAGTATATATTTTTTATAGCTGTTCCATTACAACTTGACACCTAATGTTGGTAAAAAATACTGTTCTTGGTTAAATCTTATGTCAGTAATTTTCCTCAAAGAAATCGGCAAGCAGCATTATTTTAATAAATTCCTAATAAATTAGAAAATAAACTTAAAAATTGAAGTTTTTAAAAAATACAATAAGTTTGTACAACTCAATTTTTATTATCCAAAATTCTAATTAAATATTTCAAATACCTAAGGATATATAACTCAGATTATTTAGTAGTTGAAAGCAAAGAAAAGAAAGAAAATAGTAATCAGTATTAATCAAACAATAACTGTCTTTCGAGTGAATGTAATATTATAAAGAATCATTATTATAATTATAATTATGTTAATGTCACTAAAAGAATATATATTGAGTATTAAATTTGTTTTCTTCTTTTTGTTATGAAATACAATAAGCAAAATAATTTCAATTACAAGAAAAAAAAATTGCACACTGCTCGTCAAGCAGAAGGAAGAAAAAGAAAACAGTTTAATAGAAAACTAATATTTTTAGTTTATCACATTCAGATAAGACAGAAAAAAAAAATGTTACAATAACTTCGAAAATAATAAAAATGTCATTATTTTCTGACAACTTAAAATAAATTCTTAATGTACTGAAATTAATCGCAGTATTATAAAAGCAGAATGCATAAAAAACATACAATTGGAGACAATTTGTCATAACATTTGATAAAAATTTATAATTATTCAGAGTATCTAAATTTTCTTTTAGTCTATAACACAATTTTAATATTCAAATTTCACATGTACAATAAGTTTAATGATAAATATTTCTATAATTTCACAGTCATAACACAATGGTTATAAAATTGCAGACGACTAATTTAACAAATACACTTTATAGCTTACAATTTAATAATATTCATTTATTGCATTAAAAAAAAGTTTGTTTGGATGCTTTTGTCAAATGAAGACTGGCCAGCCAATCATAATGTCAAATTAAAAATATCTGTAAGGAAGATGCAAAAAATTAGTTACTCAAAATTTATTTAAAAATTAACAATTAAAAAAATAGAATTTAATGTTAAATATTAGAATTGTAATAATGAGCATAAAATAAAAGTTAAATATTGACATAAAAATTTTTGGGGAATGAGGGCCCAGTAGCAGAAACAGTGCAGCATGGCAGCAAGTACTGCAGATTGTTTGAAGCTCTACAGACTAATTTAACAGCTCAAAAATAAAGGCAAGTTTAAAAACACTTAAATATAATTTCAGGGGTTGATCCAGGTTTTAATTTTTGGGGCCAATTTTTGTGAAAAGCAAATTATTTTTGTGAAAATCAAAATATTTTTGTGAAAAAAAGAATTGTCGCTAGAAACATTTAATTTTAGTAGTTACTCTATCTAATGTTTAATATCAAGTTAATAGCATTTTATTAAACAAGTACAGACACTCATTAAAAATAATACTGTAAACATGGAAAAATTTTACAAAAGTATTATTTTTATAAAACAAAATTTTGTGAAAGGGCTGTTTTTATAAATCTGAATTTTGTGAAGGGACCCATTTTCTGAATTTGAATTTTGTGAAGGGACCCATTTTAAGGATTTGAATTTTGTGAGGGGGCCCATTTTAGAGATTTGAATTTTGTGAAGGGGCCCATTTTAGAGATTTGAATTTTGTGAAGGGGCAGCAGAAGGGTCCCAATTTTTGCCTGGATTGACCCCTGAATTTGTATTATGTCTCTAGATTACTGTACGCATATTCTTAATAATTTTCTTTCTTTTTAAGATATAAATTTGTACATAATTTATTAACTGCTATACTTTTTTTTCTAATATCTGACTGCATACTGCATTTCTGGATTGCAGATAAAATTTGTTTTTCTGCAGATTGATAGAGAAACTTCTGCTACTGGGAATGGGGGTGAAGGACAAAATTAACAGTGGTGTCTGACCACAAGGTCACTAAAGAAAAAAGTGCTGAATAAGTATATTATCCCTTTATATGCACACCTTTTTCATTCTTCAAAGTCTTGTTGAGGAGAGAATCTGATGTAGGTGTCTGCTTGCTACATTTTTCAAACATTTGCCATGATAGCAACTTTTTATATTATGTGTCCCAAGTTAAAACCCTTCATCACCTACATCAGAGGGTGTGTTTTCTAGTAAACAAAACAAATCACTAAATACTTCAAAAACAATTTTAAAGAATAAAATCACCAAAAATATAGTTTTTAAAAACTATTACACCTTAAAAATCATAAAATTCTATGGATATTGAACAAAAAATAAATAAATAAATATAAAATAAAATTATAAACAGCCATTATCCAAAACGGTAATTATAAAATATTCTAAAGATCAGTTAAAGTGAACTCATAATCACTATTTTTAGCCAACTTTTAATTTTTGTCAAAAATTTGCAACATTTAAAAAAGTCTTTTCACTTAAAAGAAATCACATTTTACATACTTCTTTTTTTAATCTGTAATTTTCAATTGAATCTAGAGATTTTTAGACGTTGAACTCACAATCAATATTTATAGCCCAAATTTTAACTTTTCTCAAAATCAATTTAAAATTTTCATTAAAAAAAAAAAAAAAAAAAAAACACATTTTTATATCTTAATACTAATAATTTGGAAAAAAAAAAAAAATTACTTATAATCTAACATAATTTAAAAATTTGGTAGATTGCCAACTCGCAGATTGTATGTAACACAATTTTCAAAAATTGAAGGGCTACCAGCTTACAAATCTAATTAAAAAAAAAAAAAAAAAAATTATGAAATTTTTTTTTTTTTTTTTTTTCTGTTAAAAGTAAAAAAAATCGATAACTTTGTTTTAAATTATCACAGATTTATAGTTCAACCATTCGTTTTAAAGGTATTGACGAGATCTTTCGAATGATACCCATCTTCAAAATTTACCCCCCCCCCCCCCCCGGAGGGGGTACTTCCCCCCAGGGGGGGAAGCGATGCCCCCACATGCACAGAAATTTTTTCCTAGTTAACTATTACTATTATCAATAACTCATATTAATTTTAGAGTCACAAGTTAAAAATAACTCTCATTATGTACATTTAAACGAAATTTTGTCCTATACTGCCATGTTAAAAATTTAGAAAACATGAGATCACAGCGCCACCTGTTGAGCTTTTCATCCCCAAATGTAATCAGCACCAGTTTATGTCGGGGACCAACTAAATACCAAGTTTAGTTAAATTTCGTTTAAAAAAAAAAAAAATACGATTTTTTTTCTGTTTTTTTTCGTTAAAAGTAAAAAAAATCGATAACTTTGTTTTAAATTATCACAGATTTATGGTTCAACCATTCGTTTTAAAGGTATTAAACGAGACCTTTCGAAAGATACCCATCTTGAAACTTTGCCCCCCCCCCCTGGGGGTACTCCCCCCCCCCCCCGGTGGGGGGGAACCGATGCCCCCACATGCACAAAAATTTTTTCCTAGTTAACTACTACTATTATCAACGAGATCTTTCGAAAGATACCCATTGTGAAAGTTTACCCCCCCCTGGGGGGATATTTCCCCCTACAGGGGGGAAGCGATGCCCCCACCATGAACAAAATTTTTTTCCTAGTTACATACTACTATTATCAATAATTCATACTAATTTTACAATCACAAGTTTAAAATAACGCTCATTATGTACATTTATACGAAATTTTGTCCTATGCTGCCATGTTAAAAGTTTACATAAAATGCGATCACAGTGCCATCTGCTGGGCGATTAATCCCAAAATCTAATCAGACACTTTCCATGTCAGGGTCCAACTATACACCAAGTTTGGTTTAATTTCATTCATCGGTTCGTGAGATACGGTGAAAAATACGAAATTTTGCGATTACAGCGCCACCTGCCAGACGATTGTTCCCCAAATCTAATCAGCACCTTGCCCCGTCAGGTTCCAACTATATACCAAGTTTGGTTGAATTTCATTCATTGGTTCGTGAGATACGGTGAAAAATACGAAAATTTGTCCTATACTGCCATGTTAAAAATTTACATAAAATGCGATCACAGCGCCACCTGCTGGGCTATTGATCCCCAAATCTAATCAGCACAATGCCCCGCCAGGGTCCAACTATATACCAAGTTTGGTTGAATTTCATTCATTGGTTCGTGAGATACGGTGAAAACAATAAACCACAGACAGACAGACATTTTCTAAAAACTATCAATTTGTGTTCAGGATATCCCAAAACGTGTAGATCCGTCAAAAAACGGAGGTCGAAAATTTTCGCGAATCCAGTACTTTCTCTATATTACATATAGAAGAAAGTAAAAATATCAATGATAATGTATCATGAAAAACACTTTTTTTTTTTTTTTTTTTTAATATACTGAACAGATTGTCAACAGATTGTCATCAAACATAGGTATAAGATCCATCATTATAACAGTGTTCTTAAAAAAAAAAAAAAAAAAACATTGAAATTGAACTATTCATTTCTAAGCTATAGTGTCATGAGAGACAAAAGTTTCAAACATATACCCAAACTTCTATTTTAGTTGTGGGTTAAAAAAAACAGCCTAAATTTATGTTGGTCCCCATAAGTAAATACAAACAATGACAAATAGAAAGTATGATTTTCTGGCTTTTTATTCTTTTAGAATTAAAAAAAAAAAAAAAGCAAGAACTAAATAGCGGTGTGAGATTACCTAATAAAATAATAATTAATAATAAAAATAATAAGATGTAATAATTGAAAACTAGCAGGCTTTGCCCGCTTCGCTGGCCACTAAATTTAAATGAAACTCTTTTCTATATAGCTTTATAAAAATAAAATAAAATAAATTACTGAAATTGTTCAAAAGCTTGCTCCAGGTCCCTGCTGCATTCGGCAGCGATTTGTCATCCACTACAACTCGGGCGCTTGCCCCTATTACCTGCGACAATAGTTTACCAATGAGCTTCCATTTAGGTGCTTATTATATAACAGTTTCGAAATAGATAGTATCGAAAAAATTGGAGTTTCCCTTTTATATTTGAATCCCAGTTACATGTGAACAACACTATACGTGTTGTTCACATGTATCTCGGACTGGACTCAAATGTAACTGGGTTTAGACAACATAATATTTGCTTTTACGTTATTTCATATGTTTATTTTGTTTATCCAATCAACCATTAAATGACAACAATTTCACGCCAAATATTACAATATGCTGTGACCGGCTACGTCTGTCGCATGAGACAATTAAATTTTTGTGTTTATATATAATTCATGGGTTGTAAACCTGATAGTACAGCCTTAATATAGTTCTCTTTGGCGGCTTTTGAATGTTTGCCACCTTTTTAGACTTAATCCATTGTAACAATAAGACTTAATCCCTTGTAACAATATGCTATGAGCGCTATTTCTGCCGTATTTTAGACAACTAATCTTTTATGGTTATATATATTTCCCATTAAACATATTTTTATTTATTTATTTAAATATTAATTTGAATTTTTCAAATATTTGTGTTGGACAGCGTGCAAGTGCAGTAACACACAGAGGCTCATTTGTTTGTATGATAAATTAGCATAGTCATTATTATATAAAAAAATAAATAAATAGGTAAACATTATCGTGTTACACAACTTTATTATGTCACCCCATTGGCGGCTTTTGAATTTTTGTCGCCATATTAGCGATAGATTTTTTTTTTTTTTTTTTTTTTTTTTGTATGAAAAGGGGAAGACTATTTTGCTAATAATTTTATCAGACTCTTTTTTGTTTATACATAAGAATCCTTTATATTCTGCTTATATTTTTAATGGTTTTTAGTTTTAAAATAGTGCTTGATGAAATACATTTCCTATCTTTAAAACTGCATTTGTTCTGTAAATTTTGTGTAAAAATAAATCATTTATGTTTTTATATATTTGATGCGCTACTTAGATTAAAATGGCTGTTGCTATATTAAACTTCTTGTCGAAAAACGTTCGGTGTACTTCAACACCAAAATTTAAAAAATCGCCCAGCAGGATCTGTTAATGAAACTGATAAAATAAAAATATGGTTCACAGAGTTTAAATAATCTATTTAAAAAAACTTTTAAAACCCAAATTATTAATGTATCGTATCACATACATATAGTAATAATATATAGATTGATCATTGGGGAGAAAAAAGTGATTCCTTTTCACTCGGGAAAAGACGGCGATTTTACCAAAATATGGCAGTCTTTCCCCGAGTGAATACACACGGGAATACACACGAATGTTTTAGCAAATAAAAATCATGAATAATTTATTTACTAAAGGTGAATGAAAAGCTCCAGATATAGTTTCAAATTCATTCTTCTTTTTTTCCTTCAATACCACTAAATGGCTGATTCCAAAGCTTTTTTTTCGGCATCAAAAACCTTTGCACGATAATATGGGAGTGATAGATCTATATATATTATTATATCTATGATCACATAAATCTTTTTGAAGATAGAATAAAACTTAATTTGAAAAAAAAAAATAACATCTTTTGTTTATTAACCAAAATAATTGATGAAATTTGAAATGCAAGTTGGTCTTGTGGGGTACAGGCTGTATATTATATTTTTGTGTTCACGAGAGAAAATTTAAAAGAATTTGAAAACTGCAATTTTTAATCCCACTTAAAAATCATGTGACTTAATGTGAAGCAGATTTTTCATTTTTTTTTCTCCTAACGGTTTCCATACAATCTTCTGCTGTTGCCACCTAAAATTTATATTTTAGTTAATTTTAAAAAATCTAATTGTAAGATTGATAAGCTGTTTAATGCATCGGATTTACAAAAATTTTCCCTTTCATTTGCTATTTTATTTGTAACGATGTGACTGATATTTCTAATTTATTTTCTAATCTTTCTGATTTATTTTCCTCATTTTAAATAAATGTACTTTTTTTCTTTTTTTTTTTTTTTTTTTTTTTTCTATTTTGTTGAAAAAAAAATTGGCAACAATTAAATTATGGATAAAATTTTAAAATTTAAATGGCTTATTTATCAGAAATTAGAAGGTTATTATTTTCACATTTTAATTAATTAAGAAAAAACTAATCATCCGATTGATAAGCTGTTTAATGGCAATGCATCGGATTTACAAAAATTTTCCCTTTCATTTGCTATCTTATTTGTAACGATGCGACTGATATTTCTAATTTATTTTCCTCATTTTAAATAAATGTACGTTTTTTTTTTTTTTTTTTTCCTTATTATTATTATTTTGTCGAAAAAAAAATTGGCAACAATTAAATTATGGATAAAATGTTAAAATTTAAATGGCTTATTTATCAGAAATTAGAAGGTTATTATTTTCACATTTTAATTAATTAAGAAAAAACTAATCAAAAATTCAAAAATCTGACTTCGATGTGCACAATGACCCTTCGGGGGGCACCTTTGTGTTAAATCTCATGACTGTCCGAGCTACCGTTTTCGAGAACAGTGAAATATACAAATATTGCTCACTTAATAGTATAAGATAATCTACATACTTACGAATTATAAGATCACATTTAAAACTGTTCATCATTAACTAAACTGAAAATCTCTGAAGCACCAAATACATTAACACTGCTACAATGGTCAGGACTTTTCACATTTGAATTTTGTTTGCAATGGCACTGACAGGAACAACCTTCACAAATTGTTGAGAAAACAGATTGATCTGAAGATTGAGCATCATTTGGTCCAAAGCTACTAAATTTGGAACATGAAGGACACCCAGAAGAAATGGAACTACAGCTGAAATCTGATTCAAAATATTGATATGATGATTCATTTGAAGTTTTTGATTGCTCTTTTGGTGAAGTTTCGGCAGCTCCAAAATCTACATCAAAGCTATCATCGAAAATGTTTGATTTTACACCACCACTAAAACTTGAATCAAATGCTGCCCAATTTTCAGAAAACTGCACATTATCTGGAATAATAGCACCATCTGAACTTTCAAATGGATTTTTTGGACTGTCTCTATCAAATTTTTTATGCATTCGTGGACTATGAAGGCCCCGTTCACAGAAATCTGTCCAACTCTTTAAAGAAGATTTCTTAGGACTTTTACCTCTTCCTATGAATTGTTCCCCAGGTAATGAAAGTTTAATCTTTTCCTTTTTCCCATCAAAAGTTGGAGAAACAGATTGTATAAAAGCTTCTAATGAAGCTATATTGATGGGAGTGGCGCTACGTGGTCTATCAATAGGTTTCGTAGTAATTTCTAAACGTTGCTGTTTGGATGGTATAATGATTTGTTTAGAAACTTCAACAGTCACTGGATGTAAATCAACTACTGGCTCATCATCCATTTCTGATAAGTCTTGAGGTAATAAAATTTCAGCTTCAAAATCATCTTCCTTTTTTTCAGTAGTTGCATCGACAGACTCGGTAGTTAATTCACATTCAGGAGTTTCTGAATCTTCTTTATCATCTTTATTTTCATCTAAAATATCTTCATCATCAACACTACTTGCAACATTGTCAGTTTTATCAATAATTTTCTGTTCCTCTAAAGAAGTCTCCTCAACTATAGTTTTAATGTTATCAATTTTTGAAAGTTTGTCAACACTTATTTGTTCTGTTTGTTGTGATACTATATTATATTCATTGTCAACTACTTTTTCTGGAATATTTATAACTTTTCGATTTAATCTCCTTTCATCAGGAATTTTACTGGAACGATCAGAATTCACTTTGCCCAAATCATTCTGGGTTTCACCGGGAACTTGATTCCGTTCTTTATCGATGGGAGACTCGTTTTCTTTACCTTTTGAAATTTTAACATTACTGGCTTTAGTTGCAATAATACCTTCTGGAAGATCACTAAGGCTATCAGCAACATTTGAACTCTCATTTGGCAAAATATAATTATCGTTTGAAACAGGAGAATTGGTCAACTTATTGCTTCTTTTTTTGAAAATTGATAAAAATTTACCTTTGTCCTTTGATTTCTTCTCAGGAGTTGTTTCTTTTTTATAATGATCAGTTTTGGACTTTTTCTGCATAGTTTTTTCATTTAAGCCTAGATGAGAAGTAGGAGATGAAGATTTGGCACTGGTTTGATTGTGGCTTTTGAAAATATCAGTCCATGAGCTTTTTCTATGGGTATATTCTACCTCAGTATTTTCTATAATACCTAATGATACTGCAGAACCTTTTTTCTGCTTCACATTCAGAGTCTGTTCTTCCTTAGAAAGGGAAGATAAAGATGCAGTTCTTAACTCTGAAGTTGACTGGCCCTGATAAGATTCACCACCAGGAGTCAAAGTAAAATGGGAATCAAAATCACTCTCAATACGAGGTGTCGATTGTGATGAGACTGTGACAGAATCGGGAGTAGAAAACTGAAGATCTCTGCTAGCAGATTCATCGTCAAGAGCATTTGTTTTTAGATGAGAATAATCTTCTGGACTTTCAAGTTCATCAGATGGCAAGTCTTCAAATGATGCTAAAGGTGCTGGCCCAGCCCTCATTTGCTTAGAAGCAAAGCGAGACCTCCTCACAGCATCCATAAAGAAATATAAATTAAAAATTGAAGTTCCACATTCTACATTAAAGCTTTTCTTAGATCATTTTCACATAGAGAGAGAAAGGTATTTCTAAAAAATAAAAATAACAATAATTAAAAGAATCATAAGAAAAATGAATAAATGTTCAAACTTGAAAAAAAGGCAGAAATTTTGGGGGGGGGGGGGGATTTTAATATTTATACAGTAGAAACTCGTTAACATGAATCTCAAGGGGGATAAAAAAATTTGTTCATGTTATCAGTAGTTCATGCTATCAGTAACTCAGAAAGTAATCTTCCTTTTGACATGGATATCTGAAAATGTTCATGTAAAAGTAATTCACGTTAACGAGAAATATATTTTTACTATAAATTAATTGACTTTTATATATATACAGTCAACTCCCTCTAATCCGCAAAAATTTTGTCCAGAGGTTGTGTGGATTATAGGAATTTGCAGATTAGAGGTCATTGTCTTTGTTTACATTTTTCTTTTACTGATACAAAGTCAGTTATTATTAATTCATAAATAGACATCAAAATGGAAAGACAGTGAATATCTAATAAATTTTAAAATAATATATTTCTTCAGTATTAATGAAACTAGTCAATCATATTCATATTTGATGGTAAATAATTTAAGTATATTTAAATAATATGTACCAATAAAATGTAAACAAACATATTAAATATTTATGTCCTTTCTTGATATTCTTTGGCTTGACTTAGCACTAGTCTGTATGAATTACAGGATAATAAATGCAAAAATGTTATTGTTTTTTTCTCTTCCCAATTGCGTTTCAAAGCAAGGATTAAGCTAAAATTTTGATTTAAAAAAATTGAAAATGTGAAAAATGTTGCAATTTTTTTTTTAATATATGAGATGTAAATTTGTTTGTTTACATTAAAAAATCAATTGCGGATAAGAGGGATTTGCAGATTATATATATTTAAATTTAAATGGAAATTTTGACTTAAACTTTTACTGCACTTTATTTTTAGATAATTAAAAAAAAAACTTTATAGGTTGTATTTAAACAGTGGCGGCTCGTGAATGATGTTTTGGGGGTGCTGCATCGAAGCGTCTAGAAAAAGTACATAGAGTGGAATCTTAATTTGTCTTATTGGCAGATTCGTTTATTTCGAGAATCAACGTAAATACGTCGACACTTCAATAGCGAATCAGAATTAAAAGCTTTCTATGCTAATAAACTGTTTTTAGTCACTAGCCTGCAGCCCACCCAATACTTCATTCACCAGCCGCCACTGTATTTAAATCTAAGAAAACAATAAATTGAAGTCAAACATATATATTATTTTATGATTTATATTGTTTTATTCTTCATTGTGTTTATCTAAAATAGATTAAAATGTAAAAATTAAAATTTTATTAAACTTAAAAGTGCTTTAAATATTAATTTGCTTTTGGTAATTAATTTTACATTTGCTATATCCATCTATTTATATATCTGTCATAGTACTGATACAAATTTAGAAATAACTTCAACTTAAAATAATGTAATCATCAAATATAATTAAAGAAATAAAATTAACCATTCATACATAAAAATAGTTGCCATAGTCTTTTAAATACACAGTGCAACTGTAATATGTTTTCTAAATAGTGAATTTATATAGATTTTATATTAGCTTTGAATGTTCTAAAAGAAATCAGTAAAAAAAATTAGAATGTAACAAAAAAAATTTTGATCTTCTTTAAACTTTGTTGTAAAATTGCTTTTCACTGCATATGAAAATTTTAAATACTTTACCCATTCAAACTTGAAAACAGATTATGAAATTCTTAGTAACAGAACTACAGTACTTGTAATGATACTGTAAGCAGACTGTAAAAACTTTTTCAATAAAACAAAATATATTATAATAATTTAGAAAACTGATAATATTTTACATATAGAAAATTTCATATAGCAACAAACTAAACTTTCAGCATAATAATATCGATGAATTAAGAGTTAACTTATAGTTCTTCAGTTAAATACTTTCTTTTAGCTCATGCTTTTGTAAAATGCATATATATATATATATATATATATATATATATATATATATATATATATATATATATATATATAATACAAATATTTAAAAGTTTTTCCATTGGAAATTTTTTATCATTATTTAAAATTGTGATAAAAACTAAAAGTTAGGTAGATTTAAAAAAAAAAAAAAAAAAAAAAAGCAGTTTATAAAATTACAACTCTACTTTCTTTTGCAAAAAGACATCAGATGAGACAGACTTGCTGCTCTTATGATGTTAGCAGTAGAGTGTGAAAAGGTTAAAGAAATTTCTCTTGATGATCCATTCGATGAACTTTCGAAAATGAACTATAGGCGATTTCTTTTATTGTACTGGTTAGATATAGTGTATGTAATATATATATTGATACAAATAAAAATTTATTTTTTCCTTATTATAATTCAATTTTTTAATTTATTTCATCAATGCGCATATTTAATTGTGTGTCAATAAAGTAAAACAGAAATTTTTTTTTGAAACTATGCATTAACAATGATTTAAAGAAAAATCACCATTCAAATTCTGGATTTAATATGTTCCCATTCCCCTCCCACACACACACACACATACACCTCAAGCAAATTTTGAAATGATGCCTCTGCAAATAACATAAACATCATAACATAGCATAATAAAATAACATAGTTCTTTTAATAACACAGCTATTAAAAGAACTATGGCTGTGTTCCCACCTACTAACGAAGAAAAAACAGCATAAATTGAAATTTTTAGCTTGAATAGTGTTAAATTTAACTTATTTTCTTGTTTATTAACATTGTTAAAATTATTATCATTGTTTTTACATTCCACTTTCATATCTTCACTTAGCATAATTTAAATTCATAGTTTTATTTTTGTACAGTCAGTAAAAAAGTGTCAGAACATTAGCAAAAATTCCTATATAAATAAAGTACGCTTAATGCACTTTTGCTAAATAAATCCTTGTCAAATCCTGTTCTTAGACTGACTTATTTAACAAAACAGTATTAAGTGTACTTTTTTTACATAGGAATTTTTGCTAGTGTTCGGACACTTTTGTTACCGACTATATATGCATTTAGTGCTGCTTTAGCGCCTATATTATGCAAATTAATAATTTTTATAATTTATTTTAAGTTAATTTAAATATATATAGATACTTATATTATTAAAAACTCTCACAAACAATGAAATAAAAAAAATAGAAATATCACAATAACATTCATACTAAAAGACTAATCTTATAAGGAATCATCAAAAATGAAGGCAATAAAATTATACAACTTTTAGAATCTCTCTTGTCTCACATTATATTCTAAAAAATGCTGGTTTTATTTTACATTAATACACCACAGAATATCTGTAAGCCAAGTGATAAAAATTAGAAAATGGAACAAATACTTTACAATCACCAGCTTGGCGCGGGGGTACCAGATTCTAGGATGAAACCCAATAATTATAAAAATTTCAAAATATACATAAATATGTATTTTAAACATAGCAAATTTGTTTGGTTATTTTTATATGAACGATGTAATTTAAGATTAGTGAATATTTAGAAAACATTCTCGAAATAAAACAATTTCAATACTAAATAAAATGTGAGAAACAAAACAATAAAATTACAAAATAAATTGCTGCATCTGTCATAATACTACGTTTGAAGAAAAGTTGACTAAATAAAAAAATGTTTAGGAAAAGAAATAAATTACCAATGAAGTGGAAAACGTCAAGCAATACAAAACAAACTACTTAAAAAAGATTATTGTAAAAATGCAAATGCATAAAGAAATCTTACTTGCACTATTCAATGTAAATAACATATTGAAATAATATATTTTCTACTGCTACATTATTTTGCTCGCTCGCCGGATTGATTGTTGCCGTTCGTAGATATTAATTTTGTGTTATTTTAGATTGATTGGTAGATTGACTGGTTGATTGGTAATAGAAATACATAATTTAATTGCTTTGAAATTTATAACTTGATTGAAATCACGAATGTACAATAAGGTTGAATATTATTATAGAATTCAAAGTTTAAATAAGCAGAAATTTCATAAATATGATAATTCAAATGTGAAGCTAAAAAAAAAAAATTGCTTATAACCGCGAGATGTTGCTGATTTTTTGCACGGCAAAAATGTTTTTACATTACATGCTAAAAATTTTCTTAAAATTAGTACTGTTATTGATTTGGTCATCGTAGAAATATTTTGATCTTTATTTTCCATGGATCTCTTTCAGAAGTGTGACCAATACTCCTATAATATTGCTTCCGAACTGAGCTTTGCGTCAAGGGCCCACCAGCGGCCGAGCGGTTCTGTGCTCAAAGCTGGTAGACGTGAGGTGCCGAGTTCGATTCCAGGTCGCGCTCGTCGACCTAGCCGTTCGGAGTTTTCCGTGGTTTTCTCCGAAAGTTGCGTAAATACGGACTAAGACACCTTAGAAAGACCCCCTCCCCTACTGAGGGCACTCCCCTCAGTCCTAGGACCCTAGAGTAGTCAATCGGAATTATTCCCAAAACCAAACCAAACCAAACCCCTTTACGTCATGGAATAACGGTCAATTACATCCAATCAACACTTCTTTTTATATTTACGAGATAGTGTGGATTAGATGTAATTGGCTGATTTTCTTTAATGTAAACCTCAGTTCGTAAACATTATTATAAGAGGTGTAGATGTGACCCAGAATGTCACCAAATGCCCTTAGCGTAGCACTATTGATGCGACGGAAAACCCACTTACTCACTTTCTTTTCGGTATTTATGGGTAGTAGTTTTACATCACACAGTGCTATGCTATAGGCAAATGGTAACGATCTGGACCGCACCACTACACAGATTAAATAATCTGTGCACCGATAAGGGTAGTCCAGAGGCATGCCATCACAACCTTGATCCTCCACGAATGGGGATGGTATTTAAATTTAAGGACAGTATTGTAATCCTGATACTATACTAACAAAAAAGTTTCACAGCTGTTATTTTTATAACAGTCCGTATGTGGGATGTATAATCATAAGTACTCCAGACCATAGATATAGTAATATATATAGATCTATCATCCCCATGTTATCGAGCAAAAAATTTTGATGCCGAAAAAAAGTTCTAAAATCAGCCATTAGAGAGTATTGAAAAAAAGAATAAAAAGAAAAATGAATTTGAAACTGTATCTGGAGTTTTTCATTCACCTTTAGTAAATAAATTATTCATAAATTTTATTTACTAAATTACCCGTGTGTATTCCTGTGTGTAATTTACTCGGGGAAAGGCAGCTATTAGAGTGACTTTTCCCGAAAAAAAAAGGTATCACTTTTTTCCTCTCGCTGATCAATCTATGTCTTATTAGATTACTATATCTATGCTCCAGACACTAGTATTATACGAAAAAGTGTCTAAATACTAGTGTTGAATGAAGATAAATGAAAACTTCATAAGCTAGTTCCTTCAAATAAAAAAAAAAATTCTAAGGCTATTTCTGTTTTCTAAGTATTAGGTATAAAATTCTGTACAAAATAGAATTTAATTTAGTACGACAAGATTTATTTTAATCTATTCTTCCACATAAAGGCACGCAATAACTGTGTTTCATTCCTTAGCATCGATTACTATATTCATTTCTTGAAATTTCTTTGGTATAGCTATAGCGCAGAAGCACCTCAAAAGCTATCTGACTGATGTACAGCCTTAATAAAAAAAAATATTTTATCGAAATATTTAATAATAATAAAATAATATTTAAAAAAATTACATTCTATAATTGCTTATATTTTCAGAAGTTTTTTATTAAACGCTAAGAAAATTTGCAAAAAAACTCTTTAGTAGATATCAGTTTGGCTTTAATGATCTTTGTTAAACACATGTTGAAACTCGCATGTCATTGGCCAGAAAATATCGACACTTTGAAATAGACCGATATCAATGAACCAATGGAAAGGAGCTAAAACAAAAGATATTGTTTTCATTCGTCATAATGAGCGTTTGTTTTTGTATCGCCTTGTCTGTGGTTTTTCATCACCTACGATATGCATGAATGTAGAGTGGGAAGTCAATATAGTGTGATAGATCAGAACCCATAGTAGATATCTCGGATAGGGATATATCGTTTCGACTAACATCAAATGTCTTTCCTAGTAAACACACCTGCTGATAATAGGTATGAATACGCATTAATAGTGAATGGATTGTGATATAGGAGTATGTCTGTGGCTGAAGGGGTAGAACCGTGACCTTGAACGAAGTCAGCTTATTCACGCGATAATCAAAGCAGATGGCTTTCAATAAATACTGGTTTATTTTTTTATTATGCGGTGGCCTTTTTAAAGCAGTGATGTTTAGATTTGAGGTTATGAAGGAAGTATATGTATTGCAATAGAGATCGTTTGGCGTGGGGTTATTTTTTCTAGTTTATCAGTGAGTAATTAGAGAAAAGTAGAGAATGGGTATTAGAATAAGATATTCGGCGCTTTTTTTCTTCGGGTCTCGTTCGCTGTTGTATGTTGGCTGATCGGGTTTCGTTCAGTGGCGGCTGGTGAATGAAGTATTGGGTGGGCTGCAGGCTAGTGACTAAAAACAGTTTATTAGCATAGAAAGCTTTTAATTCTGATTCGATATTGAAGTGTCAACGTGTTTACGTTGATTCTCGAAACAAACGAATCTGCCAATAAGACGAATTAAGATTCCACTCTATGTACTTTTTCTAGACGCTTCGATGCAGCACCCCCAAAACGTCATTCACGAGCCGCCACTGGTTTCGTTCGCTCGAGTTTCGTTCACTCGGGTGCGCACTAGGCAATATCGTTAAAAGGATATATCAGCGGAGCTAGATCTTAAATATTGTTATCGGGATGTTAAAAAAATATCGATACTTGGGGATATATTGATAAATAATCCAGCCCTACTCACCAGCGTCATTTTAAACATAGCAATACTTTAAACGCATAAACAGAATGTGAAGTATTGTCATAATAATGATTAAAGAACGTAATAATAAAAACTATAATCAAAATAGGTACTTTGTTTGTTTTTTACAAAAAAAAAAAAAAAAAAAAAAAAAAAATTAAAAAAAAAAAATAAATAAATAAATAAAAAAAAAAAAAAAAAAAAATAAGCCAAAATGAATAAAGATTAAAAACCCCTTACGATCTCACAAATCATAGTAAATAAACAAATAATATTTACATACTTTTAAATCTTTAATAAATAAATAATTTAGAATTAAACAAAAACCATTTAAAAAAAATCTCCCCTGACTGGGCTCGAACATTAGACCTTTAGGTTCGTAGCCCGACGCTTTACCTCACAACCACAGCATTCACGTAGCGAAAGTCTTTTTTACAATATAGATTTTTTGTTTACTCCCAGAGTGGTTACAAACATACTACATACAAACATACATACAGGTGGAGCTAATAAAAGCGTGTTAAAAATGTGTTAGAGTTACAAGCTTATAAGGAATTTTTCACAAAAAAGTACATTTGGAGTGTGGTTAAAATAATTGGATCTTCAAATTAATTACGCGGCATGTGAAAAACCCCTTAAGAAATTTTAACTCTTGGAAGATATCGAAAATCTAGCTCGTTCTTTTCTGTACAATTGTCTTAATTTTTATTCTATTCAAATGCACTTTTGATAAAAGTTGCCCAATACATCTAGCTTTCAACCTATGCAATAAAAAATGTTTTAGCTTTCGTACATGCGCAGTAAACACGTTTTTCATAAAAATGCTCATATTTCATGAGATATTTAAGATATTTGTATTCCGATTGCAGTAAATTGTTTTAAAAATGTTTTCTTCAACTTATCTGAAAGTGGGAATAATTTTCGTTAAAAACACTGTATATTATAAATAAAAAACTTGTTGATTTTCTTTTCTTTTCTTTGAGTTTTAAAATAAATGCTTATATCATCCTTGCTATCGTAACACAAATTCATCCACAAATTGAACTGGGTCTATATTAACATATCCTAAATTTACAGTTCATTCCGTTTACGTAACGATGCAGGTTGCTCACAAACATTATTAATTTTGCTCAATTTGTCACCGGCCCCGTAATTGTTGTCTTAAACCAATCTTCACTGAAAAACATGAGGAAGACCCAGTTCTTTAAATACCCAATGTTTGAAAATATTTCATTGAGAGATAAGTTTTTAATTTGAAAAAAAATATCGTTTGCAAATCTTGCTAAACTTTTGAACAGGTGTATATCACTGACTAGCAATGACATAAAACTCAAACAAGTGCTTCTTAACTAATAGTTTTCAAGATAGAGATGTGATGCTTTTTTCACACACTGGGGCATTTCATACACAAGCTGAAATTTGTTATTTTTAGGCGTGTCACTTTGTCTCACCGGGATGCGATTTTTTAAAGCTGAAATTTAATGTTGAAAATATTTAAGCACGAAATATTTAAAGTTCTAAAATATTACCACTCAAAGGCTCTTTTGAGATTTCGCAATGGATTCTTTTATAATATAACTATAATAAAAATAACAAAAAATGGTGCACAAGGAACATTAAAACTTAAAAAAAAAAAAAAAAAAAAAAAAAAAAAAAACGCTGCACGTTTCGAAAGCGTGTATTTTACCATGTTTTTATTAACTTCGATGCTTGTTTGTTTATCTGGTACAAAGCTTGCAATCAGTTTTTAACTAACTTCCCTACTAGCTAGACATTTAGAACTTCCAGAATAGCTCAGAACCCGGCGACAAAATAATACTTAGAAGCCTGATTTTCGAATTTTTGATTAGTTTTCCTTTAATTAATTAAAATATGAAAATGATAACCTCTTAATAGCTTTCAAAATAGCCATTAAAATATTAGTTATAATTTAATTGTTGAAAAAAAAAAAGAAAAAAAAATTAAGAATTTATTTCCTTTCGACATAAAAATAAATATATTTAATTAAACGTGAACGTTACAAAATTGTAAAAAGTTAAATTATGCATTTCACAAAAATTGCCGTCATTACCACTTTAAAAATTTTATAGGCATTGATAAAGTGCTAACATAGTTCTACAGCTATGATTCAGCAGAAAATTTAAAAACATGGTTTATAAAAGTTTTTTTTTTTTTTTTATCTTAAAATTATTTCTGTATCAGGTGCGAAAAAAAAAGCTTCTTGAGTGGAGGTTTGGCGTAGGTTATTGCTCTACGTTCTTTTTTTTTTTTTTTTTTTTTTTTTTCTATACTAAGGCGAATAAGACCGAGACCTACACATTAAGGCGCATTTCAGACTGTCCTAAACATTCATGCCTGACACAAGACTCGAACCCAGCACCTGTGAAATGAAAGCAAAAACGTTTTTTATTTTACAGCCCATATTTTCAGCTACCAAATGGTCTGTTACAGAACACGCTTTCGCATGTATTTTGTGGAAAAAGCAACTCTTTTGAAACATTTGGTGCCTTAAAATATTTCTTTTTAACCGACTTCAAATAAGGAGGAAGGTTCTCAATTCAAACCGTATGTTTTTTTTTTTGTTGTTGTTGTTGTTGTTAGCTCATAACTTCTGAACGGATGCTCCGATTTTGATACATTTTATTTTGTTGAAAAGGTCTTGGTCTGAAATAGGTCCCATTGTAATATCTTTACGATCTAAAGAAAATACAGGGTGCCCAAAAAAATCAGTCCCAACTCTTTTAAGTGCTGAACGGCTGCAGCTAATAGTGATAAAAATGGTATGGAAGTATACCAAAGTGGCCATGCAGTACAAGGTTAAACCGCTTGCAGCGCCACCTGGTGGAAAATAGTGGAGTTAGTGTTTCTATCTCGAAAACGGTTCTAGAGAAAAAAGTGAATTACAAAGTTGAAGAGTATCACCGATTTAGTACAAAAAGATAGTTTAGGCATTCATGCTAGCGTAAGCGTTTCTATCTGGAAAACGGTTCAAGCCAGGGGGAAAAAGTGAATTATAAAATTGCAGAGCATAATCGATTTAGTACGAAGAGATAGTTTAGACATTGATGCTAAAAATACAATGCTAAAACCGTACATTTGTTTGTTTGCAATATCTTACACTATGCAAACTTCAGCTACATTGCACACGTAGCGTAGCTGCTGAGACATACGCTATATAGTTCAAAATACGGTTACTTGATACTTTTTGTTTTGTTGTAAAGATCTTGGTCTGAAGTAGGTCCCATTGTAATATCTTTACAATCTAAAGAAAATAAGCGCCATCTGGTGAAAAATAGCGGAATTAGCGATCCTATCTCAAAAACGGTTCAAGATGGGAGAAAAGTTAATTACGAAGTTGTAGAGCATCATCGATTTACTACGAAAAGACAGTTTTTAGACATTATTGCTAAAAATAGAACGCTTAAAACGTGCAGTTGTTTGTTCGCAATTTCCTACACTGTGCACACTTGAAATACGTTGCACACTTTGCAGCGAAGCGGATGACACGTATACTCTGTGGTTCAAAGTCTTGTTACTGTAAACAGTCACATCGATTAGTGCAAAGTCGTTTTCAACAAACTTCAGAAAGGAGGGTGTTCTTAATTCGAGCTATGTGTTGTTGTTGGTGTTTGTAAGTTTATAACTTCGTAAGAGATGCTCTAAATTAACCGACTTCAAAAAGGAGGAGGTTCTCAATTCAAAGCATATGTTTTTCTGTTTTTGTTTGTTAGCTCATAACTTCTGAGCGGATGATCCGATTTCGATACTTTTTGTGTTTTATTGTAAAGTTCTTGGTCTGAAATAGGTCCTATTGTAATATCTTTACGATCTAAAGAAAATACAGGGTGCCCAAAAAAGTCAGTCCCGATTCTTTTAACTGCTGAACAGCTGCAGCTATAGTCATAAAAGTGGTATGTAGGTATAGTAAAGTGGACATGTGCTACGCGATTCAACCGCCTACAGCGCCACCTGGTGGAAAATATTGGAGTAAGGCGTTCCTATCTCGGAAACGGTTCAAGACAGGGAAAAAAAGTGAATTATAAAATTGCAGAGCATCATTGATTTAATACGAAAATATAGTTTAGACATTAATGCTAAAAACAAAACGCTTAAAACGTGCATTTGTTTGTTCACAATTTCCTATTTTGTGCACACTTGAACGACATTGCATATGTTGTAGCGTAGCTGGTGACATTTATGCTATGTAAAATTCAAAGTATGGTTATTGTAAGCGGTCACATCGATTAATGCATAGACGTTTTAAACCGACTTCATAAAGGAAGAGGTTCTCAATACAAACCATGTTTCTCATTTTTGTTGTTGTTGAAATTTGTTAGCTTATAACTTCGTAAGAGATGATTTAATTATAATAATTTCTTTGTTGTCGTAATGATCTTGGTCTGAAATAGGTTTCATTATGATTTCATTAATATCTAAACAAATTACAGGATATTCCCAAAAGTCTGTTCTCACTCAAACTACTGAACGCATGCAGCTACACTGGTAAAAGCAGTATGTAAGTATCGATGTTGAAACTTCTGTCCTTCATCTGCAATGCATATTTTGCTCTTTGTTTGAACTTTACGCTGCGCAGTTTCCAGCGCAGCGGGTGACACGTATTCACTGTAAAGTCCAATATATATGCCTAACAAAATTTTTGGTTACGAATACAGCGTATCCGTTCTTTACATTTCTAAAGACATTTTAATTTAACGTATGTTCATTCGTTAGATAGTTTTTTGCTCATATCCGATAAAGGCAAGAAAAGTGACACAACTTAAAAATGCAGCCTTTGAGAAAAATCAACTTAAAAATAACTTGACTAGAATAAAACTGGCACAACTGTCTCTCGAGTGAATAACTTTCTAGATGGAGATGTAACTTTTTTGTTCACATTGGGTGCATTTCATATATTTTTCAGTGACATAAACCATTTTTTGAGTTATGTCACTTTTCTTGGAAGTTGCGATTTGTGAAACTGCCGTCAAACGTCTTCTGATGTTCTGCTATATGAATAAGTTTTCACTGAAAAGAGAAAAATAAAATCTTTTTGTAAAAAAACAGAACCGACTCCAAAAAGCAACTACCATTTAAACAACTAAAAAAAAAAAAAGATATGAAATGAAACTGTAAATTGCGCCTAAAAGTATAAAATAATTTCTTTCGCCAAATAACCTATAACACTACAATTAATCATAACTTTTGAAGTCGGCGCAAAATTAAATAAAAATTGATACATTTATTCAATACAAAAATCAAATCCTATTCAAAATACACATCTCACATTGTCACCTGCAAAACGCAGCCGAAAACTACTTTGATTCAAGAAAACAAATAAGATTTCGTAAGCAGCAAAAGTTGGCGAAGATTCTGGTATCTGACGTCCTTGGTGAAAGAAAAACCGCAAAATTATCTGGCAAACGTATTTAATTTCTTTATATATATCATGATAATTTTGATAAGGTATATTAAGAGAGTAATCAAGAATATGAAACAATACTTCGTACAATATATATTATGAAAATATGCATCATGCGTGTATATTTTTGGATTACGTTTTGGTCGCCAAATCCAAAATCCACCAAGAATGATAGTTATAAAAGTTATACCAAATTTGCAAAGGAAACTCTAACTTCGTAGAAACATAAGTACCGCATTGTACTGTTGTATGTAGATGCTACTAATGGACCACTTGTATACAGTGATAAAATAATAAAGGAAACATGAAAATGGATCATTCGAGACAACAGCATTTGTTGCTACCGATCTAAAAATAAACCTTTAAAAACTAATTAAATTTTATTTAATTTTGCGCCGACTTCAAAAGTTATGATTAATTGTAGTGTTATAGGTTGTTTGTCGAAGGAAATTATTTTGTACTTTTAGGCGCAATTTACAGTTTCATTTCATACCATTTTTTTTTTTTTTTTTTTTTAGTTGTTTAAATAGTAGTTGCTTTTTGGAGTCTGTTCTATTTTTTTACAAAAAGATTTTATTTATAGTGTTTTCAAAAGATTCTAATATTCCTTACATAATAAAAATGGTTTCAATATTAGTCAAAAATAAATAGAAAAAAATCTGAAGTAACTTCATTGACAAAAGGTATCCAACATAAAAAAAAAAAAAAAAAATAGCCTGGAGTGACTCCACTCGACTTTACAAACTAATGGCTCACATTGTAATTGCAGGAAGGGCGACTACCAACTGCACTCGCTTATTTTTCCTCCACTTTAAAAAACTACCAACTGCACTCGGACATGCAAATGCCTCCTGCTACCTGAAACCCCCGTAATGAATTTAGATCCTCCCACTGAAAGTAAGGAAATAGAAAACGAAAGATGCAATGGGAAACCAAAAATAAATAAATAAATAAAATCACTGGACATCCCTACCTCGCTGTGCATGAATCTGAGAACGTCCGTAACTCGACAATCACTATCACGCACGTAAAAAGCAACAAAAACATCACTGGACACCCCTACCTCTCTTATGAATGATTCTGAAAACGCACGTAACTCGGTTCGGCGGCAATCACTATCGCACACGTTGACATAAAAAAAACATCACAGGATACCTCTAACTCGCTGTGCATGAATCTGAGAACGCCCGTAACTCGCTTCTGCGGCAATCACTACCACGTACGAAAAAAAAAAAAAAAATCACTGGACACTCCTACCTCGCTGTGCATGAATCTGAGAACGCCCGCAACTCGGTTCCGCAGTAATCACTATCAGACACGTAAAAAGAGAAAAAAAAAAAAAAAAAAAAATTCACTGGACTCCCTTACCTCGCTGTGCATGAATCTGAAAACGCAGGTAACTCGATTAAATTACAAATAAAATTATAAACTTCCAGCTAGGGCAGTTAGCATAATTCCACCAATAAACTTTTGGATTCTTCCTATTCAGAGCGAAGGGGTGGTAAGATAGAAACTTGCAAGAGAGTAAGTGAAAGGGGGTTAAGACTAGCGAGTGCAGTTGGTATATTTCGAGTGCAGTTGGATAACACCCTGCCGGAAAGGAAAAAAATCCGAGATACTCCAAGAATCTTCCGGAATATTGATGATTCCTTATGGTGCCTATATGAAGCCGGTGTGAATGCTTGATTCGGAAAATTCAAGCACCTTCTGCAGAATGTCTGCATTGTAAAAATATTCTTAAAAAAAAAAAAAAAGAGAGCGAGAGAGAGAGACAGAGAGAGAAATTCTGTAACTTTACCAGAGAAAATTCCTGTTTTCTAAAAATACAAATAATTACCATAAAATTACATGTTAATCTGTCAAAGATCTGTTACAGATTTTATCTGGTGGACTTTTCTGTTTTACATACAGAAAACTTAGCTTCAAAGAAGGTTGGGAAGAAACCAAAAGAATTTAATTTTATCTATTCTTCGTATTAGAATATTATTAATTCGTATTGAATATTATTAATTTTGCATTATAACGTATTTACATACTGCATGCGTGGATTGTAAAAGAGTGATACCTTACTAATTTTCCAATAGAAAGTATCCTAGTCGAAACATTTTTTTCCCTTTATCTTACCCATAAGGTAGAGAAAGTATTGTTTTTGGGTCGAACGCGAGTTTTTATTATATTTACATGTTCTGAGGTCCCCTGAATACGAAAATCATGTTTTTAGCAAATGGTCTGTGTGTATGTCTGTCTGTTATCAGCATATCTCAAAAACAAAATATGGCAGAAAGTTCAAACTTGGTATTCTAAATGTGTATCATATAAGGATGGTACACTAAAGTTTTCGTTAAGATCAAGCAAAGGGTTCGTGTACAGGGACACTCAAAAGTATTGAAATACATTACATCTATGGGGGAAGTTGCAGGTAAGTTGAGTTTAACATCTATAGACAGCACTAAACGAAATGAAACGAATATATATTTTTTGTAATAGAGATAGTCAACAGGGAAAAAAAAATTGTGTATGTAGGAGCCTCACCTCCCCCCCTGGGGGGGAAGTCCCCCCTCGAGGGGAGTAAATTTTCATGATGGGCATCTTTCAAAAGAGCTCGCCAATATCTTTAAAACGAATGGTTGAACCATCGATGTGCGATAATTTAAAACAAAGATATCGATTTTTTTTAATATTGAGAATAAAATAGACTTTTTTTTGGATATTTAGTGTTATACTGCTTCTCTAATATGGAAATCGTCTGCATTATTATAAAAGGTAATTTTTTAAAATAATAATTTTAATAAATTGTTTTTTAAAAACAGAATTATTTTTTAATAGCCGAATTAAATTCTATATAAATGTCGGTGCATTAATGAAACGGGGGGTTGAGGGGGGCAGTAGCTCCCCCCCCTCACACAGAACTAATTATCATATAAAACTCTTCCGAAGCCTAATTTGAATTGTTTATCACAGGTTTACATAACAGTACTCGTTATTTTACCTCTTAATCTGCAACCTGTATTTATAGTACTAAATTTCAGGGTAAGAGAAAATCGTGTGAGTGACACACCAGATTATTTAGAAAGCTAAAAAAAAAAAAAAAAAAAAAGAAAGAAAGAAAAAAGACTTGTCCCGGATACCCGGGCCTGCCTGTCTAGACACCGGTCTAAAGGCCCCAATTTTTAAGCGCCCCTTAAAATCTATTGTGGTGAAACTGTGAACAATTCTTCTTAATTGCGAATATCGAATAATAGTTTTGTTAATTATAAATTAGAGTTTCATTTAAGTTACACTAAATACGTTTTCATAAATGTGTGCATATGTCATACGCGTACATATTATAATAACAGGATCTTTCATAATTTCAGCATTTTTTGTGGCATAATTGATTTTAATCTAAAATAAATCAATTTGAAAAAGGTGCAAATAAGAAAGTTTTGTAATGGGACCATTTTAAAAATCATAAATTTTGTGACGACACTAAATTTGTCTCGAATAGATGATTAGATTATTTTCAAGGGCCTACTCAGAGTGAATTTATGCAGTCTTGGTACTTTTTACTTTCCGAACACTATAGTGAGGAAAGTATTGTAATCATGTCAAAAATCCGAATTCGAGATTTTGATGTTTCTATACGTTTTGAGGTCCCCTGAGTCCGTTTTCACTATTTTTACGATGATGTATGTGTGTATGTGTGTATGTGTGTATGTCTGTGGGTGAACACGCTAGCGTCTAAACGCTTCGTTCGATTAACCTGAAAGTTGGTACGCATATTGTAAGTCACCATAGTACGAACCCTATAGATTTTGGTGAATCTAGCACTTATAGTTTTTTTACAGGGACACAAAGAAAAATTCTTTATCATTATGGCCTATGGGAGCAAAATCTTAAAAGTGCGATAGCATCTAAACGCCTTATTCAATTGAGCAAAAATTTTATACACATATTATAGATCACAAATACTCAATCTGTATAGATTTTGGAGAATCTAGCACTTATAGTTTTTTTACAGGGACACAAAGAAAAATTCTTTATCATTATGCCTATGGGGCCAAATTTTTAAAAATGTGATAGTGTCTAAACGCCTTATTAATCCGAGCAAAAAAATTGTACACATGTTATAGATCACAGTTGAACTAACTGTATAGATTTTGGTGAATCTAGCACTTACAGTTTTTTTACAGGAACACAAAGAAAAATTCTTTATCATTATGGCCTATGGGACTAAATTTTTAAAAGTAGGATAGCATCTAAACGCCTTATTGAATTCAGCTGAAAATTTATATGAGTATTATAAATCACTGTTGTACTAACTATAAGCATTTTGGTGAATCTAACATTTATAGGTTTTTACAGGGACACAACGAAAATTTCTTTGTCATTATGATCTATGGGCTCAAAGCTCAGTAGCGTTAAATAAAACAACGTGTAATAGATGGAGAAAAATACTCAAACACTCTATTATGGTTTTCTCTCTTTTGTTTGTTTAACAACTACTCTTTCTTTACTTTATCTACAAAACTGTTAATTACTCAATGCTCGGAAAGTCGAGTGGAGTCACTCCAGATTTTTTTAAAGTAAATTCTCGATTTAATAATATTATAGTTTTAAAAAATTAAAGAACACGCTTTAATTTACTTTCCTTATTTTAAATAAATGTAATTTTTATTGTTCACGTTTTTTTTTTTTTTTTTTTTTTTTTTTTTTTTCTGTCGAAAAAATAATGATAATTTTTTTGGCAACAATTAAATTAAGGAATAATATTAAATATTTTAAATAAATGTAATTTTTATTGTTCACATTTTTTTTTTTTTTTTCTGTCCAAAAAATAATGATAATTTTTTTTGGCAACAATTAAATTAAGGATTAAAATTAAATGGCCAATTTATCAGTAATTAGAAGGTTTTTATTTTAACATTTTAATTAATTAAAAGAAAACTAAAACAAAATTCGAAAATCGGGCTTCGAGGTGCATCAGGAGAGGTCATTACGAACCACCATGCAAATTTTTGTAGCTCAGCCATCAGCCGTTTTCTTAAAAAGCTCTGGAAACCATACACAATGGTTTTTTGTTTGAGATATGAAGGATTTTGTGCAATCACGTTTTGCTCCCAGAGAAGTTACAAACATACATACATACAGGTGAAGCTAATATAAGCGTGTTAAAAAGGAAAAAAACTTTAGCGAAATTCAATACTTTCATGCCATTTTTCACTCTTGACGAATTTTAATCTTTACAACCTAAAGGATTTTTTTGGGGGGGTGGGGGGGGGGCGTTTTTTCCAAAATATAAATTTAACGATTCCTATATTAAGAGGCTCCACCAACCGGGATGTATCTTCTAAATTGGGTCTCGAAGATACAAATTTAATTTTGTACCTATTCAATGTTTTTACTTTCTTTTATATTCAATAGAAGAAAGTATTGGATTCGTAAAAATTTTCGACCTCGGGTTTTTGATGGATTTACACGTTTTGAGAGCTGTAGAACACGATTTGACCATTTTTAGAAAATGTCTGTCTGTCTGTGTGTGTGTGTGTGACAAAATTTTGTGGCAACTGTACCTCAGGAACTACTGCACAGAATTTCATACAAATTGGTATGTAGTTGCACCTCGACATAAATTAGTGCCTATCAACTTTTGGTAAAAATCGTCTTAGAGGTTGCGTTGCCATCTCGCTTTTTCTAAATTTTTAACATGGTGATATAGGGCAAAAATTTGTATAAATGTGCATAAAGAGAATTATTTTTTAGTAATCATTATGGAATTTACAAGAATTATTTATAATAGAGATAGTCAACTGGGAAAAAATTTTTGCATGTGTAGGAGCCTCGTGAACCCCCCTGGGGGTGAAGTCCCCCGTCGAAGGGAGTAAATTTTCAAGATGGATATCTTTCGAAAGGTCTCGTCAGTACCTTTAAAACGAATGGTTGAACTATAAAGCTGTGATAATTTAAAACAAAGTTATCGATTTTTTTTTTTTTTACTTTTTAAGAAAAAAAACAGAATTTTTTTTTTTTTTTTTTTTTTTTTTTACGAAATTTAACAAAATTTGGTATTTAGTTGGCTCCTGACATAAACTGGTGCTGATTAGATTTGGGGATCAATCGCACAACAGGAGGCGCTGTGATCGTATTTCTTCTAAATTTTTAACATGGTAGTATAGGACAAAATTTCGTATAAATGTACATAATGAGAGTTATTCTTAACCTGTGATTGTAAAATTAATATGAATTATTGCTAATAGTAGTAGTTAATTAGGAAAAAAAAATTGTGAATGTGGGGGGGTACCCTCCGGGGTGGGGTAAATTTTCAAGATGGGTATCTTTCGAAAGGTCTCGTCAATACCTTTAAAACGAATGGTTGAACTATAAATATGTGGTAATTTAAAACAAAGTTATCGATTTTTTTTTTACTTTTAACGAAAAAGAAAAAACGGATTTTTTTTTTTTTTTTTTTTTTTTTAAATGTTGTTACTGAGTGAATTTGTATAGGAAAATATAGAAGAAAGTCCCGTGGTGGCCACAACATACTAGTTTTTCTTTCTTTTCCTTACAAAGAATTTGTATGTGGAGGATCATATTTCGCATAGAAAACAAATATACAACTACAGATTTCGTTGCCTATTTCAACAATACACTCAAATTTTTAGTTACTTTTTTACAAATTTTCAAATTTCAAGCAATTGCAATAGTTACATGAAATATTAAGAGAATAAATCAAGAAGCAGATAAATCATTATCGGAACTAAAATTTGAAGCTCTGCTAATAAAAAAATCCCTTTTCGGCAAGCTTAAAGGCAAAGGTAGATTCCTTTACGTTAATGTTACAAATGTAAAGAAATTTTACATCTGCATTAATACTTAGCTAATGGCTTTGTTCTCACACATTGCATTATTTACGTCGCTATTCTGTTTTCAAGAAATTTAATTTTCAACTAGAAAAGGGTTTTATTCAATCAACCTAAAAAATTTAAGCTAGATTTATTGGTCTGTAAATGTTTCAATTTTTTAAAATTCAAGCTCATAATCATTCAACAAATAGAAGTCTTACAGATATACAATCCCAACAATAGTGAATCCCGGAGGGGGCTATTGGGCTACACCCCCCTCCCACCAAGCTTAATCAAAATTATAAATTTTATTTAAAATCCATAACTGTTGTTCAATATCTTTCTTAAAAAAAATATATAATAATAATAATACAAACGTGAAAATGCACTTGTGACCTTACTACTATGGTCAAGCACTGATAAGCCTGGCGTTGCTATGGTCAAGTCAAATATAGTTAAGTGGTAGCGGTTTTTGTATAGTTATTTCACTGTAATTGTTTTTGAATTATTGAAAGTTTTGTATTGTGTTTTTGTGATTTTTATTGTCCGATGAGTAAAAATTGTAAAGTGAAACTGTTTTGGTTCACATAAGCTGGAACATTAACATTAACATTCGTTAACATTGGACCATTTGGCACCGCTGAATTTCAATGTTAATTGTTACGAATTTAATAAATTTTATGATTTGGCGAGATTTTGGTGACAAAACTTGCGACTTAGCAATGAAATTTGTGATTTGGCGGCAAAATTTGATAGTTGGCGACGAAATTTTTGACTTGGCGACAAAATTCGTTGTCTGACGACAAAATTTGGAGAGCTTGGCGATGGAGAAAGGCAGCTTTGGCGTCATTATATTTTCTTTCCACGCAAAAACCTCATACCTCTTCACAGATCAATTTAATTTTATATTTTTAAATGAGTAATTAAAGCGTTTAACATGGATTTTAATTAACACACTTTTATTAACTTGATATAATGCAACTATTAATATATGTAACGGAATTTTGCAATTCAATTTTCGGCAACTTCTTGTCGTCCGAAGGACCTGAAATTTTGCACACGACTTCATAATCAATACAATGACAATACTAGATATAAGTATTTGCAGGCACTTTTCCCATCAGGGGCAAACAAAAAGTCTACACCACGGAGTAATATTAATATTAAATATTACTCCGCGGTCTACACTTATACAAAACTATCGTATGTGACACAGTATTTGGATGTATTTGTATAATGTCGAGTGGCAACAATTATTATTTTTTTTTTTATATAAAGATTTAAAAGTATGTAATAGTCATAGAATAATAATAAAGGAAGAAGGAGGGAGCATAAGTGTTTCTAATAAGCTGTTGTGTTGCCACAACAAACAGCGATATTATTCTTCTTCTATGGCCCTTCTTTAAGGTTTTGAGTAGCAAAAGTAGCTTTCGCTGGCATTTCACTAGAAGGGGTTTGTAAGCATTAAGAGTATTGTCATGCTTCTTCTTCCTAATTATTATTCTATGGTAATAGTTTTCTAAAACCTTTATTAGTTCACTTTTCAATAAAAGAGTGTTCTTAATTTTTGTTTTTAAATGGCATAATTTTATTTATCAAAATAAGGGAATTCGAGTAATGAAATACTTTAATTTAAATTTAAGTTTTTATGAAAATAAACTTCAACGTCAAATTCATTAAAATCGTCCCCAGTGCATTTGTCAAAGGGATAATACCTAAATGTCCCCAAATTGATTACTTTTTCTACCATGACAGTTTAATTCGTTTAGCATCGATTTACACAATTTTTTTTTTTTTAACGATGACATTTATTTTTTACATTATAGCATCTATGTCATAATAAAAAGCTAAGTCTAAATCTGCTTAGCCCTAAGATATATTATTGATTTTATTTACATATTTATTTATTTATTTATTAACTTTTATTTTATTTGTTTAAAATCACGGATAAAATTTTATTTATCTTTTCTCACTACGAGTACATTGTTGTAATTGTGACGTCATATTTTCCGTTAAATTAAACTTTTTTTTTTTTTTTTTTTAATCATGTTATTATATTGTTTAAACACATGATTAAAATTTTATTATATTTTCAGTTATCTTTTTTATTATCGTTTGCACGTGACATAAGCATCAGATTATAAATTTTTTGCAATGAAAGCTATAGAAAATGTCGGCTTCAACACACGAAAAATCACTTTTTAGCTTGTAACTTCTAAGCGATTGAAGCTATCGAAAAAGTTTAAATACAAAAATTGATCTTTAGAGTAAGGCGGTAATTCGACTGATTTGAAATTTCCCCCTATTTTCAATATTAAAGAAATTATGGGCAAAGGAAAATTTCCACCCCCCACCATTTCCACCCCCTTTGAGCTGGATACCCTATCTACGAACTTGACCGAGATTTTTACTGTCCTGACAACATATCCTGAGCTGGTTAAATTTAAATAAAAATTACTCCAGTTATCGTGTTCACAACTTAACATGGGAAAAAGCGTTATACATATATATATATATATATATATATATATACCTATATATATATATATATATATATACCTATATATATATATATATATATAAACTTTTGAACGGAGGGTGGTTTTGGGTTCTAGGGGTCATGATCGGTGAAGATATGAAGAAATTTTCCAGAAGTCGTGTCATGAGAACCATTGCAATAGGTAGATCTCCTATAAGGAATCTACCTAAAAGCATATGCAAAAACAAAGGGCTATTCTATGACAGATTTTATTTTCAGTTTCTCAAAACCGGATGTTATGAGTCTAATAGTGAAGCTGAAAATAGATTGAGACAAATAATTCTATAATCGGAGAGATTTGTATAAAACCGTTATATATGGTCATTTTACATTTATATTTTCTTGGAAACTCCAAGTTTAGAGCACTGGCTCTTCTCCCTGGACGCGTATTTCCAGAACAAACATTGTTTCGGAACTACCTTGGCGCTTCAAAAAGCAGAGGAAAAGTCGCATCCCTGCATTTTGTAAATGCAGCTTGAAGTAATTTTAACCAACAGTTACTGAGACATTGCCTTCTAGAAAGTTATTGAAAATAAGTAATAGCAATACTACCTCTTAGTGATATACATCAAATTTTAGTCAGCTAGCCTTTTTAGATTTAGCATCTTCCTTATTAAGACTGGCATACTTTCATGCCTTGACGCTGAGATATAGCTGCAAAACACATAATGAAAATTGGGGATGAATAGCGCCCCTACCGGTCGATATTCCCCCAAATTGAATTAGCATAATTTTTCACAATAGCTATCTCACATATCAAGTTTAGATCTCTTATGCACAATTGAAACTGATATATAAATTTCCCATAAATGGATGGTGTTTGGGTTAAAGTCAATTACTTACACTTGGAAACCTAGGCCTGGATAGGATGTCCTTTGTATTTGTCTTTCTAAGGGGTCCTAGCTTGTATTCACATAAATTTCAGAGAAAACCACGGAAAACTCCGAATGGCTAGGTCAGTGAGCATGACGTGGGATCAAACTCGACAACTCCCGTCTACCGGTTTGAAAAGAAGAATCTTTCAACCATTGGTGGGGCTCCCATACATGGGAAAATTCGCAAAATTGCAGTGCCACTTGCTGAGCGACAAAGTATACCAAAATTTAATCAGCACTAGTTTAAACCAAACTCCAATCGAATGTTATGTAAAGTTTATAAAATTACGTGTAGTTTTTCGTGAAATTTTGGTGACACACTTATTGACAGACATTTTCTAAAAATGGTAAAATTATGTTCAGTACAACTCAACAAGTAAATGTATCTAAAACAAGAAGCCAAAAATTTTCCCAAATCCAATAGTTTCTTCTTATGTATATAAAAGAATGTATAACAGAAAAAATTTGTATAAAAATCTGCATAAAAATGAGAATTTTTTCTTCATAAAATGTTTTATTTATTTATTTCTTCTTTTTTTTTCTGAATAAATTGGCAAATTCTAAAAATATGCTTTGATTTAACTTAGTTTATCTGTTGTGTTCAAGTACTAAATCGATTTCTATAAAACCAATCAATTTCATTCAAGAGCGTGGGTGTTTCGTGTTCAAGCAATCAATGCGTTTTCTCTCTCGATTTTTCGTTCTTAATAAGAACAAAACCTTGAAATTTAGAGGGGAAAATTTACATTGTTCGAGGACAGGAGAGAAGATAAGGTAATAGATGCAATTGTAACATTCATAAGCATAATCCATATAAATAAAGAGAAGTGTCTGTGTGTCTGTCTGCGCTCTGGTGCTCACACTACCGATCGCAATTACAAAACTTGGCAGATGGGTAACTGGGACCCTGCAGGTGTGCACCTCATCGAGAATTTTTTTAATTAATTATTTTTCTATTTTAAAGATTGGCTTCTATGTTTCATTTTTCATAAATTTATTTTTTCATTGTAATCGTCTGCGTATCTTCGCAACGGCTATTACGCAATTTATTTTTTATTTAATACATCCATTTGAAGGCAAAATCTTTTTTTTTTTTCTTTTTTCCTCTTTTTAATTTATTATATTTATTGAAAATAAAATGGTAATGCAATAGACAAAATTAATTATATTAAATTTAAAATTTAAAAACGTATTTATAAAAGAATTATTTTTATGTCGAATTTTTATAGTATAACAACTTTTTAGTTTTCATTTTTTTAATTAATTCCTTTAAAAGAAAAAATATATATATATTTTAATTTATAGTATTTATCGGAAAAAATGGTAGTACATAGTACAAGGATTAAAGTGATTAAAATTTATTTGTTTTTTATGTATTCAATTCCTTTTAAAAGAAAATCTGCTTTTTATTTTATTTTATTATATTATCGAAATCAAATCGTAATATAGTGTAAATACCGGGGCTATTAATAGACGCTGAGATACAGTCATCTTTAAAATCGTAGTTCTTAAATAATAGCAGATCCACTTGTCGTCAATAAATATCCAAATTGAAATGCTCAGGAAAGAGTCTACAGGCAGTGGGAACCTGGACCCGATGCAGTGCGGGAGGAAAAAGTGCTGCCGTACGCAACGGGTACCCGAAGCGAGGTTTTGTTCAATGTAATTTTTTTAGTTTTTATTTATAATGTGATAATTTAAATATAGTGATCTGCAAAGCAGGCGTAACCTGCTAGTCTATATAAATAAGAGAATTCTCTCTCTCTGTGTGTGTGTGTCTGTCTGCGCTCTGGTGCTCACACTATTGATCGCAGAGCTTCCAAATTTGGCATATAGGTACCTGGGACCCTGCAGGTGTGCACCTCATCGAGATTTTTTTCGAATTTCGAATTTTTTAAATTAATGTTTTTTCGGTTTTAAATATTGGCTTTAATGCTTCATTTTTCATAAATTTAATTCTTTGATTGTAATCGTCTGCGTATCTTAGCAACGGTTATTTCACTATTTATTTTTTTATTTAATACATTCATTTGAAGGCGAAATTCCTTTATTTATTTATTTATTATATTTATTGAAAATCAAATGGTAAATGCAATCCGCGTTTGTAATGATCGATAGATGGCACTTTTCCAACTTTTATTGTTAGTAAATATAATGGACACGTGTATTTATTATTGTTCTATTTGTGTTACTACTTAATATTCGTGCTATAATTTCTCCGCCATTACATCATGGAAGATTGATTGCTTTTGGAAAAAATATTTCGGTTTATTCAAAGTTCGATCGGAAGTAGATGTTTAACTGAAGCTGAACAAATATTAGTTTCAAATCATCTGATTAATTCTTTACTTCCATTAGCCGAAGCAACTGAAATTTTAAATTTGTCATTTGGAAATAAATGGAAGCTTAATTCTGGATTTCTTGATCCTTTGGAGTTATACTGTGGCACACAACAGTATGTATTATCTTTTTTACCGGATTTATTCAGTAAATATATGTGAAACTAAACATCGAATATATAGCAAGCAATGGCGTCTCGACGAAAGCCGAAAGCTATTCCTGTTAATTGTAATTTCACCATAGTCCACGAGAGGGCGAGCATTTGATTACAATCGCGGATATAAAATAAATTGTTATGTTTATGTACAGTTAAACCTCGATTATCCGAACCTCGATTAACCGAAACTCTCCGTTAACTGAAGTCGGTTTCTTCTTCACTTTCTACTATCATCTAAAATTTTCTCTTAACAAACATGCACGAGATGTCTTAAGAATGTAAACAAATCTGCTCTTCCTCTACACTATTTAAATCAAGGAAATGCTTGGATGGATTCCAATTTGTTTTCGAAGTGGTTTTTTGATATTTTTGTGTTTGCAGTAAAATCTTGGCAAGAAAAAGAACATTTGAATGGAGCGCTTTTGTTATTCGACAACTGTCCAGCTCATCTGGAAGATAACTCTCTAAAATCTAGAAACATCCGGTGTATATTTTTGCCCCCGAATACAACGTCTCTGCTGCAACCTATGGATCAGGGCGTCTTGGAGTCTTTAAAACGGCATTACCGAAAGAAATTAATCGGAAAATTACTTTTTGAAGGAGATTCTGAATCTGGTGCAGTTTTAATAATTGAGTTTTGGAAAACTGTCAACATCAAAGACTGCATTTATATGATCTCTGACGCGTGGGAATCTGTGCCGCAATCGACACTAAGACGAAGTTGGCGAAAACTTTTGCGGAATTTTTCAACTGGCGCAGATGAAAATGCTACACTACAGACATTGTGAAAGATAGTGTTACTGAGTTTTCAAGACTTTTTAGCACAATGAAAGGTTTTGAAAATTGTGGGGATAGAGAAATCACAGATTGGTTGAATTAGTTAGTTAAATTATAATTTAAATTGTACGTAAATCAATGAACATTAAAACTTTCATAGAAAGGAAATTAATGATAGAAAAACTTTAAGACAGCAGTGAGCAAGGGCCATCTAGCGTTAAGCTAGATAAACTAAAATCAATTAAATTAATGCATATATATAAAAAAAAATCATAATGTTATTTTCTAAACATTTCCTTAATTATAACTTTCAACTTTCATAAACCATGTCCATGTCCTTTTGAAACCATTAGTAACATCCCCCCCCCCTTCCTCTCCCCTAAAACTAAAATAGGATCATATACAATATTTTTTCTCTTTATAACATCTTAATATTCGGTGTGAAAAACTTCTTTCATTACTATCTAAAAAGAAATAATATATCAGTTCTTTAAACTTTAACTTTACTCTTTAACTTAAATTTTAACTTTACTCTTTAAACTAACAATCAAAATTCAATAATGTCTACTAAAAATAAAATTGCCTGTGTGAATGTTTTTCCTCACGTTTTTGCATAGAATGTGGTGATTGGTAACCAAGATTTACAAATATTTGTACACAGATGTATTTGTACAAGATCTGATGGTGTAAACAGTCTGATTTTCAATTTTGTTTTTATTTTATGTTTTCCAAAATTTGTGTGTGGCGGTTAAGAGGAAATATATAATTGCATAAAAAAAATAAACACGTGAAAAATTTTTTTTGAAATAATGTGACTCGTGTGTTTAATTTCCTCTGAAACATCATTTGTTAAATTTCAGAGTAGTGCTGCTATCTGTTGAACAAAGATGACACAAAAGTTTAAAAGTCCATTAAAACAAGGAAGAAATATTAAAAACTGCTGCATAAAAAAATATTAAATGATGTTAAATGTTTGGTTACACTGCAAAACCAATGAACATTAAAAGGTTAAAAGACAATTAGTCAACTTTCTTTAATTAGTTAAAAATTAGTAGTATTTTGGTTGACTCGCTAGGAAACTTTTTCATGAGCTAATACCCATTTGGCTTCAAAAAAATTACCGAGATTAGTTTACTTCACTGCCAGATTTTTAGCTGCTGAGCCACAACAGAGAAAATATTTAAAAAAAATTGATAAATTTGACGTTTTAAACACCAAATATTATTTTAATCTATTTTAATTGCACAGATTTAATATATTGTAAATGAAATTTCAGATTTACTTTTACTTTATAATAAACTAACAGGCTTTGCACACTTCGCTGGTCATTATATTGAACTGAATTCTCAATATACCATATCATTAATAATAATAAAAAAATCTCAAAAAAAAAAAAAAAAAAAAAAAAAAAAAAAATCACTGAAATCTGTCAAAATTTAAGAGTTAAAGTTCCCGCTTGCCCACGCCAAGTCTGGAGCCTCAATGCCTTCGGCAGCACCTTACCTGCTTTTTACTCCCCCTCTCTCACTGGTAAAGGTGAATTTTTTTCAAAATCCCATCAAAGTGCATATTGCGTACACTTAATCAGTACTCACTCACCAAAATTTGTCATTCTAAGGTAATTTGGAGCAGATTTAAGCTTGAAAACGTGTTTTTTTCCCTACCTACCCACAAAGAGGGGGAGGGTAATGAGTAATTTTGCAAAATCCCTTTATTCAATGGGAATGAATAAAGGGATGTTTTGATGGAAAATTTGTTCATGTTGCATATACATACCTAACTGACACATCAAAAAATCGAAATCCTGAGATTATTTGAAGCAGGATTATGTTTTAAAACTTGTCCTCCCCGTTCTTAAAGGAAGGTAGGGAGAGAGAATTTCACAAAATCTCTTTATACTATGAATTAGACACATACAACCGACCCACACATCAAAAATCTCTTGCCTAAGATAATGTAGTGCAAAGTTACGCATGGCATAGTTTTGCCCCATCCCCCAAGGCACGGTAGTGTAGAATTTCACAAAATCCCTTTGTAGTGTGTATCGAGTATGTATAAGCAGCCCACACATCAAAAACTGCCATTCTAAAATAATCTGGAACAGAGTTACGCATGGAAACATTTTTTTTTGCTCCCCCTCCCCTCCCCCCCGCCCTTAAAATGGGGAAGTGGGAAATTTCGCACTCTATAGTGCGTGTTGGGAACGCATAACCAGCTCGCACACAAAAAATCTTTTTTAAATAAAGTTCAGAGCAGAGTTACACATGGAAATATGTTTTTTGCCCCCCTCCCCACTCACCCCCAAGGGGGATAGGGTGGAATTTCACAAGATCCCTTTGTAGTGTGTGTGTTGAGTACGCATAACCTATCAACAAATCACTATCCTGAGATAATTTGGAGCAAAGTTACTCTTAAATGCGTGTTTTTGCCTCCTGCCCCCAAGGGAAGTAAGGGGGGAATTTCGCAAAATTCCGTTTCAATGATGTTGGATACACGTAAATAAATTACACATTAAAATTTGTGACCTCAGCTGTTGTAGATTTCTGGACGAATTTAGCGCTAAAAGGGGGATTTTAATTTGCCTCATCGTAACTCCCCCCCCCCCCCAGGGCCCGATTAACCTTACATTTGAGGGGAAGCACAAATCCATTTGGGGGCCCCCACTGACTTCTTGGTCTAAATACTCATACAAACATCTTGAAAAATTTATAAATTTTTCATTAAATTTTGTAGCTACCTGGAATTGAGGACAAGTAAATTCGCTTAAAACATAGACAAGCAAATTCACTTGATTTTTGTACCAAGATATAAACTGGTGAAAGCCTATATTCACCACAATAAATGAAATTATTTCATTATAAATGAATGTGTAAAAGCTTTATTAGCATATAGCCTATATAATCTAGAAATCGTAGTTGTGCAGTCAGGTAGGACTGTGACGTTTTATAATCAGACAATGCTTTTAGACCACAAGCTTACAATTCGGGGCCCATTTTATTCCTAATTTGGGGCCTTTTCAAAATTTTCCAGGGGAAGCACATGCTTCTCATGCCTATTGGGTAATCAGGGTCTGCCCCCCCCCCCCTCCAAATCGAAAATCTCAAAAAACCAAAATGAATTTTTGGAAATATCCTCAAGAAGACGCTTGGCAGTTTTTTATACCTTTGTGCTATTAATGGTACTCGAAAATCCGTATTTTACTGAATTTGCCTCCGAAAATCGCCCCCCCTTAAAAATCCAAAATTGCAGAAAAAGATTTTTTTTTTTTTTTACTTAAGTCTAGTCTCCCCATCTACAATTTCTTCACCGTGAAGTAATTTGGAGCCGAGTTATGCTTATAAAGATGTCCTTGCCTTCTGCCCCTTCCCCAGGAGGAAGAACAGGGGTGTATTTCGCAAAATCCCGTCTTAGAGGGCATCAGGGAAGGGAACTAAAACCAACTTGCTCACCAAAATTTGCGACTATCTCTCATACAATCGCCACGGCTGTGTTGACTCTTTTATATATACAGATTTACTCAGCATACACATGTACAGTAATTTGCAAACAATATAAATAAATTAAATCACATAGCTGAATAATTGAAATTAACATAGACAACACTAAAAGACAAAAAAAAAAAAAAAAAAACAGCAACACTCTTAGCAACCACACCTGAAAATCGCAACTGTAGAAGTGCAAGTAGATGCTTATATGAAGATATTGCAGACATGAATTCATCTTTAAAAATTTTTACTTTCTTCTATATATATATGAATAAAGTACTAGATTTGTGAAAATTTTTCACCTCCGGTTTTGATGGATTTGCAAATTTTGAGAAGTCCTGAACATGTTTTGACCACTTTTAGAAAATCTCTTGTTTGTGTGTATACCAAATATTGTGGATACCGTATCTCATGAATAAATGAACAAAATTTAAGCAAAGTTGGTATTCAGTTGGACCTTGATCTAAACTGGAGAAGATTACATTTCAGGATCAACCATTTTAGTTGTAGCACTGTCATTCTGTTTTTTTTTTTTACTTTCTTCTATATTCAATAGAAGAATGTATTGGATTCGTAAAAATTTTCGATGGATTTACAAGTTTGAGAGGTCTAGAACACGATTTGGCCATTTTTAGAAAATGTCTGTCTGCCTGTGTGTGTGTGACAAAATTTTGTGGCAACTGTATTTCAGGAACTACTGCACAGAATTTCGTAAAATTTGATACGTAGTTGCACCTTGACATAAATTAGTGTCTATCAACTTTTGGCGAAAATCGTCCAACAGGTTTCGTTGCAATGCTGCTTTTTCTAAATTTTTAACATGGTGGTAAAGGACAAAATTTCATATAAATGTACATAAAGAGAATTATCTTTTGGTAATTATTATGATATTAAAAAGAATTATTCATAATAGTGGTAGTCAACTGGAAAATTTTTTGTAATTGTAGGAGCATCGCTTCCCCTTTGGAGGCAGGGGGGAGCAAATTTTCACTATGGGTATCTTTCAAAAGAGCTCGTCAATACCTTTAAAACCATCGACCTGTAATAATTTAAAATAAGGTTATTGAATTTTTTCCGTTTTAACAAAAATAAAAGAAAAAAAATCACATTTTTTTAAGATATCATATAGAGAATAAAATTAACTTTCTTTGGATATTTAGTGTTATACTACTTTTCCAGAATGGAAATCGTCCACATTCATCATAGAAGATAATTTTAATAAATTATTTTTACTGAGTGAATTTGCATGGGAAAATATGGAAGAAAGTCATGTGGTGCTCACATCATACTAGTTTTCATAATTTTTAATATGGCAGTATAAGACAAAATTTCATATAAGTGTATATAATGAGAATTATTTTTAAAGTATCAATGTGAAATAAAAAAAATTATATTAGTAATAGTGAACCTGAAAATTTTCTTTTTGTATATGTAAGGGCATCGCTCTCAACATAGGACATAGGAGGGAAGTACTTGCCTAGAAAATATAAATTTTCAAAATTGATATAGTTTTAAAAGAACTCGTCAATACCTTTAAAGCGAACAATTGAACCGTGATAACTTAAAATAAAGTTTTAGAATTTTTTTCCTTTTCAACAAAAGCAGAAAAAAAAAAAAAAAAAAAAAAAAAAAAACCATTTCCTCAGATGTTATCTCAAAATTGACTTTCTTTTATCATTTAGTATTATACTTCACTGAGATGAAAATCGTCTGCATTTATCACAGAGAATCATTTTAATAAATAATTTCTACTGTCTGAATTTGTATACGAAATTATAGTAGAAAATCTTGTGGTAGACCCACAACATATTACTTTCTAACATTTTTAATGTGATTCTGCAGCTAATATTTATATATGAGATCAAAAACTGATCAATATATATACAAATTGTTTATACATTATGTATGAATCATTTTCTTTCTTATATTTTGTGTTTTTCTATGCAAAATGATATCTTGTGTAGATGAATATTTAATATTTTAAATCTTCTGGAGTACATCTCAATCAACATCATCTATCTCACTCTATATATATTATGCTAATGTATGTGGCACAGAAATTGACGTTATTCGTAGGATGGAGAATAGCAATGGCATCCTTGGCATCTGTCAGAAAATTATAAGCGAGAATAATGGTCTTGTAAAGTAAATGAAATTACTGAATGTACAAGTAACTATGAGCATTTTTGTTATGAAATACTAAAATTCTTATTTCTTTTTTTAACTACGTTTTCAATATTTAATTGCTGGTATAAGATTTATGAATTTCAAATTTTAAATAAAAAATCTAATGTAGACACTACTTGACAACTAAGACAACATTAAAATTTTGGTATGCAATAAGTGGTTCGCAAATAAACAGGCAAGTACCAGTCCATGACCATTCTCAAAAACAAACCAATAAAAGTATTATTTGAACCACAAAAGTCACAACAGGATTATATACACCATACAGCATGAATATCGCTATACCAAAAATTCTGGCAATCTGTTCGCCAGTTTTATCTACAAAATGCTATACATAGCAGAAGTTTAATTGCAACCACTGTATATATAGAAAAGGTTTTATAATTCTGTACAGCAATTACACATTACTATAGGATTTCGATAGAAAAGAAAAAAATCTGATGTGGGCACCACATGACTTCCTTATACACTTTTAGAAATATACATAATGTTAAAAAAAAATTGTCATTGAACCCGAAACTGTTGCCTAAAAATATTTAAAAAAATGAATTATCACCGTGTTCTGAGCTTTTCTGAAAGTTAGTTAAAAACCGATGCAAGATTTGTACTGGTAACGCTGACGAAGGCAGCAGAAACCCGAAAAAATTGGCTAAAAGTATTAAAAAAATGCATTTTCACCGTGTTCTGAATTATTCTGAAAGTTTCAAATGTCTAGCTAGTCGGGAAGTTAGTTAAATAAATATTTTCTGTTGAACCATATAAACGCTGTCGAAGGCAGCAGTCACCTGAAACAATTGGCTAAAAATATTTAAAAAATGCATTGTCACCGTGTTCTGAGTTTTTCCAGAAGTTTTAAATGTCTAGCAAGTCGGTAAGTTAGTTAAAAATCGATTGCAAGATTTGTACTGGTAAAGCTGCCGAAGGCAGCAGGGACCCTAAACAGTTGGCTAAAAGTATTTAAAAAATGCATTTTCACCGTGTTTTGATCTAGTCTGAAAGTTTCAAATGTCTAGCTAGTCGAGAAGTTAGTTAAATAAATTTTCTGTTGAATCACATAAATGCTGCTGAAGGCAGCAGGTATTAGAAACAGTTGGCTAAAAATATTTTTTAAAATGCATTGTCAACGTGTTCTGAGCTATCCTGAAAGTTTCAAATGTCTAGCTAGTCGGGAAGTCAGTTAAATTGCAAGATTTGTCCAAACCCTTTTTGAGTTATTACCGTTTTTTGATGCATTTTGGCCATTATGAACCTAATTTTCCTAAATATCTTCCCTTGCGCCACAAAAAACCATTAACCAACCAACCAACCAACCTAAATATCTTCAAAACGGAAAATCATACAAAGTCCAAAAAGGGAGGTGCACAACTAGATGTTATAACAAACCTATGTACCAATACGCAACTTTCTACGTCCAACCGTTCTTGAGTTATGCGACATACTCTCTCACACACACACATACATACAGACGTCACGAAAAATCGTGTAAAGTCCCTTACATCTCTTAAACGAGAGCTCATATTAAGACGACACTTGCAGGTGTACAACTAGACATCATGACAGTCACACGTATAAATTGGCAACATTCAGCGATCATTCGTTTTCGAGCAATGTGAAATGCAAAATCCATTTCGCAAATCGGGATTACTATACTTCCTTATACTTTGTATAAGGAAGTAAAAATAAGATAAAATAAATCGATTATTTTACAACTGAGTTATAATAATAAGATTAAAAAAATAAAACACACTAGTACAGATATTATGCAGGATTTATAGTACAATTTTGTATTATTGTTTTTATAACAACTAATGGACAAATATTATAGATTTAGATTTGTATATATGAATATATATTTTTTATTTGCTTATTATAGATTTTTTATAATTAAACTGTGATTTATATTTAAATTTTGCTGGTTCAGTGGACCAGCACAGGTCTGTGAAAATATTTGACTGGTCTTTGGAGGTTTTTACCTGTCCACATTAAAAAGGTTTTCTTATTCAAAAAATAAACTAATAAAATTTTGTATAATATTTTTTGTGTTAATATTATAATTTCAGGATCTAGGATCCATAATTTTGTCTTAATTTTGACAGCTGACAACACTTGAGTGTGCTCAGTTTTGTCACTTGTTACTTTTTGCATTTTTTAAAAAACTGAATGGAGTGCTCACAGCTGAGAAAGGGTTACAATGGTTTTGTAATGCAGAAAAGTAAATTGCACTCAGCTGTGTAAATGAAACAGTTGACAAGTCAGTGTAGTACAAATGTTTTTCCATTGTTTGTTTTGTGCACATGTCCTTTAAAATTGGTGCATTTAATGTTGATGTATGTTCTCCTCAAATGCTAGTTTTGTATATACAGAATATTTCAGTTGGCGTTGAATTGTAAAGTGTGTGCTAACAGTCGGCAGTGAACAAGTTAACTGGTTTTGTAAAATATAAAAGTAAGTTCAATGATAATTATTACTAGACACTTATTTAACTTATACATAACTCACTTTTGCACCTTATGTAGTAGTTTTTAAATACCTAGTAGTTTCAATTTTCTTTCTTAAAAAAAAAAATTACTATCAGTAAAAATTTTTCACAAATTTTAATTTGAACACCAAAACAGATTGAGAATTGCTGCTGTAGAGGATATTCAAGAACAGCCTAATCATATAATAATAAAAATGTATTTATAAAAGAGCTTGTAAGAAGAGAATAACTTTTGAATATTTGATAATAATAATGAAAAATATCTTGAGTGACTTCATTTCACTTTATGAACATTAAGTAATTAGCAACTGTATAAATAAATTAAGTATTTTTTTTTAAAGGGAAGAAAGAAAGAAAAAAGGAAAATTGTAATAGGGTGTTTCAGTATTTTTCTCCATACATATTATGTTGTTGGCTTCATGCTATTGCACTTCATATAATTTGAGCTCATAGTTCATAATGATAAGAAATTTTTCATTGTGTTCCTGTAAAAACTCTATGGGCTAGATTAACCAAAATAAATACAGTTCCTGTGACGGTGATCTATAATCATGTATATAAATTTACACATACTATAGCATGTATATAAATTTACAGCCCAATCGAATACGGTATTTAGACGCTGTCACACTTAAAATAATTTGAGCCCATAGGCTACAATGATAAAATTTTTTTCTTTATGTCCTTTTAAAAAACTGTACGTGCTACATTCACCAAGATCAATAGGGTTTGTGCTACAGTGATCTATAACATACATACCAACTTTCAGCTCATTTGAATAAAGCATTTAGATGCGATCGTGCACACTTACACACATACACATGTACATCACCATAAAAATAGCAAAAATGAACTCAGGGGACTTCAAAAGATATAGCTACACCAAAATCTTGAAGTCAAATTTTGGTCATGATTACAATATTTTCCTTACAATGAATGTTCGGAAAGTACAAAGCATATCACATAATGAAGAAACAACTTGAAAATTCGTAACCAGGAGCTTCATTGATTTAAACTGCAAAAATATTAAAAGCATTTTTTTTTTTAATTATAAAACTCTTCATCTGCAGTTAAGGGCCTTCTCCACTCACCGCTGCCGGAAGCCGAAGCTAATGTTATTCTATGGGAAATTTTTCTTTACAAATAGCTTATTAACTAATACATATTTTTAAATTCTGTTTTCACATTCTGAAAATTCCCAGCTGTTAAACTGATGGACCTTTTTTAAAAAATTATTATTTTTATTTTTTATATTTTATTTTGAAGCTGCAAAATATGAATTTTCAATGTGTGAAATTTTTTCATTTTGCAATTCAAAATAAAATATTAAAAATTAAAAAAATACATTTTTAAAAAAGGTCCATCAATTTAACAGTTGGGAATTTTCTGAATGTGAAAACAGAATTTAAAAATATGTATTAGTTAATAAGTTATTTGTAAAGAAAATTTCCCCATAGAATAACATTGTCTCGGGCTTCCGACAACGGTAAGTGAAGAGAGCCGTTAAGCAGGAAAATATCCGAAAGTTCTGGAATAATTGCTCCACACAGAAAATGAAATAAAAGTTAACTACAGATTATTTTAATTAAAAACAGATAAATAAATCTAACAGCATGTAAACTGCAATTATTTGTCTTCCCTTTTTACTTTCTTAGCATACATATATGTAAGGAAAGTATAATAATCATGTCAAAAATTCAACTTTGAGATTTTTGGTGTTTCTGTACATTTGGAGATCATTTTTTCTATTTTTATCATAATGTATGTGTGCGAGTGAACAAGACAGAGCCTAAATGCTTTGTTCGAATGAGGAGCTGAAAATTAGTACGTGTGTTATAGGTCAGTAGGTCACCATAGCCTAAACCCTACTCATTTTGGTGAATCTAGGACTTAAATTATTTTACATGGCCACAAAGAAAAATTCTTTATCATTATGACCTATGGGCCCAAATTTTTTAGAATGTGATAGCTTCTAAATGCCTTATTCGACTGAACTACAAATTTATACACGTTATAAGTCATCGTCACACGAACTATATATAGATTTGAAACATTTTATCCATGAAGCAATTTAATTAACAAAACCATTAAGATATACAACCTTTTACTTATCTTCACGTTACATCTTTGGTAGACTAGTTTCATCTGGGGCGCCCCAGCTTGGTCACTACCTTGTTTGGTGTTCGAAACTGTGGTCTTCCTGTCTTCTTGTTCTTTTAAAGACTTTACGCCATTGGCGGTTAAGGATAGCACCCTCGTTGCCATTACAACTGTCAGAATTAGCCAAAATTTCAACAGACTCCCTGATCGCTGCGTATCCGTGGTTGTGGTAGTTGGCCAACTTTTTTACTTCATCAAATTTAATATTAATTTCTTCGTTTTTGTTTACTTGGGTTAAGGCTGTGGTTAATTTACCTGTTTTTATATCGTGTTTATGTTCTTTGATACGGGTCTTTATTTTTCTTTTTGTTTTTCCTATATAACACTTTTCTTTATCTTGTTCGTTATTGTATGGTATTTTATATATTCCTGCAGTTTCTAAAGGTTTAGTTTTATCTTTGTCACTTCTTATTAATTGAAAAATGTTAGGGTTAGGTTTTATGGGTACATTTATATTATGTTTTGTTGCAATTTTCTTGATTTTATTAGATATTCCACGGTCATAAGGTATGGAGGTAGTATATTTAAGCTTTGGTTTTTGAAAATTGTTGATTTCATTAAGAGTTTTTAATCGTTTTCTAAATAAAATTTTAAAAAATGAAATAAAAAATATAAAACAATTCACACAAAAAGCAGGATACTCTAACAAATTAATAGATAAATTATTTAGAAAACGATTAAAAACTCTTAATGAAATCAACAATTTTCAAAAACCAAAGCTTAAATATACTACCTGCATACCTTATGACCGTGGAATATCTAATAAAATCAAGAAAATTGCAACAAAACATAATATAAATGTACCCATAAAACCTAACCCTAACATTTTTCAATTAATAAGAAGTGACAAAGATAAAACTAAACCTTTAGAAACTGCAGGAATATATAAAATACCATACAATAACGAACAAGATAAAGAAAAGTGTTATATAGGAAAAACAAAAAGAAAAATAAAGACCCGTATCAAAGAACATAAACACGATATAAAAACAGGTAAATTAACCACAGCCTTAACCCAAGTAAACAAAAACGAAGAAATTAATATTAAATTTGATGAAGTAAAAAAGTTGGCCAACTACCACAACCACGGATACGCAGCGATCAGGGAGTCTGTTGAAATTTTGGCTAATTCTGACAGTTGTAATGGCAACGAGGGTGCTATCCTTAACCGCCAATGGCGTAAAGTCTTTAAAAGAACAAGAAGACAGGAAGACCACAGTTTCGAACACCAAACAAGGTAGTGACCAAGCTGGGGCGCCCCAGATGAAACTAGTCTACCAAAGATGTAACGTGAAGATAAGTAAAAGGTTGTATATCTTAATGGTTTTGTTAATTATATATAGATTTTTACAGAGACACAACAAAAAATTCTTTATTAATTTGATCTATGGGCTTAAATTATTTGAAGTGCAATAGTGTAAAATTAAACAATGGAGAAAAGTACTATTATTTTCATTTTTGCTTATTTAACGACTTGTCTTACTTTATTTATAAAACTATTAATTACTTAATGCTCAGAAAGTCGAGTGGAGTCACTCCAGATTTTTTAATATTATAAGCATTATTGGTAATTAATAACCATACAACACATTTCTTTCCAAATATATTGTAAATTATCACACCATCCCATTAACTTCTCGTCACTTTGTGCTTTGAGTAATGAATCATTACGATAATCTTTTGCAATATTTTCATAACTTCTTGTATGCAGTCAAACTTGACTGAGAAAGAGAGAAAATATCTATATTAAGGCTGTATATCAGTAAGATTCCCCCCCTTTCTTTCTTCCCCTGTTATCCAATGGAATTTTCGTCACTTCATTTCATAAGAATATCTCATTTAAAAATGATTTTTTTTTAATTCTGTTATTTACATATTTCATTTAGAGATCCAAACTTAGAGTTCTAAATTTACTTAATGAAATAAAATATTTTTCTTTTTTTCAAAACATTGCTTACTAAGCTAAAAGGTGACATATTCAAAGAGAAATATATATATAAAAAAATAAAACAGAATTCGAAAATCTTCATTTTTGAATGAGATATACATATAAAACAAAGCAGGGGTGCAGAATACGTCCAATACAGCAATCTAGGATCGGAAGAAATTTTAGACATCTGGGAAAATTTTGCAGAAAAATATACAAATGATATCGATTTGAACAATGAATTAGAAAAATCATTGCTAAAATCGTTCTCCATTTTGGGGGAATTTTCATATGAATAGGGGCAAAGGTTGGAAGTAAAAACATATTCTGCACCCTTGAAACAAAGATCACATAAGATAACATGGAAAAGGAGAAAGGGAGCTATCTGACTGATGTACAGCCTTAAGGCTCACTTCTATTGTTTAAAATTTCCAATCTCTGGCAGACAAAGACAATATTATTCTATAGGAAATTTTGTAAACAAAATTCTCATTAACTACTTTTTTTTTTTTAAATTCTTTTTTCCCATTCAGAAAATTCACAACCATATTTTTTTTTTTTAATTTTCCAAATATTATTATTATTATTATACATGAAAATCGTTTTGGAGTTTGATTGTTGGAGGATGAGAATCTCCCCATGTATTGCAAAATGAATCAGATTGAAAAATATATTTTTTATATAAAATTTTATGTTGAAAAAAATGCAAATTACGCAAAAGAATTTTCTGGCACCATGGTAAACATTAGCAATTTTGGCTTGGCAGTTAAAGTGCCACTTTAGAATGTAGAAAAGAGGGGAAAGAAGCTAAAAAACCCCATAGAAACAGCATGGGAAGAAAAAAAAAAAAAAAAAACAGGCTCACAATGTCAAGTGTGTTTAAAAAAAAAAAAAAAAAAAAAAAAAAAACAGGCTCACACCGGAAGTATTAAAAGAAGAAAACTGACTAGAAAAAGACATTGAAGAGCGGGAATCGGGTGGGCTGGGGCATGGGTCCTATCGTCCAGGATTAATACGTCTTCGCCTAGTATGTGTCTTAAACTTAAGGTGATAAAAATTAACTAAGTGCAATTTTCACTTTTTTAGTTTCAAAATAAAATATTCAGAATTGAAAAATAAACAAATTTTTGAAAAAAAAAAAAAAAATGAAGAAGAAAAAGAAAAATACATCAGTTAATGAGGAATACTACAGTCGAACCTTGTTAACGTGAATTAACATGAACTGTTTCCATAATCCTCATCAAAATGAAGATCAGTTACTAAGTTACTGATAGCATGAACTACTGATGATATGAGCAATTTTTTATTCCCCTTGAGATTCATGTTAACGAGGTTCAACTGTATTAACAAATTTTCTCATAGAATAATATGGAAATAGGTTAGACAAAGAGCCATTGTTAATGAAAATCTGCACAAAATTGAGCTTTAGCTAGAGCTATATTTTGAGTTGGGCTGGATTGTGGGGGATTAAGGCCAATTGACTGCATTAGGATCCTAGGCCTGAGGGATGCACCCTCTGTGGGGGGTCTTACCCTGTATAATTATGAAAGTTTTGAAGAAAACCACAGAAAACTCCGATCAGCTAGGCTGACGAGCACGGCCTGGGATCAAAACCGACACCTCACATCTACCTGCTTTGAATGCAGAACCGCTCGGTCGCTGGTGACCTATATTTTGGCGACATTAAATTGGAAGAGTTAATTATTTACACTTTCTGTGGACAATTTCTCAAATTGGGCCAAACTATACTGTGCTGCCAGAAGGAAATTCTGTTCTTTAGATTTTTTTCTAGGTGTAGGTGAGAGAAAAAAAAAAAAAATATGAAATGTTATCTTAGAAGCAAGCAATATTTCACTAAACTAAAGAAGGATAAATATCATTACCTTTCATTATAAATGTTGTACACAATTTTACTGGAAAAAATAAATAACCTTTTCTTTGTGACAGTTCTTTTATATATTGATTTTTTTTTTTTTTTTTTTTTTTTTTTTTCAGATTGAATTTCAAAGCACCAAGAAATAAGCAACACATGATCAAGATAAGATTTGTTTTATTTGATTAAAATAACAATAAGTGTGTAAAACAAATAACAATTACAATAATAAACACTAACTATAAGTTACATTCTTACAGTATCAACATGATAAATAGTTCATTATAATAAACAGAGGAATAAAAATATAAAGTAAGTAAAAAAATAATACAAGTTTGTGCTGACTGAAATTGTTAAATGAATAGTTTATTTAATAAATTAGTTTTATCTCTAATAAAAAATAAATTACATTTGCAATTAATAACAACAATGGTAAAAACTGATTACAAAGTTTAAAGGTAATTATTAAAAATCAATTAATTTTTTTTATTTTTTAAAGGAAGTAATTGTTAAAGCATCTTACTTATAAAAGGAAATATTTGAAATAATATTTCTTTCAAACAACAGGGTCAGAGATAGAAACTTCATAGTAAATAAAACACCTCATTTATTTCTTGAAGATGATGAAAAAAAAAAAAAGCAATATTAAGAAAAACTATAGGTATTTTAAATGTAAAAAATTTAATGTTGGGGTATTAAAATATGATTCCAGAAAAAAAAAAAAAAAAAAAAAAAAAAAACTGAATAGTAAACATTACAAAATTGCAATCCAGATAGGAAACACTTAATTTTTTTTTTTTTTTTCAGATTAACCTCAGCAATTAATCTTTACAATCTAATTAATGTAACCATATAACTAATAACACCATATTAATTCATGCATGAAAGTTTTGTTTTTCTTTGGTGAAAATAAATAAAGGATATGTACAAACAAACAAGATAAAGTAAATATCACCACTAGAAATACACAGATACAGGAAAGAAATAGAAGGGGGAAAAAAGACATTTATTTCTACTAATGAGTATTTTAAATCAAGCATTAGTGGATTACACTTAATATTAATACCTATAAATGCTTAATATTTCGAAAAGGAACTTGGCATTATATATCTAATGTGTTTTTCTAAGCATACAGTGCAATGAGGTATTCTTTTGATTCAGCTAATATACATGATACCAGAATATATTATAGCTCTACTGTCACACATTATCAAATTTATCACATAAGTACAAGTTTTATGAACTTTCTATGCAAAATTCATTAAAAAAAAAAAAAATTGTCTAAATGCTTTAAGAATTTTATACAAGCAACACAGATGCTTCATCAGAAGCCAAATTAGTATTCGTTTTTGTTGGATGAAACATTCATGGAAAATTCATGTTTGAAAACTCAGTTTTCATATTTACCCAGGCAAGACAGCTCTCTAGGGCGATTTTTAAATTTTTGCTGCCATGTTGGTGATGTTTTTAAATTTTTAAAAAATTATTATTATTATTATTACTATTATTATATATGCTTTTTGGAATAATTTTTGCTAAAAAAAACTTAGTACCTATTTGATTATACTTTTTATTATTGTGTTTTTAGTCAATTTATGACAAAAGTTTATATTTTGTTTATATCTTACTATTGCTAGGTTTAAAATGACACTTGCAAAGAATATAAAGATGCAACTTTTAAAAATTTATTTTTCTATAAAAAGATGTCATAATTTTTTTTATTAGATCACTGACCTGAGTATGTGTGCTTAAATATTGCTTATGTATTATTTTTTTATCCTTACATGTTTTATTAAGTCACTATCATATTGTTTCTAAAAAATTTAATTGTAACTGGTCCACGTTAGAGAAAAATTATATAGATAGTCAGCTGTGCAATCTTGGAAAGTATATGTTTAAGATCGTATCAGCCCAAAATGTGCTAAAATGTACGATACAAAATCAAACAGAAACATAAAAAATGTAGTAAAATGTAAGATTCAAAAATACAAAAACAAATAATGCCCATCCACAATAAGGCATTTAATATTTATCACAAAAGTAACTTTTACAAAAAAAAAGTAATTAAGAATATTATAACATACACGTGTCAAAATATATCAAATTTTCCTGAAACTTGATGATTATGAATGATGCAACAATTAACATTTTAAAATAATTTATTTATTTCGGTAACAAAATCTGATATCAAGACAGTTTGTACTATTATATTGTATACATTTTATTGTTAATACATTGCATTTTTCTTTTTAACCTGTTTCCAGAAATGGAACTTTTACATTTGCTACACTATTAGAACGAACATGATTGCTATTCATATTATAAATATTGCTAATTCATATTTAGTAACTGTAATCTATTAAACAATTATCATTTTCCAAACAAGTTTAATACTAAGTTAACAGATGAAATAGAAATAATTTATGTTTAATTTTGTCATCAAGTTATAAAATAAAAGCATAATGTGACATAGATTACATAATAATTTTTTCTTAGATGTCATTATGTTTATATTTACTTATCTATTATTCAATGTATACAGTATTTACAAAAATATTAAAATAAATATTCTAAATAACATATGCTATGTAATCACTAGTATATCATAACCTTCAGCTAATGTAAAGCTTCAATACTATTACCAAATCTATATTAAATCTCAAAATAAATAGCTAGATTTTTTATCCCCAAACATTTAAAATTTAGATTACTTTCCATAACTTATCTTAAATCAGTTTTATCTGATGTTAGTATAATTAATTATAATATAATGTGACTTATAAAAAGTAGGAAATACTTCATTAAAAATTTATTATTGACTATTTCTTTTAAAATCTAAAATTTTTATAAAAAAATTTCTAATACAAGCTATAGGTAAGAGCACAGAGTTATGAAATTTCTACGAAGAGTTTAGGTATTTGTACTTTCAAATTCTGTATTTGATTAAAACTTTTTAAAACAAAACAGGCATAAGGCACTAAGTATAAGTTTACATTATATTCATCAATAGAATTCAGATTATATGCCTTTGTTTACTATTTTACAATTGCATTTTCCTAAAAAAAAAAAAAAAAAAAAAAAAAAAATCAAATTTTCCAGCAGTTTTGTAAACAATTTCACAGTAGATCAAATTTATATATATAATTAATTTGAGCCTATTATATTTTTGTTGGAGAGAAAAAAAAAAAATTACATTTTGCAACTTGTTTTCTACATATATATTATATAGTAGAGAATCAAAAATCCGCACAGCTCGGGACCAGAGGTATGGGTTTTAGGATTTGGTGGATTTTGGAGCCCATAAAAAATAATTTTCAATTTGAATAATAAAAGCAGAATATTAATCAAACTAAACATATACTAAGAAATAATAACACAATTTTACTAAATATATATATATATAATGAAATAAATAAATAAAAATGAAAAAAAAAAAAATATTCATTAAAGACAAAATGAGCTTCACACTCAGTTTGTTTTAAATTACACTTGAACATGCACACATACATGATTGAGATTATTATTATTATTATTATTTTATTTATTATTTATTTTTTTGTCTACTGTAAATAGTCATCAATTCTTATTTTGTAACACCAATTTATTTTTCAAAGAATGTAACTGAATTCTTCTTTACAACTATGCCTTCACCAGACAGCATTTTAAAAAGCTAGTTTATTGTTTTCCTCACTGATATCATTATCATAATAATCATAAATTTCTTTTGATTAATTTAATATACTGTTGATAATTTCCTTATTAGCAAGTTGGTTTTAGCAGTTTTTCATATTTTTATTATTGTTATCATAAAATGCGAGAACAAAATCTGCATTCAAGATCTTTTACAAAAATTCTGATTTGCAGTTTTGTAATTCAAATTTCATTGTTTGTATCTGAAAAGCTGTGTGGATTTTGGACTTCGGCAGATTTCTGACTCTCTAATGTATATAATGAACATATGATTATTTTCTATTGAAACTAAGTATAGACCTTAAACTCTTTCCTATATATTTTGATGTTTTTTTAGCATATATATTTTGTAAATTTTATAATGCTACTTGAAGTCTATTCATCATATTTAAATATAGCAATATAAATTTATTTTTTATAATTGACAAAACAAATAATACTGATGATAAATAAATCACACTGAGGTACATAATAAAATTTTGCTAAGATTCTAAAGCTGAAATATTTCAAGTGATTACAATTAATATGTTATGTGGTACTTAAATTAGCATGTGCCTATTCTCTACATAATAAAATTGTGATACACTTCTAATGCTGAAATATTTCATGTGATTATCCTCAATACTCTATGCAGTAGTCATAACACTGCAGTTAAACAGAACAATTGTAAGTACATATTTGTTAAATAAATTCCTTTTTTTTTTTTTTTTTTTTGCATACAGGGCTGATTGTGATCCCAGGGTTGCCAACTTTTCAAAACCAGTTTGAGGAGTATTCAGAGAAATTTTGAGGAGCATTTTGGCTACTTTGAGGAGCAATTTTAAAAATACATTATTTAAAAAAAAAAAAAAAAAAAAAAAAAAGAAAAGAAAAGAAAAGAAATAAACCACTAACAAAAATAAATTAACAATAATCATATGAAATTAAGAAATATTTATTGATAATCAAACATTTAGCAAAACAGTGAAGAGAGTAGAGAGATAAGAATGGGAAATGATTAAGTCTGAATATAAGCTTAAAACACAAAAGTAATTTGTTTTTTGCATAATGGCATATTTTCCATGCACAAATAAAGACAATATATGAAAGTAGATTATTCAGTTACATTAAAAAAAAGAAAGAAAGAAAGAAAAGAAAGCACAAAGGGAAAAATAATAATAATAATTTATTTTCCAACAATTTTCATGAATGTCAAAATAATTATTATACTATCACATTAAAATCTAAAAACGATATATCCGATATTCATGTGAATGCGTATCTATAAATGTAAATCTCATCTCTGAGTCAACTCCCTCTAATCTGCATAGCTTGGGACCATATGTTTTGTAAACTTTAGAATTTTGCAGATTATTGGTCATAATTTGTTTACTTTTTTCTTTTTTTCCCAGATACAAATGAAGATATAATGATAAATCATTAATGCTTTAAGTGAATGATAAAATAAATACATAATTATTTCAAATAAATCTTAAATAAAGCGTTGTCAATCGGCCTTAAAGTTCAGTAGCTTTGAATCCATTATTTTTATAGATAAATAATTAAAATAAACAATATTTTTAATGACCTATTAAGCATTAAGATAACTGAAACATTGATATAGTTTAAATAAAAATCAAAACACTGCAGAATCATAGCATTCAGTTTCTTTCTTCCCCCCTTTCAGCTTGTGGTTTTAATGAAACACACTCTTAGCTAATGTAAACAAATACTTGTTCCCGTTCTGAGTCAGCAATATTTTGATTACCCAATGCCTAGCAGTAGAATGTTTCCTTTCTTTCCCTTTTTTTTTCTTTTTCTTTACTATTTATTTATGAGTATTGTATGATGAAGCATGTGGTTCTTCAGCTAAATTGTAAAAGTTAGTTTTGTTATTATTATTATTTTTTATTTCAAGATACGTTGAAGCGCTTTCATAGATAAAAAAATAAAATTAAAAAAATAATGTTTTTTGCAGCAACTGTTGGAAAAGCAAAATCAAAAGTTGATAAGGATTGGATCGCGATTTCTGCCTAGATGTGTGCAAAGAAGAAAAAAAAAGAAAAGAAAGAAAGAAAAATAGTTTATTTATATAATCAATAATGTTACCTTACTTAAATCCTTACTAAGTCCGAGCTCCATTATATATTTCGGCTACCTAACGGTGCCATCATCAGAAACACTCGGTGAAAATGATTTGAAGGTGCTAAATCTGGACGGCTTGTTCATCTATTCCAGATTTAGCACCTTCAAATCATTTTCACCGAGTGTTTCTGATGATGGCACCGTTAGGTAGCCGAAATATATAATGGAGCTCGGACTTAGTAAGGATTTAAGTAAGGTAACATTATTGATTATATTAATAATCCTTCCTTCAACATTTTTGTAATATAGTTTATTTTATTTATTTTTTTTTTTTTTTCAGTGTCTGCCACTATTCAGTTTTATGTATTTAATAAAAAATATTTAGTTCGGTGGTCAAGACTGAATTTGCGGAGCATAAACATTACTTCGTGGAATTGCGGAGTTTTTTAATTTTTTCGGAGAAACTCCGCAGAAATCGGAGCAGTTGGCAACCCTGTGACGTATTCCAACGTATACTTCAGAAATCCTGAAATTACATGGAATGAAAATAAAGCCAAGATGCAAGAAACATTTTTCACAGTTGTATCCAATATAAAAAATGTTAAATTTTCGAAAATCTAAAAAAAAAATACTAGCAAAGATATACATAAATTTTCATTATACAACAGTTTTCTCTTATCAGCCATGAAAAAATAATCGAAAAAATATTCTGAAATCAGGCAAAAAAATCCTCACAATCACCTCATTGCATAGATTTACTCTTTGATGATTATGGCCACAGGCAGCTTCAGTATCTATAACATTCTAAGGAAAGATTCTCTTAGGAACCCATATCATGGATACTAATCAGTTACTCAAGTGAGTAATAAACATCCATGGATGCTCTACTTTAAAAAAGAATGATTGATGAAACTTTAAACACAGCTGATAAAAAATAAATACCCTTTCCTTTCTCTCATTCCTGCTTTCATAAAATCATAGCAGACCTGATGCATGTGGAATAGAATAGATCTCACTCAGATACGATAACAAACAATAGTAGTTTCTAAAAAAAAAATATCACATATGAGACAAGTATTTTGTACATCTTAGTGCCCACTACAGAAGTTGCTTTATTTCAATCTCCTTTGATGCCTTGAGCACTACAACATACTCACACACATCATTAATGCTCCCATTTGAAATGCTAGCATGAATATGTGTACATTCTCCTTCAAATTCAGGAAGAAAACTTCTGATAATCCTTTTTTTCTCTCTTCAATATTTACTTGCTATTAATTATGTCTTTGTTATTACAAGTTTTAAAGTGATGATTGTTTCTGCATCCAATAAAGCATAGTTATATATTTTACTTTCTACTTCTATGTTTTATTGTAATGTGCCACCAATTTAAAAAACTTACAAACTGTGTATTATTAGTTTACTTTGGTAACTTATTTATATACTTTTCATTCATGTGAATAATTAAATAAATCGTAACTTTATCTACTTTGTTTTTGTGTACTTTATTATATATATGTAATTAAATAATTCACATGTAATTTGAAATAATTACATTAACTACTTATGTTGAAATTTAATATATCTAATGCTGAGCATACACTTACAAAATTCAGTGTGGTCTAAGCTCCCTATTGGAGAGCAGCAAATCAGTCACTTAGTCTATTTCACTATCTCAAATTTTGCATTTTTACAACTTCAGAGTAAATTTGAAAAAATTAAATTTTTTGGAAAACAAGGACTGATTTAACAGTCCCAAATTTTCTGATTATCAAAACAAAATTCAGAAACATTCATTATGTAATGACTAATAATGAATGGGGCACATTTCCCCATAGGTTAACATTGGGTTTGGTTGACCTTGACACTCGTTGATAAGGAATTTTAAGAGGTTAAAATCAGTTATGTTGCTTGATGTTTGGGAATAAGGCAATACTTTAGTTCCCTATGTGGGATGCCCTTTGTTTGTGTGTGTGTGTGTGTGGGGGGGGGGGGGTCAATATAAGGCAGTTGATAATCAATTCAATTAGTGGGCATTTCAGCTTTTTTGGTGGGCAGTAAAGATTAAGCACTTTCATTTTTAAAAATTGAACTTTATATAAACAATGAAATGAAAAAATACTTTTTTACTATATTCCTTCTTTAACTTGCTATATCTCAGTTTTATGAATTTTATAAAGTTATTTCTCAACTGTATAAATCACCTTTTTTGTGGAACCAGTGGGCAGTAAAAACCGTATTTATGCAAATCTCCAAGAAAACCACAGAAAACTCTGAATGACTAGGTCCATCTGGAATTCCTAATTTACCAGCTGCAAGAGCTTCCTCTGAGCAACTGGTGGGACTAATATCAGTTATAATCAAATGGATAATAATGTTGATTAAAATCAGTTACATGCATCATATGAAATTATTTTTCGAAGTTTCTGTTATTTGACAGAAAAAAAAAGAAACAATGCAATTAATTTCAGTTAATAAAAATTTAAGAAAAAATTTCTATTGAAATCAAGCATTGTGGTATTTGAAACATTTTTTTATGCATAGTTTTTTTCTTGTTTTTTCCCTAAAATTTAACAAATGATGTTTCAGAGAAAATTGCATACAGAAGTCGCTTTAAATTTCTAAGTTGGCGCGAGTGCACCTTGCTCCTTTGATGATGTACATGCAGGGTTTTCCTCAAACAGTTTCAAGAGGGTGCTGTGCCCTGTCTGCCCTATGACTGAAAAATTGCACCCTTCTTGCCCCTCATCCAAAAACATTGCACCTACTTGCCCTCAATCTAAAAGAGTTGCGCCCTTGCTGCCTTTTATTGAAAATAATCTTCAAACTGAAGATACGTTATAAATATAAATAAAAGTATTGTGCATAACAATCAACATTTGTTTATACATCAGTAACAAGCAAAATTAAGGTGTAAAGAAAATTAACTTTTAAAACTTTTTCTATTTACATCTAAAATGGAAATTTTAAAGTAAGTGTCTGGATTTTTTAAATGTTAAAAGTGCCCTTAAGAATCTAAAATTGCCTTCATGAATCTAGTAAATGCCTTTTTTTATTAGCAGCACCCTGCCCTTTTTTTTTTTAAACCTGGGATGGGGGAGGGGGGAACTCTGGGACACATGCTTAGTTTTTTGTCATCTGATGAAAGGTTGTGCTCTTATTTTACACTGAAACAATTTTCATGAGTTTTTGTAGTTTATAGCAAAGTTATTTATTAATTAAATTAAATATTATTTGAATTCAATCAGGTTAACATATTGATGTTACAAACCAAAAATTAAAAATGCTAATTTTTCTTTTTACATATTTATGATGATGTGTTTAATAGCCATTTTTGGAATTAGTTTACAAATTTTCAAAAGAAAATATGTAGTGAATGTTAAAAAGGTTAAGTCACATTAGACTATGACCTATGGATTCTAAAACAATACAATATGGCAATCATTTTTGTCAAGAACAAATCAAATAAGTACATTTAATTGTGATATTAAGTCACATTACACTACGACCTATGGGTTATAGTGGATTCTAAAACAATACAATATGGCAATCATTTTTATCAAGAATAAATCAAATAAGCACATTTAATTATGATATTAAGTCACATTAGACTATGACCTATGGGTTATAGTGGATTCTAAAACAATACAATATGGCAATCATTTTTATCAAATAAGTACATTTAATTATAGTATTACACTGCATAAAAAAAGTAGACGGACGCTTACTTGTAATACTTTAAAGCCGTTTATTACTTTAATTAGAGATATGAGGTTAATTTCTCTAATATAATTATATTCTTGAAACATCATATATTATTATTTTTTGGATATAGATTCAATCCTTTTGAATTATGTAGTGGAAAAATTCAGGAAACAAAAATGGTGCATATTTGCACTGTATTTTTCTTTAAAAAAGTAGACGGACACATCTTGTATCTCTAAAGTAAAACGTTTTTAGTAAGGGGTTCGTATACTCTATTAGGCATCGAATCAATGAGATTCTGAATCTTTTTTTGACAGAAAATTTCTCAAATGTTTGTAAGAGCTTCTTTGAGCTGGTGGATTCATACTGGCGTTCACCCTCCTAAATTTTATGAACAAGTATAGCCCAAATGTTTTCTACAGGATTCATATCCGAACTCTTGGCTGGCCAGGGTAAAACATTGAAGTTGTTCTCATGAAACCATTTTTTAACGTTGTTAGCCGTGTGTATTGGCGCTCCATTTTGTTGGAAAATCCAGTTTTCTCCTCCAAGATCACATGCAAATGGCAAAAGCTCATTGCTTAGTGTTTCAATATAATCTTTGAGAGTCTGCTTCTTACTTAGGAACACTAAATTTGTCCTTCAACCATAGCCAACAGCTAGCCACACCATCACGCCACCACTACCAACTTGCCCAGAAGAATACACTTCATCTTCTTTATCCAAACTGTGCCAATAATATTGATATCAGTCTGGGCCGTCTAAATTAAATTTTTTCTCATCTGAAAAAACCACAGATATCCATTCTGTAGTTCAAGACATATGGTTTTGAGCCCACTGTAGGCGTTCTGTCATGTGGTAATCCTTCCAGCATGGATGATGTTTTCTTTTCTTATATTGAAAGAGCTCTGAGTGCTTAATGTAGTTATAAATTGTCTGAGAAGTTATGTTGGTAATTCCTGTGCTTATTCGAACTCTGGGAATTGATGCTCCAGTTTTTTTCAGTTCAGTAAAAATTTTTCTTTGGTCTCTAAGTGAAAGTTTCTTTGGTCGGCCACTCTTTTTCTTTACGCCATGGGCTTTAGGAGCACGTAGAAAATCGCTGATGCTACTTTTGCTTATTAGAAGTAGCCTACTAATTTCTCTGACTCCTTTATTAACATTTTTCAGCGCTATAATCTGTCCTTTCTGGTAATTAGTTAGAGGAATTCCTCGTGGCATAGCGCAGTCATCTCCAAGAAATTTAACCACGTAAAACCATCTTGTCAAGCATGTTAGCAATTGGCAAAATGCCAAATGTACATGTACATGCGAAACTGGTATTCCGCAAGAAACACCCACTTAGATAATTGCAGTTTTTGACCAGTGTCTGTCTACTTATTTTAAAACAAAATATTGTGCAAATGTATGAAGATTGATAAGTATAAACACGTGAAAGAATTTTAATTGGCATTTCCTCTTAAACAGAGACGGGGTTTTAAAAAATTGTAAAGAAGTGTCCGTCTACTTTTTTTATGCAGTGTAAGTCTCATTAGACTAGGATGCATGGCTTACAGTGGATACTATAACAATACAATATGGCAATCATTTTTGTCAAGATTTTATTTAACAATCATTTTAACATTGTACAGTAAAACTTTTCATGACAATATAAAATATATATATATGTAATAAAATTAATGTAAACTTAAATAAATAAATATATATGGCACAAATTAAAAAAAATTAAATTACAAACATAATGTATGCTCAATCTAAATGAAGTTTATTTAATTTTCAAGTAATGCAAAACTAAAAATAAAAATTTGTAGCTTTTTTTTTTAATCCAAAAATGGACAATAACATTTATTAAATATGCTAGGCATTTCTATTTAATAATTAATATGCAACCAATACAGATAAATATTTTAATTTTAAGAAATAAGTACATTAAAACTTACAAGGAGAGGTCATGACATGGAAAATTCAAATCGGAGCGAATTTGTGCAGAATTGTCGTATACTATGACGGTAACAATATATTAAAGCAGTACTGCGCACTAGCCACACAATTTCGAGAAAAAATCCTTTAAAGTTTCAGTAATCTTTAAGTATAAGTTATTTCGCAAAGAAGGCAACGCTCCAGTGGCGTACTTGGCAAAGCGTGTGTCTGTCATTCAGACAACCTCGGTTCGATGCTACTGCCGGAACTTATTATTATTATTATTATTTTTCTATTATTTTTACTTTCTTTTATAATTCAATTTAAAATTTGAAAATTTTAATAAGTAATAATTATTTAATTTTCTTGAATTTAAAAAATCTATATGTAGGCTTATAATTTTGCTATTTAAATACAAGTTATTTATAATTTTCTATAACTCAAAAAATAAATTTTAGCTTTGTTTTAATTATAAAATAAAGGCAACCTTTATTATTATTATTATTTATTTAAACATTTTATTTTTACTTTATTTTGCAATTAAAAACAAAACTATTAGATATATATAAGTTATAGAAATTTATAAATATTTCAAATAGAAAAATATAACTATACAACCTACAAAATTTTTTAAATCACAAAATTCAATTATTATTGTTTATTAAATTTTAAAAATTGTAGGTTTAATTATTCAGAAGTTTAAATTTCATTATCGTTCATCCTTACAACCGTTCAACTGCTGCTTTAATAGCAAAATAAGTGAATAAATAAAATAATTAAAAATAAATAAGATAAATATACAAACAAAACCTTGAATAACAAAAATTAAAATACAGCAAAAGCTGATAAAATTTTTAAAATTAAAATATAAACCAAAGTGTAAAATAGTTAGCAGGTGTACTTAAATCTTGGTTTGAGTTTCCTGAATTGGTTTTAATATGTATAAATTACGCAACTGCTTTTAGCTTGTTAATATTAGAGCACAGCTGAAATTTTATTTCGTGCACAGAAAGATAAAAAATAAGTCCTTGTTTAAGAAAAACATGTTGATTAACATTTAAAATCTACATTTAAAGATGTCGTACATTTGGAACATTTCTTTGCTTATAATAATGCACTAGCATCAGAATTGTGCATTACAGTTTTTCAAGAAGCTGCATTGATTGGAGAAGTAATTATTTAATTTGTTTGGATAGTAGTTATATATACAATTAAAATTATCATTTCTCTACAATAGATTTGTTATTTTCTGTAATTTTAAAAACAAAATTTAGTATTGTTTTAAATATACCTAAAATAAGATAAAATGTTTTGATAAATAATTAAAAAGAAGTTTCTTTATTTTTACCTTATTTTATAGTTAAAACAAAGCTAAAATTTATTTTTTAAGTTAAATTTATTTATTTTTTATTAAAAAAAAATTAAACAATTATTTATTAAACTTTTCGAATTTTGAATTGAATTATAAAAAAAAGTAAAAGTAAAATGTTTAGATTAAATAAATAATAATAAAAAAAAAAACTCTCGTAAGTAGCATCGAATTCAAGTCGTCTACATGTAAGCCTTTTGCTCTACCAAGTACGCCACTGGAGTGTTGACTCTTTTGTGAATAAATAACTTGTATTTAAAGATTATTGAAACTTTAAAGGCTTTTTTCTCGAAATTGTGTGGCTATTGTGCGCTACTGCTTTAATATTTTGTTACCTTCATAGTATACTACAATTCTGTGCAATTTTGTCCCGATCTGAATTTTCCATGTCATGACCTCTCCTTGTTAGTTAACATTTTGGCAAAACAGCTTAACTTACACAATGGGCTCTTGCTAATATTTAATATAAAATTAAATAAAAGTAATATTGTGCATTTGTAAACAGTAGAATAATTGTATTTGTAAATTTAATAATTTTTAAAAGACTCTTTATGTGTTTATTTATTTTTATCTGTAAGAATCATTTTTTTTTTATGTTGTAGTTGTTGTAGTGTAACTGTAACATTAACTGATCTAGCAATAAATGATGTCTTGTACTTGTGGAATGTTTATGGATTATAATTTGAAATTTTAATGTTTTCAATTAAATTTAACTGCATAAAGGTGTTACAATAAGTTAATTAACTTAGTTACTGGTCTAAATGGCTTTACACCGTACAATATTGCACTGTCAATGATTTAAGTACCAAAAATCAGAGTATTTAACATGCTCTCCATGAATATCAATAACAAATTTACACTTAATGATGATTGTAAATGTATACAGCAAACAAAAGATGATGAATAATAATATAAAATGGATTAAAAATGATGATGTATAAAAAAATAACACAGACTAAATACGATTGATCAAAAATAAGAATAGAAAATATGTTCTTTCAGCTATCGCTAGAGATATAGACAGCTTCATCTGCTGTTTGTTTTTCAAATGTCATGTGACCTCTGACGTCAGGTGGGAAGAGCCCATTGTAATTTTGAAGAAAAAGATATTACCATAAGATTTATTAAAGCATGCAAAATTATAAATAGCACAATTATATCAATGAAAACAAAAAAGTTGAACACAACTCTTTTTTATTTATAGAGTAATGTTTAAGGTATTTAAAAACAACTTAAGTACATAATAATTTTTGTCTAAGTAATAATAATTAAATCAAAGAGCAATGAAATGTAGAAACAAATACATCTATTAATAACAGCAAATATTCTTAAATGCTATTAACAACAAAAAAAAAAAAAACAGAAAGAAAAAGAAAAGATAACCAATAGACACAGTAAACATTACAGAAAACCAATATCCTTGTTGAAATTAATAAAAAAAAAAAAAAAAATTGATTTTATGACAAAATGAAAAATGCAGTGGCTGAGTGGCTACAGCTTATAATATGGAGCTCCCTTAATGATTTTTGAATACCCGTAGCCAAATTAGTAATATTTTTTACATAAATATTAAAAAAAAAAAAAAAAAAAAAAGTTTTTGTAAAATTTATTCTTAAAAAAGAAAAAGAAGGGAAAATTTTTTTTGAGTGCCTATTGACTACGCCTTTTATTAATATTGTATTTTTTCAATAATTTATGGGAATATTTTATATTCTGTTTTTATTTTTATTATACAGCTAGGTTAAAATAGAACTTAGAGAAGTAAAGTTACAATTTTTAAAAGTACATTTCCTTTTTTGTTTAAAAAAAAAAAAAAAGATCTAGTTAGACATACTGAAATTAAATAAATTACTGAATTATTGTTTTTGTTTCATTAAATTTTTTGCAGTATTTTATAATGTACACATGTTTTTAATGCACAGCCAAATTAAAAATGGTTGTCACAGGTTCTAAAAGGCATAAAATAACTAAGCTACTTCAGTGCCATTTTTTCAAAATTCGCCAAGGGAGTCTCTATAATAAAGATATTTCATACAGTGAAAAATTTTACCAATTAAAAAAATAATGAATCCTAGATTACAAAACAAATACCAGATAACAGGTTAAGAAAGGAAAAACACAATTGCAAAGGATCTAAATATTCAAAGATGTGAATTATATTTTTTGTAAGAAACATTAAACAATTTTTAAAAGTAAAACAACAGTGGTATTTTTAATGTGCGATTCAGCATATTATTCTTCCTCATTATTTCATGTAAGTTAAAACAGGAATAAACTACTACGTCAGAAACGCCAAAGAAAAATTATTGAGGTGCATACAGCTGTTTCGGTAGCCTAAAGCGTACCGTCATCAGTGCAAAAAAATAATTATTTATTTGCATTTTTTTGCATTTTTTTGCATTATTTATTTGCATTTTTTTGATTATTTTTTTGCACTGATGACGGTACGCTTTAGGCTACCGAAACAGCTGTATGCACCTCAATAATTTTTCTTTGGCGTTTCTGACGTAGTAGTTTATTCCTGTTTTAATATTCCAACGCCAAGTCTTCTGATATTATTTCATGTAAGTATTACAAATTAAGCTCAGAAAAACGCTATTGGCGATAAAGTAATAACTTCAAAGATATGAATTATAAGAATTGTATTTTTTGTAAGAAACATTAAACAATTTTTAAAAGTAAAACAACAGTGTTGTTTTTAATGTGCGATTCAGCATATTATTTTTCCTCATTATTTCATGTATTACAAATTAAGCTCAGAAAAACGCTATTGGTGATAAAGTAATAACTTCAAAGATATGAATTATAAGAATTGTATTTTTTGTAAGAAACATTAAACAATTTTTAAAACTAAAACAACAGTGGTATTTTTAATGTGCGATTCAGCATATTACTCATCATAGCATAGTGCGATTCCCATGCTGCATAATATTTTTATTCTTGCTTTTGTTATATGTTGGAAAATTAAACACAGTGATTAAATATTGTACTTTTCAAAATTGTCTTTGTATTCTTAAATAAAAAATGTGTGTCACTTCTTAATTTCTTTTGAGATTGTCTTTACATCATTTGCTAAGAAAAAATTTTGTATTTAGAAAATATCCATCTACCGAACAGAGAAAGTATATCAAAATTCCAATTAAAAAAATAGGATAAACAAGTAAGCTCTAGAAATTTTATCAACTCTTACTATAAAAGTACGATAGTTAGCAAATATTATGAAAAATATTCTTCATGCTAAAATCATAATTCTACAAATTCTTTGAATGCCTAAAACAAATGGATTTTCTTTTATAAATATTTATCATATCTTCAATTTAAAGAATACCTTATCAACAATAAAATATGATGTATTTATTGAATTAAAGTAATATCTAAAGAAAAACATTGCTTGAAGTAAGATATTATAAAGGTTAATTTTAATTGATTTTGATAAACCCTCTTGATTTAGGGCTTGTTTCTTCCCATGCTGCATAATATTCTGCAATTTATTTTTTATTTTTATTTTTCAATGAAGGTGTTTGCAGGCCCGGCTCAACCATATAGGCAAACTAGGCGACCGCCTAGGGCGCTGGAATCTGTGGGGCGGCGATAAAACAGCTTTTTTTTTTTTTTTTTTTTTTTTAATTAACGCTGTGACTGTTGTAAATAAGCCCGCTTACTGAAAAAAAAAAGAAAGAAAATATAAGGCCTAAGTATCATTTGTTTATTTTCATAATGCGTATAAACATAGTACAACTGACTCTTTCTGTTGATGTTTAAGTTCTCCCCCTTGTGAATTCCGACTGTGTGGCTGCACCAAAAATATCCACAATCGGTCGCCTACTGTGCACTATCACGCATGCACAAACACTTGGCTTTCAATATTGCATTTGGAAATTCGCAGTGTGCAAAATTCGAACCTTGATATTTTTCTTTTTTGGGGGTGGGGAAGGGAATGCTATACTTTAATACTACTAACTAGTTTATAATTTTAAAAACTATAAGAACAAAAAGCCACAAAGGTTTATTTTAGCTGCTACAGATAACAGCTAGCAAAGCAAAATCATAACTAACTGAACAAGAATAGCTCGCATTAATTTAGAAGTCTGGCTCCAGATGATGCAATCTCTTCTTTTCGATTATAATTGACTAGGGGTTTCTCTCTCTTTGTATGTATATATGTAAAGAGAGGCTTAGAAAGAGCTTTACTAATTAATTATCAAATTAATTAAAGTTTAATTAAAAAATAAAAATGTACAAATATTTACACTAAGGTATGACCACATAGTTCTAAACACCTTGGAACAGAATACATGTAGACTTTTTTGGTCCAATTGTGGGATGGGAAAAACGTTTTTAATCGTGGTAGATGCCCACAGTAAATGGACAGAAGTGTTCATTGTTCCTAGTACTACTACTGAGAACACTATAAACTGTCTTTCTTCTCTTTTTGCCAGATGTGGCTATCCTGTGTCCCTTGTGTCTGATAATGGGCCACAATTCACTTCAGAACAGTTCAAAAATTTTCTACAAAGTAAAGGTATAAAACATATCTTAACTGCACTATACCATCCCTCTACAAATGGTCAGGCAGAAAGATATGTCCAAACAATAAAAAAAAAGGATTGAAATCTTTAAGTTCAGAACCCAGAAATCTACAATTTAGGTTAAACGAATTTCTATTATAATACCGAATAATGCCTCGCCTCATATTACAACAGGGGAGAGTCCCGCATCATTATTTCTCAAAAGAAATATAAGATCAAAATTAGATTTACTTGTACCAAATGTTAAAAATTATGTTGAAAACAAACAACATAAAAATGTTTTTAACAAGAAAAAGATAAGAGAATTCCAAGTAAATGAAAAAGTTGCAGTACGCAATTACACATCGAAAGATAAATGGAAAATAGGTATAGTAATTGCCAGAATAGGTAAATTACATAATAAAATTCAAGTAGGTTCATGTGTATGGAAAAAACACGTTGACCAACTAAAAAGTGTAGGTTCCATACAACTGGAGGAAACTACAAGTCCTGGTGAAATTGTGGAGAAGACCCTTGATTTTCCATGGTTCCCGATAGCAAGAATCCACACCTGAAATGCGATGGAGAATCTACGTCTGGTGGGAGACCTGCCATTACACCAGATCCAGTGCCAACCGATCCTGCCATTACACCAGATCCAGTGCCAACTGATCCTTCCATTACACCATATCCAGTGCCAACCGATAGGAGATCTATGTCAACAACGCCTAGAGAAATTGACTGTGATAAAAACCATAACAGTACTGTAAATAATAAAAAACTAAAACCTGAACATTCAAACTTTAAAAATACTAATTTATCTTTTTCTGAACAGGGTGTAAGAAGATCAATTAGAGTAAGAAAACCTCCCATCAGGTATGGTTATGGTATGCTGAATTAAGGGGAGGAGAGTTGTGGTGTATTTCGTCATTGTGTTCCTCATTCAATGTATTAGTTTTCTGATAAGTGACGTAACATAAATGTACAGGTACCTGTGAACTGTATTGTTCAATCCATGATCTATTAATTCCCCTTTACTTTTCTTAATGCTAAAACAGATCAGTCTTCAATATGTAACCGTTTATGTAACATGTGTATGTCAGCTGTAATTGTCTTAGTCATTTATTAAATTCTATATGTTAAAATGTAGAAGCCTCGTCATATCATAGTTATGGATTAATTATAAATCTTCTTCCTGCCAAGCATATAGTACACATAATCACCCCTAAACATTGTTGGAAAGTGTTGAAAATTGTTAAAACAAACGAAATGCAGCCCTGAAAATTTGAAGGTTAATCATTTCATATTTTATACAAAATATTTTTTAGTGAATTAACAATAAATGTCAATATCTTTATGATTTTTGCAGTAGTAAGTTATTTAAATGTGATTTATAAAAGTGTCTCTCCTAAAATACACTGGCATTTATTTTATTTATTTATTTATTATTTATTTATTTTTTTTTTTTTGGGGGGGGGGCGGGGGGGTCCCTGTACACAAACCATTTATAACAGGACCTGATCATGCTATTTAAAATAGGGAACATTCCGTAGTGAATTTGAATAACATATATCATTTTTTAAAAAATGAAAAAGGGGCGCCATTTAAAATTCTCGCCTAGGGCGGCGAATTTGCTCGAGCCGGCGCTGGGTGTTTGCTGATTTAACTTGTGAAGGAGATTTTGGAGAAAAAGAAAAGTCGGCATATCTGCAGCAAGTATCTTTTTTAAAAAAAGTTCTAGCTTTAAAAGAACATAAAAAAGAATCTAGAATCTGACAAGGCTTGATATTACTTAAATTTCAGGAAAAATGGCAAGAAATTTTTAAACATAAAATAATTACAAAAATTTTTCAATATTATATAATTACAAAACTAATTAACTAGTTACAGTCAAAAATACAGTATTAGCTAAATTTTGTTTTAATTAAAAAGTGTATCAAATTTTGTGCAATAAATAAACAGTATAGCACTGCATCAAAAACTAAGGAATCTGAACAAATTCACAAAGAATTATTTAACATATGAAGAGAGAATTTTTTTTATGTAACCTTTATATCTGTAGCTATAAAGAAACTAACATGTATGTACATATTTGCAATACAATTTAATCATTATATTTAAATTAGCAAAACACCTTACAAACATTCCTTTAATAGTATGAGCATATATATTTCAAATCCCAATGGGTTCATCTTCAGTGCTCAAATGACTTTGCCTGTTTCTGCTTCCCTCGTTCATCGTTTCTCCTTCGCCGATCCTCTTCACTTCGTTTCACCCTTTCAATTGCCTGTTTCTGTTTCCCTTGTTTGCCGTTTCTCCTTTGCCGATCCTCTTCACTTTGTTTCACCCTTTCAATTGCCTGTTTCTGTTTCCCTCATTCGTCGTTTCTCCTTCGCCGATCCTCTTCACTTCGTTTCACCCTTTCAATAAGATTCTTTTAGCGAAGAAGAAACGATGAACAAGGGACACAGAAACAGGCAAAGTCATTCGAGCATTGAAGATGACCCCGTTGGGGGTTTGAAATATATATATGCTCATACTATTAAAGGAATGTTTGTAAGGTATTTTGCTAATTTAAATGTAAATTAATCCTTTATAATATAATTACAATTAATCATTATAATTAGATTTGTATTGTCTTATTTTGCTTGGGGTTATTAAACAGTTTATAATGTGTTTTCTTTGTTACTAAATAAATCTTCTGCATCTTTTATTTATGTGTAAGATTTATTCAGTAGAAAAGTATATTTAAAGAGCTTTGATTTTTCAAATATCTTAGGGGGATACTTCGCCTATCATCACAGACTTATAGGTAGCCTAACCTCATGGTATTCTAAGGGACAATTTCTTATGTAAATTACTCATAATTTAATGTTTTATTATTATTACTATTCTGTTTTCTTATTTAAAAATTCACAACTGTTAAATTGATTCTTGTTTTCCAAAAATTAATTTATCATTTTTACCAAGGCCCATGTTATTTTATGGAAAAGTTTATTACTTAAATCATTTCTTTATTAAATTCATTTTCACTTTCAGAAAATTTACAATCAATTAAATTAGTATTCTTTTTAAAAAAATTGATTTTTTATATTTTATTTTCTCACTAAAATTTGAAAAAAAAAAATAAATAAATAAAAAATAAAAAAAAAATAAATGCACTTAATTACTTTTTAAGCTAAAAAAAAATAATAATTTTTTAAGAACAAGTACTTATTTAACAGTTGTGAATTTTTGAAGCGAAAACTAAATTTAAAAATATACATTTGGTAATGAGTAATTCGGGAAATAAATTTTCCCATAGAATAACATGGGCCTTGGCTGCTGGCAGATTTAGACATTGTCTGCTCTAGCTCTATAATGTGAAAAAATTAATTAAACGCATTTTTTTAACTTTGTAACTTCACAGTGAAATATCAAAAATTTTTACAAATCCTTTTTTGAAAAATGAGAATCAGTTAAAAGGTTGTGAATTTTCTAAATGTTAGTATTATTAATAAAAAAGTAATAAGTAATTTTTAAAACAATTTTTCTCGTAAAAATAGGTTTAGAAAGTTGGTCTCATTAGGTGAAGCATACCCTTAATATCACAAGCTCTAGAAATCCATAATACTAGAAGATGTTTCACAGAAAGAATAACTTATGCTTAAATATTGCTAAAGAGCCAGAAGGCAAATATAATTATATAGTTCAGACAATAAGTGCTGAACAAACCCCTACACAAAATATGGAAAATTTTAAATAATACCCTTATTATTATTATTTTAATCTCTTATTGATGAAAACTATAAATAATGAAACCATATTAACAACAAATTATAAAGAATGAAATAATTATATAAGAATGTGACATAATGACATTTTTTGCATAAAATACAGCTGAACAAAAATAGTCTATTAACTGCGTAAATGCAATTGAAAATAAGAATGAGAATTGAAATTGCAAAACAATATTAATGCCAAATAAGACAACTGACATTGACAGTCACAATTTTTCTTATTTTATTTATAAAGCACTACCATGAAAACAGAAGAAAAAAAAAATTACAGTTTATCTATCAATGAAACTATACATTTCTGACATATATATACATACATATTTTTGAGGTAATAGTAAATTAAACAATAGTGAATTCCATGAAAAATATATAGTAAATTTTAATATATTAACAATAAAATTTTAAGGGTAATTTTTAATTTACAAGAACTTTTATAACTTTACTCCCCACAAGAAAAGAAAAAAAGGTTATATTACAGAGTTTAGCATTATCACCTCACTAAATTAGAATTTTATAACACAACAACATATTTATACAAGTGCAAATTTATAAAACATAATGTAACAAAGAATATACAGATCCTTTTCATTTTCTTAGGTCTAAAAGAAAAATCTTATTTTGATTGTCAAAGTAATCAGATATATATATTTATTATATAATCAATTTGAAACCATTAATGAAACTATAAGAACATGGATAAGTTTTTATAATAAATACATATAGTCACTCTCTTTTACTCTGTATTTCTTTGAAATACAATCAAGGTACCTCTGTCTTTTTATTTCCAATTCTTCCTGGAGCCTCTTCTGAACTATTTCTAAATCATCGATATAAGTAGGCGACTCAACTTTATCCTGTTTGGAAGCCTCAATATTTTGATCACATTGGTCTGACTTACTGTTTGAGATTTCATCAATTATATTCTCTAATAGTCTATTTGATTCCAATGGCACAAGATTAGAAGATGATTTGGATTCCTGAAGAAAATAAAAAAATATTTTTAAACGATATGTGTGTATGTACTTACATGCAACATAAGCACATATTTATGAATGCATATATATATACATATTACACATAAAAATAAGTAAAAGTTACAAAAAAAAAAAAAAAAATCAGATTATTTAACATACTATATTCATAAAATTTAAGGGGTTAGATGGGTTTTTAAATTTCAAATAATCATTTTTTTTTTCTTTCTTAATACTTTTATTTAATATATGTCTAAAATACTTGCCTGAAGTTTCAAGTCAATCACAGTAAAAGTATAGGAGAGAGAGAGCCTTTGGAAATTTTCCACATTAGGTTCATTTTATTCCTATTTAAAACTTTAATCACTTGAATTCGGTGGACACAATCCTCAAAAACATAATGCACCGATTTTATCGAAAGTTTGCATACTGCTTCATAATATAATTAATTAATGCTTGAATAAAAGATTTTTTTTTCCCCCTGACTATAATTAATTTTACAAGGTTACACATATGTAAAATGTACTGAAAATTGTACTGTTTTTGCATAAAACCCTGCCAAAAATTCAAATTTCAATTTTTTAACGAATCCTTTCTTCTGAAGAGCTCCCAAAAACCGTGCTGAATTTTATAAAATATTGTTTAAATAATGCTTTTTCATGTGCACAATATTTCAAATAAAAAGCTGTTTTTTTTTTTTTTTTTTTTTTTTTTTTTAATTATTATATTAAATAAAAAAGAGAGGGAAAATATGCTTTTTTTCAGACTTTGAAAGGAAACCCATGTAACCCCTAAAGATACATGCATACACTATACACACATATACATTAATTAATGATAAAATAATGTTTATGTTACATATATAAAAATATTCTTAATATAATAGAATTTTCTTATAAATAAATAGCAGCTAAAACACAACTATCTTCCTAAATGCATGAGATAGTTGAATGAACAAGTAATGAGAAAATCAACTTCCTAAAATGTTTAAATCCAAACAATGTGTTTAATTTGAGTAAAGTAAAGTAAATAATCACACAAATCTACTATTAACTAAGGTGCTAAAAATATTAAAATGAAATAAGTCTGGTTTGATAGAAACATAATGAATCCTGACTAAATAAAGAAAATTCTTGAATAAACTAGTATGTTGTGGTCATCACAAAACTTTCTTTTATATTTTTCTATATAAATTTGTGCAGTACAAATTATTTTATATAAACTATACAAAAATAGAATAAAATAACTAAACTATATTAGTAATGGATAAAAAACAAAAGCTAAATATACAACTTTAATCGCATACAACAAAGGTTTCTTCATTAAAATCTAAACTTAGCAGCCAAATTATACTTTAATATCCCAATAAAAATATTTTCCAATACACTTAAGAAATGATAGACAATAAAAATTCTGATCACTAAACACAGCTGAAATAACATGGAGCCCAATTAAAATTTAGATTAAAGATGGCACAATATGTTTAAGAATAAACAAGCTAGTCGTCACAAATCAAAGTTTATTCTTGAAGATGACCCAGTACCTGATCGAAAAGATTTTGAATCAGAACTATCAAGATATTTAATTTAATTAAACTGTTAGTGTTACTTATATATTTGTATTTAATTTGACTTTACATAAAAGTAAACAAATGCTCTTTTTAGTTAATTAATTATAGAAAGTATCTTTATTACAAAAAATCATGAAAAACTTTTCAAAAAGTATAAAGAACAAATAAGTAAGATGAAAAGAATATAAAAAGGATTAGTATAATATACAGTCGAACCTTGTTAACATGAATCTCAAGAGAAATGAAAAAATTTGTTCAGGTTATCAGTAGTTCATGCTATCAATAACTAATCTTCATATAACTAAACTAATCTTCATTTTGACGGTGATTGTGGAAATAGTTCATGTTGAAAGTAATTCATGTTAGCGTGTTCACATTAATAAGGTTTGACTGTATATGAAAAAGTACATTTTGAGAAAAAATTGAATTATGGGAGCCCCTGTACGTATTTACAGCCCCATTAAATTGGTACCTAACCTGGTGTTTTCCATTTCCTGCGGCTTATTTCTGTTGAGCTATCTAAATGATAGACCAGATTGTTTCTGCCTACAAGGTTGTCTGAGTGAGTAATGCTGACCGGGATGTCGGCCTGGATAGCTCAATTGGTAGAGCCTTGACCTTGTAAGTCAATGATCCGGGGTTCGAGTCCCGGTCCAGGCATTATTTTCACTCAGTCGGAAAAATAAAATTTAAATAAAATAATTATGCATGTATTTTTTTTTTTTTTTTTCAAATTTAATTTATAAGTACTAAAAATAAAATTTGAATATTAAATAGTTTCCTTTCTATAATTTTTTAACAAATTACAATAATGCGAATAATGTAAACGTTGTCTGTAGAAAATGGGGATATTTGGTTGCCGTACTGATTGCCCACAACGTAGCACTAGTTCGACGTAAAACTCACTCACACAATCACTTGTTGGTCAAGTTTATTAAAACTAGGGAATTTTCCCCTCCGCTGAAATGTAAGTGTTAATGAAAAATTCGAAACGATATGAGTCTGGAGAAATGAAAGCGTATCATTTGATAACTTGAAAATATGTTTTTTATTTTATTTGTATATTCTCATAATTTTTATACCGATGTGTTTTGATTCATTTGAATGCGGTTTTAGAATCCTCGAATGTTACGAATTAACTGAGCGCAAAGTGAAATATTTGATATGTGATTTACGTATTATAGAGTCAACAGAAATTTCAAAATGGAAAAAAAATAAATAAATAAATAAAATTCATGTTCCATATATTGTAAGTTTTCATGCTTTTTTAATTACTTTTAAAGTTATATTTTTATTCTGAATTTTCATTTATTTAATTACATTTATTGTGTTGTTGAAATTAATATGCTCTTAAAACTTCGATGAGAAAGCGTGTATTTAGTTAAGTATTTGCTTATTTATTAAAATATTGTAGTTAAAAAGTTAATTAACCATCGCCATTTTATGAAATTTCTTCGATAATTTTATTTAATTACGTTAAATGGTCGTCTGCATTAATATTTATTTCATTTCGAACGTAAACAAACATTTTGTAAGTTAAAAAGTTAATTAACCATCGCCATTTTATGAAATTTCTTCGATAATTTCATTTATTTTCGTTAAATAGTCGTCTGCATTAATATTTATTTCATTTTGAAGGTAAACAAACGTTTTTTCAGGTTGCCATAAGATAAATTGATTTCCTTGGTTCGTTGGCGCACGGATAATATCGCCAAAATGTAAACAAATGCCAGTGAACCTCTATTCGTAACATCTGTCAAATATGCAAAAGTTAGTTGAATTCATTTTATGTCCTCCTGGCAAAAACTTTCTCCCAAAGCGACTGTTTTCTTCAATGAACAAAATGTAGACATGTGAAAAAAATCCCCTTTATATACCTACTTTAAAAATTTATTAACTACTAAGACTAATTTAAGTTATACTTGTGAGAACTTTTATAAAATTTTGATAATGAATCCTTCGTTAAAACAAATTGTTTCATCTGCCGAATATTAATTTTATGATTATGATTTTAATAAAAAAGATGTCTACCAACTTTTTTTATGTAATTGCATAAAAGTACCACAGTAAAGAAAAAAAAAAAGTTTTTGTTTATAGAAAAAAATTAATAATTTAAAAAAATCTATATTGTCCAGTGACACCTATATAAATTAGGGATTTTTCCTCTCGTATCCGTATATTATTAATTTAAATTAAGGTATACTGATCAAAATTCATCATTTGAGATAAAAATGTTTCCACCACTTGTGTAAAATAGCTTTGAATCGGTTTTTTAATCATTTTCATTCAATTTTGTGTCCTCTAAAATGACATTTTCTTCAAAATTGAATGTCTTCTATTTTCTTATAAAATAAGACATTGCATTATTTCTTCTTTTTTTCCAATAAAAAATTCTGGTCACTTTATACATAAAAAGTAGTGTAAGTAAATAATATTTTGTGGCGAGTGACTTTTTTTTTCAGCGAGTGTAATCTAAGTTGAAATTTTGGGCCCTGTATAGATATATATTTGTATAGTTAATACATTTACTTAAGTACAGTCAGTAACAAAAGAATCCGAACACTAGCAAAAATTCCTATTAAAAAAAAAGTACAGTTAATACTGTTTTGCTAAATACATCCTTATTGAATCATGTCCTTAGACTGATTAAGAACATGATTTGACAGGATTTATTTAACAAAACAGTATTAACTCTACTTTTTTTATATAGGAATTTTTGCTAGTGTTCGGATACTTTTGTTACCGACTGTACTAATATATTAAAGCTGCACCAAGTAGGACTTTGGCCGAATAGCCGAGTAGTTGTGAGAAAAAATAATTGAGGCACATATGAAGAAATTTGCACATCTTAAAATTAAAAAAAAAAAAAAAAAGTCTTTTCAACACAAATTTTAGTTAAATGGCAAACAGCATGCTTTCATGCAGAACTTTTGTAGTGTATATACATAATAAGGTTCATTGCTATATTTTGGTATTTTCAGCATAATGGATTATTAAAACTATAACTGATAACTTTATTCTTAAAATATTTCTCAGCTGTGAAATTATCATCCACAGATAATTCTTACAGAATATAAAAGTTCTTTTGCACTGAGACTTAACTTAAGATACATGAAATTTACATATAAAATGAGAACATTAAAATAAATATTTCATAATTTCAAAAATAATAGACTTCATTAATCTTCAGATCTTAGAATTGTAGGTGGTTTTGGGCCATAATTGGCAAAACAACTATATATTTTTTTTTAAATTCAAAATCAATCTTTTCTTACCGATTTGAAAGTGTCTTACTTTCAGTTGCACAAATGTATAACTAAAATTTTGTGTTAATATTACATAAAGATTCTTTTTCTCTAACATATTTAATTTTTGACTGATTTATAGATACAATTTTATGTACTAAGTTTTTATAAAATATTGCATATTACATACATACAAGATAGTTATCATTAAATTCTTATAGCTAAAATGGACAAGCTCATTTCATGAAACGTCTCTGTACCAAATTTGGTGGCAGCCCATTTTAACTGCAGAAAGCTGTTATAGCAAAGATTTTAATCATAATGACTCTGCATTTATATTTTCATAATTTTTTAGTTTAGTTATAAAATAAATAAATCTCATTAACACATTTCTTTCAATAATGCATAAAAATAGCGAAATTCTCACAACACCCACCGAGTACCGAATGTATACCGAGTACTCGATACAGCTCTAATTAAAGTACTAACATATTATTAACTACTAAGATATTATTATTAAACACTAAGATATAAAAGAAAAGTACTTATTATATTTATTAAATACTTTTCTTTTACAGCGGCTCTATATGGTACATTAGAGAATATAAAAGAATTATAAAGCACTATAACGAGGCAACAATAAAAGAAAAGTACCATAAATAATAATCAGCTATATAATTCAATGTAATCATTCTTTGTTTTATTCAGAAAACATCAACTTGGGAATAACCATTGTAGAAAAATCACTTTTAATCAACAACTGAAAAATAGCGTATTCTTTTGTGCAAAACTATGCGAAATTTCATGACATTTTTGACAACGATTATAGTAGTCAGGAAACTTCATAAAACACACTAAATTCAAACTAACTTATAAAGGCAAAATAAGTTGAATTTACTTTTAGTGAAAGTAGGGCAGACTGAAGATGCATAGATGACAAGGCCCTCGTAGAAAACTTTAGATGTCCAATGGAAAACATCAGTTCTTGCACAGGTGACACAGCAGAATTTTCAGATAAATCTGCAGGAGGCTCTTTAGCACCAGACATTATCTTAAATTATCAGACAATTAAATACGATTTAATACAAAATAAAACAGAATTTAATACAAAACATGTTATTAGCCATTGTTAACAATCATACATTTTTAATAATAATTAACAATAGGTCTAATTTAAGGAACACATACATATTTAGAAATATTTATACTAATATATTCAGTAAATTCATGCCTTTAAGTTAAATCAATCTTCTAAAAGAAACTCTACAATCAAATTACTCACGTCTCCCTTTCCCGTTTCAGGAATTCGTAAATAACAACAAATTTTCTTGTTGCCATTTTATATATGTTAAAAATAAAATATATCATTGCTCATGATCAATGGGTGGGTTCAGACTCTCGACCGATCCAGGATCGATCCAATTGGTCGTGGAACAATGAGTCCAGTCTCATCGACCGGTCTGGATTAGAGAGCCCTGGATCAAAGTCGTCCAGTGTAATGTGTTCCATGGATCGGTCGTGGATCAAATCGCCCAAGAAACATTTGATCCATTTACAGATCCATTGCTATGATTGGACATTGGTTATTGCTCTGGTTACGCCATCTATCGGTCCTTACAAACGCAAATATGCATACAAACATATTTATTTTTTTTTTTTTGGTAAATAACTGTATAATTCTTTTAGAATTATAAATAAATGCGTGCAATGGATTGAAATATACAATAATGCAAATTAAAATTAATCGAATATTATTTAAATTTAATAAAATAAAATTTTAAATTGCTCCCTGCTAACATTTTTTTTTTTTTTTTTTTTTAATTTTGAGTTCAACCAACGTGATATATAAAGTAGAGCGATAAATGGTAACCCTTGAGAAGGTCCAAGATGAGTCATGTGACATGCTCTCCTTGCACCTGCGTATTCGATGGTTCCCTTGGTAACAGCTTATTTTCAGTAAATTTCTATGGCAACGGTTTGGAGATTGTTCTTCGCATAAGTAATAAACGCCAAAGTTTTTTTTGTTTACTTACGTAGTTTAATATTCTTTTGTTCTAAATCATTTTTATTTTGTTTTTACTTCTCTTTTATTTCGTGTAGTTGAAATTTAACCGCCAAAATGCTTAAAAATAGTTGAAAAATTATTATTTGTTGTTAAATTTAGCTCTTTAAAAGTTTAAAATTTCTTAAATAAACACTTTTAAACTTTGTTGGGAAACGATGAAAAAAAAGGTATATTATTTTTTATTAAAAGAATAAATTTATAAATTTATTTGAAATATGTGTAAAATTATTTTAAAAACAATTTATTTCGGTCATAGGACTGTCATGTTACCTAATAATAATGATAATTTGTCGAACTGATATTTTAAATGCCAAAATAGCGATAAAGGGCCAAACACAGCAACCTATTGGAGCATGTCACGTGATTCATCTTGAACCACGGAAAGTTAATCCTTCATCTATTGAATCAGCACTCTAATTTATATATCTCGTTGAGTTCAACAAAATATTTTAAATTTCTTTGTGAACTACTTTGGGAATTTATCGATCAGTTAATTTTTATGAAACATTTTTATGTTTGAATACTAAATATTCGCATTAAATTTCAGCATTCAAACATAAAAATAATTAACAATATTTAAAAATCAACATTTAATTTGTATTTAAATAATAATAATATTAATAAAAATCATAAATATATTAAACATTTAAAATATTATTGATTGAAATCAGAATTAATTGAATTTAACAAACCAATTTAATGAAGATTTGAATCAAATGAATGATAATTTAAAAAACTGTTATATACAGTCGGTAACAAAAGTGTCCGAACACTAGCAAAAATTCCTATGTAAAAAAAGTTCAATTCATACGGTTTTGTTAAATAAATCCTTATCGAATCATGTTCTAACACTGACTAAGAGCAGGATTCGACAAGGATTTATTTAACAAAACCGTATGAAGTGCACTTTTTTTATATAGGATTTTTTGCTAGTGTTCGGACACTTTCGTTACCGACTGTATATATATATATATATATATATATATATATATATATTTGTAATCATTGATTTAAATTTATAATTTATAATTTTTTGGCAATGTGTATTTTGGCAATGTGTGGCAATGTTTTATATTTCTTACCTTAGATCATAATAAAACTTGAACCTACTTCTTATTTACATCAAATATTTGAATGCTAAATATTTGTTTTAAATTTCAGCATTCCAAAATAAAAATATTTAACAAAAATTAGCTTGATAATAAATCCACAAAATAAAACTTAAAATTGTTCACAGTATATCATTAAAATACAATAATGCATAATTGAGGGAAATAATTAAAAAAAATTTTTGCTGGAAAAATTTCTAAAATTAAAATTTTATTGTTATTATTTTTTTATTTAAATAATTTTCAAAAAAGAATTATATAATTAATATTGTATGTATTGTGTGTATTTCAGTGCATATGTACCCAACTATGCAGAATACCAAAAATAAATAAAATAGTTATGCATCTATCTTTTTTTTTATTATTCATAGTTAAATTACATTTTTAATTAATGAATTAAATTTTTCTTTAATTAATTTAACTTTATAATATTTTATAGCTAATTTTAAACTAAGCCTACAGATGGCAGCACTGATTTTGATCCAATAAAGGGATCGGAGTTGTTCAGCCTCTGCTTTCGACCGGACGTGGATCAAAAGTCTCAGGGCTAGAGCACCACGCTTTGTAGATAAAGAAAGCCTTCCAACTGCTGCATTAAAGTTAGGTGACGGAATCATAGTTAGGCCGATGTTTTTCGTATAGGTTACCTAATACGAAGAAGTTATCGCTCTACCAGTTTTTATAACCCTTCAAACAGGATTTCTAAATACGCTATGCATAAGGGGACGGGGAATATTATCAGCGACAGCGTGCCTTTCATATTTTTCCCGTACTTTCTTTTGTTTGTTATGTGTCGTTGCACGTGGTTCTTTTTTTGTGTTAATAATTAGAGATTTTCTTAGTTAATTGATTTTTTACAGCATAGTTTTTAAATGTAGAATAACCTTTTGTAATGGTAACTAAGCCACAGGATCAAATATTTTGTTTTTAGTCTCCCAAAGGATACAAAACTACGGCAAAAATGGACATTAAAGTTATTCTTTGAAAAATATTTCAATATTGCTCCAAATTTTAAGGTAAGTTAAATTGATGTTTTATAAATTATTTAGTTAGAAATTAATGCAAATTTTCTTTAAGCTCTGTAGTAATGTAATTGTTCTGAAGTATTTTCGATTAATCGATATCTGTCGAGCTATTATTTTAACTTCAATTTAGGTTTTGGCATCAACCATTTTTCCAGTTTGTGTTAACTGTTTTCCACGTGGTTACTCTGCTTATTTCATGTTATTAATTTGGTTTCCTTTAAGATTTTAATTAATATTTATTTATCCTTTGTTTTAATTTAATTTTTCACTTTTTTCTCATTCTTTTTGGTCTTTTTGCTGCATTGATCGGGGCGTGAGATGATATAAATTGCTATGATTAGCAATATCGTTTTACGAAATTATTGCAGCTTTCTCTGCTTTATGAAGTATGCGCCCCTTGATAAGTATATTTCTAATTTTAAGCATTTATATCCAATTGATTATGTGGTTTATTATCTTTTTTCTCTTTCACAAGTGTAATGGTCCTTTTTTATTGTCCTTCAGGTCGGCGTAAGTATTTTAAGTTAATATGGTCACTCATTGGTTCCTTATCTATATCGCAACTTTTTGTGTCATTCTTTCCTCTATGTTAAATTCAGTTCTATATTTTAGTGTGCTGTTATTGTTTTAGTTCTATTAATTGCTAAATTTTAAGATTAAATTTTATTACGTTATCTATTATTTATATTTGCATTTAAATTCTATCTGCTGCTTATGCGCATTAAATTTAAATGTATTTTGTTTAATATAAACAGTTTTTTCATTTATTTAAAATCTTGTTTATATATTAATGTATATATTATTATATATATATACGTTTGTTTGCCAATTTGGCTTACCATCAATATTCTAAAAGTTTATAAATATATATATATTATTTCACAGTTGTAAAATTTAAATTATTGAGGGCAAGAAAATTTTCCATAATTTCATCAATTCAAATGATAGTCCGTTCAAATTAATAATAATAATAAACTTTAAAAAATATTTTTAGTAAAATATTATTATCTTATTTTAATATTACTATAAAAGTATATTTTTTTTATAGTTTTAAAATTAAAATTATTAAAAGACAAGACACTTTTCATTAAAGTAAAAATACAAATTCTTAATTTTACATTATTTACATTTAATGTGTGCGAATTACATTTCAAAAATGAAGATGTAAGACGTTCTGCAAAGAGTTACGATCCTGCAATAAATGGTATGATAATACAAGTATATGATGATGAAATGAAAATTCAAATTAAATTTAAAATGAGAAAATAAATACTTATTATCATTATTATTTTAATTCTACCCATTCGAAAATAAATAATTATTTGTAATGTAGAACAATTATTCATGGAAAAATTTAAATATCTTGTTTTTATTAATAGCTTCAATTTTATAAAAGGATTTGAAAATAAAAATTAATTATATTTTAAAATGGGATAAAATACTGAAATAAGAGTTCTTTTTACTTCTATTCTCAGCTTAGATCAAACCAAACCTTATGTAGTTAAGTTCATTATTATTATTATTAATTATTATTAATATTTTGTAATAAATTTTTCTGTTAGATTAAAATTATTCTGTTTTGAAATATAACTCAAAATTTAAACCCAGTAGTATTATGTTTATTATAGGTAAAATGAAAAATGAAAAAAAAAAAAAAAAAAACACTTTTTTATATCCCGATCTCCTTCTTTTTCTTTCTTTCTTTTTTTTTTTTTTTTAACTCTGATATTGGGATATTTTATATATGCATATTTTTTTTTTTTTTTTTTTTTTTTTTAGTGGGTAATAATTGATTATACATTTGAAAAATGAAAGTTAAGAAAACTGATTTGCTTCATCTGTTGGAAAAATTTCTATGAATAAAGCTACATGTATACAAGTATTATTGATAAATTTAACATTGGAGAATAAAGGAAAATCAAATCTTTCAAGAGAAATAATATTTCAAATAATTTAATGTCCCCCCCCCTCCAATTATTTTGAATACGGTAGTGGTATTATTTCAGATGTTTGTTTATCATTATTAAAATATATCCATTATTATATATTCATAGATATCAGAAAAATATTTTACATTGAATTATATACTGCTTTTTAAGTGTAACTAAACTGGGTTTAATAAAAATATTAAATTTTGAGTTTTTTGTCTTTTCAAATATTTGTGCCTATTTGACTTTTAAAAAATATGTATTTTAAAGAAGAAGTTTGTGCATTAAGTTTTAACAATTTTAGAAGTAGGCATTATTGCTTAAAAAAAAAAATGAATGAAAGAAAAGAAAATTAAAAAGCATTATACAGGTGAATATATTGATTCTAAAAAAATATTAATATTATACCTCTTTTAGTTATTGCAAATATGTGTATTAATTAATATTGATTCAAATTTTGAATTATATAATACATATATAATTAATTATGAATTATAATGTGACAAATATTGCAGTTTGCAAGAAAACAATTTATCAAATGCCTAGTGTATCCATTAGAACCAATAATAAAAATGTTTATTATTTATTTATTTATTATTTTTAATGTCTATAATACTCACTTGATAAAGAAATGAAAAATACCAAACATCCACTTGATAGGAAACTAATTAAGTAATAACAAAATAGCGTAAAAAATGAATAAATAACCATATGAGATTATTTATCAAAGAAAAAGCATTCTGAGATTATTATTAATTTATTATATTATATTATTTAGTGTTTTTTTTTTCTTAAAAAAAGAAAAAATCCTCTCTGTGTTATAATAAAATAAAAATGTTTAACTCCAATGGAGTAAATAATTGAAAGTAAAATCAAATACTGTACCATATGTTACATATTACCATTTAATTTATACCTTGAAAAAAAAAAAAAAAAAAAAAAAGAAGAAGAAAAGAAAAGAAAAAACAAGATTGGGGCATAAAAATATTTAGTGATGACTCTTTTGATTAATTAAACATTAACTATGAATAATTAAGAGAATTAAACCTCCTACAAAGAGTTAAAAATATTTTCCAGATATTTATAAATATGCGTGTATAGTATATATATATATGTGTGTGAGTGTGAGTTCGTATATAAACACACATACTTAATTAATTGATTTAAAGTGGTTCATTGTATAATATTTTCACGAATATAAAAAGTCAACATTTTATTGTTGTTAGTTCGTTGTAGAAAATAACTGTGAAAGAAGAGAGTAATATAAGATTTATATACGGAAATCTCAGTGAATCTTATAAACAAAGAAATGTAAGATGTTATAAAGATGTTATTACTTTATAAATGATATATCTGTATATATATAAATTACGTGTCACGATGTTTGTCCGGGGTAAACTCCTAAACTAAGGAACCGATTTTAATGAAATTTTGCACACTGTGTGCAGTTTGGTCCAACTTGAGAGATAGGATAGTTTTTATCTCAATTTATTGTCACAATATTGTTTTATTGCAATTATTTGTTAATTATAGACCTTTATTAAAGTTGCTCCAAAATATCTGTGAGTTCCATTAATTTAATTGTTGCCAAAAAAAAAAAAAAAAAAAATACGAGTTCATTTTCTTTCGACATAAAAATAAATACATTTAATCAAACGTGAACGTTAAAAAATTATAAAAAGTTAAATTATGCATCTCACGAAAATTGACGTCATAATCAATTTAAAGATTTTATACACATTGATAAAGTGCTAATGTAGTTCTATCATAGATATCTGTATATATATAAAAATTACGTGACACGATGTTTGTCCGCGATAAACTCCTAAACTAATGAACCGATTTTAATGAAATTTTGCACACTGTGTGCAGTTTGGTCCAACTTGAGAGATAGGATAGTTTTTATCTCAGTTTATTGTCACAATATTGCTTTATTGCAATTATTTGTTAATTATAGACCTTTGTTAAAGTTGCTCCAAAATATCTGTGAGTTCCATAAGTTTAATTGTTGCCAAAAAGAAAAAAATACGAGTTCATTTTCTTTCGACATAAAAGTAAATACATTTAATCAAACGTAAACGTTAAAAAATTATAAAAAGTTAAATTACTCATCTCACGAAAATTGACGTCATAATCAATTTAAAGATTTTATTCGCATTGATAAAGTATGTAGTTATACACAAGCGAAGTGTGACGTCACTGAAAAGTGACACACGAAGTGTGGCGCCAAAGAAAAATCGCCAAATTCAGCTGTGGGGGGATATACTGAAGTTATAATTATCCGAATATAATTACTGAAGTTATATTATAAGTTATAGTTGTGGGTAACAACTATAGTATTTCCCCACAACTGGATTTGGCGATTATGGCTAAATCATAAATCTAAAATAAAAGCATGCAGGTTAACATATTTCATTGCAAATAATCCAGAACGACTTCGTTATCGTTCAAAAAGGCGCCAAAAAAAAAAAAAAAAAAAAGAAAAAGAAAAAAAAAATCGCCAAATCCAGTTATGGGGAAATACTATATACCTTATCAAATTATCAACGTATTACTTAGCCGCAGCAACGCGTGGCCGGGTCTGCTAGTATATATATATTATGAACTAAATTATTAATTAAAATACTTCATAGGCTTTGTCTACGGATATAAATATCAAAATATTATTATTGTTATCTTAATTTTTAATAATGTAGATGATGAAAAACTAATAAAATTAAAATCTATGCATGCATGATAATAAATTTAATTAATAAAAAAAATAATTCGTAATTTTTTTTTTATGCTGACAGCTATGTTTATATATATATATATATATATATATAACCCCTCATTTTCTTTTCGTATTTTAAGAAAGAAGAATGAATGATAATTCAAATAAATTATCTATCATTTTTATTTCCATCGAATTTCAAGTATATCTTGTCATTTTTGTTAAAACATATTGTTTTATTGTTATTTTTATAAACAAAGATAAGCTTGATAATAATAATAAATATAAGCAGAAGTCTGGTATAAAACACTGGGTAATATCACTGGTATAAAACTTACTCGCCTTTCTTACGATCGGCCTAACTATTGTGACGACGCTATTGAGTTGGAAGGCTTTCTTTATCTACAGGGGGTGGTGGCTAGATATGCAAAAAACCCGGGAATTTAAAACGAAGGGAAAAAACCCGGAAGTTTTGGGGAAAAAACTGGGAATTTTGGGAATTTTGCGGGGAAAAAACAAATTAGAAATCTCTAAAGCATGTAATAAGTTGTTTACTTAATATACTAGATGGCAATTTTAAGGACTTTGATATACTGATAAGCTTATAACATTAATTTATCATTTTATTTTCAGTTTTTCAGAACTACAGCCAAATCAGAATTTGAAAAGAAACTTAAGCTTTCTTTATTAAATTAGCACTTAAGATAAATGTATTGGTACAATGTTGGATACAATTTCCATATTATGCAAGCTGAAGAATTGAGGAAAGCAATGTACATAATCCTGTAATAGTTTGAGAAGAGAAATAATTAAGATTTGAAAAGTTCTTTAAACATTTCTATTTTATAAAACTAAAGAATTATTTAAAATAATGAAGTGGTTTTTAGAAAGAAGAGATGGTATTTTATGCAATTACTGCAGTGGTATAGTTTCTTTTACAAGTTATTTTCATAAATATTTCTTATTAGAGTTTGTAAAAAATTTATATACATATTGTTTTCCTGATTTTTATACATATATAAAAAGAAAAAAAAAAGTTTCTGCATTTCTAACACAACAAGAGGAGAAATTTTTCGAATTACTTATACATTTCCCTAAAACATATTAAATTTAAGAATTCTTCTTCTTTTTCTTTTCTTTTTTTTTTCTTTGTTGTAATAAAAAAAAAGAAAGAAAAAAGAAAGAAAGAAAGAAAAAGAACAATTTAAAAATTATCAGGTAACAAACTAATTTCTTACATACTTCACTTAAGTTTAATGAAACTTGAATTTAGTTGGGTTTTTTCCTGAAATCTTAAGTCCAATTCTCTAATTGTTTCATAGTACATTCATAAACCAATTATGAATAAAAAAATTAAGTGTTATTAATTCTCATTAAGAATGGAAAGGATATCTCAAGAACGTAACAAAATAATATTAATGAATAATGACAGAAACTTACTGTTAGTGTTAGCACCGCATTAATTATAATTAATTATTTTCTACGTTTTCAGAATAGACATCGAAAATGCTCGAATTAGCTGGAAAGGGAAACGAAAAGGAAATCTATGCAGGAATTAAAGTTGAAGTTAATTTAAAGATCGAAGGCTAAATAATTAACAAAAGTTATAAAAATATTCATAATTTCAAAATTCCCAGTTTTGGGGAAATTTCAAAATTCCCAGGGTTAAAAAACGGTTTTTTCCGGGAAAAAACCGGGTGTTTTGAAAGCCTTACATCTCTTCTCAGGGCCCAGTTGGATCGGTCGAAGTGTTCCAGAGGCTGGACTCACCCAATATTCAGCTGCAATTGGTAAAGATTTCAGCGGATTTTATATCGTACTAGTGCTACACAATGAGCCGATCCCTAAGGCTAAGGCTGGTAAGGAGACATGCCATCACAATTTTGATCCTCCAAGGAAAACAACTGAAAACTTCATTGAGGAAAAATGAAACGGGGATTCTTTATTTTAATTATGATTCTATTACTAAACAAATATAAAATAAACTTAATAAACACTAAAATGTGATCTGACACCGTTTTACCAGAGCTACTTTAGTGAGGTTCTGGTTTTACTCCATTCCATCAGCGGAAAGATCGAAATTAAAATTTGAAAGATTAGATGCCCTCTGTTGGAGAGAAATTGTTATTTAAGGACCACGGATTAAAAGAGTATATGATGTATTACGAATGTTACCGAAAAGTAGTAATTTTCATCTTATAGATAGAGGGCGACCAGATCTCAAAAATTCGCCAATCAGTTTACATTTCTGGCTGTTCATTCACGGAAATCGGATGATGACTGAAGCCGAAGGCGGGCTTTCACTTTCTTCCGATAAGTTTCAAAGATACTACACCAGGCGGCGATCGAATCGCTTTCCTACACTCGGCTGAATTAATGCGGAAAAGAAAGCTACGGTTGCCGCGCTCGCTGCCCGATCTCGTTTTAATTCCTATACAATCTTCTTCCATGTTAAAGACGTTCTCCAAACTGTTCACTACACTGCGTTGTTTTACTTCTAAATTACACCCAAGTTAATTAATTGTCTTTAATGGGTCATAAAATTAATTTTTTATTAAGGAGATAATTTCGAATTAAAATAAGTTCTCTAAAATAAATTATTCCAAAATTATTAGACAGACAAAGAATTTCGTTAATTATTTGTTTTATTAAATTTTTTACCTTCTCTTACAATACTAATACTTTATTTAATTCAAGTTTATTTTCATTCAAAACCACTTTAGGTAGAACTCAGACTTAATTGAAAGAGAGAGAAAAACGGAGTAGTTATAAAATATTTTCTTTCTTTTTTTATAGACTATAAAATTTTGACTCACCCAGAGACGAATCATAGATGTTAGGCAAGCTAAAACTGTAGGATAAGACTTCTCACATCTTTAATCTTTATAATTAAACACAAGCAACACAATCGATGGCAGTAGATTCCATAATTTGAAGGCACTTCTGGATCCATGAATAGGGCGAACCACCAGAGACTCCATAAGATAAATTATTCCCAGAGGCAAATCAGGGATGTTTGGCAAGCGAAGGCTGTGTCTTCTGGTCTCTCATATCTTTAATATTTGTAATTAAATACAATCAAAGGCAGTTGATGTGGAATGAAGCAGGATCCCTATATCTGGAGAACCACCGGGGGATTCCATCACTGTCTCTGCCGAAGAGAAGGTGACCAAGAACCAGTTCTTTCACTTCTAATAATGCTCGTCGAGGGCTTATAGCTCCGATAGCATGGGTTGCGTTTTTTTCTGATCCTCCTTTCAAATTTTATGACTGTTATAAACTATCGTCTTGCTTTTTTCTTCTATAACGTCAAATGGGTCGTCAGTCACTCTACGAGATCCCTATCTCCCATTTTCCCCCTGTCTCCTCCTTCAATTTTACAAGCAGCTTTCCACTTTTAAATATAAATAGATATTGTTCTTATTTACAAGAAAAAACTTTTTCATCCAAATATTTATATGCAGATCAAAGATTAATTTCCATTATTCTAACAATATATATATATATATATATATATATATATATATATATATATATATATATATATATATATATATATATATATATATATATACATAAATATATATATACATGTAAATGACACATTTTTTTTTATTTATATATATAAATAATGTGTAATTTTAATTACAACACCATCTTTCTTTTCTATTAAAAAAAAAAATACATACTATATATGTAAGTAGATAAAATTAATAGTCATGTAAGTAGATAAAATTAATAATTTATACAAGATCATGGCTGGGATTGCAGTTCCTCACTTAGGCCTATCGTAAGTGTAACTCCTGTCTTAAAATGTAAACAAAACACAAATCGTATTGCAGTGTCTCACTATCTTACGACAACCTCAGAGCTATCAGTCGAGTTGCACCGCAATATCAAGTTAAGATCGTTCTTAAACACGCCCACTCTTAAGATGATTCATAAGATTAAGAACAATCGTAAGACTGAGGTACCGCAATATTAGCCTTTTTTTTTAAACAAGTGTAAGGTAAATTTTTTATACCAACTATGGGGAAAATGCCAGAGCCGAGAATGATACCCGAGCATTCCACTTACTGTGCAGATGCTCAATTTTAAAGTTTTTTAAATATAAATAAGAAACATTAATTGCATTACAGGAACACAGTCAATATTTCACTACCATTCTAAAAACTTTTTACTTTCTCTTATCTATATATCTATGGTAGAGAAATTACTGTTTTGGGGTCAAATTTTGGATATTGAGATATTTTTATATTTACAAGTTTGGAGGTCCCCTCAATCTAAAAATCATGTTTTTAGCAATTGGTCTCTGCGTCTGTTATCATCATATCTCAAGAACAAATCGTAGCAGGAGGTGTAAACTCTGTATTCTAAATCGATATCATACAGCGATTTTACATTAAAGTTTTCTATGAAATCAAGCTAATGGTTCTTGTACAAGGGCATCCGAAAGAAAAGAAAAAGTCTGTAGACATTTTAAAAATTCATAACTATTGAATGAATTGATAGAATTGAATGCGGTTTGTTAAAAAATCATTCTCGTGAAGGGGGATGTTTTTTGGTTAAAAAAAAAAAAAAAAAAAAAAATAGAAATTATGTTTTTTGTCGATAAACAAATTTGTGCGTGACCAGATCACACATTTTCATGAAAAACTGTACTTATTCTCATGCAAATGTTTACAGGCATATAAATCCTATTCTATGTGTCTGTCGTCACCACAAATTACAGTTTCCAAACGAGTTATAATCAGTGTTGGGCATAATTGATTAAAAAGTAATTGAATTACAATTAAATTATAATTATAATTCCTTTACTGTCAATCAATTAACAAGTAATTGATTGGAAATAAATTGAATTACTTATTCAATTTATTTGTAATAATTAAATTTATTTCTAATCAATTACTTGTTAAAAAACTGACAGTAAAATAATTGTAATTGTAATTTAACTGTAATTCAATTACTTTTTAATCGAATATGCCCAACACTGGTTATAATACTGCCAACTGCAGCTTCAGTCGGCGGTTCTTACATGAGGGAAAACATCTTCACCACTATAGTGCAATCACGTTTCCTAAAACTAGCAGTGTGGAACAGCCCAAAGGCTTGGAGGGAAGGGAGGGGGGGGGGAATAGACCAACAGCTTGGAATTTGGAAAACATCCAGTAATCCGACGCTTCCTTATCGCTTATTTTCTCTGAATCAGATGACTGTGTCCCCTATTTTAAAATTGGACTCGTTGAGTCAGCGCTTGCGCAGAGGCTTCTATGATATCAAAAAATGTGGTCGAACAATAGCCCTTTATCCACCAAGTCAGCATCGCATTTAAAACTTCATGTATGCACAAGTAGGAGGCAAAATAAGGAATAAACTGTTCTAATCGCAAAATCGTGCAATTGATAGAACTTTTATTTGCATATTTTTATTTTACATCTGTGAGAAAAATTTAACTATATGTCTAACTATCGTCGACAAAAAAATTAACTATATCTTTTTCGTTACAAAAAAAAAAAAAAAAAAAAAAAAAATCCCTTTATGAGAATGATTTTTCGCAAAGTGCGTTCAATTCTATCAATTCATTCAATAGTTATGAATTTTTAAAACGTCTACAGACTTATGGCACACCCTGTACATTAGATCTGTGGTGAAATTTCTGGTAAGTACATAGTAACATTTATAAGCTACCCTAAACAAAATGGAATGAATTTTTTTTTTTTTTTTATATGCATAAAAGCACGTTTTGTGTGTATTGTGATATTTAAATCATTTATCATTCGTGTACAGGGTACAGTCGGCTGCAAAATTATTCGAGCACTAGCAATAATCCCTGTCTAAAAAAAGTACACTTAATACTGCTTTGTTAAATAAATCCTTATCGAGTCATGTTCTTAGTCAGTCTAAGAACATGATTCGACAAGGATTTATTTAACAAAACAGTCTTAAGTGTACTTTTTTAATCTAGGAATTATTGGCTAGTGCTCGAAAAATTATGCTGCCGACTGTATATTCGTGTACAGGGTGTTGAGGTTACATTTGGAAATTGCTGGGAGTGTATTTCATTTTGTGTTAAGTGTTTTTCATATAACATTAAATTTAAGTATACCATATGATGCGTATATAGTTTATAAACAATATACAGGATTGCCGAAAATTAAGCTAAGTGTTCTTTTCTATTGTATGTAATTGATGGAAGCGCTTTTCTACATTTTGCTATTTGACAAATGCTATTAAGGAAGGAAAATTAATTTTTTATACCCATACTTTATGCAAAGTATTTCTTGAAGTTCTATTTTCAACTCTCCTTTTTTCTACAATATCACATTTTAAGGTGCCTTGAATACGAAAGCCCAATTTTTAGCGGTTTATCTGCATGTATATCTGGTATCAGCATAACTTAAAAATAAATAACTACAAGAAATTCAAATTTAGTATTTTTAAATTAGTATTAAATGGCCACTTGAAAAATTTGATCAAGATTGGTAAGTTTGAAGACAAATTAAAAATAGCTTTGAAATTTGTTTGTTTTTTAATGATTTGTTTTAAGCACGATCTTAAAAATGTGCCACTGTTGATTTCCAAAAATATGGGATATGTTCCAAAAAAGGGAAATTATTTATTAATGAGGTGTACAATGTATCCTGTAAATTACTTTGAGCACCTCAAAACATAAAACTACTCAAGATGGTTATCTTACTATTTCCCATGTGATTTTTTTGGCTGCATACAACTAGTACTATGCTGCCATACATGTGCATCATACGAACTATAAAAGAGTTGAATATTAATAGATTTAAAGAGGGGTGTTCACTGTGCCTCTGGATCCACTGTGCCCCATCCTCCCCTACCTCCTCAAATTTTTCGATTTACCAGAGTATTATTTTTAATCACTAATAGTCCCTTTTTGTTAGCTGTCACGATAAAATATCATTTAAAGAAATATTTAAAAAAACATCTTTCACCTGTAGAGTTCCTAAACAACATTTACATAGATGGCATTATTAGAAACCATTATACAATCGAAAAAAAATTATCTGTATCTTTAGAATTCATAAAAATTTTGAAAGAGATCAGTTTAAATTTGCATAAAGAGCATATCAATTCCACAATTTTGCGAGAGCTAATGGAAAAAGGAAGGTATTATCACAGTCAATAATTCAGAAACATTTGGTTAAGAGAATTTCCCTTATAAAGTCCTAGGCATAGCCTGGAATTGAAGACGTACTATATTTTGAAGTTAACGGATTAATAAATTCTGTTGCGAAAAAGACTAACACCACACGATTCATTTTATAAGCACTGGGTCATATTTTTGATCTCATAGATAGGATCCTTTATATTAAAGGTTAAAATTTTTATGCAAAAATTCTAGTGATTAGGAGAAATTGGGATGACAAACTGAACGAGGATTTAAGTTTACTGTAGTAAAATTGGTGTAAAGAATCACCAGTATTGTCACATTTTTTTGTTCCACTCTATTATTTTTCGGACATTGCACCGGAAGATATTGGTAAGTATGAATTACACTTTTTTTCGGACTGAAGTATGAAAGACTACAGAATTTATGCCATTTTTCTTTAATGATTGATTTGTTTAAGTTGCTTTATCTATCATATGTTTATATTTTCCAGTTAAGAAAATATCTAACAAGGAAACATTCAAAAGGTGTCGTCTTCAAAAAATATTGAAAAATATATATGTGATTCTACTCTTCATAAAACACCAGAAAGAGAAAAAATTATCGGCTGAAATGAATTATAGCGAGCACAAAAAATTATCAAAATTAAGCATTTTTGGCGATTTAGCGCTGTTAGGCGATAAGTTCCCTAGCACCCAGATTGCCGTGTACGAACAGACCGTGTTTTGCTTCTCCGCCAAGTACTCAAAATCAATCGCCTAACAGTGTGAAATCGCCAAATATTATTAATTTTGATAATTTTTTGTGGTCGCTGTTATTCATTTCAACCGATAATTTTTTCACTTTCTGGTGTTTTATGAATAGTAGAATAGAGGTCTGCACGGGCCGAAAATTTGAGGCCCGGGTAAGGCCCAGCCAGTACGAAAGCTTGCATACCCGGCCCGACCTGTTTATTTTTTGCTAGTGTATGGCCCGGCCCGGTCCGGACATAAAACGATAAAATCAGGCCCGACCCGGCACGGCCCGGTTCAAAAACATGTAAAATACAAAAAAAAAAAAAAGAAAAAGAAAGAAAACAAAAGAAAGAAAGGAAAAAGAAAAAATGTATGCCTTTCTATGAAAAGATTTTTAGTATGGTGTTTTGCAGAGGTTTTATATAGCCAAGCAATAGAATGTTCTTTAACAAAACTGCTGAACTTTTACAAGATAATTATATAGAAACAGAAATTCTTTAATACAGACAAATCACAAAGTCAAACAGAAAGCCAATTCGATAATATTAGCATTCATCATACAATATCGAATTATAGGAAGGTATTTAAAATGGTTAATACTACTAAAAATGCACTTTCAACCACTTCCTCTTACATACCGTAATGTATCCGAATCTTTCATGTGATCCGGTAAACAAAACTTTAATGCTAATCTACCCATATTCCATAGAAAAATTGCTACTGTCCATGCTAAAAATGATGCTACTTTCGACCACTGGAGTAAAGAAAAATTAGTTTTAGAGAAAAACTTACAGCGGAAGGATTTTTTATAGTCTTCATACTACCTAAACTCTAAAGACCATAGGAAACAAAGCCTTATACACAGTAACGTATCTAATTTCTTTTGTTTGTACATGTGCGCAAACTGGTATTTACATGCATACTACTTTGAATAGGAAAGCATCTAATATTATTTTAAATAAAATATATTAATTTCGAGACATGCTAAAAATATTTGCGGAAAATCCGATTTCGAACAAACAGACTGATAGGCAATTAAATTGAAGTTACAGACATTTTTTAACAAAATAAAATTTTATGTGACATACCAACTTGTAAAATTATGTAAAATAAATGAATGAAGAAATATTTTACCATTTTCTTTTTCGTTGATTAACGAGGAGACTAGAAAAAGATTCGGGCCAACACGGCCCGGTAAAAATTTCATTCAGGCCCGGCTCGGCCCGATTACACATAAAAAAAATTGAACCCGAGCCTAAAAAAAAAAATTAAAGACCGAGCCCGGCCCGGCCCGAAAGCAAATTGAAAAATTCGGCCCTCTAGAGTAGAATCACATATATTTTTTCCAACATTTTTTGAATACAACACCTTTTGAATGTTTCCTTGTAAGGATATTTTCATTAATTTTTTTTTTTTTTTTTTTTTTTCTAATCGAATTAGTGTACATCAAAATGCCAATATGGTTTAAATGATTTTTATAATTTATGACTTGACTTTAAATTTGATTCTAAGAAGGGGAAGAAGGACTAAGACCAATTACTGTTTGGTAATTCGATTATTACTTTCTCTTACGTATGGTAGAAAAAGTATTGTTTTTGTGTCAAATTTCAAAATTAAGTTTTTGTTATATTTACACGTTTTGAGGTCCTCTGAATCCAAAAATCATGTTTTTAGTGGTTGGTCTGTGTGTGTGTGTGTCTCAAGAACACATCTCAAGAACAAATATTAGCAGAAAATCCAAACTCGATATTCTAAATGTGTATCATATAGAGATGCTACTAAACGTTTCGTTGAGATCAAGCAAAGAATTCGTGAACAGGGACATCCAAAAGAATTCAAATACGTTACATGTATGGGAGAAATCGCCGGTAAGTAAAGTTTAACATCTATAGACTGCACTAAACCAAATGAAACGAATATATATTTTTTATATGCATAAAAACATGTTTAATGTTGAATATGGTATGGAAATCATACACTGTTCGTTTACAGGGCTGCACAAAAGAATTAGTTTATAGTGCGACCATACTTGAAAATTGATGGAAGTGTATTTCAGGTTGTGCCGTGTGTTATTAATATATAATTATGTATATGTGCACTATGTGATGTTTATATAACCTTCAGAAGTTATAGAGGGCTACCAATATTTAAACCATAACATTCTTTTTTATTGTTAGTGGAAGTGCTTTATTATAATATTTCACCATGTCCAGGAAAACTGCTCAGAAATTGAAATTAATTCCTCATAGCCACGTGGTATATAATGTATTTTTTTAAGCTAAGTATTCTTCGCATGTTTTTTTTTTTTTTTTTTTTTTTTTCATATTTACACATTTTGAGGCTTCCTGAATGCTGGAGTCAAGTTTTTAACGTTTGATCTTTGTCTGTCTCTTTGAGAAAATTAAAAACAAATATTTTCTTGTGATTCAAATGTTGTGTTTTGAAGTTAATACGCTTGCTACTAGGAAAGTTTGATCAATATTGATGTTTCAAGGAATATTCGTGTGAAAGTTGTCTGAATAATTTTAAATGAACTTTTGAATTTAGTAACAGATTTGAATTCTGTATAAATATATATACAAAAATGTAATGGGGGTTGATCGGGCGGTAGCACACAAAATTATTTGTAAAATAAAGCTGCTCCGAAGTCTGATTGAAATGTTTTAACATAGGTTTACATAATAGTACTCGTTATCTTACCTCTTAATCTCCAATCTGTATTTATAGTACTAAATTCCAGGGTAAGAGAAAGTTGTGTGAGTGACACACCAGATTATTATTATTATTATTATTATTATTATAGTTATTGTGAACTCTAGAGAGTTTAGGTAAAGAGTGTGTGGAAAAAAGTTAATATTTCGTTTAGAAAAGAAAAGACCACACATTTCTCATCCTGGCCGTAATTCGCGCGCTGTTGTATTTGATTTGTGATGTAGAACGGAAATGTAAACTCCGTAAGAAAAGAATGTTTTAAATACTTTTTTTTTAAACGAAAATTATTAAATCAAGAAAAATCTTCTCTGGTTTTTACTATCGAAATAATATGCTTTAAAATTTTCTTCCTCCCTTTTCCCCGAAATTCTTATGTACTTACTGTCATTCACTACGGTGTGTTTGTGAATCTCCTCAACATAATTTAACTGTTGCCAATTTTTTTTTTTTTTTTTTTTTTTCGACAGAATAATAAAAAAAAGTACATTTATTTAAAATGCGGAAAATAAATTAGAAATATCAGGCGTATAGTTACAAATAAGATACCAAATGAAAGGGAAAAGTTTTGTGAATCCGATGGATTCCGTTGTCCGACCGATTTCCGTTGTCCGACCGATAAGCTGTTTAAGCTTATCGGTCGGACAATTAGATTTAAAAAAAAAAATTTTTTTCTTTTTTTCAAATTAAATTTTATTCTAACTTCGAAAAGATTTATGTGATACGATACATTAAGAATTTGGGTTTTAAAAGTTTTTTAAATAGATAATTTTAGATATTTGTTAATCTTCATAGAATGATACAGAAACATGTTTACTTGAAATTTAATTTTTGAAGGCTTGCTCTGAGGAATAATCTTTCACTTCATTCCTTGTAAATAACTGTAATATTATTTTTAAATATAAACATAATTTTCATATTTAAAAACTCTTTTAAAAATAAGTTAGAGTCTTTGATTTATTTAATAAATTTGACTCTGAAATCATTTAGTAAAAATAAACGTTTTAGGATTTTGATTTATCGAATGTTCCATTAAAAAACAATATTACTTTTGTTTTTAAAATATATGATATGATATGATATAATATATGGGAACCGCCGAACGAGAATCCCTTTTTTAGTTTCTTCTGTATGTATCAGAAGAAAGTGTTGGATTCGTGAAAATTTTCAAATTTAAGTTTTTTATGGATTTACACGTTTTGAGATGACTTGAACACGATTTGACTATTTTTAGAAAAAGTCTGTCTGTGTGTATAAAATATTTTGTAGATGCTGAACCAATGAATAAAATTTAACCAAACTTGGTTATTTAGTTGGACTCTGACCTAAACTGGAGCTAATTATACTTGAGGATCAATTACTCAACAGGTAGCGTTGTCATTCCCTTTTTTCATAATTTTTAATATGGCAGTATAGAACAAACTTTCGTATAAATGTACATAATGAGAGTAATTTTTAATGAATGATTGTAAAATTAATATGAATTATTGATAATAGTTGTAGTAGGAAAAAAAATATATGTAGGAACTCTTCCCCCGGAGGGGTAAATTTTCAGAATGGCTCTCTTTCAAAGGAACTCGTCAGTACCTTAGAAACGAATGATTACAAAAACAAAATTATCTTTAAAAAAAAAAAAAAAAAAAAAAAAAAAAAAACGCATTTTTATTTTTATTTTATTTATTTATTTATTTTTTTAAATGTCCAAAGTTCAGTTTCTCTCGGCATTTAGTGTTATATGGTTCTGAGATGAAAAACCATTTGCATTCATTATGGAAAAAACATTTTAACAAATAATAATTTATAAATAATTTGTACTGCTTGAATTTACTTAAGATAATATAGAAGAAAGGTTTGTTGTGACCACAACATACTAGTTTTCAATAGCAAATAGTTTTTGCGAAAATCGAAACACATTTATCCACTGATAAAGTTTTATCTTTATAGATGTTATATTTTTAAACAAAAGTAATAAAAATATTTTATAGTCGAATAACACATCTGAAATCTTTAGTTGTAATAAGTAAATAAATACATTTTCACCAGAATTGCTCCAAGCAATATTGAGAAATTCTAAATTGTTATTATGAAGGGAATTATTAAAATGTTACTAAGTAAAAATATGAACATTATAATTCACTGTTGTATTTCATTTTAGCGTTGTTGATTTAAGTAGCCTGCACAATTGGGTAAGTTGATTGGTTGGTTGGGTTTTACGTCATACGAGTGCTGCGCAATGGGCAATTGGCGACGGTCTGGGACTTACCCCTAGAGATGGTCCGGAGACATGCCATTACAATTTTGATCCTCCACGGTAGGGATATAATTGGGTAAGAGAAAGAAGTTATCTTTTCTAAGCAATTTTTCTAGGCAGGGTACAAATTTATAAAGCACATTCTTCAGTCTAAATTGTTATTATGAAGGGAATTATTAAAATGTTACTAAGTAAAAATATGAACATTATAATTCACTGTTGTATTTTATTTTAGCGTTGTTGATTTAAGTAGCCTGCATAATTGGGTAAGTTGATTGGTTGGTTGGGTTTTACGTCACACTAGTGCTGCGCAATGGGCAATTGGCGACGGTCTGGGACTTACCCCTAGAGATGGTCCGGAGACATGGCATTACAATTTTGATATTCCACGGTAGGGATATAATTGGGTAAGAGAAAGAAGTTATCTTTTCTAAGCAATTTTCCTAGGCAGGGTACAAATTTATAAAGCACATTCTTCAGTTACATCCAATATTAAAAAATATATTTGCTTAATTTTGAGCAACCTTAAATATTGTCGATAAACTGCATATGCATAACATAATGTACATAAATATAATACAACTAGCAGGCTTCGCCCGCTTCGCTGGACCCTATTTTTAAATGAATCACTATAATTACTGAATTTTCAAAATTGCATTAATTTTTATCACGTGAAAAAAAAAAAAAAAAAAAAAAAAAAAGCGAAACAAAATCTGATTAGGAAAAATGTCGATTTGTAAGTATCGAAAACCTCTATGTACCAATTTTGAATGATCTAACTCTATATATATATTTTTTTTTGCCCCTCCGCCCCCCCTCCCGTCCCTCCTAATAACGTTACACTTTCGAAAATATCAATATTCGACTTGCAGGCCTCTAAAACCAATCTGTACCAATTTTGAACGGCCTAACTGCATTTCTATTTGTTTTTGCCCAGTACTGTTATCAGTACTAAGCTTGCAATCGATTTTTCACTAACTTTCCGACTATCTGGACATTTGAAACTTTTAGGATAGCTCATAACACGGTGACAATACATTTTTCTAATAATTTTTGTCAACTATTTCAGGTCCCACTGCCTTCGGCAGCGCTTATATTATTTGACAGAAAATTTATTTAACTAACTTCCCGACTAGCTAGACATTTGAAACTTTCATAATAGTTCAGAACACGGTGAAAATGCATTTTTTTAAATACCTTTAGCCAACTGTTTCGGGTTCCTGCTGCCTTCGGCAGCGTTACCAGTACAAAGCTTGCAATCGATTTTTCACTAACTTCCCGACTAGCTAGACATTTGAAACTTTCAGGATAGCTCAGAACACGGTGGCAATACATTTTTTTAAATACTTTTAGTCAACTGTTTCAGGTCCCTACTGCCTTCGGCAGCGTTCATATGATTCAACAGAAAATTTATTTAACTAACTTCCCGAGTAGCTAGACATTTGAAACTTTCGGAATAGTACAGAATACGGTGAAAATGCTTTTTAAAAATATTTTTATCCAATTGCTTCGGGACCCTGCTGCCTTCGGCCGCGTTTCCAGTACAAAGCTTGCAATCAACTTTTAACTAGCTTCCCGGCTAGATAGCCATTTGAAACTTTTATAATAGCTCAAAAGACGATAGCAAGGAATTTTGTTTATACTTTTATCCAATTGCTGGGGTTCCGGCTGCCTTCAGTAGCGTTTATATGATTCAACAGAAAATTTAAAAACATGGTTTATAAAAATTTTTTTATCTTATAATTATTATACATTCTCTCTCTATATATATAGGATGCAAAAACAACAATAATAATAAAAAAATGTACTTACGATGAATTACGATGTACATACGCAGAATTAAATGTTGGAATGTCTAGTAACGTACTGTACTGTGCAAAAAATAAAACAGAAATAACGTACAGTAAATTCTCGATTATTCGCGAGCGCTTTTAAAGGGCGGGATCAAGAGAAAGGGTTTTCTCAACAAGAAACAAAAGCAAATGATTGCTTTATATAAAGAACTGTATTGCTCTTGTTTTATTTTTTGTACAGTAGATTTTCTAATTAAAATTTTTATGAGTTATTCGAAATTTACGATATTCTTAATACGTCAGAAGAGAGCAAAATTTCTCCTTTGCGTTATTAGTCCATTAACACCTCTAGACTCTAGAGGTTACAGAAGCGGGGAAGCCACCAACTCCACGGAGGATCAAAATTTGATAGAATATGTCCAGACTATCCGTATAAGTGAATCTCAGACCGCCACTAATTGCTCACGGCGTAATTTTAGTACAACTTAAAACATACTTATCCTCAACCTCAAACTAAATTATACGAATGCCTTCTTTTACTTTAAATGCAATTGATGCGAGTGCTTGACTAAATTATACAGCGTCCAAGAAATCTAGCAATACATTCACTTGCACAGTGAGGTTTAAATCAGAATTGTTAATAAAAATTTCTTCTTTTAAACTGCACAGCAAAAGAAAATAATGTGTGTGCCACAGTAGATTACTTTTGGAATACTTTTTAATTTTCAGATCAATGATCTTAGGAGTAAATTATAACCAACTTTTACTCGGTGAATTCTAAAGTTGTCCTGTGATGAACTGTTGGCATTAACTACTTACCAAGTGCATCAGCCCTTTGCTATTAGCCACCTGGTGTTTGAGCAAGTATTACAGTGTAGTCTGACGCACGTGTGTTGTTATTGACATGATAAATACTGAAGTGGCTTCTCTCTCTTTCCATCTTTTTACTGCAGGTGTAGGCCTTGACCCTGCGCAGGTGTAGGGTCAGCTCTCGCTAGCCTCCCAGCAAGGAAGACCTATTCTCTGTGATGCAATTGAGATAGTGGAAGTGTTTTAAATTTGACGGGAAAGGGGGGACAAAATGGGTTTGGAGTAAAGTAAGAGAAAAGTTAATTGCTGAGCATTTTCTGTCTTAATCGAAAGTAAAGTTATTATGGTCGATTATGGGACGAAACATTATGTTATTTTTGATTTATGATGTGTCTCATATCTGAAAACGGTTGATTCTCAATGGAAGTAAAAGGAACAATAGATTTATAGTACAGGAAAAAAAGTGAGGAAATAAAAGCATTTAAAATTGAATTTATTAAAAAAAAAAAAAAAAATCTTTGTAGTCTGTAAAATTAAAAAATGAATTTAATGAGAGATTTCCATTAATGTAATCCTCAAAATAAACTTATTTGAAATATTAGAGTTCATACCGTTATTCTAACATTATGAATTTTGTATGGCTACCTTATTAGCAAGGAAGAAAGCCTCTGTGATGCAACTGAGATATTGGAAATGTTAAATTTACCAAAAAAATAGGGAGATATTGATATTGGTGTGCGAGTTAAGACTAATTGCGTTCTCGAGGGACGTGGGTGGATGCCCTCTGTGGGGGTCCTAAGGGATCCTAGACGTTTTCACCTGAGTTTTTGCGAAAGCCAAGGAAATTTCCGAAAGACTAGGCTAACGAGTGCAACTTGGATCAATAAAAGTGGGAAAACGTATTTGGAGTAAAGGGGGAAAAAAGTAAATTGCTGGGCATTAATTTTCCATCTTAACTGAAAATAAAGTTATTATGGGCGTGTTTTATTGAACGTCGATAAGTACGTAATTATGTAATAAAAATTGTGAAACTGGCAAAAAATAATATTTGAATTTAACCCTTTGTATCCCACCGGGACTTTAAAGTCCCATCAAAAAAATTCCTCAATATAGCTTAAATTTACTACAGGATTTCATTGGGACTACAGTTTAAGCTTTAGTCCTTACAGTTTAAGCTCTCTCTATAGTTAAGCTATAGTTTAAGCTAAATTTAATATTTTCGCGACCGCTGACGTAGATTCACGTAATTTGAAAATCTGTAACTCCATCAGTGGGCGTTTCTTCCGTAATTTGTATGCTATTTATTTCTAAAATATATAACCAATATTCACATTTTTACAATGAAATATACTATGGATACAAATACTTTGACTAGAAAGAAAATTGTTACAATGTATATCCATTTCTAATATAAATGTGAATACAGAAAATTTTGTTCTGAAATATTGTAACATGGGATAATAACGCCCACAGGCGGACCATACTGTCAAAAATTCAAAATCATGCGCTCACGAAAGTGTTAATATGAGATGATTCTCATGTATAAAGAAATATAATAAAAAAGTTTCAAACTATTTTTCCAAAAATAAAATAATTTGGGATATATTTACTTAGAACATTAGCCATATTAGCCATATATTTACTTAGAACAGAATTGGTTGTACATATTTGTATGTAATGCTGCAATCTATTGTCAAAACGGAAATAAATTTGCTTTCTAAGATTTATTGTAATATTGTTTCTTAATCAAAACATATGTTCCTTGTAAAATATGTTTTGAGCCATGTTATTTAATATAGTTAAATTAACTAATAATTAATATTAAAAAACCAATTTGCATGCTAAAAAGTGGGAAAACGGCAAATATTGAATTTTATGTTTTAGTTATATACTTACTTAGAACAAAATTATTTGTATATATTTTTATGTAATGTTACAATCTTTTGTCAAAATAGAAATAAACTTGCTTTCAAAGATTTGCTGTTAAGCTAATCCTTAGTCAAAATATATATTTCTAATAAAATATGTTTATAATCATATTATTAACTAATAATTAATATTGTAAAATCAATTGTATTCAAAATATATATTTATGCTTTATGTTTGGTCAACATATATTTTCTAAATATTACCTTTATTCTCGATGTTTCAGAGTGTACGGAGGAATGCTTGGTTTTCACGCACTATTAGCCTTGTTACTAGGAAACAACATTAACAGGCTGAATTTCCTCCGTTGGGAGGCACAAAGGCTCCATTTTAGTAAACATCGATGTTAACCAAACTAATTCATAACCTATGGAGAAATGTGCCCCATTATTATTGATTACATAATACATACTTTTAAATTCCGTTTACACGTTCATAAAACTCATGACCGTTAAGTCAGCTATTTCTTTCTCTCTTTCCCTCTCTCTCTCTCTCTCTTTTTTTTTTTTTGGCTAATTTTTCAAATTTATTTTGAAATCGTAAAAATAAAATTTCCTTTAGTGAAGTTTCACATTTTACAGCTTCAAAACTCGAATATCATTATCATTCTTATTATTATTTGTAAAATAAGGACTAATTTAATGATCATGAATTTTCTGAACATCAAAACGGAATTTAAAAATACGTATCAAGTAATAAATGGTACAATTTCTGATAGGGTTTACATGGGGTTTAACATGAGGTTTTGTTGATCTTGACGCCCTCTGATAGGAAATCTTAAAATCATTTTACAGGAGGGTCCTTGGTGACGAAAATGGAGAAACTAGGGTATTGGCGACGTTTTGTGCCTTTTGCGAGAAATAAATAATTTCAGAAATTTTTAGTTTCGAAATTTTGCGTTTAGTAGTTGAGAAGTTAGCTTAAATTTCTAGAATATTAGTGCAATTCCCAAAAGTCAACACCTATCTGGTGGCCGAATCAGCTATAGCTTTCAGTTGCTAGTTGCCGGGTTCGAACCTGGTTCAGACAGCGATGTTCACAGTTGTCTGGAATCCATTTTAAGAAGTTAGAATTCTAATTAGACTTAGTGTGCAAAAGTGACCATAAAGCGATAACCTAAAGTAAAACCACCAAAATATCTGTATAAAGGAAAGTTTATGAGAGTTGGACATAATTCTCAAATTTGTGAAGTGTCAATAACACTAGCCATTGAATTGTGTAAGCCGTTTCTGGGCCTATGTTTGAAAGTTTGTTGCAGTGAATTTCTATTATACTTATGGTGTTATAAAATGCGTAACAGTGAATTTTGATATTTAATATGTACATAATAAGTAAAAATGATTTGCTGAGTAAAGAATGATACAAATAGAACGTTGAGGCTTCTGATCTTCAGATCCACTACTATAAAATGTCAAAGAAAAGTGATCTTTAAAAATCACATTTTAATAATAATAATAATAATAATAATAATAATAATAATAAAAAGCATTTAAATTGGTCCATATCTGTTTGAAGGCACTAAGGATTTTTTTTTATTTTTTAGTGAGTATCGATGTGAACCAAACTAATTCGTAACCCATGGTGAGAAATGTGTTTCATTATTATTAAGGGCTATAATGAACACACAAAGACAGAGAGGTAGAAAGAGAAAAAGGCTTTAAATCTACAATACTATTCTTTTTGGTTGGAAGTTAAAATGATGTATTCTCGTTTTAATCTTATATAAAAATTTGGAAAATATTTGACTTCAATTTTTTTATATGTTTGTTTGCGTTTTAACTACCTCAAATATTTTTTATGAAAGTGATACATGTTATTCAAGTTCTCCTGCTGCATGTTCCATATTGAAAAAGCTGTTAATATTTAGCACTACTTTTTTATTTTGCTTTTTGTTTACTTATTGATGTCTTAATTTAGTGCAAATCAAGTTATTTGTTATTCTATAGAGAATTTGGACATACTGGGAATTCTAATAAAAGCCTAACATTAAAAATTTCTTTTCATTTTTTAAAAATAGTTTTTAAAGTTTTTCATGACATTAAAAAAGCAAATGTAAATATGATTTGCAAATAAGCAATTTACGCTTTGTTCTAAAAAATTCTTATAAAAGTGGACTTTATATTATTTTCTGCAACGATGTCTATTATTGAAATGCTTGCCGCTTAAAATAATAATAATAATAATAATAATAATAATAATCAGTCATCCAATTTCTGCAACTAAATAAGTAAAATTACAGTTTAAATAGTAGAATTGAAAATATAGGATGCCGCAATCCTTGTTAATGTAAAAATATTATGTATTATTTATTTATTTTCATTTTTAGGTAAGCATATATTGACATACAAATAAGTGTTTGAATTCTTGCTGAATCATTGTTGACAGAAAAAAAAAGGAAAATACTATTAATTAGATAATTAATCAGTTTATAGATAATTAATTAACTATCCTACTAATTAATTATTCTTAAAAATTTAACTTCAAGTAGGAGCAAACATTGGTAATTATTTTAAATCTGACAATGATCAGTTAGCTTCTCATAATGTTTGTCAAAGCATGTTTTATATAACATTAAAAAATCAATAATTACATGTGCACCCACGTACAAAAATAAAAAGGAACGAAAAATTATACGGTTCACATATAGTGTTAATTCTTTCCAACTATACGTACTCGCTACATCATTTAACCGTCATTGTACTTTGTTTACGTGATTACGCTATGGTTAGACAGGATAGAATACACAGATAGACTAACTGAATTCATAATCACTCTTAAACATTGTTGAAAATTGTTAAAAACCCTTAACTTAAACGGAAATACAATTCCAGCGATTTCTAACTGTAGCCCATAATGCATCTGAATATTTTAGTAGTGTGACCTTCTAAATCTTAACGCTAAACATAGAATATTCTCTCTCTCTCTCTCTCTCTATATATATATATATATATATATATATATTTAACCATATGAATAATAAATGACAATTTTATTACAATTTTTGCAGTACAGAGTTTTTAAAATATGATTTATAAATATGCCTCTCATAGAGCCCAGTGCATTAGGATTCTTTTGAGTTTCCATGTACATTAACTATATGTTCTATTTATACCATATAACGCAGGGAACATTCCATATAACAGTTTAAAGAATTTCTGAAAATATTTATGGACGCTAGAGCAAAGGCATGCAAGCAGATAGGCAGATGCACAGAAAGTTAGATCAGCAGACTAAATGAATTGATAATCACTCTTAAAAATTGTTAGAAAGTATTAAAAATTCTTAATAAAAATGAAAATGCAATTCTAGAAATTTTTTGTGTGGCCCTGTAAATCTTAATGCTAATCATACTATATTCCATAAAAATACTTTTTCTTGTGCATACGAACAATAAATTTAAATTTCATTATGATTTGCCCAAAAATAAACGTATTAAAATATGCTTTATAGTAATACCTCTCACAGAACGTAATGCTTTGGAATTCTTTCGGGTATTACTTGAGCACAAACCATTGGAGTTATTTACTCCGTTTTTATTAGAGTATATCCCATATTGAACTTGAATAACATATATCAATTTCAAGGAATTCCATCAATAATTACGGGAGTTTGTTCATGGACAGACAGATAGAGGGACAAACAGCAAACACACAAACAGACAAAAAGACAAACCTAAGTTATAAACACTTTTCAACTTTGTTGGAAAGTGTTAAAAAGAATAAATTGTCAATAAATTTTCGCTCTTTTTTTTCCATTTTTCTCCCGTTTAATCTCTCTACTCCAAAGTATGACAACTATGGTAGAGGGAAATTTTCCATTTTTACCTGTAAAACTACTTTTCCAACAGTAAGTATATCGCCGTTGGAAAGCGACTTTTCCGTTGTTTTGTAAATGGTATTTCTTTTCCATTCTTTCTTTTCTTTCTTGTTTAAAATGGGATAAGGCTGAATGATTTGTTGCAGTAATTTAAATAGTTGCATTCTAAAAACGTAATATAAATTTATTTATATCAATCTTAAAATCTAAAGGTTTTCCATACTTGAAACACATTTGAATAGCTGTTTAAATCTGTAGAAATGTTAACTGAAAACTTTATCAACTGAATTTAATAAAATAAGGGTTTTAAAAAATAAATATACAAAAACACCATAGTTAATAGTAATTTTCAATCGAAATAATTTTTTGGATGCATTTCACTGTTTTATTGAATGGAACTTTATTTTTATTATTTATTTATTTATTTACATTTATTTTTATTTTTATTTTTAAATATTATTTAAAACTAGTATGCTATCGTGATTACTACAAATATTTCTTCTATATTTTTTTTACACAAATTATTTGTTAAAAATTCTATTTAAAATTTATTTTCCATGATGAAAGCAGACGACATTCATCTTGGAGAAGTATAAAATATATTTTAAAAATAATGGTTAAGGTAAATATATAATTTATTCTGTATTATTGTAAATTAATAAGAAATTTTTGATAAAAAAGAATTTATTCATATCATAACTTAATTTTTATGGTTTTACATTAATTAAAAATATTTATAAGTAAAGCATTAACTCATTAACTGTTAATATTCCCTGTAACCTTACACTTTATAAGAATATTTTAAATTTGTTTTCATGTAACGTTCTACAACGATCTTGTTCTTTATGGAATAGTTTTTTTGTAAGTATCTGATTTTATTTCTTAATAATTTTGACTTTCATTTACTTATTTCTTTTTCTGTTAAATTGAATACTTTTGTTTTATAAGTAAATTGAGCGTATAAATCTGTTATTGTGCTGTTCTGAAAATAATAATAATAATAATAATAATAATAATAATAATAATAATAAATAAATAAATAAATAAAATAACAGTTGTACACTTTTTCTTAATGCGAAGTCTAAAAATGTATATAAAATCTTTAAGCATAGTTATATTTTTACAGCTTGTTCTGATTAAGAATTTAATAGTAAGCCTTCTTCATTCTTCTGTTATATTACAAAATAGCAACCTGTTAAACTGGAATTTAAAATGACAAAAAAAAACCTCTTTATAAATGCTATAGAAATTGGCCAAAAAAAGCTTGCATATTGTCAACATCTTTAATTAATAAAAAAATAAAAATAAATAAACACCCCCTGTTCGATTTACATTACTTTTATTACCACAAATACTATGAAGAAGCAAGGAAAAACAAAATTTTAACTTCAATGATTAACTTAGGATATATTTTTTTCTTTTTTTAGAAAATACTTCACCTTGGGTTTTTTTTTTTTTTTTTCAAACGACAGCACAATATATCCTAGTTTTAAACTTACATTTTTTCTTAAATTTATCAATATTTACATACAATAATTCAACAAAAGCCCCATAAGTGCTGATTATTATTATACTTTCATATTGTTTGGATTTTATTTATCTTATCTCGGTTATCTCTCTTATAAGGAACTATGCTTCTTTCAGATTAGTATATTATAGGATTTTTTATTGCCAAAACGTCTGTGGAAGCTTGTTTGTTGAGGCTTTAAAATATTTTGAGTTCTGTGTTCTGCCTGTTCCACGATAGCGGCCGCAAAAATCATCCGATTAATTTGCAAACTGGTACACATCTTCATGAGCCACACAAAATTTGCTGTATATTTTTGGGTGAGTATTCTGTTTGTTGTTCGTGTACAGAAGTACACCAAAATATTTCTTATGTATAGAATTTGTATGTACCACATTAGTGACCATAAGAAATCTCCCGATTGATTTCCAAATTCGCACACATATTCTTGAGCCATACAGAATTGGTTGTATGTTTTTTGGTGTATATATTGTTTAAGGTTTGTATTGAGGCTCGCCAAAGTATATCTTATCATTATGACCTACGGACAGAATCTCGTTTAACCCTGCTGCTGTGTTCGGGTAAATTTTGATCCAAAATCAACATATATGAAAATTTATATTTTATGTAGAATACTCTCCATAAAATACAATATGAATTGTTACATAAATTTAGTTCAAAAAGAGGAAATGAAAGTATGGTTATGTATTCAAATTAAAAACATTGGGTCTGTTTGGACTTCATTTGGTACATTCAAAAATGATTGTTCATTTTATCCATTCAAATTAAACACAGCAGCAGGGTTAAGCACAATTTAATGTGGTTGCACTGAATGCAATATAATTGAATTAACATACATTTTTAAAATGCTTAAAATAATGTTTTTATCTTTAGAAGAAGGCGTGTGTAGACTTAATAATGTTCTACAGGATCACTTAGAATAATTCCAATAAAGTTTTACAATTACTCAAATGATGCCAAATTTGGTACAAATATTTATAAGTTACATAGAATGAGCCGTATTATTTTCATTTGTGTATACAATAAATGTGGTTCGTATATTGGGACACACAAAAAACTTTCGTCACATTACGATCTATAAATTGAATTTCTTTAAAGTGCATTTTAACATGGTTACTTTTCACTCAGTATTATGAAATTGACTTATGTTATTAAAATATTTAAAAGCGTGGTCTCTGTAGCAAACAGTAGCAACAGATTTAGCAATTAGTATACAAAACTACACACACACACACACAAAAAAAAAAAAAAAAAAAAAAAAAAAAAAAAACAGATTCGTTATGCAATTATTTGGCATAAAATTCAAAACAATTATTTATGAATTACAAGAAAGTAACACAAGGCAATATATACATACACACATATAGGTGAATATAGTTATAGACAGATATACACAAAGTATGATTGAGAAGAGAGGAAAACTCCTTTAGAAACGTATGTAGTTCTGTAGTGAGTTAAACATATAAATGTATAGTTGCATGTATATATATATATATATATGACCTGCTTTGCAATGAATAACGCAAATGGAAAGCGTAGGCTCTTAACCTGCAAATCCACTAGTTTACATCATTAAATATTGATAGAAAGTCAATTTTTTGTCAAAAAAATATCTGAAAAAATGCATCATTATTAGTATTATTATTATTATTAGTTAAAAATGATAATTTTGTTTCAGATTACCACAGATACATGATTCAACCATTCGTTTATATGTATTGACGAGTTCTTTGATAAATATTAATATTGCAAAATTTAGATACCTCTGTTAAACATCCCCTCGGTGGGGGACGATACTTCTTCATATACAACTAGTATGTTGTGGCCACCACAAGACTTTCTTCTATATTTTCCTATACATATTCAATCAGTAACAATATTAAAAAAAAAAAAAAAGATTTTTTTTTTTTCTGAATTTTTTTTTTTTTTTTTTTTCGTTAAAAGTAAAAAAATCGATAACTTTGTTTTAAATTATCACAGATTTATGGTTCAACCATTCGTTTTAAAGGTATTGACGAGATCTTTCGAATGATACCCATCTTCAAAATTTAACCCCCCCGGGGGGTACTTCCCCCCCAGGGGGGGAACCGATGCCCCCCCATACACAATTTTTTTCCCTAGTTAACTACTACTATTATCAATAATTCATATTAATTTTACAATCACAAGTTTAAAATAACTCTCATTATGCCCATTTATACGGAATTTTGTCCTATGCTGCCATGTTAAAAATTTGCATAAAATGCGATCACAGCGCCACCTGTTGAGCTATTGATCCCCAAATCTAATGGGCACCAGTTCATGTCAGGGTGCAACTAAATACCAAGTTTGGTTAAATTTCATTCATTTGTTCGTGAGATACAGCGTCCACAAAAAAATGATACAGACACACAGACAGACAGACAGACAGACATTTTTTAAAACCTATCAATTCGTGTTCAGGACATCCCAAAACGTGTAGATCCGTCAAAAAACGGAGGTAGAAAATTTTCGCGAATCCAATACTTTCTCTATATTACATATAGAAGAAAGTAAAAATTCTTTCTTGATTGTCTAAATAATATATATATATATATATATATATATATATATATATATATATATATATTATTTTACAATCGTTGACTGAAAGTAATTGTCATTGTATACATGTTGTTTTAGGATGCTGAGTTAAAAAAAAAAAAAAAAAATGGATAAAATGGAATGGCAGCGCCACCTGTGGAGCGAAATGCATAAATTTATGTCAAGGTACAATTAAAAATATTTTTTTATGAAATTATGTACATTAGTTATTGAGTTAGAGTTGAAAGAATACATTTGTCACACTCACATAGAGGGACATTTTGTAAAAATGATCAAATGGTGTTCAAAACACATCAAAACAAGTAAATCAGTCGAAAATCGTAAGTTGGAAATTTTTTACGAATCTACCACTTTTTACTTTCTTCTATATGTAATATAGAGAAAGTATTGGATTCGCGAAAATTTTCGACCTCCGTTTTTTGACGGATCTACACGTTTTGGGATGTCCTGAACACGAATTGATAGTTTTTAAAAAATGTCTGTCTGTGTGTCTGTCTGTCTGTCTGTCTGTGTGTCTGTCTGTCTGTCTGTGTGTCTGTATCATTTTTTTGTGGACGCTGTATCTCACGAACCAATGAATGAAATTTAACCAAACTTGGTATTTAGTTGCACCCTGACAGGAACTGGTGCCCATTAGATTTGGGGATCAATAGCTCAACAGGTGGCGCTGTGATCGCATTTTATGCAAATTTTTAACATGGCAGCATAGGACAAAATTCCGTATATATGTGCATAATGAGAGTTATTTTAAACTTGTGATTGTAAAATTAATATGAATTATTGATAATAATAGTAGTTAACTAGGAAAAAAAATTTGTGCATGGGGGGGGCATCGGTTCCCCCCCCCCTTGGGGGGTTAAATTTTGAAGATGGGTATAATTCGAAAGATCTCGTCAATACCTTTAAAACGAATGGTTGAACCATAAATCTGTGATAATTTAAAACAAAGTTATCGATTTTTTTTACTTTTAACAAAAAAAAAACAGAATTTTTTTTTTTTTTTTTTTTTTTTAACAAAATTTTACCAAACTTGGTATTTAGTTGGTCCCCGACATAAACTGGTGCTGATTATATTTGGGGATCAATAGCTCAACAGGAGGCGCTGTGATAGCATTTTATCTAAATTTTTAACATGGCAGAATAGGACAAAAATTCGTATAAATGTGCATAATAAGAGTTATTTTACACTTGTGATTGTAAAATTAATATGAATTATTGATAATAGTAGTACGTAACTAGGAAAAAAATTTTGTGCATGGGGGGGGGGAAGTACCCCCCCGTGGGGGGTAAATTTTGAAGATGGATATCATTCGAAAGATCTCGTCAATACCTTTAAAACGAATGGTTGAACTATAAATCTGTGATAATTTAAAACAAAGTTATCGATTTTTTTTACTTTTAACCAAAAAAAAAAAATTTCGCATTTTTTTTTTTTTTTTTTTTTTTTTTAAATATTGTTAGTGATTGAATATGTATTAATTTTTACAAAAAAAAAAAACTTAGAAAAAAAATCGTATTTTTTTTTTTTAAATATTGTTACTGATTGAATATGTATAGGAAAATATAGAAGAAAGTCTTGTGGTGGCCACAACATACTAGTTTCTAGTGAACACAGAATAATGTAAAAATAGTCTCAATAGAAATTTTCAAAAAAGTTATTATTTAGAGACCACGATAGAAATTTTTCGTACAAATAATCAATCTAATCAGTTGTTATTTCCAGAAAAGTTAGTTTATACTGATAATTTGCCTTTCAAACAGAAATAACTTACAGAAATCAAACTGCTTTGACCATTTCGATAAATATTTTAGACACTTTCATTTTTACAATACGAAAAATCCTCATCGTAATATGACGAACTGTAGACCTCTGGTACTAATACACAATCGGTGTATAACATATTTTTTTCTTTTTAAAATCAAATTACTCCTTGAAATATTTCAATTTTTACTAAAAAGCTATGCAACAAAAATGTGAAAATCAAAAGAAAGAAATAACTTATGCATATTTCAAGGCGTATAAACACATTCCATGGTGTCAACTATATAGACTCTGAACATGAACGCCCTTTATAAGCATCTTTTAAAACCGCCCTTTAACTCATTGTATCTAAGAAAAACTATTAATCAAGAAGGGTTCGAATATTCTTGAGCCGAAGCAAATAATAATAAAAGAAAAAGTGTGGAATTTTCTTTCGGGAAAATCAGTATGACATCATTTGTAACACGTAACATTTACGTCATAAGATTGACAAAAAGTGACCTTATTTACGCGCCAATATCTTAAATGCTATGTTGATCAGTCGAATCACGTAATTATGAAATTACATAGAACATGAATGGATAGGTATAATAATTACCTGGAAGTGTTTATTATTCATTAGTTGATAGTTCAGTAATTAACCTTTGTTAATTATTGAAATGAAAATAACATTTCACACCTTTAATGTAAAAAGTCAAGCATGATGAAATATTTGTTTACAGACATTTGCTTGAGGTGTTAATTTTGTTTTCTCATTTTTTTTTTCATTCATCAAATTTGTTTACAATAATAAAGTCATTAGTCAATGAAAGAAATTATATTAATCATTGGTTAAAAATAGATTTTGAAAATAACATTAATTTTTAGCGAAGAAAAAAATGATTTTCGTATAATAGGTAAACATAAAAATAGCTGTAAGAAAAACAAAAATAAAAGTACATCTGGCTTTGAAGTCAAAAGAAGAATATACGACTAAATTTCATTTTCATGAATTTCAATTTAGTTTATATTAAAACCAGAATATCGGATAATAAGATTTTCTTACGCTTTTTATTCTAGATTCAAATTCAACTCGAATAGAAGTCAAAATAGCATACATTAGAATAACAAAGGAATAAGTTTAAATTTACTTACCCTCTGCCTGCTTTCCCGGTGAGATTAAACGATAATTGCACTCAAATAATTAGAGTATAATTCCATATTTGAATTGAATTGGAATGAATAAGATTATAAGATTTGAATTGTTTATAGTTTTGAGTTCAAAGGTACCTTGTATCTCTTCAGATTTCTAGAGAGCGACTAAACAAAACCTGCTCAGCGCCGTCACTAATGAGTTCAGTTGTGCGCATCATCCTCCACTCCCCTCCTCCCTGCCATCCTCCGGGGGGGAGCTGAGCATGGCAGACTGGCGATGCGATTTACAGATCGTTTCATGATTCCAGCTGGCGCTTTCAGTGTGACAACTCGAATGATTCCATCATCACCCGGATAGACGTCCAGAATTCGGGCTAAGTTCCATTGGGCTGGCTGAATCGAGGGTTCCAAGACCAGGACGAGCTGACCCGGTTGAAGTTGTGTGATACCCCCTTTCCACTTTGCTCTGGATTGCAGAGAGGTAAGATATGATCTCTGCCAGGTATCCCAAAAGCTCCTCTTGATCTGCTGAAGGAGTTTCCATCTGGAAGAAAAACTGGTCAAATTTTATTAGTTGGGTTATGAAATTGTTCAGGGAGCTGAAGAAACGGAGCCCCAATTAGGAAGTGTCCTGGTGTAAGTACCAGGAAATTATTGGGTTCGGTGGAAAGTGGGACTAAGGGGCGTGAATTTAAACATGCCTCAATAGTGGTGAGAATAGTATCACATTCCTCAAACGACAGGCAACTGCCTTTACAAGTTTTAATTAAATGGCGTTTAGCCAATTTAACGGAAGATTCCCATAGGCCGCCAAAGTTAGGCCCGTAAGGTGGCATAAAATGCCAATGAATTTGTCTATTTGCGACATAATCTTGAATAGTGTTGTTTGTTGAAAGTGTCACGAGTTTTTTTAAATGGGCATGGGTATCAACAAAGTTGTGTCCGTTATCGGAGTAGATGTCAGTAGGATAACCGCGACGCCCTATGAATCTTTGTAGAGCATATAAAAAGTGTTCTGTGGATAAACTAGTGACCAATTCGAGATGAATTGCCTTAGTACACATACAAAAAAAAAAAGGCAAATATAAGAGGTTGGTTGGATTTTGGCACACGTGACACATTTTCAAAGCTCCCTCTTCACAGTGGATCTACCATCAGGAATCCAGTAAGACTGGCGAATTAGGTTTAACACGAGGTCGACAACTCCATGCAGACTATACACATGAAAATGTCTGATTATAAGGGAGGTAAATGGGTGATTTTTAGGGATTAATAATTGATGCCTAGTGTCATAGGGAAGGGTCTTGGCTTTGTCAATTCTACCTCCCACTCTCAATAGATTTTCTGAATCAATAAACACATTGAGAGGTTTTAATTTACTGTTGTTTACAACGGGTTGGCCGCGCTGTAAAAGGGCGATTTCTGAAGCAAAGGACCTTTGTTGGACAAATTTAATCACAGTCTTTCTAGCCTCTGAAATCTCTTGTACTGAGACTGGTCCCTACAACTTTGTTGTATTTCAGCTATTCTTTATGAATCGCTTCATAAATGCAATTACACGAAAAAGTTTAGTACTTGAAGAAAATTTTGAAACTAAATCCTCTATAACGGAGCCATTCATTGGGGTTGACTCTATTAGTCCAGGAATTCCCACAACTGTACATGTGGCTGAGCTCGCAATCTTTGAATCGGGTTCTGAGGCCGGGATCTTTGGCCAATCAGGTCCAGACCACCACAAGTTAAAATGTTTTAATTTGTCTGGTAACAGTCCACGGGTTGCACAGTCCGCTGGGTTATGTTTGCTTGGTAAGTGATGCCATGTAGATGGGTCTGTCAGAGATTTGATTTTGTTGACCCGGTGTAGGACGTATGTGTTGCCCTTTAAGGGTGGATTTAAGATCCAACTACGGGCGATTGTGGAGTCTGTCCATATGAGAATTTCCTCCACCTGAGAATCTAGCGAGTTCTGGACGACTGACAAAAGTTCCGATAACAATACAGCCGCGCATAGCTCCAACCTAGGCAAGGTAATGGGTTTTAAAGGAGCTACACGGGTTTTAGCTGCAATCAATTTTAAAGATGAGTTCTGACTTGGACGTATATAAATTACGGCAGCATATGCCTTTGTTGACGCATCACAAAATCCCTGTATCTGGTAAATCGATTCGGATTTCAAATCTAAAAATCTGGGTACTGACATGGCCTTAAAGGAGGCAATTTTTTCATAAAATTCGTTCCGCCTGTTTTGAATGTCTGGTGGTAAAGGATCATCCCAACCAAGTTTTTGCTTCCAAACATCTTGTAGTAGCAATTTTAAAAGAATAGTGGCAGGGGATAATAGACCCAAAGGGTCGAAGATGCGTGCAATTACGGACAATAATTGTCTTTTGGTTGTGACGCTTTCTTCGGTGTTAACTCCAATCTGTAGGGTATCCGATGTTAAATTCCAGTTCAGTCCTAAAATACGTTGGGATTGATCGGGGTTTAAGGATAATTCCTGATTTGTTGATTTTAAAGTTTCCGGAACATGAATTAGAGCTTCCACATAATTTGAAGCCCACTTTCGCAGCTTGAAGCCCCCAGCATTGAATAAAGCCTGAAGGTCTGTGACCAAGGCTCGAGCGGCCACGATTGTTTCAGCCCCTCCAAGGAGATCGTCCATATACAGATTATTACGGGCAGCCTGCACAGCTACGGGAAAATGGGTTTCCTCATCAGTTAATAATTGTTGTATAGTACGCAGGGCTAAAAAGGGTGCACAGGCTGTGCCATAAGTAACCGTGTTTAATTTATACACTCGGAGTGGATCTGACACATTGGCCCTCCAAAATATTCTTTGAAAGTCTGTATCAGGCTCTGCGACTAGAATTTGCCGAAACATTTTCTCGATATCACTCGAGAGGGCGACTTTATTTAAACGGAATCGAATCAAATTGCAAAATATACTAGATTGAAGTTTTGGCCCTTTATGCAAATTGGAGTTCAGGGATTTGCCATTTGTAGTTAAGGCCGACGCGTTAAACACTACCCGTAGTTTGGTAGTGCTACTATTTTCATTTATAACTCCATGATGAGGCATGTAATAATTCGGTTTACTGTTAAGTTCTTCAGCTCTTAGTAGAGTCATATGACCTAGCTCAGAATATTCGCTCATAAACTGACAATATTCTTTTTTTAGGTTAGGATTCTGCGTAAAACGAGTTTCGAGCCTTTTAAACATTTTTAGTGCACAGTTGGCACTTTCACCTAAATCTATCTCATCATGGAGGGGTAATTTCACCACATAGCGCCCTTCGGGGTTGCGCTTGGTGAAAGTTTCGTATAATTCCTCTGCCGGATCGGCTTCGTCATTACCACCCTTAGAAGCTAGTATTGGATCACTGTTAAAAAATTCGTTTAAGTTCAAACACTGTAAAGAGGAACTATACGGAGATTCTGGCTCCATTCCATCCCTTGAGAGGGGGCCACTTAGTAAGTAACCAAGTGAACTGGGAATGGCAGATGGTTCTCCTGGCCTTCCATGTACTGGTTTGCCACAAATTAGTGACGAAAAAATGTCTGCGCCTAATAGCACCTCTATTTGTTGTGGCTTTGAGAAATTAATGTCTGCTAACTGAAGATTTCTTGTATGTGGCCAAGACGTCGTTCTCACCCGGAAATTTGGCAGAGGGGCAGTAACCCTATTTACTACTAGCGCTTTCAAATTTCTATACTCGTTAGCGAAATATGGCGAGAATGAGAATTCCGTAAAATTTAAAACAGTTTCTGCGGACAGACCGTTTATGCCTACAAGTCGATGAGAAGTGCCAAACAAAGGCAAATTTAGTTTCTCAACGCACTTTTTTGTTATGAGACTATTTTGTGAAGCACTATCAACTAACGCCCGACATTGAATAATTTTACCGTTAGGTGACCTAACCTTTATAAGGGCAGTAGACAATAACACCTTTTGGTTATTAAAATTTGCATTAGATTGTGAGCTATTTGACACCGACGTAGTAACAAGGCCACCTCCCTGATCTGCAGAATTCTGTGTATAAATGTGCAGAAGAGTGTGATGTCAACCTGCACATACCTTACATTTAATATTAATTCTACATTGTCGCACTTGATGATTAGTTCGCAAACAATTTTCACACAATCCTTTAGATTTAACTAAGTCCCATCGCTCCTGAACACTAATTCGATTGAATTTGGGACATTTAAACAATTGATGTACTTGAGAACAGGCGACGCATTTATTTTCTTTGACTATTATTGAATTATTGACACAAGATTTTTTTACACTACTACCTTCTACTGGCTTCTTAAACATTCCTGGTTTATTTTCAAGTTTTGTTTGACTCGACGCCTCCCTTTCAATGAATGTACGAAACGAGTTTAAATCGGGAATAGTTTGCGTATTCTCCAGACTGAGCTCCCACCTATGCCTAACGGATGAATCCAATTTTGAAATCATGAAATTTATAAGAATAAGATCGCTAAGAGGATTAGATTCCAATCCGAGGCTCGATAAATTTCGCACCGCTTCGTTACAAGTATCTATTAAATTGAAAAACGATTTAGGATCATCCGCTTTGTTTACCTTTACCGAAAAGATTTTATTTATTTGAGTTATAGCTAATTGGCGTTTATTTTCATAGCGCTGAGTAAGGATTTGAAAACAATGTTTACGATTTTCCGATTGTAACGCAAATCCACGAATAAGTTTTGATGCACTACCTCTTACACACGATTGGAGGTATTGTAGCTTTTCAACCTCACTAAGGCTGTCATTATCCAGAATAGATGATTTAAATAAGTTTTTAAATGACAACCAAGATTCATTATCCCCGTAAAAATAAGGAATTTCAAGTTTGGTGAGACTAATATGCGAATTAACAGAAGTCCCTGGTTTGGTACGTGCATCATTATTTACATTTGGAGTATTTGATTGCGATTTACTCTCTAACACTACAGATAATTCTAACAGAATGTTTCGATTTTTCATCACTTCTTCAAAGTTTTCATCGTTTTCCTCTTCGGAAAAATTTGTAACTATTTCCTCGAATTTTACCTCCAGTACATTTACCTTATCCTTTAGTATCTTTAATCTGGCTTGATTGCCTTTATCACAAATATTGACTTTCGATTTTATAAAATCTCTTTAATCACATTTTCAAATTTCATCACTTCATTAGATTTTGGGAACAATGCACTCTGTTCTGCGTCATTTGCCCTTGTTCTCCCTTTTCTACACATCTTTTGAGCAAACTAATTACAAATAATTGAATTTCAATATGAATTAATCGATCGAATTAAATTATTATTCGGCAGATCAGGAAGTAAAAAAAAAAAAATAAATAAAATAAGAACAAATGAAAAGAAACAAAACATATAGAATAGATTTTTATTTTTATTTTTATTTTTATTTTTTTTTACTGAAATAAATAATCTAATAAAATATTAAATGTACTTTTTTCATTCTCATACACTTATTTATTCAACCATTATTTAATATGACTGTTTATTTCTTTCATTCCCAAACCGAAATTGTTCCGGTTTGAAACCCAAACTAATTGAGTTACGTTTTCTCTCAAACTAAAACTCCTACGTATGCATCAAATCCAAACTACTTTGAATTACGTTTTATATCAAAACAATTTAACTTCGTATTAATGATTTATTTCAACAAATTAATTTTAACTTCCCTTAAAGTTCTTATACAGCGAGTTTTATATTACGTAAACAAAAGAATTTTTTCAATTTTCAAAACATTTTTTTTTTTTTTTTAAATTTAACGAATTACGATTAATTATCTAATTAATAGATAATTGGGCTCCGTGTAACGACGGACCACTAATGGCTTTGAAGCCAGAAGCCAAAAGAAGAATATACGACTAAATTTCATTTTCATGAATTTCGATTTAGTTTATATTAAAACCAGAATATCGGATAATAAGATTTTCTTACGCTTTTATTCTAGATTCAAATTCAACTCGAATATAAGTCAAAATAGCATACATTAGAATAACAAAGGAATAAGTTTAAATTTACTTACCCTCTGCCTGCTTTCCCGGTGAGATTAAACGCTTATAAAAATTTTCCTTTTGATTACTTATATTTTAGTAGAAAGAATATGTACAGGAATACATCAAAATAAAACTACAGCGCTGAAAGAAATAAAGGAACAAAAATTCTCAAAAATGAGTAAAATTGTGTCAAATTTGACTATGTGCATACTCAAAATAGCTCTGAAGCCAATATAATCAAATTTAAAAATCCCATGTACTTATTATTGAGTATATTAACATGTTCAAAATATTGTCATCGATAATCGTGAATCCAAATATCTCAAACATAGATTCTGATTGACGTATTCTTCCGGAAACTAGTATGAAACCGCGACGAAATATAGTTCTGGAGATTTGAGGGAATAAATTTTGTGTTTGAAGTCTTTCTGTTAAATTTGTAGAAATTCTATTAAAGAACTTCTTTTAGTTCAGCATATTTATAATAAATTATGAAGTGTACAGATATTTTAATTTAAAAACATACGATATTTCATAAATGAAACAAGCGTAATTTCCTTTTTGTAACAAAATTATTCATTTTGAAATGAGTATGTCCATTTACTCATTTTTAAGCACTTCAATTTTAACAGTGAGAAGACTTAATTCAATTGTGTCCTAGTTTACCAAAACTTTTTATAAACTTATATGAAAATCCCAAACAAGTATAGTGTAAATTTAAATAGCAGTCCTATAGAAAACAAACTGTTAATCCTCTCAAAAAGGGGGGGGGGAAATATAAGAGGTTTTACTAAAATTTTTAATTTTATTTAATTATTGTTAAATATTGTGTCCGTTAACTGTAAATAAATATTGATAAATCACCCTACCTTTATTTATTTATTTATTTTTTTTTTGAGAGAGAGAGAAATTGAATTTTAGTTCATTCTATCGGCAATAAATTTTTGAATTTTTGAAAAAAGAGTCCTGATACCATTTCTGCTGATTCTTATGTAAAATGACCTCCTGAAAACGAATATGACCCACAGTTTGCCCCATCACCCACCGTTTTTTCGGGACGTCACCTCCTATCCCAATTTTTATAACTCTTCGGTAACTTTATGGCCATGAATTTGATTTGGAGAATGGAAAGTAATTATTTGAACTCTTAAAAAAAAAATATATATATATATATATATATATATATAATGTATAATAAGTGATAATATAATTGATTAATAAAATATAATAAATGAAACTTATAATTTCAGTGGGAAATCCCCCCCCCCCCCCAAATCTTTCCCTTGGTGCAAATGTTCATGTTATAGAAATTTTCACCTCTTTAGGCCCTCAGAAGATATTTAACTGTTAAAATATTTTTTTATTCATTTCATTTAATATCTTACATAGCCATAAAATAACCGAAAAGTGTTAAAATAGGGGGGCGTCCTCAAAAAACGGTGGATGATAGGCCAAAATGGCCTTCATATTCGGATTTAGGAGGTTATTTTACATAAGAATTTGCAAAAATGGTGTTGGGGCAATTTTCATGCCGGGCAGTGTAATAAATGCAAACAAAATATTTTTTACGTTTTTACATGCGTAGTTAAAAATTGTTGTGTGAAAATTCTCATTTAATTACTAATTTAATGATTTTATATTCTGATTGCACTATGCCGTATCTAATAGAGTGTATGAAATTTCCTAAAAATACCTTTTCACATTTTATTTAATACCTTACATTACATGTTGTAATTAGAAAATGGGTAATTTTTTAAAGAAAACTTTATATGATCATAAATATATGTGATAAACTCATAAAAATTTATTAGAAGCCTGATAATCAAATGCTACAACCAGAAAGCATTCCAAGTATTGCTTTTTGCAGGTGATTCCAAATATTTTTATTTATTTATTTATTTATTAATCTGTTACTGGTATCTTTTTAGTTATCGGAAATATACGTTTGCTAAAATATATGAGGTATAAAATGTTCTTTACTCACTCAAACTTTCAGTATAATTCGTAAAATTTTTTTCTAGATGTTCGACAAAACGATGTCTGAAATCGAAAGTCTCCGTCATTTATAGTACGTACTGATATATAAATACATAATTACTAAGTCAATTTCTTAAAAAAAAAAAAAAAAAAAAAAAAACTGAAAAGCTAAAAGTGAATTACAAAAAAGAAATAACTAAATAAATAAATAAATAAATAATGAATCAACTAAAATTTTGTTTTTTAAATGTATTTTAACTAAAGTTTGTCTCGTAAATAAAATAGTTTTTGTTTTTAAATCAACTAAAGTTAATCCATATTAGAGTATATAATCCATATTAGAGTATCCATATCAGTGTATAAATAACGCAAAAATAAAGTATAGTAAAGGAAAATGCAATTTATTACTAGTGGATCTGCAGATCTGGAGCCTCAACGTCCTATTTACATCACACATTATTCAATAAGTCATTTTTATTTATTCCTTATTATATAATCGTATATATTGATTCGATCGACTTGTTACCATAATCAGATACATTCCTGAGGGGGGCTGCCGCCCCCTCAACTCCCCGCTGTATCTCTATTTGTATACCTTATAAAGTGTTACGGAATTGTAAATAATTGCATTTATTTTTGTATAAATTCTTTCAAAGAGGTTTAGTAAAGTTAATAAAATGCTAACTGTGGGCATTTCTAGTCGTTTTAGCGTTAAAATAGCCTAATTTTCCCTTAAAAACACTTAAAAAAGCTCCAATAAGGGAAGAAATGGATTTGGCGCCAAATTTGGCGACTGTTTTTCTCCTTGGCGATTTTTTTGGCGACCTTGGCGAGGAAATCCTTATTAGGGATATACCAAATATGGAAGCTCGAATCTCATTATGAGATACGAGAATTTTCTAGAACAGTCTATGTTCGATAGAAAAGTATAAAAGGAACAATTTTTCGCCAAGGTGGTCAGTTTCATATCTGTGTCAGTTTCGTCAAATGCTTGCTTTGCTTTGAGCCTCTTTGGATGAGACTTTCTTTCTGTGTTATTGCTAAACAGTTTGTACTGTTGTTTTGCTGTTAACGGCTGTTGTTTAAGCTGTGTTTACTGGTTGAATTGAAGCTGATACTTGGTTTATAGACCTGTATGTTTCTGGAACTTTCTGTGAATACATCACTGAATTTTTGCAAGTTTCGCCTTTCATTTTCGGACAACTTACGGGCCCCCCAAGTACGCAACAATATGTATTCTTAATAAACGACTGTCTTCTATTATTTCCCTGAAATTCATAAATACCAAATTTCATAACTACCAATTTTCATACAAAAAAAAATCACATAACATATCGGAAATATTTTGCGTAACCTTTAAACTAATTTCCAATTCTATGCCCACAATTATCAACAGGAAAACATACTTTTACAATTCTAATAAAATTTCATTATATTTGATGTCGTGTAACCATGTTAAAATAAACTTTTAAGAAATATCGACTATAGACAGTAATAGTACGAAATTATTTTATGTATCTCGGAAAAGTAGCCACAGTCATTATAAACGCCAATAATAAGAATAAACTTAATTAATTATAACTCATTAATTTTTCAAACTAATTTGACATCATTTGGATGATTACAGTACATACTCGAAATTATTTTGCGTGGTCCCATAAATTATTTAGTCTATACATAACCTTTTCTAAGAGTAAACATAATTCTAAGCATCTTTATAATGTATGTTAATTTTATTAAGTTCAATTCAGCATAAACGCATTAAAGAGCGCGCTTAAATAAAAGTTTGTCCATAGGCTCTAATGTTACGAAATTGTTTCTTGTGTCTCTTTAAACAAACCATAAACAGTGTATACACCAGTCAAAACTATTCAGCTTATTTTGCGTTTAAAATTAATAATTGCTCCAAATTTAACATCGTATGAATGACTGAATGACATTGTCAGAACACTTTTGTAAGGTCCTGTACATTAATTAAAAAGCTTAAGAGCACATATTTTCTTCAAATAACATGAGTTTAAGCATCTTACTCAAGTACGCTAGTTTCATTTTCTTCATTGCAAAGTAATGATATTAAAATGCGTTTAAAAGAAATTCACCCCTTACGCCGTAATGTTAAGAATTTTGGCGTGTCCCTATACACAGTTTATAAACAATATAGCAATAAAAATTATACAGCTACTTATATGCAAAGCTGGAACGTGTGCGCCAATTTGCAAGTCAATCGAAGCACTCTTGCGGCCGCTATTGCGGTACATACAAATTCTTCTCATAGGCCGTAATGATAGAAAAACTTTGGCGTGTCCCTGTACACGAACTACAAATAGAATGCACACCCAAAACTATACAGCTAATTTCGTGGGGATCATGAACATGTGTACCAAATTTCAAGTCAATAGAGTGATATTTGCGGCCGCTATCGCACGACAGACAGACTGATAGACGGACAGACGGAACACAAAATCCTTTTGAGTCTCAACAGAGGGCCTCCACTGACGTTTCGTCAAAAATTGGAAGTCAATAGCTTGATTTTTGCGGTGGCTATTGCGGTACATACAGATTCTTCCCATAGGCCGTAATGATAGAAAAACTTTGGCGTGTCCCTGTACACGAACTACAAATGAAATACACACCTAAAACTATACAGCTAATTGCGTTGGGCTCGTGAATATGTGTACCAAATTGCAAGTCAATAGCGTGATTTTTGTAGCCGCTATCGCGATACATACAAACTCCTCCTTTAGCCGTAATGATAAGAAAAACTTTGGCGTGTCCCTGTATACGAACTACAAATGGAATATATACCAAAAACTATACAGCTGATTTCATGGGGCTCATGAACATGTGTATCAAATTTCAAGTCAATAGCGCTATTTTTGCGGCTGCTATCGCGCGACAGACAGACAGACACAGCCCAAAACCGTTTTGAGTCTCAACAGAGGGCCTCCACTGTCGTTTCGGCAAAAAATAAGAAATAGATTAATAAAATTGCAAAAAAATCTGCTTCTAAATTCTTTCTTTACCGAAGATACTCATACTCATATATCAGGAAAGGATGTAAAAGTAAGGGGAAAAAAAAGAATAAGATTAAGAAAATAAAAATTGTAAAATAAATAACTAAATCCCAGATATTAATAAATAAAACCATTCTTGCAAGAACTTTTCTTAAATGTTTATAAAAATACTAACTTTTCTATTGTTTATTCGATTGTTATTTTTATTATTAATAAATAATCCGTTTTTGCTTGCCTAGCGGTTGATATTTCAAAATTAACCTAATTTCAAATTTGGTGCTTGCATATTCACCCAGAAAAGCCAAATTCGCGAAATCAAAAGCAATGGTTAAATGTCATGATATGCAGCTAATAATAATAATAATACGAATATTTAAAATTTAGCTTTTTTTTTTTTAAAAAATAGGATTGAGGACTGACTATTAGTCTCAATCTGCGGATTTTTACGATACCAGTCTTACGATAATTGGACATTTATCGAAATCTAAAATTTACCGAAAATATAATTGAATAATTTGAAAGTAATGTTATAATTTTGAAAAAATAATTAAATAAATAAATAAAAATAATAATAATAGTTCTCCGTCCTAAACTAAATTCTGATTTTGCCAGAGTTTCATCAAAATCTTTTTTTTTTTTGAAAGAAAAAAGAAAATAAAATTAATAATAATCAGTATCGAAACAAACACTATCTAAAAAGTTTTTTTAAAATAACTTTGAATTAGAAAATGACAGAAAATATTTTTTATCTTTCACGATGACTGAAAAATAAACCATTATTAAAACATAGCTTCCGTTCTGAGGTCCAGGCTCGAAATTAAACTCAGAGGCATATTTTGTTTCCTTGCAAGTTTATTTAAAATTTTCCAAAGGATGTGATCATAGTCCATTAAAAGCATGATAAATTTTTGACAGTAACAATATGGAGTAAAGGAACAGCACCGGGCATAAAGCCCTTGAGCTAAAAGACATGATCGTAAGTGCAGTCCAAAGCTGGAGAGAAAAATGACATGGCTTTTGGCGTTTGATTTTAAATACGCCAAGTTAAGTTCTAGAAGAGCAGGGTTATGGGAATCGTTGCGAACATTCTTATGTTTTTTTTTTTTTTTTTGAAAAGTCAACCAGTACTTCAGTAGCCGTTGTTAGTGAATATTGGCATGATTTCACCAAGTTTTTAGTTCCTGGGAAATAACCAGATAAGCAAATATTTTTCTAGTTGATGAATGCATCTAGGCGGCAAGAGGGTACCAGAGTTATATTTCGATGTAAGATTAAAAGAAGCCGAATTAATTATTATTTGGTTTCAGAAAAGATAAAGAAAGAAATGAGTCAAAACGTATCCTTTACAGAGCTAAAATAATTTTCATTACGTTAGATTTCTGTACTGATAAGTATAAAGGATTTAAGTCCATATTCTTGATTTTTCAGGAGACGAAAAATAAAGTTAAACTAACTAAAAATTAATCAGAAGAATCGATTAGGAAGAAGGGATTATGTTGATTTATACCCTTTATACCATTCAATGATTGTCAACCTTCATTTAATAAAGGGAAAAAATTGAATTAAATATTTTATACCAAAGATTAATGCTAAATTTCTGACTTTGATCTATTTTTACCAATGGATTTTATCAAAGACTAAATGACATGGATTTAAATCCTTTATACCAATCGATAGCGAATTTTTTTCTGAGTCTGACTATGTACTTAACTCAAAATCGACATTTTTGGACTTAAATTCTTTATACTTATCAGTACAGAATTGTTAAATGAATACTGGGAATAGATCAAAGGTTTTGTTTCAGTTGCCTTGAAAAAATATGAAGGGGTACATATAAAAATTAGGAAAAGTATATTGGAAAATTATTATTTATAGGTTAAAAATATTTATATCATATTTAAAATATTTGTTTAAGATTAAATAATTTCACAATTCTATTTTTTTTAGAGAATTTACCTATATTTTAAAGAGAAAAGAAATTTTATAATATGTAATAATCTACATCTCAGTCAGTGTGTGTGTATGCGTACGCCCGCGTGTGTGTATATATGTCGGGAATCTTCTGAATATTATATATCTAAAACTAATAAAGATATAACTATGAGTCTTCAGAATTGAGACAGGTCTGGTATACAGATAACTCTTTCAACTTTTGGGGAAAATTGGAAAACAGGAAATGGGACATCCGAAACCAGAAGTGTGACTGTAAGTCCGTATCTCAAAAGCGGCTCTAACAATTTTATTTGAAGTTGCTATATAAACACTCTATTAGATATATTTTCGTGTCAATTAGTTGTTTAGTTCACGGAAATTGATAGGCGTCCTGTGTAAGTAGTTCAATTTCAGGTTTCGCAAATGCGTTCGTTCAAAAAAGGCTGAGCGAATTCTTTTTCCAAACATATTAACCCCTTTTAGATATCCTTTTGTATGTAACTATTGTTTACCACTCAACAATTGAGTATGCCAAGTTTCTGTAAAAGTCGGTATTTCAAAAACGACTCTAACGATTTTCTTGAAAATTGTCACATAAACCCATTTTACGTATCCTTTCTCATGTATTACGCGGTTATTACAGGAAAATTAAGTGAGATCCTGATTAGGTAGGTCAGTTTCAGATTTCGGAAACTGGTGTTTAAAAAATGGCCCCACCGATTTCTTTATCTTATTTTTTAACTCGATATGTAAGTTCTTTTTATGCATGTATCAGCTTCCTCTTACAGGAAATTTTTTAGGTGTCTACTTTGTTAGGTCAATTTTATGTCTTCTGATCACATTATTTCCAAAAAGTACAAATAATAAGTTTAATAGTGGATAATGGAAGTCGTGCGTTTGTTTTACACGAGATTTTTTTAAAGTTATGCTGATAACACGTATACAAACAAATAGATCAACGCAAAAAAATTGGACTTTCGTATTCAGAGCACCTCAAAACATGATATTATACAAAAAGGCAAATTTAAAATAGAACTTCCAAAAGTACTTTGTTTACTGTACGGGTATGAAACCTTTCTTCCTGGGTAGTGTTGGTGAACTTAGTAAAATGTAGCAAACCACGTCCTTGAATTACATTCAATAGAAAAGGACGTTTAGCTTAATTTTAGGTAGCACTGTATATTGTCTATAAACTATATACACATTACACTGCGTACTTAAATTTAATTTTATATGAAAAATACCTGACAGAAAATGGAATTAAATGAAGTTAAATATTAAGAGAAAATCGTGTGAGTGACCCACCAGATTATTATTATTATTATTATTATTATTATTATTACTGTTTACTTTCTTTTACCTGTATATATCGTAGAGAAAGTATTATTTTGGGGTCAAATTTCAGAAAATGAGTTTTTGTTATATTTACACGTTTAGATGTCCTCTGCATTCGAAAATCATGCTTTTAGGGGTTGGTCTGTGTGTATGTCTGTTACAGCATATCTCAAAAACAAATTGTAGAAGGAAGTTCAAACTCGGTATTCTAAATCTGTATCATATAGTAATGCTACACTAAACTTTTCGTCGAGATCAAGCAAATGGTTCGTGTACAGGGCCATCCAAGAAATTTCAAATACATTACATTTATGGGGGAAATTTCTGATAAATACAGTCTAAAATCTATAGGCTGACTTAAACAAAATAGAATGAAGCTATTTTTTTTTTTATATGCATAATAGCAGGTTTCGTGTAGACTGTGGTAAGGAAAACATATGTCATTCGTTTACAAGGATACTCAAAGTATTTGGATATATTGGGGATATACATGAAAACTGCTGAAATTGTAATTATTTTGTGTTAGAGTTTTTCCATATAAGGCTAAATTTCAAGTATACAATGTGATGTGCATACAGTTTATAAACAGTATACAAGGCTATCCAAAATTAAGCTAAACGTCGTTTTCTATTAAATGTAATTGATGGAAATGTTTTGTTACATTTTACTAAATCAACGGAGTTTCATACCCATACTGTAAGCAAAGTATTTTTTGAAGTTCTATTTTCAGTCTGCTTTTTCTATGATGCCACGTTTTGACGTTCCCTGATTGCGGAAGTCCGATTGTTAATCTATATGTATATCTACACTCCTTCTCATAATTATAAGGACACCCGTTTTTCTATATTAACTAAACACTGAACACTATTATTTAAACAAATATATTTTTAATTAATTTGAATTTCATTAATAGACTATATTTAAATTTTTTTATCGTTTTTCTATCTTAAAAAACCTTAAGTATGGTAAAAAGATGATTTTTCAGGTGTTCACCATTATAAGGACAGCTCGAATTTTAGTAATTTCTTTCAGTTATTCTTTAAATTAATATTTTATGGGGGCTTTTTTTAGGGTTAAACAATCAGACATTCTCTCTGGTATATATATATACATTTTTTTTTAAATATTAAGTTTCAGTACCATTTCGTATAGCATATATGATATTCTTAATACATTTAAACTATTTAAAATTGCTTTCCACTTGCATGCACTTTTCTAATATCATAAGTTATGGTTTTTTCAACTTTTAGGCCATGGGAAAGGCAATAATACAGAACTTTCTTTTTTCAAACTATTTCATATTGCTCTAAAAGTAGAGCAAAAATGTAAATCTTGTAGAAAAAAATATTATTACCCCCCAAAATCTAAAAAAAATCTGATAATTGCACGTTTCAAACTTGCGGATATTCTCTTGATGTTCATAATAATAGAAAAAAAATTACTAAATTCATTCTGACTTCAGTAGAAGCAGTTCCCCAGAGCACCATAGATCCACCTTTAAAATGCCCGATTTATGGGGCATTTTATGTCTTTAAAAAATCTGCTTTGTTTTTCGCTAGCTTCAGATCGTGCCAGTAACTGTTGAAACCATTTGGTTAATCAAGAATAAAATGTTTTTCATCCAAAAATGCAACATTTTACCATTTAATATTGTCTTTATTCAACTTTAACACAGACGTTCTTTCCCCCATTAAATGCTGATTGATTATAACAGGTTTTTTATTCATTTTAACATATTATTAATTATTTTAAACATGCATAAATGTGGACCCTAACCTTTCGTTACAAATTACGAGCAAATTCAGCAGCAGTCATTATGAGTAGAACAGTAAGAGGAATTATGAGTCTTCGATCTCTGTAAAACAACACTGATTTTGCATCAGATCTCTCTCCTATCGAACCAGCAGTTCAACGTTTGATCACATTTCTTTCAGCAATTTTAGACCTTCGAATTTCATTAGAAATTCGGCGAATTGAAATTATCCTTCCACTTAAAAAACACATTTATCATACTTCACTACTTGAACGTTCTTTTTTTCGAGGAATTATCAGTAATGTCCGTCCAAAAACAATTGAAGGTTTATATATGAATTAATCTAGCCCAGTAGTTAACAAATTCACATGTCAGCTGTAATTTATCCGCTAGTAAGTTAAATAAAACGAAAAAATCTGGATTGTCCCTGTAATTATGAACATCTAAAAACATGGAGAAAAACACATTTTGCATTATTTTTCATTAATTTTGTTTCATATTAAAAAAAATTATAGCAATTTTGGTTTTTAGAATACTAGATATATTAAGTGCACTTAGTATAATCTTGTTCACAATTATTTTTACATTAGTTATTTCAAAATATAAAGTTTCCTTATAAATATGAGAAGGAGTGTATATCAGGATAATTTAAAAACGAATAACTGAAGGAAATTCAAATATTTGATATTTTTAAATTCATTTTAAGTTGCCACTTCAAAAATTTGATCAAGTAGGGAAAGTTTGAAAGCAAATTAATAACAGCCTTGATATTTTTAAAATCAATGTAGGCACTTTAATTAAATGAGGGGTTTAGGGAGGTGGTAACCCACTCACGCAGAATTATATGTAAAATAAAACTGTTCCTAAACCTATTTTAGATTATTTTAAAAGTATATTGAACTTTATTATCTTACTTTGTTGATCTTAATTTGCTTATGACTTAATTTGCAATTTGTCTTTATAGTACTGAAATGCAGAGTAAGAGAAAGTCGTGTGAGTGACACACCAGATTTTCTTTATCCGTATTTTTATTATTCTGTGAAAATCGAATTAAATAATAAAGATATAAACATACTACGATATTTTTCTTTTACTATAAAGGTAGCGAAGATAATAACACTCCATAAGTTTTTATACCAGCACAAAATTAGAACTTTCTGTTCCTTTAGAGGTGTGACTAGTTGCTAACTGTATATATCATGTAAGAAGAAAAAATAATCCCTTTCTACTTATTAAAGCAGACCGTAAGTGGTAACTATATCATTAAAGCTGCAATGCATGGCCAAAACATTCCCATAATTGATTTATTCAGTCGTTATCCAAGGACAAACATAACAGCTACCGAGAAACTTACAATAAAAAAATAATTTCAAAATATAGCTGCACTATTATTATCTTGAATATCGTACATTATTTTCGTTGAATTCTTGCACATATCATCAGTATGTTTTGAATTATATTCAAACATATTATTTTCGAGATTGACTGTAAAAGTAAACTATTGTTGTTGATGATCATTTAAAAGGGCAAAAGTGAAGATATCTACCATAAAAAGAAGTAAAACATTTTAAAAAATAAAACTCATAATGGGCTTGTGAGAATCAGTTTTCAAATATTCTAAAGGTGTTATTTCTGACTCCTCCCTGTTTCGTTTTTCTTTCTTTTCTTTTTTTCTTTTCTTTTTTTTTTTCTTTTTTTCTTTTTTTTTTTCTTTTTTTCTTTTTTTTTTTTTTTAAGGTTCTTCCACCAGATAAAAATTAAAATGTATGCATATATACCACTATACCGCTTTCAAGATCTGTATCCCGGAGGTAAAGGACACCATGTCCATTTTGTGAAAAGAGTTAACTACACTGTAAAAAATATGTCCTATTTGCTGCCAGAAATTTTTTGTAATTACAAAAAATGCGTTCTGACAACGTGATTTTTTTCGTAAATTACGTATCTATTCTTAAATTACAGAGAGTTTCTGGCAGCAAAGAGAACATATTTTTTACAGTGATACTATGTACTTGAAGTGCTGTAATAAAATATATTTATCATGAATAAAGAAAATGGACATGGTTTTATTTTCACTGTCTTATCACCTCTATAGAAACTGGGCATTAGTGCTTAATGCCTCGATATAAATCAAAAAATGCACATTAATGACATGGTGATAATTCTTTTCACAAAATAGACATGGTGTCCTTTACCTCCGGGGTACAGATATATCACATCTGCCAATATTTTAATTTATTTCGGAGCATTTTTAGCCCCACCTTAAATCTGCACTATTTTATTTATAAAATATTTTTCTCCAATATATTGGGTTGTTCGGAAAATAATTTCGTTTTTCTCAGCAGAGGACTTAGTTGTATTTTATTGACACCATCTTCACAATTAAGCTGCATTACCATTATATATTGTGACAGCTGATACAGCAAGGCTTTCTTGGGAAAAAGTTCGTTTTATTCTGCTCAATAGGGTTTGATTGGTGCCCTATCAAATAAAGAAAATCGGAAGCGACATTTTCGGCATATTTTGTTTTTGCTAGCAAAAAGGCGAAAATATTGTTCAAACAAAGAAAAAAGTACACAATGTGTTTACAGAAAATTTATTTAAAGAACGCCAGTGTCAAAACTGGATTACCAAATTTTGTTCCAGCAATTTTGACGTTGAAGATGCATTACATTCTGGAAAACCAGTTTGTGCTAATGAAGACAAAATAAAGTATTGATTTATGAAAACTGCCAAATAACAACTTGTGAGATCGCTAAGGAACCGATGAAAGTGGAGAATAAAATATTTATTCTCCACTATAATTCAATAAAATATTTATACAATATAAGAAAATCGTCTTTCATTTTCAAAGGAAAAAACGAAATTATTTTCCGAACAACCCAATATAACTACGATAAAATAAGAAAAAATTACTCTTAAGTAAAAAGTAGTATGAAATAAAGGCGGGGCTAAAGCTGTTCCGGAATAAATTAAAATGTTGGCATCTCTAATATGTTATAAGTATCTCTGTTAAAGAAAAATATTTAAAAAAGAAAAATAAATGCATGTTATGCAGTGAGAAAGTGTTCTGGGTTATCTAAATTATAAAATGTGTTTCCCTTTTAGAGTTTTACGTTATACTGTAGGTATGGCGAATTTTGATATTCGTGAAATTTCGAGTTCGGTGTTTTGATGTTTTTATATGTTTTTGAATTATGAGGAATGTGAAAATTCACAAAATCAATGCAATTTTCGTTTTTAGGTTAATCAATGAGTCAGTTAGTTGGCGGATTAGTTTGTAAAACTTAGTAGACAATATCTGAAGAATGAATGGTCGTAAAAGTTTTAAAATGTATAGTTAAGTTTTAAATATTTATACCATTAATATTTATACCATTCAGCATTAACCATAAAAAATACATTTTATTTATTTATTTATTTATTGTACCATTTATTTATCAATAAAACTATTTTCCAATTCTATTTTCACCGAGAATGTAAAAACAGATTTTACTTAAATACTAGTTTAGTATGTTCTTTTCAAGTTCATTTAATTTCATAACAATATTGAAAAAGATATAAAAGAAAATAAATGAATAATAAAAAATTCTGTCTTTGACAGAATTTAATTTAGTACGACAGGATTAATTTATATATTGTAATCTTGGAACTACAAAAAAAAAAAAAAAATGTTATTAGCCACCTTGTCTAATAATAAGCTCGACACATGATAACCGTTGGCAAGGTCATCATATCTGCAAATGCAGATGTAACGGTTATTATGTGAGAAATGTCGAGCTGGTTATCAATCAGAATGGCTCAGTGGAAGAGCATCCGCACGTTAAGTGGAGGGTCTGGGTTCAATTCCCAGTTCTATCATTTTCCCCATAGTTGGTATAAAAAAAGATAAATCTTATGCTCCAAACTACTTAAAATGAGTTTTCACAGTTGATGAGTTTATCATTAAAATTTCTAAATATTTTAAGATAGTTTAAGAAATTAAATGGTAAAATTGGATATTGGAAGGAATCTTTGCATATTGGAAGTATGGCAACACAAAATCGCAGTATGAAAGAAATAGTCCTGTCGTACTAAAAAGGAAAAAAAAAAAAAAAAAAAAAAGAAATTAAAAAAAAAGAAATTTCTGTATAATAAATGAAAAAAGGATAGTTCTTATGAACAAGGATAATTCCAATGAAAGAAATGTTAGCTCATATATATATATATATATATATATGTATATATATGTATATATATATATATATATTACATTCTTCATTCAATTCAATCAATATAGAAACAGCTAACTCAAAATCTACTTATTCCTTAAAAAATCGCCAATATATACTCTAAGACAAAAAAAAAAAAAAAAAAAAAGCCCCAAGAAAAGAAGGAGTTATCCGAATGGGACAAAAATTGGTAAATGTGATGTACATGTGGAGAAAAACAAATGATTACAGTTTCAGAAATTTAGGAGGATTTAATCAAGAGAATGGGCCTCACAAAGTGAACAAGTCAATAACGCGTTGGCCCTCTTCTTGCCCTTATGTAAGGAGTTATTCGGCTTGGCATTAATTGATAGAGTTGGTAGATGTCCTCCTGCGAAATATCGTGCCAAATTCTGTCCAATTGGTGTGTTGGATTGGCAAAAGCCTGATGTGGTTGTAGGATCCTTTTCATGATGCTCCAAACGTTCTCAGTCGTAAAGAGATAAGGTGACTTTGCTGGCCAAAATAATGTTGGGAAAGGAAGATAACAAGCAGGAGAAACTATCTTCGTGCGTGGGCGGTCATTATCATGTTGAAATATACGCTTGAAATTTCGTGATATGGAAAGGACAACAAAACGGGTCGTAGAATCTCGTCGACGTATCACTCTGCTTAAAGATGCTGCGGATGACAACCAAAGGGGTCCTGCTATGAAATGAAATAGCACCCAAGACCATCATTCCTGGTTGTCGGGCCGTATGGCTGGTGACAGTCAGGTTGGAATCCCCCTTTCTTTTGGGATGTCTCCAGACGCGTCTTCGCTGGTCATCGGGGCTCAAATTAGAGTGGGATTCATCACTGAATACAACTCTACTCCATTCAGTAACATTCCAGGTCGAACGTGCCTGATATCACTGCAAACGGGATTGTCAGTGTACAAAGTTTAATAGCAGTCGGCACAAGGAGCTTCGTGAGCTCACCCCCATCACTCTCAGCCACCTATTAATGGCTTTTAAATTACTGAAGTACCAGTCGCATGTAGGATCGATAATAACGACGAATTTGTGGCTTTGAGTACCGCTGTGACGATTGATCAGTTCTTACATTTTGTCCTATTTCTAGGCCGACCGCTTCCTTCTTAACACTATGTTCGGCCATGGTTCACCCATTCCTGCCAACGTCATCTACTAGCGGCATCGCTCCTATCCAAATGTCAAAGAATTCGCAGATTAGACAAACCGGCTTCTTTGAGCCCAACTACACTCCCCTCTCAAGTGCTGATATCTGGGCATATTGTTTGCGCACCTGTATGCTAGGCATAGTTACTGTCTATCTGAGTAGACAGAATAAAATTCTCAAAGAATTTATGACCTGGAATCAAAATTTCTCTTGTTTAACACCCTGCCAGTTGCGCAGTTAAAATGCGCTGCAGCGTCACATGTTCATTTATTGGCCGCCAAACTTTAAAAATTTGCATTTTCCATCTTAGCCTGTGTGCATGTCAATTTGTATCCAATTTGCAATTTGCATTACTTCTCTTTGGTGCGTCGTTTTTTTTTTCCCCCTTAGAGTGCATTATGCTTATAATTCTGAATGAATTGCTTTAGATTAAAAGCAAACTTGTATTATACTGTTTTCTTTTCTTGCCGATATTTGTCCATGTAGTTCAAATTATGTTCGGTTTCTGTAAAACATAACGGTTTTTGGGTGAATGCTATTGGTGTTTGATGCGTTGACGTTTCCACAATGCCTTCTTTGTTTCAAATTTTTGGAGTGTAATATGTTTACAAACTCTTGATTCTTCAACATTAAACATACTGTTTCCGTACATTTTACAGCGATATCAATTATTAAAAAAAAAAAAAAAAAAAAAAAAAAAAAAACATTTTTTATGATTGAATGTTAAAATTTACCATAAATTTTAGCATTTAAAAGGATGGAAGATATTGAAAATCGGACCTTGAAATTATTATCTTAGAGTTATGAAATTTTAAATACGTGTGTAATGAAATATATAAATATTAAATATATTAAAATTTCTTAAAAAATATTAAAATTCAAAACATTAATATGAAATATATACATACACGCTCTATGCCACTGGATTTTTAATTTTTTTTTTTTTTACTCGATTTTGCATTATAATAGTTTATGAGTATTCTGTAAACATTTTTGTGCATTAATTTGTAGATTCTTAATTTTTAAAAAATATTTCTATGTTTAAATGCTGAAATTTCATGCAAAATTTCAACATTCAAGCATAAATAAATATATATATACATATATATCAATCAATCCACTAATTAATGTACAAAAATGTTTAGAATATATTCGTAAACTATAATAATGTACTTAAAATCTAGTGAAAAATTTAAAAACCCAATTACATGGAGTATTTTAAAAATTTTCAAATAATCATTATTATTATTATTATTTTATTTTAAGAGTTTTCGAGAAATTTTAATGCATTTAATATTGATACATTTCAATGAACAAGTATGTAACATTTCCCAACTCTAAGACAGTAATTTTAAAAACCAATTTTCAACGTCCGCCCTCTTCTTAAGCGTAAAAAGATTAAAAAAAAGTCAATGAATCTATAAAGTAATACTTAAATATATTTAAAAAATATTGTTAAACTAAAATAAAGTAAAATCAATGAGGAAAAATAGTTAGTAGTGACCATTTAAAAATTTAAAAAATAATAAATAAATTAAAAATAAAATAAAAATAAAATGATATCTTGAATTTCATTTTAAAATAATTTCTTTCAAAAAATTTTTATGCTAAATATTGTTACATTTCCTTGCATATATATCAATATCTTCATAACTCTAAGACACTAATTTACGAAAAAAATTTATATTGTCAACAATCTCTTTAACTTTCCTTTTTTCTTTCCTTATTTTTCCCTTAATTTTGAATGTAGATAAAACAAAAATGACAATTCAACATCTTCCTTAAAAATTGTTAATCGTAGATTTTTTTTTTCTTTTTTAAATTACTGATAGTCTTGTATATTGTAGACATTTTCAGTAGGCTACTTTGTTTTAAATCAATCTGGCTTTAAAGTTTGTTAAGTGGTTTTTAGTGAATAAAGATATATAAATTTTCATGAACCTTTCATCGTTGAAACAACTGTAAATAATTCTTTTCTTAAGAAATTTCGATCTCACTCTCATTACTTAGTTTATAGGGCTGGAAGAGCCAATAAATATGTTAATTTTAAATGAGAGAATAATGTAATGAACGATCGGACCAATAGATGGCGTGCTAATTCAAGAATTCACGATAAATGATTTCCATTCCGAAATTTTCTTTTCTTTTTCTTTTTTTATAAAAAAAAAGAAAGAAAGAAGGAAAGAAAAGATATAGGAAAAGAAAGAAAGAAAGTAAATGATAATGCCTAATTTTTGAATTAAAAATTTAAATAAATATGAATATTCAACAAAATAACAACAATAATAATAGTAATAAAATTACAATTTTAATGCTGTAATTTAAATACAATTTTAATTAAAATTTTGTATTAAATGTTCGAAATGATTCATTAAAAGATTATTTCTGTAATTAATTGTCTTTTGATATTTTTAGGAAAAACTAAGAAGAAAAATTACTTATATTTTCATGTAATTATATTAAATTATTTTAAACTCCTAATCATTATATTATTATTATTATTAAAAAAGCTAATGGTAGTCACAAGTATTAGCTTTTGGTAATTATTTAGGAAATAATCCATCAACTTTTTTTTTACTTTCCGAACACGAACAGGGAAGTATTGTTATGACAAAAATTCCATTTTGAGATTTTAGTGTACGGGTAACGCCCCGAAGATTTCTTTGAAACCGTGTGGTTCTAGACTACAAAAAACGGCATTCCGTTTCAAGTGTGGAAAAAAATATGTTACGTTGAAAAAAAAAAAAAATTAACTAAAAACTAAACTTTTTATGAAACTAAACTTTTTTATTTTATGAATTCAAATTGGTAAACACTTCCAAGAAATCTTGTATGTATTGATGCATACTCTCTTATTTTTTCTTCATTTCTTTTTATTGTACGAATAGTAGCTTCATTCAAGTTTTCTGTTTTTGCAACAACTGACAATTATTCTTCTTTCTTTAGTCGATCTAAAATATTTACTTTACTTTTAAGTGAAATTGTACTCCTTTTGCGAACTATCTTCTAATTTTCTGCAGACATTTTGTAAATTAAGGATTTCAAAATGTCTCAAAAGGACGTTATAGAAATTAATTGATCAAACACTTTTAAAACTTTTCGTTGAAAATATTAAAAATTTGAAACTCAGGATCTCCTGCACTTTATCCTCAAATAAGTTCAAACTTCCATCTACTGAAAATTTCAATGAATCCATCAAATTTATACAATAAAGTATGGTCGACGGGTATTTCCTTTATTTTTCACAAAATAATATAACCGGTAAAAGTAAACAAGATGAAATTTCAAAGAATTATCCAACGAAATTTGAATTACATACATACATACTACGCATTACTTACATTTGTAAGTAATGCGTAAATAATGTGTATTTACTTCTATTAAAATGGAATGGAATTGAGAATTCATAGACGTGATTTTTTTTAATTTCGTGATAAAAATTATAATTTCGTTATAATTCTGAATAATTTTGCCTTTTGTTGATAACTCTCTATTGTGTATTTGGAAATAATTTTATATCAAATAATATATATGTTTTATTCTTTTTCAAAAAAATTACTCGAAAATCGTGTAGTTCGAAACTGTTAACTGTATATATATATATGCGTTTTGAGTTCCCTTGAATACATTTTTTTCCTATTTTTACGGTGGTGTATGTATGTGCGTATGTGAATGAACACGATAACGTCTAAACGCTTTGATCGATTGATCTGAAAGTTGATACGTATGTTATAAGTCGTCGTAGCACAAACCCTATCGATTTTGGTGAATCTAATACTTACAGGGTTTACCAGTTTTTTACAGGGACGCAAAGAATTTCTTTTACCATTATGGTCAATGGGCTCAAATTATTTAAAGACGATAGTCTAAAAGCCTTAATCGTTTGAGCTGGAAAGTTATATACATATTATAGGTTACTGTCTCACGAACAGTATGGATTTTGGTGAATCTAGTACTTATAGATTTTTACAGAGACTCAACAAAGCATTCTTTATGACCTATACCCTCAATTTATTTGAAGTGCAATTGTGCAATAGTATTGCATTAAATAACGTACTATATTGAGAAAAATACTCAAGCACCCTATTATAATTGCCTCTTTTGTTTATCTAATGACTTCTTTTACTTTAGTTTATTTAAACAAATGTTAATTACATAATTTTCTAGAAGTCGAGTGGAGTCACTCCAGATTTTTGATATTTCATTTAGATTTATTTATTCAAATATTAATTTAAAAAATAAATAAATAAAATAAAATAAAATAAAATATTCTGATACATATATGTATTTATCTTTTGTAAACTAATATAATGTACATTTGCAATATAAGAAAATATATGTTGCGTAAAAATTTTCGACTTTCTTTTTTCGATGGATCTATACGTTTTCAGATGTCCAGAATGGAATGTGGCTATTAAAAAAAAAATGTCTGTTGTTCAGTGTGCGTAATAATATTTTGGGGCAATTGTAGCTCAAGAATTAATACTCGGAATTTTATACAAATCTATATGTTGTTAAAGCTTGACATATAAATTAGTGCCTTTATTTAGTTTGGTGAAAACAACGAGATACATAAAGTAGAGTGATAAATGGTAACCCTTGAGAAGGTCCAAGATGAGTCATGTGACATGCTCTCCTTGCACCTGCGTATTCGGTGGTTCCCTTGGTAACAGCTTATTTTCAGTAAATTTCTATGGCAACGGTTTGGAGATTGTTCTTCGCAGTCAATGTTTTTGTTTACTTACGTAGTTTAATATTCTTTTGTTCTAAATCATTTTGATTTTGATTTTACTTCTTTTTTATTTCATGTAGTTGAACTTTAACCGATGGAATGTTTAAAAATTGTTGAAAAATTATTATTTGTTGTTAAATTTAGCTCTTTAAAAGTTTAAATTTTCTTTTATAAACACTTTTAAACTTTGTTGGGAAACGATGAAAAAAAGGTATTTTATTATTTATTAAAATGTGAAATGTGTGTAAAATTATTTTAAAAACAATTTATTTCGGTCATAGGACTGTCATGTTACCTAATAATAATGATAATTTGCCGAACTGATATTTTAAATGCCAAAATAGCGATAAAGGGCCAAACACAGTAACCTGTTGGAGCATGTCACGTGATTCATCTTGAACCACGGAAAGCTAATCCTTCATCCATTGAATCAGCACTCTGATTTATATATCTCGTTGGGTGAAAATCACCTTACAGATAACGTTGCCATCCCGTTTATTTTATTTCATTTTTTAAATTTTTAAGAAGGCAGCATCGGACGAAATCTCGTACAAATGTTCATAATAAAATTTATTTTTAATGAATAATTATGAAATTATAAAAAAAATATTGGTAATAGTAATAGGAATTTTTGTACATAGGAGTACCCCTGGGGAGTAATACCCCCGGTGGGTGTAAGTATTCAGTATGAGTAATTTTCAGAAAAGCTCATGAATAAGTTTTAATTTTTTTTAGCCCGCCCCCCCCCCCCCCTCTTTCAAAAAAAAAAAAAAAAAAAAAAAAAAGCAGTGCAAAAATATTCACTTTCTTCGATTATTTATTGTTATACTTCTCTGAGATGTGAATATTCTGTTTTTATCATGCAAAATAATTTTAATAAGTAATTTTTAGGTGAATTTGAATAAGAAATGTGATTGCCCTCCAATATACAATTTTATTCTGTGAATGATTGTGTATGTGGGGTAGATAAATGAATATTGTTACTAACATTTTTTTATCAAATCGATTAATATTTACCTCGAAAAACTCGAAGTACTCAACTAAACTTTGAAAAATCGTTAAAAGTAATAGCTTTAAGTTTTTCACATTAGTTAATTAAAGTAGTTAATTTTCTAAATGTACCATAGTACGGCAGTAAGATCTATGAATAAAGTACATGCAATGACTTTGACCTAGGATTGGTTGTAGTCCCATTAAGAAATAGGTTACACGCGAAACAGTCATAATTTTTGTTTCTTGGTTTTGCCCAATTTTTCCGGTAAAACCTCTTGCGTGTGGCATTTCTTTTTAACATTAATTAGTTTAATTTTCCTAGAATTCATATTTCAACAACTACACAGTAAAACAGAGAAAAAATCTACATTTTCTACTTTCTTTCTACTGACCGAATTTAAATATGCTGTAAAGCATAACATGTAATATGCTGGTTTTGCTTACGGGTAGGAAAAATTCATTATTTAATTATTAATTCATAATTAAGAAAAACATTTATGTTTTCAAATGATATTTCAAAATGTACATGATGTTTTTACTGTAAATAAGTTTAAGCTAAGTCTGTATTTTTATCTCTTATTTTTTTTAACTGTACGTAAATGAATTACATACCTTCAAAATAATAATAATAATAATAATAATTATAAATAAATGAAATAAATATATAAAAATAAATAAATAAATAAACAAACAAAATAAAATAAAAATCTTTAGATAGGTATATTGTTGCATGACATTCAAATTTTTTAACAAATATTTTTCTCTAAATCAGCTATTTTCTTTTCTTGGTATTTATATATTATTCAGATGATCATAAAATGACAGCAATTCACGCCAAATATGGTATGTAATTTGGGATTATATCCTATAATTATCATTACCGTTACCGGATTAATTGCATTGATAGTGTTGATTACATTCCATAACTTGTATACTTTGCACGCTTCGCTGGTCACTATATATAAATGAAATAATAATAATAATAATAATAATAATAATAAAACCTCGCTATTTTGTATATTACCTTATAAATAAAAACTTTTTTTTTTTTTTTTAATTTAAAAGAAATATGTATTTATTTACACGTGAATGATAAAACTGACATAAAACTTTATCGATATGTATACTATTTTTAAAGTTATAATGACGTCAATTTTGTCAGACTCATAAGCTTTTTAAATAATTTTTTTTATTATTCACGTGTACATTATTTCATTTTATGTTGAAAAAAAAAAGCATTAATTAAACATTTTTGGCATCAGCTGATGCTTTAAAGGTAATTTTAAAGCTAATATAAGGTTTTTATATTTATACTTTAATTAATTAAAAATAATAATAATAATAATAATAAAATTCGAAAATCAGGTTTCGAAGTGCATCAGGAGAGGTCAAAACAAACATCCATGCACAATTCTGTAGCTATTGGGTCAGCCGTTTATTTACAAAGCGACCGACGCACATAAGCACACATACATCTCCTATTATATGTAGAGATGCCCATTGCAGCCCTATTACACAACAAAAGGTGTAATGAATGTAAACACGTTCCATTTTAAACATTTTATTTTGATTTATTTATTTAAATATTAATTTAAAAAGTCAAATATACTATTTTAGTACATATATTTATCGTTTGCAAACTAATGTAAATGTAAATTTAAAATACCTGATTTTCTTAAAATTTAATTACTTTTTTAAAACTAAAATAGTGAAACTTGAATAATTAAAAATCATTTAAATTCCATTATTGGCTGTATACTATGGCATTCATTTAACCAAAGTTTTGATTTGACAAAAATAATTATCCGTATAATATGTAAATAAATATCCTTATCTTATGCTAAGTTAAAATTTCTTTCCTAAATTTCAGCAATTTGAACGGTGCGATTTTTTATGAAAAATAAAATGAACCAAGATAAAAAGTAACCGAAAACATTCTCCAAACTTGAGCGTGCTTAAACACATTACAGATGCTTATCACTGGTCTTTTACAGAACCTTTCTTCTTTGCTTAAATTTTATGTAATTATCTATATATATGTTTGAGAATATTTATCTTATCTCTGTTCCTCATTTCAGTCTGTGGAAAGATAGCTTCTTTAATAAAGTAAATGTTATCGTTTTAATGTAATAAATACACTTCATTAAGCTAAGCAGATTAGCAATCTATCATTTCTTGTTGGGCCGAGAAGATAGGGGAAAAATGGCATATGACTAATATGGTCCAATGTCGAAAGTGTAATACTGGGAAGCTAGTATGCTGTTGCCATTACAGAACTGTCTTCTGTGTCAATATAACATAATAATTGCTCTGAAAGTACGGAAAAGGGGAAAAAGGTTATATAACAGCGCCATATATTAGCTGATGGAATATTTATGGAAATCAGAACGTGAACAGACAGAAAGACGGACACTCAATCAAATCGAAATTACAAAATTTTTAACAAACGAAATTTAAACCGACATAATAACGCATAAATTTATGTGAAAAGAAAAAAAAAAGCATTTTATTACTCACCTTCATCGCTGATTAACGAAAAAACAGAAAAAAATTTCGGGCCCAATACAGCCCAGATCCGGACCCAAAACAGCCCAGATCAGTAATCCGGGTCCTGTCCGGCCTAATTCCAAATGAAGAAATTAGGGACCGGACCGGCACAGACCTCTAGAAAGTGGGTAATTCTAACTGTTTTTCTAGAAATATTTATTACTTTTTTTATATATATAAAGAGAGATAGAAAGTATTGGATTCGTGAAAATTTTCGAATTCCAGTTTCGATGGATTTACACGATTTCGGATGTCCTGAACCGATTTGACTGATTTTAGAAAACGTCTGTATGTATGTGTGTATATCACAAATTTTGTGGACGCTGTACCTCACGAATCAATGAACGAAATTTAACTAAACTTGATATTTACTTGGACCCTAATATAAACTGGTGCTGATTAGATTTGGGAACCAATCACTCAACAGGTGACTGAGTGAGTGATTATTTTGGCGCTGTGATCCCATTTTTTCTAAATATTTAACATGGCAGTATAGGACGCCAAATAAAAATCGTCTGAATTTATCATGGAAAATAATTTTCCTAAATAATAATTTAATAAATAATTTGTACTGCATGAATTTGTGTAAAATTAGATAGAAGATATTCTTGTGGTGGCCAACGACATACTACCATACTTGCCAACCATCTCATTATAAATCGTAACATTTTTAGTATCCGCCTTCTTTTTCACACCAGTCTTTTTTTAGAGTAACTTTACTCTTATTTAATCGTAACTATATTTGGAGAAATTTACTCTAAAAATAAATTGGTGTAGAAAAAAGGACGTGTTTTAAAGGGCGTAACAATGTTACGATTATTAATGAGATGGTTGGAAGTATGATACTAGTATTTCAATAGATTTGAACCAAGCTTGGGCCTCATCAGAACTCAGAATAATCAACCTATATCCAAAGGGTCCAATTAATTGGATTTGCATTCATTTTTTCTTTTTAAAATTTTTCCGATGTGCGGAACTCGTATGAGGAACGAGTAGGGCTACTATTAATTAATAAATAGAAAAAATGGACAAAATATATTATCTTCAATAATTGAAAAATATTTTAATGCTATTTACAGTATAAAGTATGTGTAACAATAGAAGCAGAAGAGATATAAAGGAAATTAAACAAAGTTAACCGCACCAAAAATGTTTGAGCGGAAATATTGCAATTTCACTAGCGTTAAGTGTATCGTTCTCAGTGCATGGTGGCAAAGCGGCTTGCTGATACATATGTTGAAAAACGGAGTGAAGTAAAATAACTTTTTACGCAATGAAATTCTTGTAAAATCTACTTTTACCCTAATTTTCCCCCTAATATTTTTCTAATATATTGTTCTGCTCTATATGTACTCTTACATCAATTATATTATATGAAATCAATTTTTCTACCATGGACTGAGGACAACGAATTTATTGCTAATGAAATTGTAGTTTGTATTTTTGAATTTCGTTCTGATAACGTTAACTTACTTAACAGATTTGCCCGAATTGCGCTCGGATAAGACTGTGGCGCAATTCCCTTTAATAAACAATCATGATTTGTGAAAAGTAATTCTTTCTAAATGCTTTGGGAAATTAAATGAAAAGAATATTTTACACAAATCAGAAATTGTGCTAGGAGCTGAAAATACAAAACATGATAATAATAATAATAATAATAATAATAAATGTATATAGTACGCATAAAAAATGTTTTGCTGGAACAACAAAATTTTTGTTTAATCAACCAAAAATTTTTGTTGAATTTAAACAAACATTTTATTACCAGAATCAAAATGAGCACATCGTTCGCTTATGGTCTGTTTCCAGAGAGATCTATGACATAGCGGATCGAACTACCTAGTGATTGTACTTCTTATTTCAGTCATATTTTTTCGGTTAATCAAAGCACATTAATTTGTTTAACTTTAAAAAATTATTGTAAAAATGATAAAATAAATCTAAAAAGTCAGTCCTAAAAACACACACACACACACACACACACACACACACACACACATATATATATATATATATATATGTATATGTATCGTTTTTTCCAACAAAACACATTTTTTGGTGTACTTTCTATCGCAATCAGTCATGTAAACGAAATAGTTGTTAACCCCGCATGTTATGACATTTCAGACACCCATAATGAAATAAAGGGTAATCAGTATTAAAAATTAAAAATTCAGAACTTGGTTTAAACGTGAATTGAATATATATATGTAGGGGAACACCTCCAGTTATGGGCACTCTCTGGTTGTGGGCAAACCACCATATCTTTTAACAAAAAGTAAATATGGTGGATTTGAGCGCTGTCAAACATGTATTGGGACAGTACGCAGTTATTGCGTTAACGCTGAATTGAATAGATACATTTGCTTAGTAAGTGCAAGCATCGAAACAAAAACAAAAAAAAAAAAAAAAAAAAAAAAGCAACACAAAAGTAATTTCTGAATTTTTTCATTGTGAGATAAATCGAAGTAAATTAATTAAAAAATGTGGGTGTAATATATATTCATTCACTATATTTAATATATTTTGTGATGCAATATCGAATTAAGCCAAAATTTGGAATGAAAATAGTTTTTTCTGTCATTATAAAAGAGATTGTCATTCCCGGTTGTGGGCACCCATGTTTCTTTCATTTAAAACGTGTTTTTGACTTACAAATTGTCAAATATGGTCATTTAAAACAACATAACATATTTTATTAGTATTTTATATGTATTTTTAAGCATTTTTAGGCTTTTTTAGCCATGCCAATCCCGGAAAAGTCAATCGATCCAAAAGAAATGCATTTTAAGGCGATGGTTAAAGACATTTAGGATTGCTTAGTATATACGAAATCCATAAAATCGACTGCCCGAGAATATGAACCTCCTCGCAGCTTCTGTGTCCCTACAGAAGAAGCTTAGAAAAAGTAAGGGAACTCCACCTGTCAAACTGCTGACCAAGCGCGCTGAAAATAGGAACATTCACAAGAGATGATGTCGATTTCTGCATCATTTGCTTGGAGCACCTGCTACCATGCCGAACAAGAGCAAATTCAACCAAATGCAACGAGTATGATCGTCTAGTGCATTTGAAATCTGCCAATGTACATGAAAATTATTTTATTTACACGCATTGTACTTCTGATTTGAAGGATGAAAAAGATGACGAATAAAATTGGAAAGACGCCATTTTCTGTAATTATTTCGGCCACTGAATCCTTATAAAATGAATAATTTTTTTTGTTTTCTGTATTTATGGTAGTTTTTCTTATTATTTTCCATTTTTAGTGGATTTTTCAAGCGTGCTCACAACCGGGTTCAAATTTTTGTTTTGGCAAAAAATGATCACTTCACAAAATTGGTAATAATTTTTTTCTGGTTGATGGAATCAATACAGTTACTTCATCAAACGTTAATTAATGGTTTTAGCTTTCCATTGGTATTTATATGTTTGCATAATACCTATTTTATCAAAAGTTATAAGCTAAAATCAAAACCGTGCCCACAACCGGAGATGTTCCCCTATATTAAAACTGTCTTACACGTATAATTTAATTTATGATTTTTCTTTTTTCCTTTTTCTTTTATACTTTCTTTCAATTATTTTTTACTGTCTCTTACCTATATTAAAAGAGAAAGTATTGTTTTGGGTTCAAACATTCTAAATTGAGTTTTTGTTATATTTACACTTTTGAGGTCCCCTGAAACCAAAAATCATGTTTTTAGCGGTTGGTCTGTGTGTGTGTCTTTCTGTTATTAGCATATCTCAAGAACAAATAATAGTAAAAAGTCCAAACTTGGTATTCTAAATGTGTATCATATAGGGATGCTACACTAAGCTTTTCGATTAGATAAAGCAAATAGTTCGTGTACAGGAACACCCAAGAGAATTCATATACACTACGTCTATGGAGGAAAACTGTAAGTAAGTACAGTGTAAATGTAACGTCTATAGGCTAACCTAAACAAAATGAAACTAATATATATTTTTAATATGCCTAAAAACACGTTTTATTAGAATATGGTATGGAAATCATTCACTATTCGTATACAGGGCTACACAAACGAACTAGATTATAGTGCGACAATATTTGAAAATTGGCGTAAGTGTATTTCAGGGTGTGCCATGTATTATTAATATAGGATAATATTTATTTGCACCATGTGGTGTGTACATAACCTTCAAAAGATATACAGGGCTGCCTATATTTAAGCTATAACATTTTTTTTTTATTGTTAGTGGAAGTGCTTTACTATAATATTGTACCATGTCCAGGAAAGCTGCTCAGAAATTGAAATTAATTCCTCATAACCATATGGTAAATAATGTATTTTATTAATCTAAATAGTCATCGCTTGTTTTTTTTGTATATTTATATGTTTTGAGGTTTCCTGAATACAGAAGTCAAGTTTTTAACGTTTGATCTTTGTGTGTGTCACTTAGAGTGAATTAAAAACAAATAATTTCAGGCGATCCAAATGTTGTATTTTGAAGTTAATACGTTTGTTACTGTAAAAGTTTGATCAATCTTGATGAGTTTTAAAGAATGTTGAGCGTGAAAGTTGCCTGAATAATTTTAAATGAACTTTTGGATTTAATAACAGATTTGAATTCTATATAAATGTGGGTACAATAATGAAACGGGGGAATAATTGGGGCGGCAGCCCCCTTACGTAGAAATATTTATCAAATAAAACTGTTTTGAAGCCTAATTTGAATTGTTTTAACATGGGTTTACATAAAAGTACTCGCTATCTTACCCTTTAATCTCCAATCTGTATTTATGGTATTAAATTTCAGGGTAAGAGAAAGTAGTGTTAGGGACACACCAAATTACTTTTATTTATTTATTTATTTTTGTTCAGCACCACAATAAAACTATCAAGTTAGCGTTAAATGGGTTTTCGGCATTATCAAAGTAACTTTATTACTTTGTAGAGACAGGAGTTTGTGTAAACTAAGCATTGGTAATTATTGCAAAAAACCATAATTGTTATGTCCTTTATTCTTTTTTTTTTTTTACTAAATTATTGAGAACAGTGTACCAAGTAGAAATTATTGTTGTATAATTTGTTATGCGATTGTTACTCATAAAACCACAAGTGATCTTGCACCATCTCTATTATTGTTTGCTTTCGTAAATAAAACAGTTACAGGGCGTTTCGATAGGAGTGCTTTGACTTCGAATGCCATTCATTTAATGTCACTGTCAGCCATGCATGACTCAAATATATTAGTTAAAACTATCTCCGCCCTCACCTGTGTTGAAAGTAGGGTGTCAGGTGCAGAATTAAAAAGCTAAATCAGTGAAAGCAGTAAACAATTCTGAGTTTCACTTTTTGTGTGGAAGTCTGATAAATATTTCATGATGAGATAAACATTTCTTACAGTTATTTATAATTGAATACCAATTTACCTTTTTTTCTTTCTCTCTCCTTTTATGCCTGAATTTTTTTTTTTTTTTTAAGTTTTTGTCGTATTTTAATACTTTTCATACCATAGGAAACTTGGGAAACTATTGGGAACTTAGTTGTCAGTGAAAATTTCCGATATTGGTTTATTAACGATTTTACACGTTTTGAGATATGAAGAATTTAAAAATCACAAAATTGATGTGATATTTATCTGTAGGAAATCCGTTTGTTAGTTAGTTAGCATGTGTAAATAATATCTTAAGAAAAAATAATTCTAAAGGGGACGGACTAGTTTTAAAACACATATGATAGCAAGAACCCTATTGATGTGCGACATTCTAAACAACAACTCTAATTTTCGATAATATTGCATTGAGAAAAAGAAAATATACCGCCTTTCTCTAGAATGAATAAGTGGTCATTTTCTAAATCCCTTAACTAGAAATATAGATTTCCGAGCTATGCGCATAAGGCACGCCAATAAACTGATTGACGAAATGATCGAGAATTTCTAGTGTATACATTTCTAGATGGTGAAACAATATTCTGAATTTTCTAAATATTCTGAATCATTTATATTGCGAGAAATTCTCGCTTGATTTTCTAGAATTTTGTAATAAATCAAGATTATAGTCGCAGAAACCCGCTTCTTGTAGTCTTATTTATTTACAGAGATTTTTAAATAACTTTGCCCTCGAGAATATAGGCAAACGCTCTAGAATTCTAACAAGGGCTTCTAGAACTCTCTTTCCAAGAGGACTAGAATTTATAAGGATGACATGGAACTATTTTTTCTAGAGCCACAATTTAGATTCTAGATGTCAGTTACAGAATTTTTTCTCAGTGTGACATGGGAGAATAAGACTAAATCTAGCATAAACGTGCATTATGAAAATTATTTTCATCGTAGTTGTTGGTCTAGCTTTAGAGTACTATATATGACACTGGCATGAGCAATATCATCGATGAATTAAAAACTTTTTTAAAGTTATTTGAAATGTACGATTTTCTTAATATGGGAGAGTAAGTCAAAATTTCTCATAAACATGCGTTATGAGGATTATTTTCATAGTAAATAAGTTAGATTAGTTTTTAAACATTCATTTATGACGTTGCTATGAAAATTATATTGAATATCAATATTCTGATTTAAAAGCTTCTTAAGTTATTCGAAATTAAGGTTTTCATAATATGGCAGATAGGGCAATATTTCACATACATTTCAACTTGTTTTATAGAGGTTATTGTTTTGAAAATATAGCATGGAGTTGTTTATTTGTTTATTGATAACACATAAACATCAGATTCGTATGCTTGACTCGAAGTCCGCTTGTAAATTCTCGTCAGATAAAGATAGATAGCACATGACAGAATTAGAATACGAAGAATTGGAAAAACACCTAGGGTCAGCACGAGAATCGAACCCTACGCTCGAAGGTGATTAGCAGTGTGGTGACATAACCACTCAGCCACTGAGGGCCCTTATAGTATGGAGTTCAATGAAAACTAAGATAGAAAGCTTACCCTAATAACATTATTCAACAAATTAGGATAAGTTATCGAAGAGGAGAGGTGGGTTGAGCATTTTACACTGCGACTGTCCTGGACGATTGGCAGAGTTAATTTCTCTTCGAAAAACGAAAAAAAAAAAAAAAAAAAAAAAAAATATATATATATATATATATATATATATCATGGGGAATTGAGCGAAATCCACTTATGCTATCTAATTTTCGAAATTTTAAAGTATTATAAAGATATTTACTTATTTATGTTTGGCTCATAAATAATAGAATTTTTCGATGTATAGTTTTATAATTTTAATAAATTTTTAAACATTTCTTGCAAGTTAACTTTTCTTATAACTTTTTTCAATATATGTAAATAATAATAATAATAATAATAATACATAATATATATCGTTCTGTACTGAAGCTGTTCCGTTTCTTTAGCATGATTTTTCTAAACTTTATTTTAATTATATATATAAAAAAAAAAAAAAAAAAAAAAAAAAAACGTTTGCACTTTTCCATTATTTATAATTAGTAATCAGGAAATATTTTAAACGTTTTTCTAAAATTTAACATTTCGAATTTTAATTTCTAAACTTAAATAGTTTCCAAGAAATTTTAATATGCTTGATATTGCTATATTTCAAAACACATACGAATTTTTATAATTATTAACTCAGTGATTTAAATATAAGGATTGCTAATGCCAAATAAACCTTTTTGTAAATTACTGTGTTAGTTATAATATTTTGCATATATGCATTGAAGTATAACAATATCATGTATATTAAAATTTCCCAGAAACTTATTAAATTCAAAAAATTAAATTTTATGAAAAAGTTTAAAATGCTTCCTGGTAAATATTTTTAAATTTTTTTTCTTCTATTTTACATTTTTTAAGTTATAACGGAAAAATCCATTTAAGTATTACTTAAAAGATTCATCGATAAATAATTATATATATATATATGTATATTATATTCGGATGCTTAAATTTACAACAAGTTCTAAATTTCAGCATAAGTTAATTTTTTAAAAGAAGTTTTATATTAAAAATTGGAGTTTGTTGCAAATTTTTAGCATTCGTGCATAAAAATATTAAATAAAAAAAATGAACTTATCAATGAATTTATTGTAATACTGAATAGATCTACCGACAGTTACAATTTAATGATGGGAAAGGGAAGGAAAAAATTAAAATTTATTTATCAGGAAGCATTTTAAACATTTTCTTAAAATTTAAAATTTTGAATTTGACTTTCTAAATTTAAATAGTTTCCGGGAAATTTTAGTATACTTGATATTGTTATATTTCAATAAATAGGTATACAAAATTTTATAACCCTAACACAGTAATTTACAAAAAAACATTTATAACGTCCACCTACTTACATTTACAATACACTGCATAAAAAAAGTAGACGGACACTTCTTTACAATTTTTTAAAACTCCGTCTTCGTTTAATAGGAAATGTCAATTAAAATTCTTTAACATGTTTATACTTATCAATCTTCATATTTTTGACAGACAAATAAAAATATTCAATTGTTTATAATTTTAATGTAGGGAAATGCAGAAAAGAGAAAAGATATACATTTGCACAATATTTATTTTTAAAAAAAGTAGACGGACACTAGCCAAAAACTGCAATTATCTAAGTGGGTGTTTCTTGTGGAATACCAGTTTTGCTTGTACATGTACATATGGCATTTTGCCACTTGCTAACGTGCTTGACAAGATGGTTTTATGTAGTTAAATTTTTTGAAGATGAATGCGACATGCCACGAGGAATTCCTCTAACTGATTACCAGAAAGGACAGATTATAGCGCTGAAAAATGTTAATAAAGGAGTCAGAGAAATTAGTAGGCTACTTCTAATAAACAAAAGTAGCATCAACGATTTTCTACGTGCTCCTGAAGCCCATGGCGTAAGGAAAAAGAGTGGCCGGCCAAAGAAACTTTCGCTTAGAGACAAAAGAAAAATTTTTAGTGATCTGAAAAAAACTGGAGCATCAATTCCCAGAGTTCGAATAAGCACAGGAATTACTCTTTCATTATAAGAAGAGAAAACATCATCCATGCTGGAAGGATCACCACGTGACAGAACGTCTACAGTGGGCTCAAAACCATACGTCTTGGACTACAGAATGGATATCTGTAGCTTTTTCAGATGAGAAAAAAATTAATTTAGACGGCCCAGATGGGTATCAATATTATTGGCACAGTTTGTAGAAAGAAGACGAAGTGTACTTTACTCGGCAAGTTGGTGGTGGTGGCGTGATGGTGTGGCTAGCTGTTGGCTATGGTGGAAGGACAAATTTAGTATTCCTATGTAAGAAGCAGACTCACAAAGATTATATTGAAACACTAAGCAGTGAGCTTTTGCCCTTTGTGTGTAATCTTGGAGGAGAAAACTGGATTTTCCCACAAGATGAAGCGCCAATACACACCGCTAACAACGTTAAAAAATGGTTTCATGAGAACAACTTCAATGTTTTACCCTGGCCAGCCAAAGAGTCTGGATATAAATCCTGTAGAAAATATTTGGGCTATACTTGTTTATAAAATTTATGAGGGTGGAAGCCTGTATGAATCAATTCCCCATCTCAAAGAAGCTCTTACAAACATTTGGGAAATTTTCCGTCAAAAAAAGATTCAGAATCTCATTCATTCGATACCTAACAGAGTATACGAACTTATTGAAGCAAATGGGAGACGAACCCCTTACTAAAAACGTTTTATTTTAGAGATACAAGATGTGTCCATCTACTTTTTTAAAGAAAACTGCAAACTACACTGCAAATATGCACCATTTTTTTTTTCCAAAATTTTTCCACTACAGAATTCAAAAGAATTGAACCTATATCCAAAAAATAATAATATATGATGTCTCAAGAATACAATTATATTAGAGAAATGAACCTCATATCTCTAATTAAAGAAATAAAAGGCTTTAAAGTATTACAAGTAAGTGTCCGTCTACTTTTCTTATGCAGTATATTATACGATGTACAAAACACGTTTTTAAAAATGTTATGAGAACGTACATGTAGAACATTCTTAGTAGAACGTTCCTGTAGAACTGAAGGTTCACGTTAAACATGTATACTGAACGTTCTTTAGACTGTACAATATAACGTCTTCAAGATGTTACAGATTGACGTTATCGGAACGTTCAAATGGAGAGAGTTCTTAGAGTTTCTTACACTGTAAAAAAATAACAATTACCAGCTGCAAGAAACTCTCTGTGATTGGATAAAATAATTATTTTCTGCAATCACAGAGAGTTTCTTGCAGATGGTAATAGTTATTTTTTTACAGTGTAGAGTTTTCTCTCAAAACTACTATTTAATGTTCACAGAACGTATCGGTGCTGCTTGGGATATAGTTACATTAATTATACATAAAGGTATATTTTGAGTATATAATAATTATAAAATATGTATCACTTTATTGCAGGTGTAAGGAGAATGTAATTATAATAAAATAATAAAGATAAAAATATGTCCCAAAATATTGAACTGTAAGGGAGAATATAATAAATAATTATAAGATAAAAATTTTTTTATAAACCATGTTTTTAAATTTTCTATTGAATCATATAAACGCTACTGAAGGCAGCCGGAACCCCAGCAATTGGATAAAAGTATTAAAAAAAATTCCTTGCTATCGTCTTTTGAGCTATTATAAAAGTTTCAAATGGCTATCTAGCCGGGAAGTTAGTTAAAAGTTGATTGCAAGCTTTGTACTGGAAACGCTGCCGAAGGCAGCCGGCTCCCAAAGCAATTGGATAAAAATATTTTTAAAAAGCATTCTCACCATATTCTGAACTATTCCAAAAGTTTCAAATGTCTAGCTACTCGGGAAGTTAGTTAAATAAATTTTCTGTTGAATCATATGAACGCTGCCGAAGGCAGTAGGGACCTGAAACAGTTGACTAAAAGTATTAAAAAAAATGTATTGCCACCGTGTTCTGAGCTATCCTGAAAGTTTCAAATATCTAGCTAGTTGGGAAGTTAGTGAAAAATCGATTGCAAGCTTTGTACTGGTAACGCTGCCGAAGACAGCAGGAACCCGAAACAGTTGGCTAAAGGTATTAAAAAAATGCATTTTCACCGTGTTCTGAACTATTCTGAAAACTTCAAATGTCTAGAGCTAGTCGGGAAGTTAGTTAAATAAATGTTCTGTCGAATAATATAAGCGCTGCCGAAGGCAGCGGGACCTGAAATAAGTGACTAAAATTATTAGAAAAATGTATTGTCACCGTGTTGTGAGCTGTCCTGAAAGTTTCAAATGTGTAGCTAGTCGGAAAGTTACTGAAAAATCGATTGCAAGCTTTGTAATGATAACGCTGCCGAAGGCAGCAGGAACCCGAAACAGTTGGCTAAAGGTATTAAGAAAATGCATTTTCACCGTGTTCTGAACTATTCTGAAAGTTTCAAATGTCTAGCTAGTCGGGAAGTTAGTTAAATAAATTTTCTGTCGAATCATATAAGCGCTGCCGAAGGCAGCGGGACTTGAAATAGTTGACTAAAATTATTAGAAAAATGTATTGTCACCGTGTTGTGAGCTGTCCTGAAAATTTCAAATATCTAGCTAGTCGGGAAGTTAGTTAAAAATCGATTGCAATATTTGTCCTTGACAAACACACAAACAAACACACAAACAAACGAACAAACAAACAAGAATCGAAGTTAATAAAAAAACATGGTAAAAAAAAAAAAAAAAAAAAAAAAAAAAAATTAATAAAATATGTATGGGGTAATAAAAAAAAAAAAAAAATCTGTCTCACTTTATCGTATTATAGGGAAACAAATTGGTAGATTATAATATTAATTCTTTTAATGAATAATTGTTTAGAAAGCAGTCATTGAATTCAGAAGAACGATTAGAAGCCACCACGCTTATTTTCATCTAGATTAATGCTGGAATGATTCAGTGCATTTGATGATTTTCAACCGAAATGACCAAAAATGAATTCAATATCTAAAAATAATAGTAAATAATCTGGTGTGTCACTCACACGACTTTCTCTTACTATGAAATTTAATACTATACATAAATACAGGTTTCAGATTAAGAGGTAAGATAACGAGTACTGTTATGTAAACCTGTGTTAAACAATTCAAATTAGGTTTCGGAAGAGATTTATATGATAATTAGTTCTGTGTGAGGGGGGCTACCGCCCCCCTGAACCTCCCGTTTCATTAATGCACCTACATTTATATAGAATTTAATTCGGTTATTAAAAAATAATTCAGTTTTTAAAAAATAATTTATTAAAATTATTATTTAAAAAAAATTATCTTTTATGATAATGCAGGAGATTTCCCTATTACAGAAGTAGTATAACACTAAATATATATATATATATATAAGTTGAATTTATTCTCAATATTACATTTAAGGTTTTTTTTTTTTTTTGTTTTGTTTTGTTAGAAAGGGAAAAAATCGATAACTTTATTTTAAATTATCGCAGATCGATGGTTTAACCCTTCGTTTTAAAGGTATTGGCGAGCTCTTTTGAAAGATACCGATCATGAAAATTTACTCCCCTCGAGGGGGGAGGAGGCAAGGCTCCTACATACACAATTTTTTTTTTTCCCAGTTGACTATCTGTATTACAAAAAATATATATTTGTTTCATTTGGTTTAGTGCAGTCTATAGATGTTAAACTCTACTTACCTGATATTTTCCTCATAGACGTAATGTATTTGAATACTTTTGAGTGTCCCTGTACACGAATCATTTGCTTCATCTCAACGAAAAGCTTACTATAGCATCCCTATATGATACACATTTAGAATACCACGTTTGGAATTTATGCTACTATTTGTTCTTGAGATATGCTGATGACATACACACAGACATACACACAGACATACAGATACACAGACAGACACACAGACCATTCGCTAAAAACATGATTTTCGTATTCAGGGGACCTCAGAGCATGTAAATATAACAAAAACTCACGTTCTAGAATTTGACCCGAAAAGAATACTTTCTCGACCCTATGGATAAGAGAAAGTAAAAAAGTTTATATATGCCTCTTTGTCAACTTTTTTCGGTGTTATTGCAACAGAGTTACCAAATTTAGTACAAAGCTAGTTTTTGACTTCAAATTAATACCCTTAGAGATATTTTTTTTTTTTAATTTTTCAATTAGTTTTTAAATTAACTAAATAATATGGTAAGACACACTCAGTACTTTATCCTTCCTTGTTAGTTACAGAAACAGATTAATATGGCAAGTATTTATGTGAGAAAGAGCCTACCTTTGCAAAATAAAAATAAAATTTCCCTTAAATATTAGTTAACTCCTCAGATTTTAGTTAAGGATCTTCGAAGCTAAAATTTTTTCGAAGTAATAATTTCTCGCCGAGGTTCTCAAAAAATTTGCACAAAGTTACGCCAAGTTCTCCGCTAAGGTCTTCACAGTGATGCAACTTCAATAGGTGTCTATGTAGATAACTTTGTCTGTAAATGTTGTTTCCCGGTAATGAAAGTATCCATGCCCGAAAGTTGAACATTTCTCGGTACTATGCGTCAATTATTTTCGGGAGAATAAAAATAATAATTGTGAATTTGCGCGAATTAAATAATTTGGTTTGGCACTAACACTGCATTCTGTTACCGTCTAGTTACCGGAACAGATTTATTTATATCTATGTAATATGTATTTCTGTATGAAAAGTGTTATCCTCTCCAACTAAAATTTTAAAATTAACTCCTTAAATACCAGCTAAAGGTATTTGAAATTTAAATTTTCTGTAAATAATAACTTATCGCCCAGCCCCCCACTCCCTCCAAAAAAAAAAAAAAAAAAAAAAAAAAAAAAAAATCACATAAAATTTTTTCATGTTTGTCGCTAAGGTCATCACAACGATGCAATCTTAACAAATTTCAACGTAGATAACTTTGCCTGTAAATGTTGTTTCACGGTAATGAAAGTATCCATGCGTTGAAATTAAGCATTTCACTATGCTGTGTAATTATTTTCGGGAGAAGAAAAATAATACTTATAAATTTGTTATAATATACCATCAAATGATTTTTAATAAACGGATATCGATATATTATTTTACCATTCAAAGAAATTTCCTAAAACCTTATTAAAAGTTGCAAGCTGAAAATTTATTGAACATTTCTGTTGCTTTAAATTAAGTTTATAATAACTTTTTTTTTTTAAATTAGATGTATGAAATTATTTAAAATTTATTTAGCTGCTAGACCTTAGGCACAGAAATTTATATACCTAAAATGTAGTTAACTCAAGCATTTATTAACAAATACTTGTATTCGTTAACTCAATTTTCTTGTATTACACTGATTCTTCATCTTCATATATTTTTGAGTAATTATTTACTGCTTTGTTATTATTATAAATAATCAACAGAATATTGAACCAAATAAAAAGATAACAAAATAAATAGGTTTTTTATACTTTTTACTTACTTATTTATTTCGTTATTATTTATTATTATCAGAACGGAGGCATATTTCCTTCAGACAAAATGAAAACAATTTTTCTTTAGCATCAAGTTAAATTAAACGGTTTAGAGAGAACTGAATGCAAAAAGAAAAGGATTACACAATACACTGTAATTTATCTTTCTTTTTTAATTATCTTTTGTTTAAAAATTAAAATATTGATCATTCAAAAAAATATATATAGTGGATGTACACATTGTTAATTTTTACATTTGTTTATATCTTGAAAGCCATGTTTTATTTTTATTTTATTTATTTATTTATTTATTTTAGAATTAATTTCAATTAAATATTGTAATAAATCAGAAGACGAAAAAAAAAAAAAAAATCTTTAAATTATTAATTTAAATGTTTAGGTACTTATGCTTTCACTCAAATTCTAAGATATTAATAAATGTATATAGTTTTCCAAGTTATGAATATAATCTGGATTCTATTATTATTACTATTATTATTATTTTAATGAAACTAGGGGCTCTGCTCCCTGCTCGCTTCGCTCACCAACCCCCCCAGGGAGGCTTCAACCCCCTCCTCCCCCCGATTCGCTTCGTTCATTAACCCCTGCGGTATTCTACCCGACTATTTGCAGCTTTGCCTTTCATTGAATCGGAATATTAATGATATAATACAAGGCAAAAGAAGAGCAATATTATAGAAACTAACCGTATTTGATATTACATTTAAATACACAATATTTAATATTAAATCATTTATAATCTGTCAAAAATATGTTTTAACGTTCGACAACTTAATATCAGTTTGCCATTACTTTGGGCGGTAACATATGCTAGACAGCTAGGCACACAAAATAAACAACGACGGCAGTTTTTTTTTTTTTTTTTTCTTTTTTTTTTTGTTAGAACAGACAGAAATTCTTAAGAGGGGACAATAGCTAATCTCACCAGCAGCCTTCGCCCATGTTATTCTATCGGAAAATTTGTTGCTACAATTACACATTACCTAATGAATATTTTTAAATTCTGTTTTCGCAGTCAGAAAATTCATAACCATTAAATGAGTACTCATTTTTGAAATATTCATTTTTTTTAATTTTTGCATTTTAATTTTGAGTTCAAAAATGCGATTTTTCACAAAATGCATTTTTCTCATTTTCTAATCGCAAAATGAAATACTAAAATTTAAAAAAATCAATTTTTGGAAAACAAGTACTAATTTAACGCTTATGAATTTTCTAAATGTGAAAACAGAATTGAAAAATATTCATTAGGTAATGAGTAATTATGTAAACAAATTTTCCCATAGAATAACATGGGCGAAGGCTGCCGGCGAGATTAGGTATTGTCCGCTCTTAACATCTAAACCATTTAGTATTACAGCTTTTGTGTATAACCTCCTCGAAGACTTTTAATTTCTTTTTCACTATTTGGCGATGAATTGTTAGGCATTATTGCTTGATTAAAGAAATTATGAACGTATTTTTTCTAATGCCTATATTTTTTACTATTGAATTTTTTTAGTTAATTTAGGACAATATGTAACACTCTACATTTATTTTCAATGTACAGCTAGGTTTAAAATGGTGCTTGCAGCAGTACAGATGCAACTTTTTACAGTACATTTTTTCTAGAATATGATTTAGTTGAAAATAAACATTGAAAATAAATATCTTATGTGATTATTGTAAATATTTTAAACATTTAATTGTCATTATTATTAGTAGTATGACAGCGCTATTTCTTTCAGGCAGCGGTTTAGCGTTGTCGCTATTTATTAGATTACACATTGAATTTGCCAAAATGCTCGCCAATATTAATTTCACTATTTAATTTCTTAAACTATTTTTAAATATTATGTTAAATCTAAAAAAAAAAAAAAAAAAAAAAAGCTTTTACATTTTTTAAAACCTACTGTTAAGTGAGAAATTTGTCCTTAATTTTATGTAAAAACCAATTGCCTATTTTGGTATCCGAGACAGACCATCACCATTCATAAATTGGATGGCTTTTGAATATTTGTTGGCAATATCTTCTGAATAAGTACTGATGAGGGCTTCTGAATATTTGTTGACGATATCTTCTGAATAAGTATTGATGTTGGATTCTGCATAATTGTTGGCTATTTCTTCTAGATATATATTGATGATGACTTCTTAATGCTCGACGATATCTCCTGAATATGTATTAATGATGACTTCTGAATATTTATTGGCTATTCCTTCTAGATGTGTATTTATTACATCTTGATTATATACATATTATATTATATAATATTTAGAAAATGAAAAGTGCGCATGAAGAATGAAATATAATGGTACTGGATAATTTAATTTAATTTAATCTATAGAGATGTCAATGGTATAGAAAAAACTATTCTAGCCATATTTCCTTTCTAATAATAAACAAAACAGAAAACGGATAATATTTTACCTGGAGTTTTTTGTATGTCTAGACTAAATAAAAATGTTCTTCCTTTTTTCTCTCTCGCATTAAGTTAAAAAATATTTAGAATGAAATTGAGAAAAGTCGTGCTGAAGCAATGGAACAGCTTGGACCTCTTGGCGAAATTTGAAGTTTGGCACCAAAGCAGCTCGGACGTTTCTCACCAAAATCTTGGCATGCGCAATCGCGACAGATAATTTAATTCATCGAATGAAAATTAACTAAAATATTTTAAATCCGCCAGTGGGGTCCTATATTAGTTGTAACTAAAATGTTTTAGCAAATGAATATGGAATCCGTTGATAAGGAACGCAATGCAGTTACCGCATGCCTTTCTATGAAAAAATAGACAAAGAAAAAAAAAAAAAAATTATTTAAAAAAAATCATTTTTAATTACAAAGATTTGTAAAAATGTATGCGATTTTTTTTTTTTTTTTTTTTTATGATTTTTTGTCTCGATATAGTGAAATTTATTATCATTTATATAATTCAAATTTTTTTTCTAACATTTTTATTAATATATACGGTAATTGTGTACTTGCATTTATTTGCTTGCAAAAAAACTTGTATTTCTTGGAATATGACCCCAGCAGGTCAAACTTTGTTCTCGCAGCTCGTTCACTGAGAATTCAAAATCAGTTACCGCACCTGCAAAATTTGTTGCGACCGAGCTGAATTACTGATGACGACGCACCTTTTCGTCAAGTGTGTTCGTCAACTCTTGGAAACAGTAAATAAAAAAGGCCACAGTTTAAAAAACAAAACAGTTCCCGTTAAGTAAAATAGAAAAAAAAAAAAAAAAAAAAAAAAACACTTTTCTTTTCCATCTATCACTAAGATCGCATGAAAAGGCTGGGGGTCACCAATGTTAGCCAAGATCCTGTATGTTAACAGACACCTCAGATAAAAAATCAAAAGCAAAACAACATTATGGAGTATAATTAAATAGTTTCATATCAACTTTTTATTTGTTGAGAGCACACAAATCGTTTCGGTCAGTCAGATTCAAATTCATGACTTTTTTTAAAGGTGAAGTGTTATTATGCATATGGTATTATTGAGACTATAAGACCTGACCTTAAAAGAAGTAAGTATGCCTTAAAATATAATGGAGCAAAGGAAAAATTTTGCAATATGTAATTCCTTTAGAAACTTATATCAGTGTTTTAGGAATTCTATTATTAATCAGTACCGTATTATTCTTATTGTGGTTGTGGGGATTAAATCCGATTGGCTAACGCTAGTGTCTTAGTCCTGGATTGAATGACTTCCGCGTAAATAAATCTTTCTAAAAGGTCTTAGCCCGTTATTCGTGAGTTTAAGAAAAAATTAAGGAAAACTCCGAATGGCTAGGCCGACAAACGTAATATAGAATCAAATTCATATTTTCCTTCTTATTTTACTTATATATTTTATTTTCATATTTACGTATATGTGTTACTTATATAAGATGTAAAAGGCAAAATGCAGTCATTTTGAAAATGTAAGAGAAAGTTAATTATTGAAAGTATTGTTATCACAGTAACCATGTACTATACATTGACTTAGAAAAAAAAAGTGAATAAATGGTCATATTTCTTTTACATTTATTTAAATTAAAGGGAATAAATAACCTATCCAATGCATTGAATTAGAAGATTGAAAATAAATACCCATGTCCTAAACATCGACTTTAAGGAAAGCAAATAGTTATTATGTTTATTAAAAATGATTTAAGGGGTAGCTCTCTGGAACAGCTCTGGCACCACAATTAAAAAAAAAATGATTTCTCTCTCACTTAATTGCAGAAAATTGTTATAAAAAGAGATGTAAATAGTGTTTTACTTTTATGACTCAATAACATGTACTGTTCTTATTATAGCAGTTTGTATTTCGTGTATAAAAAAAAGAAGTTTTATAAGTTAATATTCATCCCTCAATGTAAAATTAATGTTAAAATATGGATTTAAAGCAAATTTAGATTAAAAATATTTAATTAGAATAATACTTCAATATATATATATATATATGCATATATATGTCGTGCATAATCAGGAAAAATAATATGTGAAGCGTTCGAATTTTTGTAGAAATCGGTGCATTTGGATTTCAGAAAACCTACTCACCACTCACAGTCATGAATATATATATACATATGAAATCTATAATTCTGAATTTCCTTAAATTTTAATGTATTTCTTTTGGTTAGACCTCCGACTATGCTTACTGACAACCCAGAGTACTGGTGACATTTGGAGCTCCCTTCCCCTATCTACTCGACAGAGATTGCCAAATGAGCCCACTATTAATAAATAAATAAATGAATAAATGTATAAAAACATCAAAGTTTTTTATTCATTTGAAGCAATTTATATTATGCAGTACAGAATAAAAAATTTTTCTTCGGTTATACTTCTATTTCCACAGCTTTTATGAACCTATAATAAAATTATTAGTTTTAATAACTGAGTGAATAAAGCACATTGATCAGTCAATATAAATGTCATTTTAGTTTAGGAGATTAATGACAAAAATGAACAGCTGTTTAAACTGTTTAATGTAATACAGAAAAAGTGTTTTAATCAATTTTTCTGGTTACTAGACATATCATGTGAAAATTTGTACTATTACTTTGCAGCTTTTCGACATGAGGCCCGTAAATTTAGAGGCACTAGTGTCCCCTCTGCCCATGCCTTTGATTGGTACCACACTTATTAATTTGTTTTCCACATTTAACATTCATTCGTTTCACAATGTGGAGACAGCTGCATTCCTCTTCAATCCATTAATAATGTGCTTTAAAACTCAACGATGTTTACTCCAAACAAGACTCTAAACACAAAAGGAAAAAATACTGTAAAAGTATTTCATCGAGGTTGTCCTAAGTGGCCGTAGCAGCCATAAACAAACTAAGTAACTTCACAAGGAATGAAAGTTGATAAGGAGCTGAAAACTTCTGAAGCCTTGCTTTCAGGTAAGGCCTCGTGAAAAATGCTTTCAGTGCACCCTGAAATCCTTATCAGTGTTGTTTTTGACAGGTGAGCTATCCCTGGGTACACCTAAGGGACAGATAGAGACCACCTTGGGATAAGATTCGGGACCCTTCGTCATTACGTTGCACGTACCATTAAGTCTTACCGGCGCCTCAGGGATGACCAAGTAAAATAATAAAAATAATAATAGTAAAATAACTTTCTTAGAAGTTAAAAAAGGATGTTTTTGTTTCCTGTCGCAAAGATTCTTTAAATGATAAGTAATACATTCATTTGAGTATGTCGAATTTTTCACTGTAGGCAGTGCAAGGAGTGCTAAGATATTTTCGATGCTTATTCATCGTTCGAGTTTCTTTAGTAAATTATCTTTCTTTTGTAGTAAGGAAAATTTTTGTGTACTCTTTAAGGGTCAGTGTGATTTATGGTATTCTGAAAATTTATGGTTACTACGGGAAAGGGTCGTAATCAAGAACTATAAAAAAAAAAAAAAAAAAAAGAATCAAGAACTATATAAACGGAATCAAGAACTATATGTAAATAAAAAACATTTTAAAGAATAATAGTATAATAAAATTTTCAAATAAAATTTTCACATATATAATAATTTTTAGCAGTAAAATAATTAATTGTATAGTTAAGCTGAATTTTTCATTAAGCCGATAATTCACTGAACTTACTAAAGTATAATACATATTTCAAAATAAATAAATAAATAAAACAGGAAAATGTTCTTATTTTATATAAGCAATTTTTACCTTACATAGTAGTCAAAATTTATGCATTTTGAATGCTACTATTTTAAAATAGTTGTCTTTGGTTTATTTTACTAGTGGATTTGAGCCCCAACGTCCCATTTGCATTATTTATTACTGAACAAATCATTTTCATTTATTGCATATTATTTAAGATAATTATTAATACATAATTTAACCGTATGCAATGTTTGAAAAGGTTTTCATAATATATACATATATACATATGAAATTGTATACATATATATGATTAACTCGCTCAATAAGCAGATACTTACGTTTCTGAAGAGGGCTACCGCTACCCTCATCCCCGTTGTATCTATCATCTATCTGTCTCTTTCTATATATGTGTGTGAGTGTTCATTATTTTTTTCTAACTCATGACCTTGACCTTGTGTTAAACACTTGTAACTCATAATTACTTATACTAAATTTGGTGCTAAATGATTGTATAACATATCGGAATTCTTTTGTGTATCCTGCAAATTAATTACTAGTTTTGTGTCTACCATTTTCTACAGAACACGTATTTTTAAACATTCTAATAGCATTTGTTAATTTCATTACATTGAATGGAGTGTTACTATGTTAAAATCCACTTAAAAGAAATTCTATCTATAGACGTAATGATATAAAATTCTTCGTGCGTTACTATCCACGAGTTCCAAACACTATAAAAACAAATATAAACTAGGCATTTAATTCCATGTAACCCATAAGTATTTGTATATAATGTAACTTCATTTGGATGATTGTACAAGGATATCAGAATTCTTTTGTGCGGTCATGTAGATAATAATCAAGTCTATCCACATCTTTATATATATATATATATATATAAACATGTTTTCAAGCATTAAATAATATAGACACCAAAAATTATGCAGCTATTTCTATAGACATGAACATGTGCACCAATTTGAATGTCAATCGGGTGATTTTTCCAATCGCTATCGAGGTACATAGAAATTTTGTCCTTACCTTAGAAGGTAGTAATAAGGCCGTAGAAGGTAGTAATAAGAAAAACTTTGGTATGTCCCTGCACACAAACTACAAACAATATATATACACCCAAATATACGGCTATTCTCTATAGCTCATGAACACGTGTACCAATTTGTAAGTCAATTGGTTTGATACTGCGGCCGATATCGCGGTACACACACATACAGAGTCACAGACACGAAATTTTTTTTGAATCTCAGCCGGAAGGTCTTCACTGATGTTTCGGCAATTAATGAATTGTAGTGTTTAAATAAAGCAAAAATTTTTATAAATAAATAGTGGTATTTGAATACGTGAAAGTTGGCAACTGTGTTATTATTTATAATTTTTTATTTGTTTGAAGAAGACAAGAACTATGGCGAAATCGAAAAAGAAAGTTTGGTTTCAAATTTTCAATATGACAGTATTTCTTGTTAGAATAAAATATTAAAATATAAATTTTAAAAAGTACGCATAAAATTGTAAAGCTGTTCAAAAGTATATTTTCAAAATGCTCGAAAAAAGCTATTATTTGCACATCACCTTTTTAATATATCTGTTTCTTTACATCTAAGTTCTGTTTAGAGATTTTTCACTTGTGCACGGCTTGGGCGCACACCATCATTGCAGCATCCAACAAAAATCAGCCAGCATATATTATCATTCCATCGACCTAATACTTTTAAAAAAAATTTTTTGATATCTTCATGAAATCACTCTCCTTGTTCTTCATTCACATCACCCAGATTTTTTCGGGAATAACTCAAATGGGAGTTAAGAAAGTGGAGTTATAAGCTCATTTCTATGAAAAAAAACCTCCATTTTTACTCATACGTATGGTAGAGAAAGTATTGTTTTTAGGTCAAATTTTCAAAATTGTGTTTTTATTGTATTTACGTGTTTTAAGGTCCCCCGAATACAAAAAACATGTTTTTAGCGGTTGGTCTGTGCATGTGTGTGTCTGTGTTTCAACGTTGTTCAAGAACAAATAAAATCAGGAAGTTCAAACTCGGTATCCTAAGTCTGTATCATACAGGGATGCTAAACCAAACTTTTCGTTGAGATCAAGCAAATGGTTCTTATACAAGGACACCAAGAGAATTCAAATACATTACGTCTATGGGGGAAATTGCAGGTAAGTAGAGTTTAACATCTATTAGGCTGCACTGAACCAAATGAAATGAATATATATTTTTTATGTGCATAAAAGCAGGTTTCATTTAGAATATGGTAAGAAAATCATTGGAATACAGTGGGACCATACTTGAAAATTGACAGAAGTGTATTTAAGGTTGTTCTGAGTGTTAGTTATACAGGATTATATTTATGTGCACTATATGGCGTGTATATAATTTTTAGACGATAAATAGAGCTGCCAATAATTGAGGGCAAACGTTCTTTTTTAGTTAATGTAATTAGTAGAAGTGCTTTACTGGAATATTTCATTATGTCCAGGAAAACTACTTAGGAATTGAAATTAATTCCTCATACCAATGCGGTAAATAAAATATTCTTTTTAAGCTAAATATTCATCGCTTGTTTTTTTGTATATTTACACTTTTGAGTTTCCTGAACACCGAAGCTAAAATTTTAATGTTTTATCTTTGTTTCTGACTCTTATCAGAGAAACTTAAAAACAAATGATTTCAGGCAATTCAAATGCCGTATTTTGAAGGTAATAGAAGTTTGTTACTTGAAAAGTTTGATCAAGATTGATAAGTTTCCTGAAATGGTGTGTATGAAAGTTGTCTGAATAATTTTAAATTAACTTTTGAATTTAATAACAGAGTTAAAATATACATAAATATAGGTGCAATTGTAAAACGGGGGAGAGGGGGTGAAAGACCCCTCTCACAGTATTATTTATCATATAAAGCTGTTCGGAAGACTAATTTTAATTGTTTTTTGACGTAAGTTTATATAATAGTACTGGTTATCCTACCCCTTAATCTCTAATCTGTATTTATAGTATTAAATTTCAGGGTAGATGAAAGTCGTGTGAGTATCATATCAGATTATTTTTGCCAAAACTTTACCTGATGAAAAATTTTTCAATATTACTTCCTTAAACAGGATCCAAAAATAAATCACCTTAAGTTTTTTTTTTCCTTAATCTTAAATCTGTATTATTTAACAAAAAAAGATTTTGCATATTTGATTAAATCATTTGAATTTTATCCTCAGCAATCGATGGGATAATTGGTACTGAGGTATATATACATTCACGTCACTTAAAGTATTAAGCATGAATACACAAAATAATTTTGCCTGCGGGTCTCGTAAATGTACGTTTCATATGAAAAACGAGCTTCGCCTTTTAGCGCTCCCCTAAAAAATGTAATTTCATTTAAAAAACGATTTTACTTATTTATCTGCAACACTTTATGTACTGATGGTTTATACATAGGTCAATGGTATTTACAGCATCGATTGCTGAGAGTAATATTTAAATAATTTAATCACGAATACGCAAATTTATTTTGTAAAATAACTTATAGAGGAACGTCATATGACGGGCCTTACTCTTCAAAATGGGTAAATATTCCGAGGACAATGTGCTTAAATAATGTATTGTGTTTTAAGGAGACGCCTAAAAGCGAGACTTCTATTTATTTGCTTTATTTTTATATGGAACTTGAAATAATAAATTTGTTATATGCATTCATATTATCTTGCAATATATTCCTACATATATTCATAAAATAAATTTTATGCAATTATATGAATAATATATATATAACTTAATAAAATGAAACATAATTTATACGTCTCATTAATATATTAAAACCAATGTAACATTTAAAATGAGATAAAAAATACAAAAATTTAAAAATTGAAACTCTCAATACTGATCATATTCCGGATTTTGAAAACTTTAAAATTTTAACTTCTAATGTAAACATATATGAATCCCGTATTTTTCTAGAGGGCGTTTTTACTAAAATGCAACATTCTGCCTTGAACGTGGCTAAAGGTATTCCTCCTGAATATTTAATCTTGCTATGATGTATTATGACTTTTTGTAAATGTTGTGCTTGTATGTTTGACACTGAGGAGGGCTAGTGTTCTAGCCGAAACGTCTGTCTTGTATTTTAATGTTTTTAATTAAAATGTATTTTTAAAGTTTTAAATTTTTGTATTTTTTATCTCATTTTAAATGTTACATTGGTTTTAATATATATAATGATAATTTTTTCTAAGGATTTTGAGGGTTCTAGGGAAAAAAAAAAAAAAAAAAAAACTAAGGTTTTGTAGGGATGTATTTTCCGGGGACGTTTTTTCCTGATACCGATTTTGTGTTTCAAATTCGATTATAACTTGAGTTATGTGAAAAGATATTTGGTACTGAGTACATAAATTTCATAATTGTAATTTGTACAGCAAAAAATTATAAATTTCAAACAAATAATTTTAATTAAAAATCTTTATGCCAAAAGAAACATAAATTTATATATATATATATATATATATATATTTTTTTACGGGAATATATAGAAGTATTTTGCAAGTTTCTGTGAGTAAATTTAAAATCAGTAATCGAGATATTCCATGTGAAGTATAGAATTCATTATGTACTGTTATATGTCATTATGTACTGTGTATGTATCTTTTAATATGTTTTAAAAATCGATGATGTAAATTTTGTGTTTGAAAAGACTTGATTTATAGCGATAATTTTTTCTTAGGATTCTCATTTTTCGAACTCACGCTAAGTTACGGTAAGAGATACTTGCTGTCAATTACGTAAGTTTATAATTTATCACTCGTATTTGTGTAAAATAGAAATGACAAATTTCATTATATATATATATCAATTGTTTAATGCAAAATCAAACATAATGGCTAAAATTTTATACAAAAAGATTAAAAAAAAAAAAAAAAAACTTGTAGTACAGTTGAATACTTAGAGTAAAATTAAGATTAGTCTGTGAGATAAGAATTCATTTATGTATTCATTATGATAGTCTAATGTGTTCGTAAACATTGGTGAAGTAAATCTTAATAATAGCATATGAATCATAGTGATAAATATTTCTTAGAATTTTGAATTTTAAGTTTGACTATATACTAGTCATAAGAAAAAACATTTGATGTTTATTACATAAATTTTATAATTCTCATTCACGTAACATGGAAATGATAAATTTCAAATGATTGCTTAGAAAAAAAAAAAGAAAAAAAAAAAAAAAAACGTAAAAAGAAACACAAATGTGTAGATTTTATACGAAAGAATATAAAGAAGGAATATTCTTTTAAACAAAATACTTTAAGATGATGTATTATGATTTTCAATAGAATATATTTTTCAATTTAAAATAGAGAAGGGTGATTTTTTTCTTTAATAAATCATACCTCTGTTCTAACTTAAGTATACAATTTATCATTCGTATTCGTGTAATATAGAAATGATAATTTTTTTATGAAGTAGTATATAAAAAAGTATAAAATAAATATTTAAAAAACATTCCAGTATGAAGTTTCCCCTTGAAAAACGGGAAAGTTGGTAACTATGTAATAATATGAATGATACATTATACATTGCGATTAGGACCCTTATAGCGATAAATCTTTCTTAGAATACCAAGTATCAAAATTAGCCAAAGTTATAAGAAATAATAGTTTATGTCAGTTACATAAAGGTTAATAATTTTTGAAAATAATAAATTTTAAATGAATACTTTCAATAAAAAATGTTTGTGTCAAAATAAACATAAATGTAAGACTTTTATACATATTATTATTATTATTATTATTATTATTATTATTATTAAAAGATTTAAATAAAATACTTAGAGTAAAATTCCGGCCAATCTTTGATTTATTGAATGTGAAGTGGAGATTTCGTTATATATTTATTATTACATACTTGCCAACATCCTAATTAATATTCCGTAGGGTTGTTAATCGCACTCTTTTTTTCACACCAGAAAATTCTGAGAGTGATATTCTCCAAATGTAATTACGATTAAATAAGAAGGAAAATATTCCAATACTCTAAAAGGATACTGGTGTGGCAAAGAAGGCGTGGCTAACAATACTACGGAATATTAATTAGTATGCTGGCAAGTATGTCATTACATCCGTACAAATTAGCGAAGAATATTTTGCATAATAGTAAGGTCGTAACTTTTCCTTAGAATTATGACTTTCAAACTCGGTTATAGTCTGAGGTATAAGAAAAGATATATGATGTCGATTACAAAATTTCATAATATTCATTCGTGTAGGTAAATTTAAAGATAAATTTAGATAAATGTAAAAAGATAAATAAAAACAAAAAAGAAAAGATTGCTTGTGCCGAAAAAACGTAAATGTATAATTTTTACACCAGAACATGTCAAGTGGTAAGGTGCAATGTGAGATATTCAATGTAAAATAGAGAATTAATTATGCATTCAATATGTTCGAATGAGTCCATAAAAATTGATGAAGAAGCTTTTATATATTATAACAGATCACAGAGATAATTTTTTCGTAGGATTATAAAATTTAAAGTTGGCTTGATTAAATTATAAGAAAAAACAACTGATATTGATTACATAAATTCTCATTCGCGTAACGTAAAAATGATAAATCGCGAATGAATATTTAAAAAAATGTTTATGAAAAATAATTTTAAGAAAAATTATATAAAAAACAATTATACGAAAAAACAACTGATATCGATTACATAAATTCTCATATGCGTAACGTAAAAATAATAAATCGCGAATGATTACTTTAAAAAATGTTTATGTAAAAAAACATAAATGTAAAGTTTTTATACAAAAAAAGAAGTGCATAAAAAAATATATATATATATTAAACGAAGCACTTACAGAAAAATTAAGATCAGTTGTTGAGATTTTCAGTGTGCAGTAGAAAATTTGGTAGAAATTTATTATTAACTTTAAATATGGCCATACATATTAGTGAAGTAAATTTTGTATTACAGTATGGGAAATTTATTTTATTTAATTTAATTTTTTGTCGTGCGTTTGGAACTCGGTTGTAAACTGAGATACAAAAACATAAGTAAAATATTAAGTAAAATACTCAAAGTAAAATTAAAAACAGTGATTGAGATATTCGATGTGAAATAAGGAATCCATTATATATTCATTGTCATTTTTAAAAATGTTCTTAAAAATTGGTAAAGTAAATTTTATATATTAGCTGTGTGAATATAACTCTGCCCTTCCCAACAGGTGTTAGTTGTACTTACGTTCAGAGTGTTATCAAGCCTAAAGTGGGTCCAGGGTCAGGAACAAATGCGCATTCGGGCTTCCTACCCATTATTTTCCCCATGTTTCTTACTATTGTTTAAAAAAATAAAAAAAATAAATAAATAACTCTTAACATTTTAAACTATTTCACACAAAGATTCATATTTCAGTAAAACTTTCCATTTAGCTTTCAGAAGCAAAATTTTAATGAAATGTTGTTTTCAAGAGCATTATTGTATATTTTTAATTAAAATGTTTTGAATAGTAAGTGAAATTTCAGGCCCCTAAAGTCAAAGGCCCCTGTGCCAAGGTCCAGTCGGCTCATGCGTTAATCAGGACCTGCTTACGTGTACCATAAAATGGCGATACATATATTCTATAGTACTCAATGTCCACTGTAAAATATCAACTTGAAAATCTCGAAATCTATTACAAATAAACATCATTCGAGGGAAGTTTTATTACATTATTTTATTGCAAAGAAAAGTGCAGTGGAAAATTATCTTTTGCTTTTGGAAATTTACAGTCAGTATGCTCCGAATACAACTTGCAAAGAATGGTTTCGACGGTTTAAAAACGACAATTTTAGCATTGAATATAAACAGCATAGAGAATTAACCAAAAAATTCGAAGACGCTGAATTGGAAACGTTATTGGCTGAAGTTTCTAGTCAAATACAATCACAATTAGCTGTAGCACTAAATATTGATCGTTCAGCTGTTGCAAAATGGTTATTAAAAAAAAAAAAAAAAAAAAAAAGAAAAGAAAAGAAAAGAAAAGAAGAGAGAGAGAGAGAGAGAGAGAGAGAGAGAGAGATTAAGAAAGAAAGAAAGAAAAAAAAAAAAAAAAAGAAAAGAAAAAGCTTCAAAAAGCTGACTGAGTTCCACGTGCATCAAAGAGACATGGAACGTTGAAAAACCATTTATGAAATGATGCTTTAAAGGCAACAAAGAGGAGGTGTTTGAATAGTTTTTGCAGATGAAAATTGGGTTTACTAGGAGAATCTAAAAAAAAAAAAAAAAAAAAAAAAACTTCAGTGAAGCCTGGTGAAGCTGATCCATTGCAGCCAAAGCGAGATAATCCTTGCAATACGGTTATGTACTCTATCTGGTGGCTTTAGAAAGATGCGGCACAGTATTACCAACTGTACTAAAATTATCGCACGTACAGTTGCTAAATCACCGATTTAGCCGCAGACTTCATACCAGAAATTTTCTAATTTTCTATAGTAATTCTCACTTTATTTAATTATATAAAATTAATATGAAAATTTTCTACCATACAGGTGTGAAACTTGATCTAAAAATTAGAAATATTGGCAAATATTATTTACGGTTGGCAACGCTGATGTGGCATATCATACCTGCCACCATTCTAATTATGAATCTGCAGTATTGTTAGTAGCCGCCTTTTTTTTTTTTTTACGCTAGTTTTTAGCGTATTAAGGGGCGGGTGCTAACAATGCTACAGCATATTAATTAGAATGTTGGCAGATATTATGAACTTATACTTGCCAACCATCTCTTTAATAACCGTACAATTGTTAAGGCCCCTTTTCTCACACCACTATATTTTTAGAGTAATTCTCTCCAAATGTTGTTAGGATTAAATAAGACTAAAATTACTCTAAAAAATTATTGGTGTGAAAAAAAAGGGGATACTAAAAATTGTACGGTTCATAATGAGATGGTTGGCAAGTATGTGAACTGCTGGAAGCAGGTAAAACTATCAATGGCGATGTCTATCGACGACAACTAATAAGTTTGAAGCGAGCTATAGGGAAAAAATGACCAGAATGAGTGAACAGACACAAAATAATTTTTCAGGATGACAATGCAAAACCAAATGTTACAATCGTTGAGAAAAATTACATAAAAAGACAGAATCAGGAAGTTTTACAACCCCAGCCATATTCACCAGTCAGAGCATCTTCAGACTACTTATTCCTTCAGACTACTTATTATTTACTACTTATTCCGTTCGATGTTGTCCTCTCTTTGAGAACCAGAACAGTTGTTTAGTTCTTGCGCAGAGATAAAAAACTGGGGTCGCATTCAAAGACCAGGATTTCTTCAGAGACAGAATCCGTCTATCACTTTTGTAGTTACAGATAGAGCATATATGCATATACTTTCAATAAATAATTATTTCATTTTTAAAACTAGCAAATGCGCTATATTTTATTAAAAAAGGGCTAAAACATATTCACACACCCAATAATAATATGGATGGTACGTAGCGATAAATCTTTTTTACATTCCACGGTCTCAAATTTAGTCTGATACTCGATGTCTGTTACATAAGGTTAGCAACTGTCATTCTATTAATATAAAAATAAAAAATCTTAATTGAATATTTTAAATTAAAATATTTATGTCAAAAGAAATATACA